>CM064486.1:17485537-17756565 GCA_032716605.1 Paralithodes platypus | reverse complement strand
GACGTATATCACATCTCTTGGACTCTAAAGGTGTTGCTACTATGTATAAGTCTCAAGTTCGTCCATTGCTGGAATACTCTCCACTTGCATGGTCATCATGTCCCCCCTCATATTTGAAACTTTTGGACCAAATAAAGAAAAGAGCTGAACACTTGATCCAACTCAAAGAACAAGAACATCATGTCCCCAGGTTTCAGCCTCTATAACAGCGTCGGGATGTGACAGGTTTATACAAAACCCAAAAAATGTACACTCCACACCTAACAGCCTTACATCTACAACCTGCCCAATCAACATCATATGCAACAAGAACCGCATCCACAAGGTATCATCAGGTCAGTGTTCCATTTGCTAGGACAGAACACTACCTTCGTTCCTACTTACTAAAGTACGCAAGACTGTGGAATCACCTGGTTCAGCACACTGACCTTCATCACTTAACCTCACTACAACAGTTCAAGTCGGAGGTTAATAACTGGCTCAGGAATATCACAGCTCCGTACTAAATGTTGGTAATATAATTATTAATTATCATACTTCATAAAGAGGAATCTTTGATAAAATATATACTGGTATATATAAATATATCAATTCTATATATTTTTTGCATTTTAAATGTGTTTCGCTACAGATAATTTCACGTTTCATCACTGGAATTTTAGCTGTAAGAACACCATATAATGTAAAGTTTAGAAGAAAAAAACAAACAGTGAGAGAGAGAGAGAGGAGACCGACCCCCCCCTCCCCCCCCCCCCCCCCAACACACACAGGACGTAGCACAATAAAAACTTGAAAACGTATGAAAAACACCTTTAAATGGGCAATCTCCTAATGGGAAGCAGACACCAATCGAAAGTTGAGAGGTAATGAAGTTGGCACTAAACAATGGTGGCCTCTTATAAATGAGAAGCAATGTCTCACTGCTGCAGAAAAAAAATACCTACATAAGAAAAACGTGACGGTACTCCAATATCCTGCAACAAAGAGGAGGCAGAGCTCTTTACAACTATGTTCAGTGACAATATGACCATCCAACCCAACGGACTTCCCCCTGTTCTACTTCACCTTCACACTGATAACATTAATAACATCAATATTGCAGAAGACCGAGTTTGGAAACTACTATAATAAATAAAGCAAAATACTGCAACAGGCCTTGATAACATCAGCCCTCACTTCTTCAAAAACTGTGCCAAAGAACTCACTCTACCACTCAGGACAATATTCCAGACACGTCTCCAACAAAGAATCTGGCCAGCACTAAGGAATAAAGCTAGAGTCACACCGGTTCACAAGAAAAACAGCAAGTATAATCACAAAAATCATCACCCAATTTTCTTGTTATCTGTAGTAAGCAAAATATTTGAGAAAATAATTGCAGAGCAATTAAAAAACATTCCGGACAGGCACCATGACTTAAGTAACAGGCAATTTGGATGAAGACAGGGTCGATTGACATCCGAACTTGTGTTGCTACTGTCACGGACCTGGAATGACGCCTTTGATGCTGGACACCCAACACTTGTTATTGCCCTAGATAGTGCAGGAGCCTTTGACAGTGTGTGGCATCAAGGCTTAGTTGCAAAACTTGGCTCACTAGGAATAGCTGGAGACCTACTGAAACTATTTAACAGCTACTTGACTGATAGGACACTCAGTGGTAGTTAGCTGACAATCATCATCAAACTACCGTGTTAGAGCTTCAGTCCTCAAGGGTCAGTACTTGGACCGATTCTATGGAATATATACACAAAAGTGACAAATGGAATGCTACAATGCCTCCCATCATCCTATGCATATGCAAATTATTTAACAATCACAGCCACATGTAAACAATATGAATTGGACCAAGTTATAACGGACGTAAATAACCAGTCACAAGATGGGGTCCTAACTGGCAAGTCGAGTTAACTTCAGAAAGAAACAAGAGATGATCATATCACGTTCTCCCAATCATGCAACCAATCTTGAAAGCTTTCTGAAATTTGGAAATAACCATCTTAGCATCAATAACAATATACTGGGAGTCAACTTTGATAGCTAGCTGAACTTTCAACATGTGAAGGAGACGGCTCACAAGGCATCCAAAAAAGTCACCACGCTGAGACGAATGAGGCACCTTCTGGAGGCTGAAGGGCTAATGACACTCTATAAAGCACAAGTACACTCCCAGTTAAGGTACTTGCATCTCACAAGGATGACTACCCTTCGCAGTTACCTTGACCTTCACTACAAAGTGCAAAGGCGTAATGAGCATTTAATCACTGATACAAGGCAGTTGGGTCAACCTATGCAGTACCTTGACTCACTAGAGCACTGGTAAAAGTATCACCGCTCACAGTTATGCACAAGGCACAGATACAGTAAGTAGCACACCTGTAACGACTAAGGATTCCCTGGCGGCAATCAGTACACAGCACAAGGTTGGTGCTGGTCAGTGACTGCCAGTTGGAGATACCTCAGTCAAGAACCAGTACACATCAGCGAACCTACACTGCTACAACAGCTAGGCTATGGAATCTGATGACTGCTGCTATCACCGTCAGAAACCTCAGCTCGCACCAGTTGAAATTGGCAGCCAACTGCAGTGTAGATACAACAACAATTCACCATAATATGAAAACTACCTTCAATGATCTTTGTATTCTATACATATTATTTTCTGTACGGTACTGTTTTTGTTTCCAAAGAGGTAAATTTTTTAATAGTTCATATCAGAAATGGTATAGCTTTAGCTGGTTTAATTTGTAATTATTGTTTGTATATACTGTGCACCTCATAACTATGGACACCTATGATAAAACAAATAGTGAGAGAGAGAGAGAGAGAGAGAGAGAGAGAGAGAGAGAGAGAGAGAGAGAGAGAAAATTTATACAGACGTGGGTGGATGTGTGTGCTCACGGACAAACCTAATGTTATATAATCTATTGAAGGTTGTTTGAGTTTACTCAAGTGACGGAAATTATGCGGGTTGTTTACAAGTGTGTGGTGGTGATCAAGATACCTTCGTTAGGGCCGATTCAGGGGAGGGAGGGAGGGAGGGGGGGAGAGAGAGAGAGAGAGAGAGAGATATTAGATGAGAAATGAAGATTAATAGCCGAAGTCTTGATATTTCTTATATATATATATATATATATATATATATCCATGTTTGAGTCAATCACTGCCACCTTCTTGAACCAGTTATTCGCCTGGCTGCTGCGGGTACTTTGTTCTTCAGCTGACTGGTGAACAATAGAACACATCCACACTGCGGTAGAACACAATGGAGAACAGGCAGGCAGTGTGGCTCAAATCCCCTCCTCCCCCCCCCCCCACCACCACCACCCCACCTCCGCTGTCCTCTCTTTCTCTCTCTATTGTCAAAAGGAAAGTGAGAGGGCATTGCAACTGGGGAAAATGTATGTGGAGGGTGAGGGGAAATGGAACTGCGAAAATAACAATATATGAATAAATAAATAAATACTACTACATATATTACTGCTTAAAATACTACTACTTCTACTACTACTACTACTACTACTTCTACTTCTACTTCTACTTAATTTTAGAAGCTTCATTATGGTTTATTATTTGTTATATATAATACGACGAAAGGTGCTAAGAAAGGTTTCCATGGATTAAAACATTAAATATAATGTTATCATAGATCAATAGTGTTTGCGGATATTAGGAGATATTTTTGTTAAAGTTAAGAACTTCTTTTCGATAAACTAAGAAATGTTTCCTTCAGGTCTCCAGAAGTTTTTATTTGGTGTTAGACAATGATGATTCATAGCTTAGATTATTTTAAGAACATATTAACTCGGAAATCTACATACGGGCGACCGGCTCGTACGGTACGAGACAGGACCAACTCACACCCAAATCATATCATTCATATGACCATCCACTTTGCGCTTTAAATTGTCTACCGTTTGAGCTAATCACTGCATGTAGGAAGCTATAGTGTTTATAAAGAGAAGGGTGAACGTTATGAAAGAGAAAGAGAAAAATGTAAAAATAAAAGTACCGTACATAAAGTCAGAAACGAGAACGTGTATGGGAAAGAAGAGTTTCATCAGCATATCAAAGAGGAGCATGTAGAGTTTCGATCGAGTGTTTGTATATGTTATACAACTGATGCATACATATTTGTAATACTATGCCTTCAGAACAATATAGTCACATACACATTTTTCAGATGCATTGTATATTGTGTGTTCAATGCAGAACACTTCGACTGTAACAAAACTGAATATTTTGTATACATATGGATGTATTATTTGTTTGTTTAATGCGTTAATAAGTTTTTCATATTTTAATGTTACGTTATTTTAAGAATACTTCATAATTTGACATTGAATTTACGTCCCAATAGTATCTGCCACTCTTGTCTTATTGCCTCATTGTTTGTATTGTTTTGTGTTGACTGACCTACCTCTTCCACTTCTTCTTTATCCCATTCATCAAACTTCTCCCTCAAACTTAAGGGGAGGTTTTTAGTTTGGTCCCTAGATATCCATCAAGCTTAAGATTACACCCCCTTGAGCCCCTTTCAAGATAAATGTGTGCATTTTTCGGTAGAAAAATGTCCCGGCTGAAAGCCGGTTCCTCTTAAATAACAGGCTCGCTATCGCTCGCCAGGATAAAATCGACACCTAAATGGCACGAAAGGTCTTAAAATTTACAGAAATGGGTCGAAAGTTCTTAAAATCGTCAAAATAATGGGGGAACGTCTTAAAATTAGAGAAGCAATGGGGCTAAACATAGGGAGAAAGGAGTCAAGAAAAAAATCCCTCAAGTGGATATCTCCCCTTAACCACAATGTTTTCTGTCTCAAGTTTGTGTAACCTGTCTCAACTTTCTGACCGTCATACAAACGCCTTTCTCTTCCTTTCATGTTTTATACACTTACTGTAGCTCTTCTATTTTATTGGGCAGGATTTATTTTATAATATTTTAAGAATTGGATGTATTTTTTGTTTGTCGTTATCGTCATCATTATCCGACATTGTTATCATGCATTTGCATACAGTCGTCTTAGTTTCCTCTCGTATTTGTCTGTATTATATATTAATGTATTAGTTATCATGATCTTATAATACGGTACTGTTGCCACAATACTTTCTTAAACAAAAACATCGAGCTTATAAGTAGATTGCAATTATACTAACTTACCCTCTATTTTGTTCTACTCTCTCTCTCTCTCTCTCTCTCTCTCTCTCTCTCTCTCTCTCTCTCTCTCTCTCTCTCTCTCTCTCTCTCGCCTGAATCCAATTAACCCCAAAATGTACATACTACTAAGGCGAAGGGTTGCATAAATGTTCTTTTCTGTTGCCATTTTTGTCTGTAAAATTAATTCTGAGGATTTCGAAGCCCAGCAAGATTAATCACTTCCAACTTTTTCATGTACGGCAATTGCCGGGGGGAACGGAGGGTGAGGAGAGAGCCTTCTTCTTTTCTATCCTTTCCTTCAACTTTCCTTTTCTATCGGGTATGCCATCTCTACTTTGTACTCCTTTGTACTAAGTCCTGACCACCTCGCTTGGATCGCAAGGTCTCTGTGGCCAGTGCATCTATGTAAATATATGTAAATAAATCACTCTCATATTACCCACCCCCTAATCACCCCTCCCCCTCTTCTCTCCTCCTCAACAGGTGTAAGGCCCCCAACCGGTTTCTGGACAACCTACCCGAGACGTCCGTGATCGTGTGCTTCCATAACGAGGCGTGGTCCGTGCTGCTGAGAACCGTCCACTCCGTCCTAGACCGGTCGCCGCCACAGTACCTCAAGGAGATCATCTTGGTCGACGATAATTCTGACATGCGTGAGTACACTTATTATGGTACAGTGTGTGGGTGTGGGCGGGGGTGTGTGTGTGGGGGGGGGGGGATGTCTGTGTGTGTGGGTGTGGGTGGGTGTCTGGTGTGTGTGGGTGGGGGGGGGGGGTCTGTGTGTGTGTGTCTGTCTGTCTGCCTGTGTGTGTGTGTGTGTGGGTGGGTGTGTGGGGGGGGGGGGGGGGGGGATGTTTGTGTGTGTGTGGGGGGGGGATGTTTGTGTGTGTGTGGGGGGGGGGATGTCTGTGTGGGTGGGTGTCTGTGTGTGTATGTGGGGGGGGGGGTTTGTTTGTTTGTGGGTGTGTGTGTGTGATGATGATAATTTAAATGATATAAAGTATAATATACTCAACATATGAGCTGACAACAATTGAAGCTGAAAATACACAGTTCAATGTAGCGGTACTCTATTAGCCTTACTGTATAATGGACATTAAGTGCCACCAGGTGCCAACTTACACTCACTTACATTAAGTGCCACCAGGTGCCAACTTACACTCACTTACATTAAGTGCCACCAGGTGCCAACTTACACTCACTTACATTAAGTGCCACAAGGTGCCAACTTACACTCACTTACATTAAGTGCCACCAGGTGCCAACTTACACTCACTTACATTAAGTGCCACCAGGTGCCAACTTACACTCACTTACATTAAGTGCCACAAGGTGCCAACTTACACTCACTTACATTAAGTGCCACCAGGTGCCAACTTACACTCACTTACATTAAGTGCCACAAGGTGCCAACTTACACTCACTTACATTAAGTGCCACCAGGTGCCAACTTACACTCACTTACATTAAGTGCCACCAGGTGCCAACTTACACTCACTTACATTAAGTGCCACAAGGTGCCAACTTACACTCACTTACATTAAGTGCCACCAGGTGCCAACTTACACTCACTTACATTAAGTGCCACAAGGTGCCAACTTACACTCACTTACATCAAGTGCCATCAGGTGCCAACTTACACTCACTTACATTAAGTGCCACAAGGTGCCAACTTACACTCACTTACATTAAGTGCCACAAGGTGCCAACTTACACTCACTTACATTAAGTGCCACCAGGTGCCAACTTACACTCACTTACATTAAGTGCCACCAGGTGCCAACTTACACTCACTTACATTAAGTGCCACAAGGTGCCAACTTACACTCACTTACATTAAGTGCCACAAGGTGCCAACTTACACTCACTTACATTAAGTGCCACAAGGTGCCAACTTACACTCACTTACATTAAGTGCCACCAGGTGCCAACTTACACTCACTTACATTAAGTGCCACAAGGTGCCAACTTACACTCACTTACATTAAGTGCCACAAGGTGCCAACTTACACTCACTTACATTAAGTGCCACCAGGTGCCAACTTACACTCACTTACATTAAGTGCCACCAGGTGCCAACTTACACTCACTTACATTAAGTGCCACCAGGTGCCAACTTACACTCACTTACATTAAGTGCCACAAGGTGCCAACTTACACTCACTTACATTAAGTGCCACCAGGTGCCAACTTACACTCACTTACATATTATGTTGTGTTCTTCCACATGATGCGAAATATGGATGTACTATAAATGTTAGTAGTGTAATTGAATTAAGAAAGTAATTGGTTATACATAACTTGACTTATCAGATAAGTTAATGACTGCATGATATACTACATACTTAATTCAATCACACTCATTTGTCTTCGATACTCCGTATCATGTAGAAGAATAGAACTTATGTGTGAGACTGTACCCCCAAGTTATTAGGACGTAGGTAAAGTACCAAATCTTCACTTACTGTGATCAGGGCTTGAACCCACACACTCCAAGCCAATGACATTAAGGGGGAGGTAGTAGCTTCTTCTGGACCCCCTTCTCCATCATGTGGAGCATATATTGTTTAGAGATTTTAAGACTTTCGTTCCTTAAATTTGGCGATTTTGAGACCTCTCGCCTCAATTTGTTGTCAATATTAAGACCTTTTGTGCCATTCAGGTGTCGATTTTTTCCTGGCGAGCGATAGCGAGCCTGTGATTTCAGAAGGAACGGCCTGCGGCAGGGACATTTTTCTACCGTAAAATGTACAAATTTATCTCGAAAGGGGGTCTAGGGATGTTTATTTTGTTTTTAAGGATTGATGGAGGTCTAGCGAGGAAACTCAAAAATATAATAATAAATGAATAAATAGACCAAAAAACTAGCATTACCTCCTTAAATGCCGATAACTTCCAAATAAGCTATCTCTAAAGGGTTTCTTGATAGTTTCCCTGCATCATTTGTTCTTGATAGTTTCCCTGCATCATTTGTTCTTGATAGTTTCTCTGCATCATTTGTTCTTGATAGTTTCCCTGCATCATTTGTTCTTGATAGTTTCCCTGCATCATTTGTTCTTGATAGTTTCCCTGCATCATTTGTTCTTGATAGTTTCCCTGCATCATTTGTTCTTGATAGTTTCCCTGCATCATTTGTTCTTGATAGTTTCCCTGCATCATTTGTTCTTGATAGTTTTCCTGCATTTGTTCTTGTCTCCATGCTTATTCCTGTTCCCATGTTCTCCATATTACCTGACTTACCTTTACCTGTGGCTTGTGATTGGTAGTGTTCTGCGTTAGCTGTAATAAATCTGGTAGGTTATATTCTAAGGCCTCTGTGTGTCCTCGATAGAGCCCAGTGCCTTCTCTGTCTTGTGTCATTTTGCTCCGTCGTATTATATTTCCTTTGTCTTGTTTTGCTTCGCTGCTCTCCTCGGTGCTTCCATGTTCCTCTGTGTGTATTTGTTTATCTCTTCTTACACCCCTTTTGTCTCTTATTATTATTATTATTATTATTATTATTATTAGTATTATTAGTATTATTTGTTGTTATTCTATTTCTGTCTCCCTCTATGTATTTCTGGGTGGGTTATTTTTTTATTCCTACCCTCTATTTCCCTACCCTTACCACCTATCTATCTCCCTGTTCTCCCTTGTATATGTTTAGGTTATCTTCTCCCTCTAATTTACTTTGTGTGTATCTCCCTGCTTTTACGTTTATCAAGCTGGTCTCCCTTCCTCTCTGCCCCCCCCCCCTCTCTCTCCCCCTCCTACATTATATCTCTTCGTATCATCTCTTTCTGTATGCCCTTCCTATATAGTCCCTCTCTCCCTTTATCTCTTCCTTTTGGTATGTCCCTGTTATCTCCCTCTTTCTATCACTATATAATACCCTATTCTGTATACCCATCCTGCTGTTCTCCCTATACCTCTTTCTTCGAACATTTATCTCCCTTTCTATATGCCCTTCCTGCTGTTCTCCCTATGCACTCCCTATATATCTTCCTTCTTACACCCCTGTCTCCCGTTCTGTGCGCCCTCTCTCTTGTTCTCCCTATACACTCCCTACCTCCCTACATCTTTTCCTGCTAACCTCTCTCTCTCTCTTTCTGTATGCCCATCCTGCTGTTCTCCCTATACACTCCCTACCTCCCTATATCTCTTTCTTCCAACCTTTCTCTCCCTTTCTGTGTGCCATTCTTACTGTTCTCCCTATACACTCCCTACCTCCCTATATCTCTTTCTTCCAACCTTACTCTCCCTTTCTGCCATTCTTACTGTTCTCCCTATACACTCCCTATATCTCTTTCTTCCAACCTTACTCTCCCTTTCTGCCATTCTTACTGTTCTCCCTATACACTCCCTACTTCCCTATTTTTCTTGTGCTCTCCCTGCTGTTCTCCCTATACATACATTTCCTACCTCCCTATTTCACTTCCTGCTTACCTCTCTAGCTCTCTCTCTCTCTTTCTGTATGCCCTTTTTACTGCTCTCTCTCTCTCTCTCTCTCTCTCTCTCTCGTCGACCGCAGGGAAGGAATCAGGGCTCTCAGGTGGACTTAGTAGGGCGTGAGAGAGAGAGAGCGAGGGGGGGGGGATGAGGAGGTGGAGAGAAAGAGAAAGAGTGGAAGAGGTGTGGGGCGGGAGCGAGAGATATGGCTAGATACCCAAGATACATATATGTATAGACTGCGTACATAGAGACAGATAGATAATAGTTACCCTAGATAGATATATGTATAGACTGCGTACATAGAGACAGATAGATAATAGATATACTGTACTCGATATTTTAAACTTGCCGGATATTTAAGGGGGCCCACCTCGCTTTTTTTCCCTTTCTCTCCCTCTCTCTTCGGCTTGTATCCATTCGGCCCCATTCAGCCTACTGTTTTAAGTCGTTTTACCCCCATCCAGGTGTCAATATTTTCCTGGCGAGCTGTAGCGAGCCAGCATATGCAGTATATATTTTGTTGTTATACAGCAAGCTAAATTTGTAAATTTTTCGATAGAAAAATTTCTTCGGCGAAGCCGGATTTCTCCATACAATGTTGGCTCGCTATCGCTCGCAAGGAAGAAATTGACACCTTAATGGGGATAAACGTCTTAAAACAGTTGGCTGCATGGGGCCGAATGGATATAAGCTAGAGAAAGAAAGAAAGTGAGAGAAAGAGAAAACAAGCAGGTGACCCCCCTTAACTCCCTTAGCAGCTCATTTCTCGATAGCTAATGGAAAAATATGAAACTATTAAGTCTCTGCATCATAGTATTGCTAAGTTTTCGTTAATTAACATATTTGGCTGTAAAAACGTTGTCATGGCCAAGTAATTATTGTGGGAACAAGCCAATTATCTCGCCAGCTTATAAAGATTGGCTATCGTCCTCTTCCTTTTGTTTTAGGGGGGGTCACCTGTTTTTTTTCTTCTCTCCTTTCGTATGATCGTATCTTCATCTGGCTTGTATCCATACGGCTCCATTTAGCCTACTGTGTTAAGACGTTTATCGCCTCTCAGGTGTTGATTTTTTCCTGGAGAGTGGTAGCGAGCCATCATATATAAACAAATGTTTTTGACAACAGGCTAAATTTGTATATTTTTCGATAGAAAAATTTCTCCGGCGAAGCTGGATTTCTCAGTACCAATGCTGGCGAGCGATGAATCGACACCTGGATGGGGATGAATGTCTTAAAACAGTAGACTGAATGGGGCCGAATGGATACAAGCCAGAGCAAGACAGAACAGGAGAGAAAAAAAAGCAGGTCACTCCTCTTAACATGAGATAATCCACCTTACTGTTCTGGGTGAGGGCTGGTCCTATCCAGAGTGAGGTTTGGCATCCTCTACCCAACCTTAGCCGTTCCTGTATGTCTCTTTGCCTGTACTACTTTTCCTACTTCGGGGGCAGGAGGCTAGGAATTCTCCTCCCCTTGTAAAATTCTCCTCACCTTGTAAAATTCACCTACTAGTTCGAGACGGAGAAAGGGGCGAGGGAACGCGAATGTGGTCACGGACCCTAAAAATTGACACTTCAAATGTTGTTTCTGTTTGGGCTCTGTCTCGAGTCGGCCACCCCCAGCTTAAGGAGGGTCACTGGCATCTTTCTCTCCTGTTCTCTCTTTCCCTGGCTTGTATCTATTCGGCCCCATTCAACCAACTGTTTTAAGACGTTTATCCCCATCCAAGTGTCGATATCTTCCTGGCGAGCGAAAAGCGAGCCAGCATTGTATGGAGAAATCCGGCTTCGCCGGTGAAATTTTTCTATCGAACAAAATGTACAAATTTAGCTTGTTCTCTAAACAAAAACATATATATGCTGGCTTGCTACCGCTCGCCAGGAAAATATTGACACCTGGATGGGATACACGTCTTAAACAGTAGGCTGAATGGAGCCGAATGGATGTAGATAAATTAAGAACTTTCAGATAGATAGATAAATATATACGGTACCGGTAGATAGATAAATATATACGGTACCGGTAGCTTAAAGATATACGGTACCGGTAGATAGATAAATATATACCGGTAGATAGATAAATATATACCGGTAGATAGATAAATATATACCGGTAGATAGATAAATATATACCGGTAGATAGATAAATATATACGGTACCGGTAGATAGATAAATATATACGGTACCGGTAGATAGATAAATATATACGGTACCGGTAGATAGATAAATATATACCGGTAGATAGATAAATATATACCGGTAGATAGATAAATATATACGGTACCGGTAGCTAAAAGATATACGGT
The DNA here is from genome assembly GCA_032716605.1 of Paralithodes platypus. NCBI lineage: Eukaryota > Metazoa > Arthropoda > Malacostraca > Decapoda > Lithodidae > Paralithodes > Paralithodes platypus. The sequence continues at coordinate 17,744,671 of CM064486.1, read as the reverse complement.
ACCGGTAGCTAAAAGATATACGGTACCGGTAGCTAAAAGATATACGGTACCGGTAGCTAAAAGATATACGGTACCGGTAGATAGATAAATATATACGGTACCGGTAGATAGATAAATAGGTTAATAAATATATGTTGATAAATTGAGAAATGTGCAGACAGACAGAAATTCTAGTGTTTAACAGCACCCCGAGTTAAGGGGGGTCACCGACTTGTTTTTATCTTTCTCTCCTTTTCTCTCTTTCCCTGGCTTGTATCCATTCGGCCCCATTCAGCCAACTGTTTAAAGACGTTTATCCCCAGCCAGGTGTCGATTTCTTCCTGGCGAGCGATAGCGAGCCAGCATTGTATGGAGAAAACCGGCTTCGCCGGATACATTTTTCTATCTAAAAATGTACAAATTTAGCTTGCTGCCTCGCTACCACTCGCCAGGAAAATATTGACACCTGGATGGGGGGTAAACGTCTTAAAACAGTAGGCTGAATGGGGCCGAATGGATGCAAGCCAAAGAGAGAGGGGTAGAAAGAGGAAACAAAAAGCGAAGTGGGCTCCCTTAATCCTCTCCGGACCAAAGTTTTCGAACAACTTGTTTTTCTGTGACTGGTGTTCAGTGATAATCTCTTCCACCCATCCAGCTTAGCCGATTCTTCCACCCATCCAGCTTAGCCGATATTTTACCTGCACGTTGAGTTCTGTGCACCTGTTGGCTTTTCTGCGAGGCTTTGAATATGGGAAGAAGTGGGAAGGAGATGTGGGAGAGGGAGAAACTATAAGTGAGATATTGAAGAAGGCATGAGAGACAAATGATAAAGTGAGAGGCATGAGAGACATATTGTAATGAAGGGCATGATGGATAAATTGTTAGCGATATATTTTATAAGGCATGATAGATCAATTATAAGTGAGTGATTTATAAAGGCATGATGGAGAAATTATAAGCGAAAGATTTAAAAAGGCATGATGGAGAAATTATAAGTGAAAGATTTAAAAAGGCATGATGGAGAAATTATAAGTGAAAGATTTAAAAAGGCATGATGGAGAAATTATAAGCGAAAGATTTAAAAAGGCATGATGGAGAAATTATAAGTGAAAGATTTAAAAAGGCATGATGGAGAAATTATAAGTGAAAGATTTAAAAAGGCATGATGGAGAAATTATAAGCGAAAGATTTAAAAAGGCATGATGGAGAAATTATAAGTGAAAGATTTAAAAAGGCATGATGGAGAAATTATAAGTGAAAGATTTAAAAAGGCATGATGGAGAAATTATAAGCGAAAGATTTAAAAAGGCATGATGGAGAAATTATAAGTGAAAGATTTAAAAATGCACTAGCTAAATATAATAATAAGTGAAAGCTTTAAAAGGGCATGAGAGATACATTTTAAGGGGAAGCTCTCAAAAAGCATGAGATAAAATTATAAACGAGATAGTTATATAGGCAAGAGAAATAAATTGTAAGTGACAGATTTAAAAAAGGCATGAGAAATATACATACACATTTAGGAAACAATGGTTATCTAATATTCCCCTTTATTAGTTTCATTCTCCCTTATATATTCTAAACATTCTTAAGGGGAGGTTTTTAGTTGATTCGCTAGACTTCCATCAAGCTTAAAATTACTCCCCCTTGACCCCTTTTAAGATAAATTTGTACATTTTTCGGTAGAAAAATGTCCCGGCCGAAGGCCGGTGCCCCTTAAATTAAAGGCTCGCTATCGCTCGCCAGGAAAAAATCGACACCTAAATTTCACGAATGGTCTTAAAATTGACAGAAATGGGGCGAGGGTTCTTAAAATCGCCAAACTAATGGGGCAAGCGTCTTTAAATCTCACACGCAATGGGGCTAAACATGAGGGAGAAAGAGGTTCAAAAAAAATCCTCCAGGTGGAAATCTCCCCTTAAAGGCAGGGAGGTGATGAAAAAAATAAAAGTTTAAATGAGTAGCTTGAAACCCATATAGAGAATAGGCATACGAGATTGAAACCAATATAGAGAATAGGCATACGAGATTGAAACCCATATAGAGAATAGGCATACGAGATTGAAACCCATATAGAGAATAGGCATACGAGATTGAAACCCATATAGAGAATAGGCATACGAGATTGAAACCAATATAGAGAATAGGCATACGAGATTGAAACTCACAGAGAATAGGCATACGAGATTGAAACCCATATAGAGAATAGGCATACGAGATTGAAACCCATATAGAGAATAGGCATACGAGATTGAAACCCATATAGAGAATAGGCATACGAGATTGAAACCCATATAGAGAATAGGCATACGAGATTGAAACCCATATAGAGAATAGGCATACGAGATTGAAACCCATATAGAGAATAGGCATACGAGATTGAAACCCATATAGAGAATAGGCATACGAGATTGAAACCCATATAGAGAATAGGCATACGAGATTGAAACCCATATAGAGAATAGGCATACGAGATTGAAACCCATATAGAGAATAGGCATACGAGATTGAAACCCATATAGAGAATAGGCATACGAGATTGAAACCCATATAGAGAATAGGCATACGAGATTGAAACCCATATAGAGAATAGGCATACGAGATTGAAACTCATATAGAGAATAGGCATACGAGATTGAAACCCATATAGAGAATAGGCATACGAGATTGGATAAATGCAAAGCTTGAGACGTTTATTTTCCACCTATTTGTAGTTTTTGTTCACTTGTGTTCTATGTTACGGCTCCAGAACATTTGAAGTGGTGGGAAGAATATAATAACATGAGGATAGATTATTTGTGGGGAGTGATATAAAGGGGGTCACCTGCTTTATTTGTGGGGAGTGATATAAAGGGGGTCACCTGCTTTATTTGTGGGGAGTGATATAAAGGGGGTCACCTGCTTTATTTGTGGGGAGTGATGAAAGGGGGGTCACCTGCTTTATTTGTGGGGAGTAATATAAAGGGGGTCACCTGCTTTATTTGTGGGGAGTGATATAAAGGGGGTCACCTGCTTATTTGTGGGGAGTGATATATAAAGGGGGTCACCTGCTTTATTTGTGGGGAGTGATATAAAGGGGGTCACCTGCTTTATTTGTGGGGAGTGATATAAAGGGGGTCACCTGCTTTATTTGTGGAGAGTGATATAAAGGGGGTCACCTGCTTTATTTGTGGGGAGTGATATAAAGGGGGTCACCTGCTTTATTTGTGGGGAGTGATATAAAGGGGGTCACCTGCTTTATTTGTGGAGAGTGATATAAAGGGGGTCACCTGCTTTATTTGTGGGGAGTGATATAAAGGGGGTCACCTGCTTTATTTGTGGGGAGTGATATAAAGGGGGTCACCTGCTTTATTTGTGGGGAGTGATATAAAGGGGGTCACCTGCTTTATTTGTGGGGAGTGATATAAAGGGGGTCACCTGCTTTATTTGTGGGGAGTGATATAAAGGGGGTCACCTGCTTTATTTGTGGGGAGTGATATAAAGGGGGTCACCTGCTTTTTTTTTATCTTTCTCTCCTTTTCTCTCTTTCTCTGACTTGTATCCATTTGGCCCCGTTCAGCCAATTGTTTTGTGATGTGTATCCCCATCCAGGTGTCTATGTTTTCCTGGCGAGCGATAGCGAGCCAGCATTGTATGGAGAAATCCGGCTTTGCCGGAGACATTTTTCTATCGAAAAATGTACAAATTTAGCTTGCTGTTAAACAAAAATATATATATGCAGGCTCGCTACCGCTCGCCAGGAAAATATTGACACTTGGATGGGGGTAAAAGTCTTAAAACAGTAGGCTGAATGGGGCCTAATGGATACAAGACAAAGAGAGAGGGAGAGAAAGAGAAACAAAGCGAGGTGGGCTCCCTTAAAAACACTGTTGGTGTTAAACCGAGATGAGGGCTAGACATCAATGGTGAAAATAAAAAGCTTTTCGAATAGTTTCCCATATTTTGAGTTGTGTATACTGACTGATCAGGGAAATGTGGCTTAGAAGATAAAGAAACTGAAAGAGGAAAAACAAACTGGATTGATAACTAAAGACGTTCGACATTTTTATTGAAAGACCAGAAGTGAGAGTTTATAAGAGAGATTGTATATATTATAGTATGAAGAAAACACGTGGAATTACGACAATGTAAACCAAAAAAGTACCGTGAGTAGCAAATTGTATAACCCCCCCCCAAAAAAAAAAAAAAAAAAACACAAAAATTGTTTATTTCATCTATAATTAAGCCTTTCAGTCGATACCGCCTATTATAATTCGTTCGGGCTGAATATTGAAATTCGAATATGTGAAATAAGAAATGTAATGTAGAGAGCTATGATTAAGGGCAGGCAGACCATTTTTCTGGACCCCCTTCTCCCTAATGTTTAGTCCCACTAGTTTTGAGATTATAAGACGTTCGGCCCATTAGTTTGGCGATTTTAACACCTTTCGCCCCATTTTCTTGTCAATGTTAAGACCTTTCGTGCCATTTAGGTGTCGAATATTTCCTGGCGAGCGATAGCGAGCCTGCAATTTTAAGAGGAATCGGCCTTCGGCCTGGACATTTTTCTACCGAAAATGTACAAATTTATCTTGAAGGGGGTTCTAGGGGGTGTTTTTCTAAGCTTGATGGAGGTCTTGGGAGGAAACTAAAAAAAAAAACATATGAATAAATGAATTAATAGATCAAACAAACGGCCAGCCTCCCCTTAAGATACCAATAACAGGAGGCACGGGGTATATGGAATAATGATAAAAGCCAAAAATAAGTAAATGACTGTCCCGGAGCATGGGGAATTCCTAGAAATACACCATAAATAAGATACAGATATTAGTAAGCGTACTGGGAATGACGGAAATAGATCTAGCTGCCAGAGAGAGAGAGAGAGAGGAATAGTGAAGAAGAGTGAAGAAGAAAATTGAATGACAAAAAATATATATGGGTAGAAAAAGATTCCTCACAGCAAACCAAGGAGGAACTATTATATGTGTGTAGAGAGAGTGAGAGAGAGTGAGAGAGAGAGAGTGAGAGTGAGAGAGGTATTAACATCAGGTCAAGATCAGATTACCTCTTCAGTTCCAGCTCCTCCCCTCCCTTCCTCCTCCTCCTCCTCCTCCCTCCTCCTCCTCCTCCTCCTCTTCTGCCAGTGTCCCGATATAAGCCTCCCTTGACCTAAGCTCTTACAGTGTCCGCTCTCTCCATCCTCTCTCTCTCTCTCTCTCTCTCTCTCTCTCTCTCTCTCTCTCTCTCTCTCTCTCTCTCTCTCTCTCTCTCTCTCTCTCTCTCTCTCTCTCTCTCTCTCTCTCTCTCTCTCTCTCTCTCTCTCTCTCTCTCTCTCTCTCTCTCTCTCTCTCTCCTCTCTCTCTCTCTCTCTCTCTCTCTCTCTCTCTCTCTCTCTCTCTCTCTCTCTCTCTCTCTTGTTATATACTGTATATCTTGCTCTTGTCCGTGGAAAGCGAATAATGAAGAGAAACACCAGGGCGTGATAGAAGAGCACGTTCTTGTCTATGTTTATTGCAACGTTTCGGAGACACACTTACTCCATCATCAGGCAAATCTAAAAATAACAGATAGGCTACACACACTTTTAAGGAAACACTAGTATCATAGTGAATTACAATAATTTCATAAACCCTAAGAAAAATGACACAGTATGAAAATATGAAGAAAGACTATGGTAAACCTAAATACGTATCATAACAAAGATACATAGATGACGTAATAGATACCACAAACATTATAAGTTAATCAGAACGCTTCTAAACACTATACATATGGAAACACGAAAATAACTTACATTATGAAGATGTTAGAAACACAAGAGGTCGGTTGATTTTTCATTGCGATCTAATGAAGGCTTTAGTTTCACCGATATTAGAGACTCCATTATCGTGAGTTCCTCTCCGAGGGATTAGAATATGTAAAATACTCATAAGTTGTAAGCAGCTCTTCAGTAGAGCAGTTCAAGAAGAGAGTAGATAGTATTTTGCACACTGAGTGTAATGAATGTAGTGCACTAAACAGTCTCGCTCCTTTCACTTCAAGTATCTCCCCGAAATGGACCGCAAGGTCTCTCGAGATAGTAAATATTCCTTGTAACCCCTTGTAACTTTCCACATGCTGTTGTGCTATGTCTTCTTTCATCTTAGTTCCTTTTGTTTAGCCCTTATTCCTAGTCCCTTTCTGTTCTGCTGCTCATATTATCCCTCTTCTTCTCTTGTGTCTCCCCTCTTTCACTTATCTTCTTTTTCTCCTGTTTCTTTACGGTTTCCCCTCTCTTATTTCTTTTTATCTTCCTACATCCTTTCTTCTTTCTCATTTATCCTTCTCCTTCCCTCTTCTTATTGGCTTTCTCTTCCTCTCATATGTACACTCCCATGCATTATTCTACTCTCTCTCTCTCTCTCTCTCTCTCTCTCTCTCTCTCTCTCTCTCTCTCTCTCTCTCTCTCTCTCTCTCTCTCTCCTCTCTCTCTCTCCTCTCTCTCTCTCTCTCTCTCTCTCTCTCTCTCTCTCTCTCTCTCTCTCTCTCTCTCTCACACCATTTGTCTGAGTGGGATTCGAACCTGTCATTGGAGTTTCTTGTGTCATCCTCAGCGCGGTCCCAAGAGGCTCAGATTCTCTCTCTCCCCACCCTGGGGTGGGGGTAGAGGGGGGGGGGGGGGTTACACGGCGCCTCAGGCATTGTCAAGATCTGCTTGAATAATTTTGAAGACGAAAGAGAGAGAGAGAGCGAGAGAGATTGTGTGTGTGTGTGTGTGTGTGTGTGTGTGTGTGTGTGTGCGCGCGTGTGTGCCTGTGTGTATGAGTTTGTGTGTGTCTAAAAGTGTATACGCGCACACAGCCCGACACACAGACAGTACATACACCACTAAGCATACATACTGTATATACACAAAAGACAACACACCTCACCACAAATACATAAACACACACACATTCTCATACTATTCCACCTGACTCTCTCTCCCTCTCTCTCTCTCTCTCTTTCTATTTTCTCTCTATTTTCTCTCTTTTTTTTATCTCTCATTCTCTCTGTCTCTCTCGTTGCCAACCGGGCCAAAAATATTTAAGCAGATCCTCCAGCGCCCAAGGCAGTGTCTACCTGGGCTGAGTGAATGAGGTGGCTTGAGAATGAAAGTACTGTATATATATATATATATATATATATATATATATATAGAGAGAGAGAGAGAGAGAGAGCGAGAGAGAGAGAGAGAGAGAGAGAGAGAGAGAGAGAGAGAGAGATGTGTGTGTGTGAAAATGTTTAATATTTTACCTTAAGAACTTGCGTGCGCATACGCATACTCGTGCACTATTCTGTACATATTCACATACATTGTGGACATCACACACAGACAAACACACTCACTCTCACTCTCTCTCTCACACACACACACACACACACACACACACACACACACACACACACACACATAAACACATACCTTACCCCCTGTTTCCACCATACTTTTTTTTTTTTACATATTTTTTCACATGGCTCCCCCCAGTTTGGCCAGAAGGGGGGGGAGGAAGAGAGAGAAGAGAGAAGAGGCAGAGAAGGAGATATGAGGGAGGGCAGGGGAGGATGAGGAGGATTACAAAGGAGTACAAAGGAAATCAAGCAACAACAGGTCTAGTGACCCTTCTAGGCTGCTTGTCCTCCAAAACACTGAGGATCAAGTGTCCAAACAGTGGTTTAGAGTGGGTAAGGGAACATTGGAAAGGGAACTACTGCCCTGGAACTAATGTCCGTGGCATGATTAGGAAGTTAGTAGGGGACAGATGGGTTAGTAACTGAGGGGGGGATAAAATAAAGTTATTCATTTACAAACGCAGTCAGTCGCGGGTTTGATGCGAGATATTTGTCTAAGCGGAGTTTAAATGAATCAACGGTGCTGCAGTCTATAACGTCTCGGGGAAGCCCATTCCACAAGTTGACAACTCGATTGAAGAAGAAATTCTTAGATTCGTGTGAGTTACAAGATTTACCAATAATTTTGCAACCGTTTCCCCGCGTGTAATTAGATTGGTCGATAGTGAAGTACTTACTACAGTTCATATTGTCGATGCCTTTGATGATTTTGAACACTTGAATTAAGTCACCTCTTAATCTGCGCTGGGTTAAAGGAAATAGATTTAATTCTCTAAGACGCTCTTCGTATGGTTTGTTCTTTAGGCTAGGTATCATTTTGGTAACTCTACGCTGAACTCGTTCCAGCTTGTTTATATCTTTTTGGTAATAAGGGCACCAGGATTGAACGCAGTACTCCAGAAGAGGGCGGACTAAGGAATTGTAAAGGGTTAGGATAACTTCTTTAGATTTATGCTCAAATGACCTGCCTATAAATTTTGTTTGCCTTCTTAACAACTTCTGAACATTGTTGACTCGGTTTTAGGTAACTCGATATGTTACTCCCAGATCGGTTTCTCTGTTTACATTCTTAAGCTGAGTGCCATTCATCGAATAGTTTGCTTTCTCATTAGGTATCCGATATGTAGTACTTTACAGTTATCCGCATTGAAACTCATTTGCCAAATTTGGGCCCAACATGACAATTTATCTAGATTGTGTTGCATATCGTCACTTGTTCTTTTGAGAGTACGCTATTTGCAATTTTGGTATCGTCAGCAAATTTTGAGATTGTACAGGTGAGACCCTCATCTATGTCATTGATGTAAATTAGAAAGATAATTGGTCCTAGTACCGATCCCTGGGGTACCCCGCTACTTACATTGGTCCATTTAGATGCCTTACCGTTTATGACTACTCTTTGCTTTCTGTCGCTGAGCCAATTTTCTATCCATTCAACACACCGTCTTGTATTCCATGCGCTTTTAGTTTTAGCAGTAAACGTTTGTGGGGAACTTTGTCAAAGGCCTTTTGAAAATCAAGGTATATAATATCTACAGCTTTACTCTCATCGTAGAGGTTGAGGATATCGTGGAAGAAGTCTAAGAAGTTTGTTAAACAGGAACGTTTTTTACGAAAGCCGTGTTGAGTATCTTTAAGTATGTTATTTTCCTCTAAGTGATATACGAGTCTGTCTCTTATGAGTGTTTCTAACAGTTTACATACAACTGAGGTTAAGCTAATTGGACGATAGTTACTGGGTAGGGATTTGCTGCCTTTTTTTAATATCGGTGTTACGTTGGAGGAGGAGGGAAGGAGAGAGAGGGAAAGAAGAATAGGACAGTAGAAGGGAGGAAAACCGGAGACGGAGGTAGTGACTCAGGAAGGGAATATACACGGTCTTCTTTATGGAGAGTTGTGCCATTATTGTTTCTATATCCGACATGTTGTATACCCATTTTTGTGTTCCGTCTGCTAACCTGTGTTATACTGAAGATTACTTTGATCATTATCACGATACATATCAACATTTATTCCCCTAATTAGATAGGTGTAATAAATATCCACTGCTGCTCATAGTACTCCATAGTGAGAAGGGAAAGCAGGCAGCAAAAGTTCTATTGATCTTTCACTGGCGTTTTTTTTAGGGAAACTATAATGAAAAGGATGGACTGCCACATGATATGGCAGTCTGGAAGAATATAGTAAATCTCCGTATACAGGGCTAAAGAAATATGGGAGTAAATTCTGGACAGGCAAGACAGATAGACAGGAGGGAGGAAGGGTATTAGAAAGGTGACAGTGAGAGTGAGAGACAGGCCTGTGTATATTTGAAAGCAGGGTTGGCGGGTCCCTTGAGTTTTACCAGTGTTTAATTCCAAAGCTGTCACTCTGTTCCTCCTGGTTACGTTATTTATGACTTTCTTCTTATGCTCGATCCTTCCACTTTCAATCTCCGTCTCTTAACTATATTTTTAGCTTCTGTTATTTTTGTTTGACTTTATTGTATTGTATGTGTTGTAATGCATTTAATATAAATGTATTTATTGATACTTCATGTCGATTGTATAGTTATTTATTGTTTGCCTTGTTCATAATTTAGTTTATAGTTTTTTCTTTTCTTGACAATACTCTCTTGTTTTTCGCTTGTATTTTTTCCATATGCTATTTATATATTCAGGTTCCATAATATAATTTTCAGAACTTGTCATCTATTGCAATATCTCGATGACTAATCCCCCCTCTCCCCTCAGCCTAATTGATGCAACAGCTGGATGACTAGTATTATTACTCCCCAGTCCCCTCATAGCCTAAATGATGCAACATCAGGATGAATATTAACCAATATTCTGTTTACTCCACAGCTCATTTGATGCAACAACTGGACGACTACATGTCCCAGTACCCGAAGGTGCGAGTTGTGAGGGCGCCCAAGAGAGAGGGACTGATCAGGGCGCGACTGATGGGGGCCCGCCACGCCACCGCCCCCGTCCTCACCTTCCTCGACTCACACTGCGAATGCACCACAGGTCAGAATGAAACGGGCGGGAATGGAGACGGATGCTGGAATGTATCTGAAAGCTATGTGGATGAAAGTAGAGAGAGATATGGATGAGTTATTGAGGGCTATGTGGCTAGAATTTGAGATATATTTGCGAGTGATATTTGAAAGTGTGCGAGTTGTGACAATGCCCAAGGAGGATGAGCTCATCAGTGCTCGGTTGATGGAGGTACATCATCACCTCCCTCAACTCTTAATTCTTACTGCAGGTCATTACGAGGCAAATGTGTGGGATTGGACTTGTTGATGAGGTTATCGATAAAGCGGATAATATGAAGAGTACATATAGTAGGGATTATTTCGGTAATATTGTTGTTTTATGAGAGCTACAGTATATGGTGATAAAAATAAGGGATGACGAGAAAAGTGGAGGTGATGTGGCATAAAGAGAAAGGAACGCCATGACAACACCTACACCCTCCCCTTCTTTGGTTCCCACCGCGAATGTATAGCCTTGACATTTAACATTAGACATCATTGACAGTTACTAAGACTGTGAATATGACGCTAATATATTTATGACCAAGCATATACTATTATACATATATGATTACCAGGTATCAATACGTGAGAGATGGGGCAGGGATTGAGAGAACGCCCATATTTTCAGATTCACAAGATTCATAATTATGTGTGTGTGGGGGGGGGGGGGAGATATCGAACTTTGAAATGCCCTGGGTACAGGTAAGAACAACAGTGGGGAGAACCTTTAACCCCTTCAGAATACGAGGACGTGTTTCTTTATTATGCCCTGGCTATGATTAGACGGTTGTATTCAATATGCAGATCTCTAGGCATCAAAGGGCTGAGAACTATCTTAATTAATCACCTGACTTCTATAAGTCCCCCTTCAACTGAATAAAATCATCTTATGGTAGCCAAACTAAAAGGAAGAAACGCGTCCTCGAATACTGAATGGGTTAAAAGGGACAGGAAAGGTATCGTTTGTGAGATCTTGATGGCTATGTACAGTAGGTAAGACATTGAGAGATAATTTAGATTGTGGGTATGATATGACAGGTTTGTAAATTGGTCCTGAGAACTAATTGTGTTGTTATTGGGTTTGAGCGCTACGTTGAGGAATTATAAAAGCAATCCGTTTCCATATGTCAAATCCTTGTTGTATATTGTCTATGTTTGCTACTTTAACCCGTAATCAGCTATGTATTCTCCCGTCATATCGTATTTACGTGTAAGAGTTATAAGTAGAACTGTTGTTGATTTTATATGGGTGGGTGGGGGGGGGGGGGGGTCAGTATTTTATTCCAAAGATATGTGCGTTGGGTATGTATTTATTTATTTATTTATTTTTGTATGGAGTGTACACTCGGTCCCAGAAGTATCTGCATGTATCCATGTGTCAGAGACGATCGTCTCTGACACATGGATATAGTTTCAGGCAAAGGTGCCAACCCTATCAAGCTGTACACACCAGATGATCAGCGTAGGGGTGCAGATACCTCTTGGACCAAGTGTACATGATATTAAGGGGGAGTCTGTTTTTAGTGTTTTTGCTGAAATTATTGAAAGATTTTCGGGTGTGATATTAGCGGCATGTTTTAAGGTATGTGAATGGGATGAGAGATGGCAAAAAAAAAGGATCTGATTGTAAATGAATAGATATGGATGTATATATGTAGATATGTATGCACTTGCAAATCACAACCATCTGCAAAAAGAGACCACCTGAAAAGTACGACCCCCTGAAAAGTACGACCCCTGAGAAGTACTACCACCTGCGAAGAGAGAGCACCTGAGAAAAGAGGACACTCCCAGGACAATTAACGGGAGGCCAATGAAAACTTAGGAGACGGCCGGGATGTCTGGACGACCAATAGTGCCGCCATCTGTATCACTTCCGGGAGAGAGAGAGAGAGAGAGGAGAGGGGGGAGATAAATAATTTGAGTATGTGAGTGATAAACTGAGAAAGGCTTTAACTGAAATTTTGCAGGCTCTGAGAAATAGTGTGTGTTTCTGTGTGTATGTAGCCTATGTGTGTGTGTATGAGAGAGAGGGAGAGAGAGAGACTGAAGGAGGAGAGGAAGAAGGAAAAAAGGACATATGTTTAGGGGAGAGCAGGATATGTTTATAAGAAGTGGGAGAAGAAAGAGGACATAGGAGAAAAAAAGAGAAAATAGGATAATGAAAGAGGATTAAGAAGAGGAGAGGAAATCAAAAGAGAAGAAAGAGGAAATGCAGAGCATATAACAAGAAAGGGAAAGAGGAAAAGGAGGGAGAAAGAGGAGAGGAATAACAAGGGGAAGGAGGGAGTAAGAGGAAAGGAATAACAAGGGAAAGAGGAAAAGGAGGGAGAAAGAGGAGAGGAATAACAAGGGGAAGGAGGGAGTAAGAGGAAAGGAATAACAAGGGAAAGAGGAAAAGGAGGGAGAAAGAGGAGAGGAATAACAAGGGGAAGAGGAAAAGGAGGGAGTAAGAGGAGAGAAATAACAAGGGGAAGAGGAAAAGGAGGGAGTAAGATGACAGGAATAACAAAGGGAAAGGAAAATGAAAGAGGAAGAGGAAAAAAAAGAACAAGGGGAAGAGGAAAAGGAGGGAGAAAGGGGAGAGAAATAACAAGGGGAAGAGAAAAAAAGGAGGGAATAAGAGGAAAAGAAGAACAAGGGGAAAGGAAAAGGAGGGAGTAAGATGAAAGGAAGAACAAGGGGAAGAGGAAAAGGAAGGAGAAAGAGAAAAGGAATAACAAGGGGAAAGAGGAAAAGGAGGGAGTAAGAGGAAAGGAATAACAAAGGGGAAGAGGTAGAGAGGAAAGAATGGGAATGAGGCAGGTAAGGAACTAATGGGTCTGTAATGGCTTGTTAGTAGTGTGTGTGTATGTATGTGTACGTGTGGGTGGGTGTAGCGTTGTGTGTATGCCTGTAAGGTGTGTGTGTGTATAGAACGTGTGTGTGTGTATCATGTATATATATGTGTGTGTGCTTTAGCTAGGTGTGTGTAGTAGATGTGTGTGTGTAGCGTTGTGTGTGTATGTGTGTATCATGTATGTATCTGTGTTTTAGATAGGTGTGTGTATCTTTACGGGGATGTTACAGAGAGGGTACTAGGATCTTTTCAAATTGAAAACAATTGTATTCAAATTACCTGGACTTGAATAATTTAAAGGATCCTTGGATAATTAAGGCAGTTGACCAGAAAAGGTGTTGTGCTGTAGTGTAACTCTCTCTCTCTCTCTCTCTCTCTCTCTCTCTGTCACTGTCACTCTCTCTCTCTCTCTCTCTCTCTCTCTCTCTCTCTCTCTCTCTCTCTCTCTCTCTCTATTAGGATTAAGTCCTGGTCACCTCGTAGGGATCGTAAGATCTGTGTGGCCAGTGTATCTATGTAAATCTATGTAAATCTCTATCTCTCTCTCTCTCTCTCAAATACTCTGATCAGAGACATTACAAAGATCCAGGCTTAATTATCCCCCGATACTTTAATTCCAAAGGATTAGTTCAAAAAATACAGGACCTGTTATTTTTACGAATTCAACTCTTTCCACCGCCTATACCTCGCCCCTCCCTTCTTTCTTTCCCTCTTTCCTTACTTCCCTACCTACCCCCCCCCCCTCCTAAACAAACAAACACATACACGCTTTCATCCAAAATCCTCCGTTCAATACATTACATTGATCCCGGGTTTTATCATCCGTAGATTTATTTTTCCATGTTTCTCTCTCTCCCCCCCTCCCCTTTTTCCAATTCTTGTGCTTTCCTTCGCTTCTAGTATTCATAAATTTTGAGATAGGCAGTTCTCTTCCTTATGCGAGTCTATGTATGTAAAGCCAGGTTCCTTTTTAGTTTAATTCAAAGTCAAATGTTTAGATATGTTTGACCTTCCTCCTTTGAAACCTCCCTCCCTCCCTATCTCGTTTAATGCAAAATTAGATTTGTTCCCTCCCCTCCATCCGTACCTCTATAGTCTATACCTTCCCTCTTTATATACTCCCACTTCTCTCTCTCTTCTCTCTCTCTTCTCTCTCTCTCTCTCTCTCTCTCTCTCTCTCTCTCTCTCTCTCTCGCTCTCTCTCTCTCTCTCTCTCTCTCTCTCTCTCTCTCTCTCTCTCTCTCTCTCTCTCTCTCTCTCTCTCTCTCTCTCTCTCTCTCTCATCCACCCTCCGAACTACTCCGATCAGAAACATTATAAAGATCCTGTAGGCTTAATCAGCCAACCTGTAACCAACCCTTCTCTTATACTGTACATGCCTTTTCTACCCGTCCAATTATAACTTCGAGATCAGGTAACTTCGAGATCAGGTAACTATCCTCCTTGTGTAATTGTTTATGAAAGTATTAATTAAGAAAAAAGAAAAATAAGATAGGTTACTTTTCATTTTCACATGATATCTAATAATGGATAACAAAAAAAAAAAATCTAAGGAGGAGCACTTTATTGACAACGTTTCGCAGATAGCTTCTTCAGGTCATTTGCGAAACGTTGTCAATAAAGTGCTCCTCCTCAAATGGTATTCTTTTATCCATTCTGTCTACTTTTCAAGTACCGCTCAACATATCTAATAATGTCACACCTATAAATCGTTTGAATCTGTTTTAACCTTTTGAACCTATTATTTACCATTTGAACCCCTCCCTTTCTCTGTCTATACTGTATAATCCTTCGTTCTCCCTTCACATATACCATCCCTCAAACTCCTCCCTACATATTGTACTTCCCTCCTTCCTTACTTTCATGCCTCCTTCCCTTCCTACCTGCCTCCCTTTCCCTATCCTTCTTCTCTCCCCTCCCTCACCCAGCCTCCGAACTCCTCCGATCGGAAACATTACAAAGATCCTGCAGGCTTAATCATCCCAATACTTTTTTTTTTCTCCTTTACCGACCACCCCTTCTCTTATTCTTGTGTTTCCTTCCTTTCCAATTATAACTTCGAGATCAGGTAATTTCCCCCCGGTCCTGAACTACTGACAGATGAAAATGGTAAAGTTGCCCCTCCCCAATATAAAGTTTTCTCTGGTTCAGTTGACCTCTCTTCCTTCGATTTTGTTTTCGTTTTTCGTTTTTGTTTGAGGGGGGAGGGCATTGTGCAGTTGTATTCTGTTTGATCGCTCATTATTTTTGTCTGTTTTGATTTTTTTTTTTTTTTCTTACTGGAAAAGGTGCATTCGTGTATATTTTGTTCTCCAAATCATCTCTTTTCGCAATCGAGTTCAGGTGAGTTTGAGGATGGGGGGGGGGGGAGAGGAGTCTTAACTAATTAAGGTTATTTGTTTATTCTCGGACAAGCTGGCTTTTCAGTAGATTTACTTTGCTATTCGTTGGTTATGCAATTTCAAGAAGACACCATAATTATGCATTGATTAAACTGAAAATATAGTATATATATTTTTTATTTTGACGGTTTCTTCGATTTCCCTTTAAATTATCCGCACAGTTCATTTAGCCGCGTTCTTAATACTGTACATTGCATACGTCATTTCTTATTTAGTCTTAATTACTGCTCAACTGTTCTTTTATTCCGATCTGTTTCCCGTTTCTATTTAAAAGGTCATGTATTTATAGCATTGACGATTCCTAATTAAACAATTCGGGTGACTTTATGTTTTCCTTTATTCTGTTTTCTAGTATTTATGGCATTGATGTATCCATATTATCAGTTATTGCATGTAATGTATAAATTATTCTTCAATATGTTCCCCTTTATCCCGAATCTTTTGAAAACATCCCTTTCTGTTCAAAGAGTAGATTAGATGTATTTGTTTAATACTTAATGATTAACCTTATCATTACTCATTTATATATATAATTTTTTTTTTTAAATTAGGACCGTCCAGTCGTCTTTTTGTCCAAATATATTGTAGTTTTATTCTATTTAATATATTAATACTTATTACGCTTACATAGCATTTCACATTCCATTCTTTTAGGTCGTTTTTCAATTAGTTTTGTCTCAATGTGCCTAGCCTTTTTCCTCATGTGTCACTTCGATTGCTGTAGTTTTTGTGTAGAATATAAAATTATACACATTAACCTCGAATCCGTTTTTCGTTCCCATTCTCGGCTCGCATACTATTTAATGTTTTACCCTTTTGCTATATATCCATGTTCCCTTTTTTCTGGCCACTGCTCATAAGTATCATATTCTCATTAATATTATTTTTATAGAATTCCCTCGCATTCCCCGAAACATGTTTTCTGATTTCGCTCTTCGGTCACGTCCCAATACATAGTTTGATTTTCTCTGTTCTCTCTCTGCTATTATCCTTTTCCTTGTTTTCTGGTTGCTGCTCACGAGTTTCAGGTTTCTAATCATTATCAAATTTGTTATAGCATTTTCTAGTATTTCAGAAAAAGTAATCGGACTCCGTTTTTTTTTTTTTTTTTTGCTCGTGGGCTACGTCCCACTATCTCAAAAAAATTGTTCTCTTTTCGCGCAATGTCAGGCTTGTCCTTCTTTTCTTGTTTGATACTCATGACTATCATATTTATAATAATACTATAATACTATATTTTAATAGCATTCCCTAGCATCACCGTTAGTGTACTGTTCTCGCTATCGGTTCACATCCCAATAAACACACTCTCTCTCTCTCTCTTTGTGATATTTCCAGTTCTCTCCATCTTTTCTAGTTGCCCTTCACGAGTATTATATTTCTAATAATGAAATATTTTTTTTAACAGTTGTAGCATTTCGGAAAAATAATAATCCTCGTATTCTTTTCTGGTTCTCAGCTCACGTCCCACTATTTTCCTCTTCTTCTTTTTCTTTTTCGTCTTTTTCTTATTTTTCTTCTTCGTTTTTTTTCTCTCTCTCTCTCTCTCTCTCTTTCTCTCTTTCTGCGATAGTTCCCAGCCTTTCCCCCTCTTTTCTGGTGTGTGCTCACGAGTATCATATTTCCACATTATCTCCCTCATCTCCCGAGTGCGGCGCTAATTCCTTATAATCTCCACCTAGGCTTCCCGCGAGAGAATGGTAAGCCGGGTTTACCTCCCCGCCAGGAATCCCTGTTTAATTTAGTTTGCCATTGAATAACATTTTTGCGGGGAGTTGGCGCTGTGGGTTTTTTAAAAAATCTTGTAATTTTTGGCCTTAATTTATCGTGTTTTATTTTGAGTTCTAAAGTCAATTTGTTTGTAATTTATAGGCTTTATAACTTGCATTTATTTATATATTAATTGACTATCCATTATATATTAATGTATTCGGTAAAATAAAGTCTGGCGTTATTACCTCCTACAAACGAAGCTGGTACAGCTTATTTCGATATTTCGTGTATACTTCTAGAAAATCGTAAAACACAAATGAATCAAATCAATTAATTATTTTGTTTTTCTTTTAAACGTTGTATGAACACGTTTTCACAACCTTTCTTACTCTGCTACTCAGCGCCGAGACATTGCCAGGGTTATTAGGGGAAGGTATGGGACATAAAGCCACAGTCAAGAACAGTGGTTGGAAGCCCAATGGAATCACAGAACCTTCACAATATACATAATTATAGTACAAAACGGTTTACAGAAACAAATATGCCAGCACATTTTCCATGTATCCAATGATTTTTAAGGAATGTGTGACATTGTATTCACCTAATGTTATGTTATCAGCTAACCATTGTAACTTGATGTTGCCATGAACTCTTTGAACACACGATGATTGTTGTTGGTTATGGTCCGTAGCCTACACCGAGGGGATCCTTCACACACCGTCTGTCCCGCGCCCAATTTCAAACCTTGATAAATGGGTTTGATAAGCAGTCCACAACGTGACACATTGCCCCCACTCCACCACGCTGTCCGTGAGAGTCCAAGAAGATTTGTTAGAACCTATGTCTTGTTAGTTAAAAAAATTGGACTTCAGAGGCTATCAACCCTATTGGATTATTAAGCCAGCACACTGTAAGTCAAGTAAATTTTCAGGATTGGAGCCCCTTTTCGAAAACTTCAGTCCCTTTGTCTTGTTCTCCTCAATAAAGTTAAATGATGGCCTTGTGTGTAAAATACTGAAGGAAGTTGTACACTCAGGGTGGCTGGAGCCACTTCTGGACAGGGTGGCAAGCGGTAGGGAGGAAGAGAAGAACGACAATGTGACAGAGAGCACCAGTGACAGTGTGACAGGGAGCACCAGTGACAGGGTGACAGGGAGCAGTAGGAGGGTTACAGGGGGCAGCAGTGACAGGGTGGCCGTCCCGGTGATAGATGTGATAGATGCAGCCTCACTACAGTACAAGATGGAAGGGAAGACACTCAGCGTAGGAGGATTCTCTTGGGCTCTGGAGGTACACATACACTTTGCATATAAACATAAGCCATTGCACACACACACACATATACAAGCAAACGCCACAACTACCAACAACAACATATATATTGTGTTGGGTAATAAGTGTATATATACTGTATTTACTTACATACACATACATTACTCAACACAACATAGACGACACGACTCATCTAAACAATTTACAAACCACACCTACACTAACTTCCGTCCACTCCACACTAACATTCCCTTTACCCACAATGAGTGATAACCTCCCTAACAATGGACGCCCCTTGAGTGATAA
The DNA here is from genome assembly GCA_032716605.1 of Paralithodes platypus. Taxonomy (NCBI): domain Eukaryota; kingdom Metazoa; phylum Arthropoda; class Malacostraca; order Decapoda; family Lithodidae; genus Paralithodes; species Paralithodes platypus. The sequence continues at coordinate 17,725,785 of CM064486.1, read as the reverse complement.
CCTCCCTAACAATGGACGCCCCTCTTGTTATAATAACTTTGTACAGCGCACGTAAATAATAATAATAGTAGCCTCTTTAGCGGTACCCTACTGGAGATATTCTTTCCCTGAACCAACCGAGACCGTTTTAATCCAACCGAAATGGAGCATCGGTACACATATGGCAACACCGCCTCTACTACACACACACACACACACACACACACACACACACACACACACACACACACACACACACACACACACACACACACACACATACACACACACACACACACACACACACACACACACACACACACACACACACACACACACACACACACACACACACACCTGCAGAAATGTTATCTACTTTCTATTAATTCATCATATGATACGAAATTCAGATTGTGTTAGGAAAGGCCAGCTTCACTATTACAGCGGTGTCGTCATATGTTACGCTTTGCCCATTCTCGGTGGATTACAAAACTACCTTCTCGGCCGGGCACAACTTTATTAAGGGGGGTCACCGGCTTGTTTTGTATCTTTCTCTCCTTTTCGCTCTTTTCCTAGCTTGTATCCATTCGGCCCCATTCGGCCAACTGTTTTAAGACGTTTATCCCCATCCAGGTGTCGATTTCTTCCTGGCGAGCGATAGCGAGCCAGCATTGTATGGAGAAATCCGGCTTCGCCGGAGAATTTTTTTATCGAAAAATTTACAAATTTAGCTTGCTGTCAACAAAAATATATTAATGCTGGCTCGCTACCTCTCGCCAGGAAAATATTGACACCTGGATGGGGTAAACGACTTAAAACAGTGGGCTGAATGGGGCCGAATGGATACAAGCCAAAGAGAGAGGGAGAGAAAGAGAAAAAAAGCGAGGTGGGCTCCCTTAAATACTCCAACGAGAGACTCATGACTCGCTAATGTTGTGGTGTAGATTTCAAGTTGGGGGGGGGGGGGTCAATATTATTAATTGTACACATATTACCGATTTATTCGGAATTATAGGTCACATGGTTTATTTCCATAGTTTATGTAATTAATTTCGTTGTTGCCATTAGCTCATTAAAGTAAGCTCGATGACGCTAGTACTACGATCTGACGTAAGGAAATAGTAATAACATAGGAATACAGAAATCGAACCACTGACCATGCTTTGCAGGGCCCCAAACTGATCTGACACTGTAGTTGTCCTAAAGTTTATTACACCATATCTAAAGTAGGTATTCAGGTACCAGTTGGAATATAGAACTTTTATAGGACTATATTTAGCCCACATCTGAACCAATATAATTATTTTAGAATTGATGGTGAACGTTGGAGTTTACTTATATTTTTTGTGACTTATTACCGAAATATGATTATTCAAATATTGATTCAAATTTGACACTGCACTTTTACCTTTTTTTCTCTTAAAGTTGATAGAACGGTATAATGATAAAAGTAAAAATATATATATATTTTTTGGATAATTATTGTAATTTGAAATTCAAGTTGCGAGTCTGTCATTACGCTACCCAATCCTTGCGCTTTTCCCCAGGATTTTTGGTTGGTCGAATTTTATAAATCTGGCCAGATTAAAAATACCAATTATGTATAATGTTGCTATTTATATACTGTATGTGGGGAAATTACACTGGCCAGATCTTGCTATTTCTATCCCAGGAAGTTAGACAAACGACATAATAAAGTAATTATGTTTTAAATAATTTCTAGCAGATAACGTACATATTGCATTATTATTTGTTTGTATACAGTATATATATATTTATTTATTTTTGTTTTATAATAATAATTATTATTATTATATATATATATATATATATATATATATATATATATATATATATATATATATATATATATATATACGGTATATATATATTTTTTTTTTTTTTTTTTTTTTTTTTGCAGTGTAGCTCTCATGACGATTTTATTTAACTACGAATGATGACCTGTCAGAGCTGGAGGGTTAATTGATATAGTTTTAAATGTTTTGGTCCCTTGAGGTCCTTTCTAAGCTGAGTCGAATCATCTGGCAGCAGCATTAATATAATAAAGCAATCGTCGTCTGATGGAAGTGGTAATTTTCTGAAACCTTACCGACCTTGATGGACGATATAAATACAAATATAATGTTGTATATAGCAAATATATCAAGTTTTCTTTCATAAATCGTCACTCACTTCCTTAGTATTCGTTTGATATGGTATAGGCAACACCCTTCCCAATTGCTTAAGAATCTGGTTCCTGAGAAAAACATATTGTAGGAATAATTCGTCTATTTAGATTTTGCTCCAGTTTCCTAAAGTTTTAGCTTGGTGCGGCAAACTAATCATTCATATTAAAATATTATGCGAGATATACTGTATATAATATTATGTGTACTGTATATAATATTATGTGTACTGTATATAATATTATGTGTACTGTATATAATATTATGTGTACTGTATATAATATTATGTGAGATATACTGTATATAATATTATGTGAGATATACTGTATATAATATTATGTGAGATATACTGTATATAATATTATGCGAGATATACTGTATATAATATTATGTGAGATATACTGTATATAATATTATGCGAGATATACTGTATATAATCGCAGAAGAAACGGGAGACTCATTATTTAAATGTTTTGCTATGTATTTATGTAATCATCCATTCTCGGGTTAAAGTTGATTGTATTTGCATGTAGCCTATTTACATGTTTTAGATTGATAGTTAATATATACTAATTCAAAATGTATCGCGTGTGAGGGGTAACAATTGTATCCCGTGTGAGGGGTAACAATTGTATCCCGTGTGAGGGGTAACAATTGTATCCCGTGTGAGGGGTAACAATTGTATCCCGTGTGAGGGGTAACAATTGTATCCCGTGTGAGGGGTAACAATTGTATCCCGTGTGAGGGGTAACAATTGTATCCCGTGTGAGGGGTAACAATTGTATCCCGTGTGAGGGGTAACAATTGTATCCCGTGTGAGGGGTAACAATTGTATCGCGTGTGAGGGGTAACAATTTACTATCTACACCACTTCATTAGTTTGTGTTAAGGAGACAGTTTATCTTATTTATAGACATTTGTAAAGGTCATTATTTTCGCAAGTTATGGTACCGTTCCTTCATAATAAAACGGCATGGCATCTTCCGGATAATTCCTCTCCCTAGACTATTATAGGCCTAGTTCTATAAGTTACTAATATAACAACTGCATCGTGTTCCTCCTACTCTACATTATTATCAGTTCTTCATTATATTATTTAACCCGTTCAGCACGATGACGCCTTTTCACCTTTGATTCTGGCTAAAGTTAGACGATTTTGTGCTGTTTAAGGGGACAGTGGTTACTTTTTGGGGTCTATGTATTAATCTATTCATTTATGTTTTATAGTTTCCTCGCTAGACCTTCATCAAGCTTAGAATAAATACTCCTTAGACCCTCTTCAAGATATATGTGTAAATTTTTCGATAGAAAAGTGTCCCGGCTGAAGGCGGTTTCTCTTAAAATTACAGGCTCGCTATTGCTTGCCAGGAAAAAATCGACACCTAAATGAAACGAAAGGCCAGTTGGGAAGGTTACCGGCTGTACCTTTAAAGGCCAGTTGGGAAGGTTACCGGCTGTACCTTTAAAGGCCAGTTGGGAAGGTTACCGGCTGTACCTTTAACCCTCTCAGTTTCGACGACGCATCTCTTTTCTACTTTCTGGCTATTATTAGACGATTTTATTCAGATTAGGAAGGGTATGTGGAAGTCAGAGGGCTATTTGAGATAATCTTTACCATTTTTCATTCCCACAGATCCTTCCTCAGCTGTATAAGATCTTCTAATGATAGCCAGCATAGACTGTCAATAGGCGTCATGATCCTCAAAGGGTAAAATTCTCAAACTTCCCATAACAATAGCGCAACCACAGGATTGTCTTTGTTACTTATACGCTCATTTTCCGTATTTTCACAATCTATAATTAACCCCAATTATTGTTTTCGTATCCTACTCATAACAATAGCGTAACCATTGGATAGTCTTTCATACTTATACGCTCATTTTCCGTATTCTCATTATCTATAATAACCCCGATATTGTGTTCGTATCCTTCTCATAACAATAGCGTAACACTGGAGATCGTTTCGTACTTGTAATTATTCGTATTTCCACAATCTATTTTAACCCCAGTATTTTTTAACTGTCATTATTTTCAGCTATGTATTTGATTGTTCTAGTGTTACGTATATATTTATTTAAGTCTCCTTAGATATTCCTTCAGTAATCTCCAGTTTAACTCTTAGTATATTAATGTTTCGTATATATCTTGAATCCTCCATTTTTCATCGTCTCATCTCTCTCCCACTCCTTCGTTAATATTTGCCCAGGCGAGATTTACCAGAACATCATCAAAACTTTTAAGAGTTTCAATTAAGAAAGCTTGCGGAAGACGGCATGAGAAGAATTGCAGGAAGTTGAATCTCGTTAAAACGTAATGTGTTGGGATTTGTTGTTCTTGGCCTGGGAAGATAGAATAACCACTTTGGGGATCACAGTTAATAGATTTGTTCTTTTTTAAATCAATCATATATATACTGTATAATTATATATATATATATATATATATATATATATATATATATATATATATATATATATATATATATATATATATATATATATACACACACACACACACGTAAGTTGATTTAATTTAAACTTACAATGTTTATATATACCATCCTCCTCCCACTTGGGCAAGGTGGGTCTCAGAGGCACAAAACAACGTTCGGATACAGTATCCACTTATAGCTGTTACTGCTCTGTGGGGTCGTGAAATGTCTACGGGAGGCAAGGAAACCCAACCACACGCTCCAAATAATGTATAATTATAGAGTAGGCATTTATTGATTTTTCGTAATGATAAATTACTACTGTTTTATTATAGCCAAGGAATTAATTACTACCGTGGATTAAGTGCTAACAAATGTAGTTTTTGTAGTTATTTGTATTTATTTTAGGCAATTTTTTTTTTTTTTTTTATTGGTTGGAGATAATAAACAATTTTGATTGAAATCACGACTTAGATTTACTTTTTAATTAGTTTATTTATCGTGTATGGATGGTTTATATTGTTGTAAATAATTGCTATCTAGTTCTACATTATAGCATTGTCAAGGAAAGAATAATTATTACACTTTAGACACTCATAACCAGGCTTATATATTTTTTAGAATATGTTCCATATACTGTATATTACACATTCTATTCGTGTATTTCTGGATTAGATTCACTAGCTAATACGAACGTATCACTGTTGAACACATTCAGTGGAATATTTTGTTATTAAGAATATTACCTATTTATAATGTTATAAAAACAAATTGATCTACCGTCATAGTTTGCCTAGATACTGGTTTTCTTTTCTTAGATATTTATGTATGCAAATGAACCGTGGTTATCCAGGCTTCGAAAAAAAGGTCGACCAAGCTGATTATTTATGTATGTTGAATATTAATGGTTTGTATCCATTTGGCCCCATTCAGCATACTATTTAAGACGTTTACCCACATCCAGGTGTCAATATTTTTCTGGCGAGCGGTAGCGAGCTAGCATATATATATTTTGTTTTGACAGCAAGCTAAATTTGTAAATTTTTCGATAGAAAAATTTCTCCGGCGAAGCCGGATTTCTCCATACAATGCTGGCTCGCTAACGCTCGTCAGGAAGAAATCGACACCTGGATGGGGATAAACGTCTTAAAACAGTTTACTGAATGGGGCCGAATGGATACAAGCCAGGGAAAGAGAGAAAAGGAGAGAAATATCTAAAAATCTGGTGACCCCCTTAAACACCTGATTGCCCAATAGTCTATTTTTTTATATCGGTTTACATTGTGTGTTTCCCGTGGCTGTGTCGGTGTTTCAGAAGCGTGTATTATATCTTTGTGTATCTAATAATATTGATGGAAATATATTTTTGTAATCTTAGCTTGGTTATATTTGTTTTATCTCGTGCTTGTTAGTGATATCTGGGATATTTGCCGAGTATATTAGTAATTATTTTTGTGTTTCATCATTAATTTGGTTTATTTTTATTAGTTTCATCGTGTTAACTGGTAATTAATTTTAGCATTGCTTTGAGTATTACCAGACTACCCACAGACCTCATGACAATACCCTATTCCAAGTAAGTAGGCCAAAATTCTTGACCATTAACCTATATAACTCACAAACGACTATAGTAGTCACTAGAGTAATCCAGCTAATATTTCTAACATTTGGGAAGAGTCAGCCAGGGAATAGGTGTGGACATTTACAGCCCATTTGCTCTAGCCGTTTACGAGTTACAGAGGTTAGGGCTCAGGATTTCTGGCCTACCTATTTGGATCAGGGTAGGCTATATTTCTGTACTAAGTTGGTTGGAACCCATTTTGATTCACAGTATCAAGGGGGGGGGGGGTCCGACTACTGATATATACTATATCATGTTCCAAATAGCTAGGCCAGAATTCGTGAACACTAACCTCTATAACTCAAAAAGGGTTAGAGCAAATGAGCTTCACATTTCCACATCTATTCGCTGGTTGGTCTTTCCCAATTGGTAGAAATATTTGCTCGATTATTCTAGCCGTGTGTGAGGTATAGAGTTTAATGTTTATTTGTTTGGCTTACCTATTTGGAACAGGGTATAGCAAATATTGGGCTTTACAGTATTTCAGAAAGATGTGTCCAATTTTTATTTAGTAATCGCGATGTTGATTTTATTAAATTTAATTAACATTTTGTTTGTTATAGTATTGCGTTTCCATTTTAGTTTTGTTTATATTATGAGTAGTTTTCATGGAACAGAGGCAGTGGTCTCAGTTTTGTGACTCGATATACCAGGTAGTTTAGCGTCTTTAGATAATCAAAATGTAGAGCATTGGTAATTGTTCAACAGACGTGTGGTGTGACTATATTTTCTTCATTAAGCACATATGACATTGTTTTCTCATTCCGATGTATAATTTGTGAGCCCTTGACCTTGAATGACCTTGATTGCCATACACTATAGGTTGGTTGGAACCGCTCTTGGTCCGCATCGCCGAGGACCCCCAAATAGTGGTGTGTCCGGTCATCGACGTACTATCCGACGACACCTTCGAGTACCACTACCGCGACTCGTCCGGAGTCAATGTCGGGGGCTTCGATTGGAACCTCCAGGTGTGGACACTTTTTCTCAGGAGGCTCTCAGAAGCATTCAATAACCCCAAATTATAACAACAGAGGAATTAGATAATCTCCAGAGCCATTCAGAACCCTCACTTAGTAACCACATATAATTACATTGTCCTTAAATGGCCTTCCAAAGCCCCCAAATACTTTTGAAAACTCGAATAATTACCACATACGGGGTCCAGATAGCTTAACATAGACATTAAACGGACCCTCAAGTGATAAATACAAACAATCTGTGCTTAGCATTGACTACATATTATTTACAGTCATCATACAGCGCAAACTGTAACAACAGTAGATAATACAGAGACACCTCCTTTGCTATGTGCAATGTGGATAATATGAGGGCTTAATAAAATGAACGCTTGCATTTCAAACAGTGGGATTCAGATGAACGCCTGGGTTTCGGTCTACAGAATCTTCTATTTAATCTATATACTGTATTTGTTGTATTAACGTCTACTGCATCAAATCGCTTGATCCTGTTCTATCATCATATTGGACTCTTCCGCTCTCCTTTCTTGATTAAATACAAAATAAAATGGTAATGTAAATAAATGGAACTGATTCCGGAAGCTGTATTCTCCGCCACATGTACTGGATCTATATAATCTAACTTTCAATAATGTCGGCTGCATCAAATCGCTTCATCTTTTTCCCTGCTGGTGTCTCTCTGTCCATGCCTGACTAGAAAAAAAGACACGGGAATGTATATAGAAGGTACTAGACTCAAAACCTGTATTCTCCACCAACTCGCTTTACTCGACCTGTGCATGACTTTTATCCTCTTCGTCTTGGATGTGCATGGCAGTTCTTTACTCAATCTGACGATCTTTTGGCTTTGTGACAGGCATTTCTCTTCACTGTGGATATTGGAGTTGAAATAACTTGGCTACTTCAACGATCAGTTCTTAGCTTATATTGTAAATAGAGGTTCTTTATATATTTCTCTTGTGTGAATGCATAGCCGAATATATAAAACTAATGGAATCTGCATTGTATGTATGTGTTTGTATGTTTGTTTACATGAGAGTGCAGCAGACATGTGTGTAAGTATTATATGTATACTACAATATTTATATTAATTTTATATTTTTTTAAATTTATTATAATTTTGTTAATATTACTAATTATATTAATTTGTATTAATTTTATTTCAGATATTATTTTATATGATTATTTACAGGTTTTCAAGTCTATATGCAAACACCAATATTGATGGTGAAGCAATCTGGTTTTATTATGTTTATTTATAAATTCAATATTATGTTATCTTCACTATTATATTTACACAATCTATTTTTGATGTCCTACAAATTATAGTTTACCCAAAGCGAGCTGCATTTGCCATAAATAGCATAGACTATGCAATTAGGATTCGTACACGGTGTTGAAGTGGACACACATTGTTGTATTTCACTCACCTTTACAGTTGTTAGCATTATATACCCCTCTCTTCCCACCGTAATGATCGGTTAGGCCTTGGAGTCATTCGAGTTACCAGCTATTATTCACCCAAGTCTCATTCACCACTGCACTTTCAACATAAATTCCCTATCAATCTACAAATGCTAAAGGGACGAAACTATTTAAATCAGAGTAAGAGCATAATGAATCGTAGATAACTTTTAGTGTTGATAAGTTGAGTTTCATCAACTATCGTGGCGGTAAAAGCATTGATGAATCTGATCCCAGGATGGTTGGAGCCCCTCTTGGACCGCATAGCTCGAGATTCATGGACGGCTGTGTGTCCCGTCATCGACGTCATTAATGACGATACCCTAGAGTTACAATTCAACAATTTCGTGGGTGTTGGGGGCTTCGACTGGCAGCTGCTCGTAAGAAAGCTTGTCTGATATAGGGCCGCATAATTCAAAATTTGCTGGGTGCCTGAACACTTCACGATATCTTAGAGCTCCATTGAATATTGACCGATCATTGTTCCATTTGAGAATTACAGTTCTCCGGCTTAGTACAAGAATGGCCAATGTCCATAAATACCAAAGAAGTATTATGCCGATAAACCATGTCTAAAGGTATGTTATTTTATGTAAAACTTGTGCCACTCTCCTAGTCCATTAGTAGCATTGATACTACTAATAGAAGAGGAGGAAATTGGCCATTTTCCCAATAAAAGAACATATATTTAGAAATGTTTTACCAGCTAACTACTTCATTGGCATTAATAGATATTGGCTATTCTTAAACTCAGCCGGAAAGTTGAGAGCATAGCCGTGTTTTGTTTTAATCACAGAACACAGAACATTCCAAAATGCCAAGATACTCGTTGTTCTTACCCACAGATGTCAAAGCCAAAGCCAAGGTTGTTTGAAGGAAACCTCTTTTCTTGGATGGAACCACTAATAAGAATTTAACATTTATTTTTATTTTGTTTAAGCTCTGAGATTTTTGGAAGTATTTCGGCAAATCTTTGGTGGTCTGATTTCTTTGTTTTCTGTGACTAGAACAAATGAACATACTTTTTGACGTAGAAACTCCATGCAATATTTTGTTTTACCTTTAGCCATCAGGAACCAAAAGTGTTGTGAATATTTTGGGCATTCAACGAGCTATCTTAACTGCGGTCCTTGAATTGGCGTAACATAAGCAGTTTTTTAACGGTGGATTTCATTGGATTCAAAAACTCCAAATAACACATATACAGTATATGCTGCACTTGGGTCTATTCTTTGATTATTTTCACCTTCGTTTTAAGGGATCTTGAATCAGCTATGGAAGCAAGTAAGATGTCATCAAGATAAACAGATTATGCACAACAAATAACTTACATTTAGTTACACATAATGGAATCCCTGACTCCGATAGAAATCCGTCGGTAACTTGTGTGTGACACTGCCTTCACAATGCTGATGGTGTGGAGGGACGGGACCTGGGTTCTGGTCGGGAGACAACGACGGCATCATGGGGACAGTCTCGAAGTTCATGACATTTCTATATATTTTGTCGTCATGGAATTACCTTATTATTTAAGACCTTTGTCGCTTGAACATGTTAGTGTGGACATTTTCAAAGTTTTATAACATCTGTATATATTTTCGTCATTTGCTAAGACTGTTACAACTCAAGTATGCAAGAATATTTCATTAGTATTATTACTGTGGTCCTCTGTGGATAACACTGTTGTGCATATATAATTTTCGTCACTGAGTTTCCTTATGTCCAAGACTATTGCGGCAGGAATATATTAGCTGGAACTTTATTGACACTTTTGACATTGCAATTTTCATTTGGGCCACTGTGTGTAAAATTTTGTTTGTGTGTTACCTGTCTGTCTTTACGTTACCATGTCACGCTTTTATGCTGCACTCCCGCATTTGTATAGAATAACTCTTGAATACACATTTTGTTTACATTACAAACTCATATCTTACCTTTATAATTAATATATGATAAGACATAGCAAGGGTGATTTTTGTCAATATACAAAGCTTAGCTTAAAGTCGAGGATTGGACCTTGCCAGGCAACGTTGTTTTGTGTGTATGATGCCTGTTAAGTAACTGGTGCAGTACTCCATGATAAACTTGAGACCGTGAACATTGATTGAAGAAAAGAACTTACTCATTCTATTTTGATCAAGGGAACATTTCAAATTAATATATTAATGTGTCAAAATGCGAGACTGGAACATGCCATGTAGTGAAACTGTCCCTCAGTCTAAGAGTGTACCACAGCATATTATTTAAGTTATATCAATTTGCACTTGTGATTGTGTTCCATTTCTTGCAAGCGAAGATATTATATACAGTATATATATATATATATATATTTAATTAATTTTATTTTTATTAATTTTTAGATAATTTTTTTGTTTGCCTGTACATGCTCAAACTAGGACAGCAAGTTCCGTATGGTTGAACGTCTTCTTAGCAGTCCTCTATTGTTAAAGAAAAAATGTACCAAAATCTCTACAGGCGATTGTACATACTTCCGATCTTGCTTTGGTGCTTTAGCTTTATAAGACATTTTATGGTTTGATCAGGGTGGCTGGAGCCCCTCTTGGATCGGATAAAACGGAACCCCACGAATGTTGTGTGTCCACAAATTGACAATATAGATGACAACTCGCTGAAATACCATTCTCCAGGAACAAGTGTTGGGGGCTTTACTTGGGTCCTCACAGTAAGGGAGTTTGTAGCGAGTGAAGCAGTGTTTTGTGTTTAATTAAGGAGTGGTGGGTTGTGGGGTTTGTTGCTCCTTAAGCGCTTTTATTTTTGTTTTTTAATTAACTTGAGTTTTTGTCGCTAATAAAGAAGTGTTAAGAGGAGTGAAAGATATTTTTGTTGTGAGTGAATTAACATTTTTGTTGCGAATGAAGTAGTATTTTTGTCACAAGTAAAGTAGCATTTTTGTCGCGAGTGAAGCAGCTTTTTTCTGAGTGAAGCAGCTTTTTTCTTGTGAGTCAAGCAGCCTTTTTTTTTTTTGCGTATGAAGCAGCATTATTGTTGCGAGTGAAGCAGCATTTTAGTCCCAAGTGAAGCAGTCTTTTTTTTTTTGCTAGTGAAGCAGTATTTTTGTCACAAGTGAAACAGCCTTTTTGTCGTTAGTGAAGCAGCATTTTTGTCATGAGTAAAGCAGCATTTTAGTTGCAAGTGAAACAGCATTTTAGTCTCAAGTGAAACAGCATTTTTGTTGTTGTTGTTCCCCAAGCTGCCTGGCCGAACAGCCCCAAGGCCCTTTTTTGTTGAGTGAAGCAGTATTTTTGTCACGAGTGAAGCAGCCTTTTTGTCGCGAGTGAAGCAGCAATTCTGTCGTGAGTGAAGCAGCAGTTTTGTCGCAAGTGAAGCAGCATTTTTGTCGCGAGTGATGCAGCATTATTGTCGCGAGTGAAGCAGCATTTTTTGTCGCGAGTTGAGCAGCATTTTCTTTGCGATTGAAGCAGCATTTTTGACGCGAGTGAAGCAGCATTTTTGTCGCGAGTTGAGCAGCATTTTTTGTCGAAAGTAAAGCAGTAATTTTTCTTGAGTAAAGCGCCATTCTTGTCACGTGTGTTGCAGCATTTTTGTAGTTGTAACGATTGAAACAGCATTTTTGTCACAAGTTTAGTAACATGTTTGTCGCGATTGGAGAGCAATATTAAGGTTCATTGGTTTGTGTCTTGGTTGTGTGGTCTGGACAGGACAACAGTGACGACTTTGTGGACACACTTTCTGACTATACCTTGACAAAACCTATTCGCAGACCGTAGGGATATTTCTGTAGAGCTATATGTCTACTTTGTCATTATATACGACATATTTATATTTTTACTTGATTGTTAAACAACATTATAATACATTAATTAATATATTTTACTCGATTCAAATATGGTCAGTTTCATAAGGGTAGGTTTTTAGTTTGTTCTCTAGACTTTCATCAAGCTTAAAATTACATCCCCTTGACTCCCTTTCCAGATAAATTTGTAAATTTTTCAGTTGAAAAATGTCCCGGCCTTCTCTTAAGTTACAGGCTTGCTATCGCTCGCCAGGAAAAAATCGACACCTAAATGACTTGTCCAGGCCCTACTATTTGTAATAGGAAAACAATTAATGAATATATAATAATGTATTATATGTATCATTCTCATTTCACCACCACCAACAATGATTAAGACACTGGAAGCTGTTCTATAAGAGTATTATGGTAAAGAAAAGTGTGTTATATAATGTTTGAATAAACTCTTGATAACTTATAACTGCATACTCACAGGTGAAAAGCCCACTAGAGACCATCTAAATCATCATCATAAAAAATTGTTTTACCTGATATGGGGGAGACGAAGCTGTAGATACAATGCATAGGTTATGTAAATTAGCATGGGAAAAGGAAAGTGTACCAGAGGACTGGAGGAAAGCAGTGATTGTACCTGTGTACAAAGCAAATGGTAGTAAAGAGGAATATAAGAATTATAGGAGAAGCAGCTTGCTTAGCATACCCGGAGTAGTAACAGTAGACACAGAAGGTAACAGATGACAAAATAGGCGAAGAGCGGAGAGGTTTCAGAAAAAGCTGGGGCTACATTGACCAGAGAGACTCAATGCGATTGTTGGTAGAGAAATATTTGGCCAAGAACAGAAAACTCTATTCAGTATTCTTGGATTTGGAAAATATCTACAACAAAGTAGATTGGGAGGGCCTGTGGGATGTGTTAACAGTAATTGGTGTGGAAGGGAAGTTGCTGATGGCAGTAAAATCTTTTTATAGGAATTCAATGGAAAATGTGAACGGAGGTGATAAGTTAATTAATATGTTCTCTCCACTAACCAACTTTACTAAACTCGATTAATGAATTATTAATGAAATTAACAAACACATGTGGCAGTCCGGGGATTCGAACCCAGGACGCTCACACCGAAAATCAACACATTATGCATTGCACCACGAAGACAGTTAAAGAATGTTGCACAAGTCTATGATTTATTATGCAGTTTCGAATCTTGCATACCAATCTTAGCATGTACAATATCCCAACTGAACTATCGGAGGCTATGAATATGTGAATGGAAATAGTAATTAATGGGGCACTTAACCCTAGGGAAGGCCTCTCGATAAACTACTACTGAAGTGAGAGTTTGAGGTCAATGTAGGAATAAGACAGGGATATGCCATGTCACTTTAGTTGTTTAATATATGATGGAGTGATTAGAGAATGTTGGGCGGGGTCAATGGGTATAGGAGCTAGACTGGAATCAGAGGGAAGAGAGTGTAAGATTTTAACATGCCTGTATGCAGACGATGCAGTCCTGTTGGCAGAAAATGTGGAAGATCTTCAGAGAGTAGTCACAGACTTCGACAGGGTATGCGAAAAGAGGAAGTTAAAGGTTATTGTAGGGAAATTTAAGCTTATGGTGTTTGAGAGAAGAATGCATGAAACCATATATTGTAAGGCAAACTATAGAATCAAGCTAGAACATGAAAAAGTTGTATAATAATAATAATAATGAAAAATTAAGTATTGAAGAGGTTGAAGTTTCAAGCATTTGGGAGCTGTACTGTGCAAACATGGTAAAATGGAGAGTGAGATAGAAGAGAGAAAAATGCAAGGGAGAATGGTAACTGGAGAACTTGATTATATTCTGGTTAGTCAAGAAGTGAAAAATTCACTAAGGAACAGTGTGTTGCTCCCAATACTCTTGTATGGAAGTGAGACATGGGCAGCACGTGACGAGGACCTCTCCAGACTGAGACCTGAAGAGAAAAACTTTTTCAGAATGGCAGCTGGTGTGAATTGGCTAGATGGGCCAAGTAATAAGGAAGTGTATGAGTCCTTTGGAATGGAAGAGCAGGCTTTGGGCATCAAATAGTTTCCACCGGTCCAAAGTGAGCTAATATGTCATTAATAATTTTGTAACTTACATAATTATATTATCTTTATTAACATGGTGAAATAATTGCAGTTAAATGGTGTGTTAGGCTCTAGGACAGCTAGGCCAGCTTTTTGGGGAATCTCTTAAGAAAATTCCATTTTCAACAGGCAATATTTTTGCAACAAGTAAAATCTGGAATTTTGCATATAGAACATTTTATGGTTAGAATATTTTTCCTAACCTAACCGTGAAGTTCGGCACGTCTACTTTGAGACACCCTTTATAAATATATATATATATATATATATATATATATATATATATATATATATATGTACATATATACATACAGTATATATAGATATATATATATATATATACTGTTGTTAAATATGTGTGATAATTTACGATCAATTAATATATTATGGTATGTGGTTCCTTCCCCTCAAACCATTGTTTGGTGTATAATGTGGTGTGGTCTGGTTAGGATGGTTGGAGCCTCTCCTGGACCGGATAGCACGAAACTCCACCACCGTAGTCTGTCCAGTCATCGATGGTCTAGACGACAAATCGCTTCAATATTACCACTCAAGTGCTTCACAAACTTCTGTTGGAGGCTTCTCGTGGCATTTAATAGTAAGTCAGCGTGTTGCGGATAATGCACTGATTTGGCCGTTCATGAAGCACTGGGTTGGTGGCTAGGGAAGGCGTGTTTTGTTGCCAGTGAAGAGTTGTTTGGTTTTGTTTTATCGCTCAAGGAGAGTGAAGCCATCTCATTGTTTTTTCTATAATGATGAAGCACTGTTTGTTGTAGTATTATAGTATAGTATAGTAGTATCCTGGGTTCGAATCCCCGGACTGCCACATGTGTTTGTTAATTTCATTAATCGAGTTTAGGAGTAAAGTTGGTTAGTGGAGAAAACATAATAATAATAATAATATATATATATATATATATACATATATATATATATATATATATATATATATATATATATATATATATATATATATATATATATATATACCGGTATATATATATGCGGTATTTGGCTGAAAGTTAGCAACTGACTTCAATGTGGACGAAAGGTGAACACATTGGTAAGAGTAAGATCAGTTGTTCAGATATTTGTCTTAAAACATGTAAAATTAACATACCGGTCGTCTTTGATCATGCGCTAACATTTCAATTAAATTATAGTAGTGTTAATTTAAGCAATATATATTTAAATTAATCGTTAACACTATAATCCTTACCAATGTTGAGATTTGAGAAACAAATTATATATATGGGGACCTGTGTTCTGAATCACATTTTCTCAATCTAATTAGCAGACCTTCCAAAATTACACTTAATAAAATTACTGTGTTGGTGGTGTAATGGTTTAGATGCATATGTTCTGGGTGTGGTGTCCCGAGTTCGAATCCCGGGAGGATCATATGCTTTCATTAATTTATTCTAGTGCATTGGGGTGTGTAATGGAGGATTAATGTTAAGAACGGGGTGTTCCATAATTAGCTATAGTATCAGGTAGGACATTATAATTACCCCGTTAGGTCACAGTGGCTTTTGTCGTCCGTTATCATATGTTATGTGTTATAATAATAACTCTTTCAGTACCGGTGCCGTCCTTTCAACTTTATTATAACTTCTATTAGACGATTATATTCAGTTTAGTAAGGGCCTCACGCCCTCCAGCAATTAAGAGGCTTCGAACTGTCTCACTTAACCCTTTTTACTAGCACAGATCCTTCTTAAAATGCACAAAATCGTCTAAATACAGCCAGAATAAAATAATAAAGACGTCGCCGGTACAGAAGGGGTTAATTGGTATGGAGCCCCTCAATCGGTGTGTTATTGACGTTCATTACTACCGCTGGACACACTGACAGAATGACTGACGATGTTGACGGCTGATGACTCATTAATTCACTGCTGCAATTTAGACATTTATTTTGATTAATTCACTGCTGCAATTTAGACTTATATTTCGATGTTCGTTTGAGGGGAGGTTCATATTTTGCTACCTAGTCCTCCATCAACCTTTAAAAATTCCCTCAAGACCGAAGGCTGGTTTCTCCTATATTGCAGGTTTGCTATCGCTCGCCAGGAAAACAAATCGACACCTAAATGGCACGAAAGGTCTTAGAATTTACAAAGACATTAGGCGAAAAATTATTTAGGGGATTAAGGACAGCGACAGCTCATTGTGTCCTTATAATTATATAAATATGTGAATGTATTAGCATAGGACGTTCGATGAAACTACTCGATCGCGATTATTTGGGTTGAGTTTTTAAATGTAGTTTTTGAGAACATACTTGCTAATACAAACACTTGGATAATAAATTTGAGGGGTATACTCTTATACTAACTCCTTTGGTTTTCGAATTTGTCGTCTTGTAACTCATTTTATAGTTAGATTTATCTTGAGAGTTCCTACAGTATCACTTGCCTGTTATGCATAAGGTCGATACTTGTAACTTGCGTAAACACCACTTTATTCATGATGGTTATTCCTTCCTTATCTTCTTTTGTGATATGATTAACCAAATATTATTTTCCAGATTGTTGAGGGTTTATATTTTTAGTTATGTTGCTGGTTTCTCAATATTGTTGAGGGTTTATATTTTTAGTTATGTTGCTGGTTTCTCAATATTGTTGAGGGTTTATATTTTTAGTTATGTTGCTGGTTTCTCAATATTTCTCATTGACAGTGTACATAATTCCCACTTACAAATATTCACGATTTGTAGTTTTTACTCATCTTATAAAATGTTACAATACATTATGAATATACTGCATATGTATGCAGTATCCAGTCAACAACATGACAACATTATCATTATTATTACATCGATATTACTGACATTTTTTAAATTATTTCTTCTTGAGGCTTAAATCCGAGAATCATACTCAAATGTGCACTATAGTGACCTAATTTGTTTTCGTTTTTCACCAACATGAACAAAATATGTTTTCCTAGCTTTCAATAATACTTTCTTTGCACTTTAATATTCAACTTTTTCCACCAGTCTTAGTTATCCCTGTTACATATTTATTTCAGTTTAGTTCAATTTATTTCGGTAACCACAGAAGGTTGCCTTCCATCCCCTTTTATCAACAGCTCTTCAACATTTTCATTTCTCTATGTTCCACACTACATAACTCTTTTAAGCCATCATAATTATACTTCTCAGAAAACAAAATATTAGTCAAGCTGTTTCAATGTTAGTCAAAAGGTGTGTCCATTTTTCTTTGTAAATCCGTTAATCCTTTGTAGAAAAAAAATTAACTAATGACTAATTATGAATACAACTATTATTACAGCTGTTCAAATATAATGTGTATTAATACAGATCATTGACATTAGTATATAATTAGTCTGGAACTTTAAACCAAGACAAATTAGTTTTCCACACGTGTTTAGACGTTGCTTGATTAATGTTTGTTTTGTGTATTAGTGTCTTCCCTCCTTACCCCCACCCACCTATCACCCCAACACTCCCACAAACCAGGTTGGCTGGAACCCCTCCTAGACCCAATAGCCCGAAATTCAACCCGGGTGGTGACGCCAGAAATAGACCTTATAGACGACGATACCTTCAATTTTTTCTATTTCTCTGGCGGCGCGACATCGGTGGGCGGGTTTGATTGGAACTTGCAGGTAAGACCTCAGAGTTATTGGGCTAGAGCGCGTACTGGGCCAATACCTTGATGCCTGTGGCCGCCATTAGTCTCTGCTCAACCCAACTAATTAATCCTTGAAATGCGTCACATCAAAGAGAAAATAACAGGTCAATTCTCACATTTATTTCTTATTTGTCATCACTAGTAAATACTAAGTTGTTATTTATATTATCTGTTGAAATTCAGATTCCTTGTAAAGCCTTTTCTAATGGGCGAAGATGCACGGTAACATGGCGGAAAGTGAGACGCACTTACACCACCCTCCACAATTCTCTAGGATAGGGAGTGCGCGCTCTAGTTTATAATTCTGTGGGTGAGATGACCGGGTCGGAAAGGGATGAGAGCGATGATATACGGGCCTACTGATTTTGTTTATTTTAGTATCCCCGCGCGCGGTTTGGTTTTAAATTTGAATCACTATTCTTGCACCAACATAAATTTTGAGTGGCTTCGGGAGGTTTTGTAATTGGATTTTTATTTTTCAGAGGTGTTCTTAATGTAAATATTAATATAATGAAACATTACTTATTTTAGATTATTACAAGTATAATTCGTAAGTTATAAAATTTTAATGATTCAGATTACCTGGTATATGCGCAGTAAATTAAAATTAAAATAAGCTCGGCTTGTGCATGATACCTTAACAATGATAACGTATAGTTCATAACTGACCTATATACTAATATGAATAAATAAATATGATAAACGCTTTGCTCCTAAATAAGTCAATGCCATTAAATATCAAATATTTAATAACTTCATACTAGTTGTACAGTAGAACACGTAGTTTTTGTACTATGAACATAAGCTAATATTATGTTTATAAATGTAATTTTAGGTTCCGGAAGCTGTAGCTCAAGCATTATGTGATGGAGCTCTTGAGAGATGAAATTCTTGAAAGTGTAATGAAGTTTGTGTATTGAATAGCTGATATGCGACGACTACAGTTAAATTAATACTTACCCAACTAATATCTAGTTGTAAAGACAAGTTAAAATATTACTAACAAAAATCACAGCAGGCATACTCCTCTGATTACCAGTGACATGTATTTACCCAAGTAGCGTCATAATATGAAGGGTTCCATGTACAATTAACTGGTGATCATATCAACCTGTATATAACAACAGTGCTAATTAACCGAAGCCAACTAAACCAGTGCCAATTTAAAGGCCTATACTAACCTATCAGAATTGGTTGATTGGCCCCTGGTTGACCACTATCGATTGCCCAGGTGAAGCCATGCTGATGGTTTATAGGACATTGAACGACATAAATACAGTGGTGACTTAGTGTTGTTTACGTTAGGCTGGTTGACGCCATAATACAGTGGTGACTTAGTGTTGTTTACGTTTACTGGTTGACGCCATAATACAGTGGCGACTTAATGTTGTTTATGTTAGGCTGGTTGACGCCATAATACAGTGGTGACTTAATGTTGTTTATGTTAGGCTGGTTGACGCCATAATACAGTGGCGACTTAATGTTGTTTATGTTAGGCTGGTTGACGCCATAATACAGTGGCGACTTAATGTTGTTTATGTTAGGCTGGTTGACGACATAATAAAGTGGCGACTTAATGTTGTTTATGTTAGGCTGGTTGACGACATAATAAAGTGGCGACTTAATGTTGTTTATGTTAGGCTGGTTGACGACATAATAAAGTGGCGACTTAATGTTGTTTATGTTAGGCTGGTTGACGCCATAATAAAGTGGCGACTTAATGTTGTTTATGTTAGGCTGGTTGACGCCATAATAAAGTGGTGACTTAATGTTGTTTATGTTAGGCTGGTTGACGACATAATAAAGTGGCAACTTAAGTGTTGTTTATGTTAGGCTGGTTGACGACATAATAAAGTGGCGACTTAAGTGTTGTTTATGTTAGGCTGGTTGACGACATAATAAAGTGGCGACTTAAGTGTTGTTTACGTTAGGCTGGTTGACGACATAATAAAGTGGCGACTTAAGTGTTGTTTACGTTAGGCTGGTTGACGACATAATACAGTGGCGACTTAAGTGATGTTTATGTTAGGCTGGTTGACGACATAATACAGTGGCGACTTAAGTGTTGTTTATGTTAGGCTGGTTGACGACATAATAAAGTGGCGACTTAAGTGTTGTTTACGTTAGGCTGGTTGACGACATAATACAGTGGCGACTTAAGTGTTGTTTACGTTAGGCTGGTTGACGACATAATACAGTGGCGACTTAAGTGTTGTTTATGTTAGGCTGGTTGACGACATAATACAGTGGCGACTTAATGTTGTTTATGTTAGGCTGGTTGACGACATAATACAGTGGCGACTTAAGTGTTGTTTATGTTAGGCTGGTTGACGACATAATACAGTGGTGACTTAATGTTGTTTATGTTAGGCTGGTTGACGACATAATACAGTGGCGACTTAAGTGTTGTTTACGTTAGGCTGGTTGACGCCCCTCGTAGATCGCATCGCCCGGGACCCCCAAACCGTTCCCAGCCCTGTCATCGATACCGTAGCCGACGATACCTTCCAGTACTTTGTGGCACTGAGGCGTGGAGTCCCACCCATCGGAGGTTTTAAGTGGAATATGGAGGTAGGCAACTGGTGGAGCAGTTGTGTGTTGCAGTAAGAGGTTTTTAGAAGGAGTTAAGGGGGGTGACATGCTTTTTTATCTGGCTTGTATCCATTCGGTCCCGTTCAGCCAACTGTTTTAAGACGTTTATCCCCATCGGTGTCGATTTCTTCCTGTCCACCGATAGCGAGCCAGCATTGTATGGAGAAATCCGGCTTCAGACATTTTTCTATCGAAAAATTTACAAATTTAGCCTGCTGTCAAAAACAGTTTTAAAAACATTCTGACTCGCTAACGCTCGCCAGGAAAAAATCGGCACCTGGATGGGGATAAACGTCTTAAAACGGTAGGCTGAATGGGGCCATATGGATACAACCCAGAGAGAGAGAACAAAAATACGATGTGGGCCCCCTTAAGAAGCTTTTGTAGAGCACCGTTGTTCTATGCTGGTCACGTTGGATTCTGCTCGTACTATGATTACGTTGGATTCTGCTCGTACTATGATTACGTTGGATTCTGCTCGTACTATGATTACGTTGGATTCTGCTCGTACTATGATTACATTGGATTCTGCTCGTACTATGATTACGTTGGATTCTGCTCGTACTATGATTACGTTGGATTCTGCTCGTACTATGATTACGTTGGATTCTGCTCGTACTATGATTACATTGGATTCTGCTCGTACTATGATTACGTTGGATTCTGCTCGTACTATGATTACGTTGGATTCTGCTCGTACTATGATTACGTTGGATTCTGCTCGTACTATGATTACATTGGATTCTGCTCGTACTATGATTACGTTGGATTCTGCTCGTACTATGATTACATTGGATTCTGCTCATACTATGATTACGTTGGATTCTGCTCGTACTATGATTACATTGGATTCTGCTCATACTATGATTACATTGGATTCTGCTCGTACTATGATTACGTTGGATTCTGCTCGTACTATGATTACATTGGATTCTGCTCGTACTATGATTACGTTGGATTCTGCTCGTACTATGATTACGTTGGATTCTGCTCATACTATGATTACATTGGATTCTGCTCGTACTATGATTACGTTGGATTCTGCTCGTACTATGATTACATTGGATTCTGCTCGTACTATGATTACGTTGGATTCTGCTCATACTATGATTACATTGGATTCTGCTCGTACTATGATTACGTTGGATTCTGCTCGTACTATGATTACGTTGGATTCTGCTCGTACTATGATTACGTTGGATTCTGCTCGTACTATGATTACGTTGGATTCTGCTCGTACTATGATTACATTGGATTCTGCTCATACTATGATTACGTTGGATTCTGCTCGTACTATGATTACGTTGGATTCTGCTTGTACTATGATTACATTGGATTCTGCTCGTACTATGATTACGTTGGATTCTGCTCGTACTATGATTACGTTGGATTCTGCTCGTACTATGATTACATTGGATTCTGCTCGTACTATGATTACATATGACAATAATCTACGGTCAAGTTGAATTTGTCTCGGTTCTTACTGTAATATTATTCTGAACTGTATTTAAAAGCTGTGTGTTGCTGTAGAAGGCATTTTAGAAGCTTTGTGAGACATCTTTGTTCTATACAGGTCAAGTTGGATTGTTCTCGTAGTTTGAATAACTGTCTATTGCTTCAAATTAGATAGTATAGTAAGGTGGTGTTATTTGGTGCAGTAGTGCGGTAATTACATGCTTTTATAGAGCACTGTTATGTTATGCTGATCACGATGGATTGTTTTAGTCTTCTGATTGGCTTTGACTAGAATTTCAAATTATAGAGTAAGGAGAAATAATGAGGAGTTGTGAGTTGCAAGAATGGGTTTATAGAAACCTTTGTAGAGCACCGTTGTTCGAGGGATACACACCAAGATAGATTCCTTCATTATTCTGGTTTGCCTTGATTATACTCTAAATTAAATATGTAGGGATGAGAGAAGAATTTGTTTTCTGGGGACACTGGCTAAGTTGGATTATTTTCGTAATCTCATCAGCTTTGTTTATAATCTCATTTAATATAGCTGGGGAAGGGAAGGAATTGTTTATCGAAGTAGGATGTATTTAGAAGTTTTGTAAGAACGCTTTGTTTCGGTGCTGCTAACCAATTTTAATTATTTTGGTGTTCTGATCGTATTTTGTTATAAATTAAGGGGGGTGACCTGCATTTTGTCTCTTTCTTGGCTGTATCCATTCGGTCCCATTCAGCCTACTGTTTTAAGACATTTATCCCCATCCTGGTGTCGATTTTTTTCCTGCCGAGCGATCGCAAGCCAACATTTTATGGAGAAATCCGGCTTCGCCGAAGAAATTTGTTTATCGTAAAAATATACACATTTAGCCTGCTGTCTAACACATTATCCAAAATGTGGTGGATCGCTATCGCTCGCCAGGTATAAAACGACACCTGAATGAGGATAAAAGTCTTAAAACAGTAAGCTGAATGGGGCTGAATGGGTACAACCCAGAGATAGAAAAATTAGCAGGTGACCCCCCTTAATTTAGAAGCCATATAAAGAACTTCCTCCATCCCGGCGTACAATAGCTAGTGTTGTGGTATTGGTATTGTTGGGGCTATTGTGTTAGTTCACCAAAATTTGAGTAGAATCACGCCGCCTGGTGTCCCAAGTTCGAATCCCGGGAGGACCATATGTTTTCATTAGTTTATACTTATTTATACTTGCTTATACGTATCCTTGGAAACTCATAAGCTATTAGTTTTAATATATATTCTCCTAGTTCCCTGTGAGCCGTATTGTCTTTTATGTTTCTATGTATATATTATAGGAAATTGCGCTTAGTTGTTACCAAATGGTCTTACGTCTTAGAAAATATTGCTATTATCAGTCCATTCTTTATAATCAGGCCAAACATCTTTACCACTAACCTCTATAACTCCAAGAAGACTAGAGGAATCCACCTAATACTTCTATCATTTGGGAAGCGTCGGCCAGGAAATAGGTGTAGAAATGTACAGCGCATTTGCTCTAGTCCTGTTTGAGTTACAGAGGTTAGGATTCACGATTTCTGGCCTACTTATAATGAACAGACTATAGTAGATCATTCAATGTAGTCTCGAATATCGTCTGAAACTAAAAATTTCAATGCACTTTATCTCACAACGACGCCAATGTTGCTACGAAATTGATGCCTGAACCAACTGACTTATGATGCAATTATTGTAATGTTTATTTTTTCCAGGGTATTAATGAGATAAGTATTTTATATATACTATATATAACAATTAATGAGATAAGTATTTTATATATACTATATATAACAATTTAACGTGCATTATGGATTATCAATGTACTTTATAATTCCGCATATGTTAAAGTACAATATATTTATGGTTAAGTAAGTGCTTTCTTGGTGAGGCAACACGAACCACCTAATGGCAATTGTGGTGTTATACCTTTGCCGTATATTCACACTTGCCTGTTAAAGCTGCTAGTAAAAACAAAAATAACCATATATAATTTAACGTAAATAGTATATCTTCACAAATAGTAAAACACATTAAGGCTTTGTGTGTAATTGGTCACACTGAAGAAGTTTAGCTGATATCGATTCCTAACCATATATTTGTGTACTTGGAAATAGGTTACTTGAATTTGTCACGGGTAACAATGTGCAATGTGTGTGTGGGTTGGGGGCTGGGGATCATGAGGCACGGTAAGTTGACAGAAAGTGAGGTACGCTGGTATCCCCTTCTTCCACTATTCACATGGAGAGAGGATATGGTCTCTAGTGTATAACAATATGGGCCGGACGCAGGTTGGTTGGAGCCGTTGCTGGACCGGATCTCCCGTGACTCGACCATCGTGGTGTGTCCCGTCATCGATGTTATATCCGACGACAACTTCCAGATCCGACCCTCCCGACCCAGGGATGTCCAAGTCGGCGGCTTCAGCTGGGGACTCATTGTACGCACATTTTTATCAAGATATTTCATTCCAGCCATCACAAACTTAAACCAATACGCTTGATAAACTCTACGGAACACATTCACACATTTTCAGTTATATACTCTTCGTAGAACTCTTCCCTGTGCAAAATCCCACAAACGATGTTTCGGTACCTGTTTATTGCCATCATCAGGGTTTGGAAGATGTTCGCAGTAAAAAGATGACGAAACGTCTGTTTCCAATGTTTTGATAAATGGAGAGTTTGCATTCACTTTGGATACTACACTGTCATTCTCATGGGCTGTTTCCCATTGTAAATTTTGAATCAATCATAATAAATTTTAAGCTGAGAGTAATACTAAACACTCACACAACATGGCTTTATCGCTTTACCAAGCTTGTATAATTAGCACTGCACTGATTAGCAGGATTTAATTAAAATTGTGCTGTTCATTTAATCAATTCCTAATTACGACATGGGAAGCGAAGTTGGCCCACTGGCAAGAAACATTACCACACTCTAATTTGACATACACAAACTTAAAGAAATTTAGTGTGTTTTTTCTTAATAATTTCAATAAGTTAATATGCTAATTCTAGCTACCTCCAGATAATTTTATTTAACTTATGAAGAAACACTTGGAGGCAAAGGGTTCATTAGCCTTCTATTAAACCCTTTGACTTCTTGCTTGTATTTCCAAGCAACTAAAGTTATCTGACGGTAGCATGAATCATTTATGGGAGCCCACCTCGCATTTGTTTTCTCTTTCTCTCCCTCTCTCTTTGGCTTGTATCCATTCGGCCCCATTCAGCCTACTGTTTTAAGACGTTTACCCCCATCCAGGTGTCAATATTTTCCTGGCGAGCGGTAGCGAGCCAGCTTATATATATTTTTGTTTTGACAGCAAGCTAAATTTATAAATTTTTCGATAGGAAAATGTCTCCGGCGTAGCCAGATTTCTCCATACAATGCTTGCTCGCTATCGCTCGCCAGGAAGATATCGACACCTGGATGGGGATAAACGTCTTAAAACAGTTGGCTGAATGGGGCCGAAGGCATACAAGCCAGAGAAAGAGAGGAAAGGAGAGAAAGAGAAAAAAACGCAGGTGACCCCTCTTAAACCAAAATGTGATTATGGTTGAGTGGGAGTGTTTCCGTTACATCCTTCAAACCTCACTAACTCTTTCGTGTTTAAAATAGCGTATGTTGTCGATGCATATACCGTACTGTATGTATTTAACTGTGTGCATTTTTTATCTTCCGGATTTCGTTGTGATTTTGTTTAACCAATGTATTTATTTGTGGGATATCTACAAGGTGTGTCGTATTTTTGTGAGAGTGTGTTGGTGGGTGCTCAAGGGGAGATGGGTCGTTTTTCTGGACCCCTTTCTCCCTCGTCTTTAGCCCAATTAGTTTTGAGATTTTAAGACGTTCGGCCCATTAGTTTGGCGATATTTTTCTACCAAAGAATGTACACATTTTTCTTGAAGGAGAGTCTAGGAGGTGTTTTTTAAGCTTGATGGAGGTCTAGTGAGGAAACTCAAAAATAAATTAATAAATTAATTGATAGACCAAAACAAATTGCCACTATCCCCTTAGTATCTTTGTCAAGCAAATTACTACAATCCTACCTCGGTGCGGTTTTATTCAGCTTAGCTACATAAATCAGAGGATGTTGGAGGCTGCATCATGTTTGCGTTTGACTTACAGGATGCCTTTATAAGCTGGATAAAATCGTGTTAAAGTAGCTGTAATAAAGAAAATGTCGTGTGATTGACAAGTCTAAGTGATAACCTGTAATGTTGCGGGAGTAACTAAAATTGTTCGTGTAAGTTTCGTCATCTATAGCTTTGACAATCCTATGACGGCCCACTATATTGTATTAAACCTACTACCAGACGATGTGTAAAGAAAGAATGTGTAACCCATATATATATATATATATATATATATATGTGTGTGTGTGTGTGTACTTAATATATGCGGTATCCTCTTTTAATTTATGAAAGTGAAAGTTATCATCGTGCTAGACTCCAAGAGATCGCTATTCCTATTCCTTCCTTTGCCGAACAGTAGGTCTGAAAGTAGGGTCAATAAAAATAGTCTGCCGTCGATTGATTGGGAAAGTTACAAACCCCCTTCTGTATGATAACCCTTCTCTTGGGTGTGTTTAGTTGTGTATTTATGTATGTTTTATTAGTTTATTAGTTTCCTCCCTAGACCTCCATCAAGCATATATAAACACCCGGACAAGACCCTCCTTCAAGATAAATTTGTACATTTTTCCATAGAAAAATGTCCGGTTCCTCTTAAATTTCAGAATCGCTATCGCTCGACAGGAAAAATCGACACCTAAATGATACGAACAGCCTTAATATTGACAAAGAAATTGGGCGGAAGGTCTTAAATTCGGCAAACTATTGGGCCGAACGTCTTATAATCTGAAAACTAATGGGGCTAAACATAAGGAAGAAAGGGGACCATAAAAAACGAGCCATCTCCCCTTACTGTATCTTTGTTTGGGGTTGATATCGTATATGAACGAGGGGTAGCCAAGCTGTCTCTCTTAACCCCTCTAGTATGTTGGTCTATTTCATCGCCTTGGTTGGGAATGAGCTGTTCGTCCTATTTGGAAATATTATTGAAGACGTAATGATTATATATTTAAACTTAGGTCAGACCATTTTATTCAACTTAGAAAAGAAAATGTCTAGTATATAGATCAAGAACTAAGTCGATTTATCATAGAAATCCAATTCTTCTGTTAGATAATATAGTGCCTGGGTGTAGTTAGATTAATGTAATGGTAGTAATGTCAATGGAAAAGTTTTAAAGATTTTGATAAGTAAAAATAAGGGCATTTTCGTGTGTAGCTAATTTCCCAAGACGTTAGTATATAATTTTAGAACGATTACTTTACATATACTGTGTATATATATATATATATATATATATATATATATATATATATATATATATATATATATATATATATATATATATATATATATATGTATTTATTTATTTATTTATTCAGATTAAATTGACCTCCCGTACAAATGTGAGGGTCCATTACAGTACATTTGTAGCTTTATCATTACAAAGGTCCTTCCTAATCTAAACAAATCGTCTAACGTGGGTAAAGGTGAAGTGCATAATCACCATATGATTAATCCGGCTAGTTCTCGACAGTTTTTAAGGGGGGATGGGCCGTTTTTTTGGTTTATTAATTATGTTATTTATATATGTTTTAGTTTCTTCGCTAGACCTCCATCAAGATTAAACAAAACACCCCTTAGACCCCCCCTTCAAGATAAATTTGTACATTTTTCGGTAGAAAAAATTTCCGGCCGAAGGCCGGTTCTTAAAATTACAGGCTAGCTATCGCTCGCCAAGAAAAAATGTACACCTAAATGGCATGAATGGTCTTAAAATTGACAACGAAATGGGGCGAAAGGTATTAAAATCGCCAAACTAATGAGCCGAATGTGTTATAATCTCAAAAAAATGGGGCTTAACACGAGGGAGAAAGGAGACTCTTAATGTTGGGTGTTAAAATAGAAAGACGAGGACGTATAGTTTGGTAGGCAGCCAGGTAGGTATTGGGGGGGGGGGGGTCTCGCACTTTCCTTCCCGCCTGTACAGTAGCGTTAATAAGTGATGTCTCGGCACCAAGTATGTTTTGATCAATAATTGGTATCAGCAATATATTAGCTTAAATTTCTTCATATCGAGTGAAATATAAAAACATGTTCCTATACTGACCCACCTTATTCAACATCTGACAGACATTAATACAGCACAGAGCAAGCCAAACGTAATGACAGGTGAGACATGATTTATTAGCACGACCGTACTTATTAGCTCTTAGTAACCTGTGATTGTGTATTCGTATAGCGTATAGCGGGGTTATGTAGTATCGGTGCACGGTTTTACCACAGGCGGTCGCTGCGTATTAAAAGGGGGTAGTAATCGATTTTTCTGGGCCCCCTTCTCCCTCATGTATAAGTTTTGAGGTTCTAAGACGTGGGTTGCATTAGTTTGACGATTTTGAGACCTTTCGCCCCATTTCTTTGTCAATATTAAGACCTTTTATGTCATATAGGTGTTGATTTTTTCCTGGTGAGCGATAGCGAACCTGTAATTTTAGAAGAAATCGGCCTTCGGCCGGGACAATTTTCTACCGAAAAATGTACAAATTTATCTTGAAAGGGGGTCTATGGGTTGTATTTTTGAGCTTGATGAGGTTCTAGCGAGGGAACTCAAAAATAAACTATATATAAATACATAGGCCAAAAACCAAGCACTACCCCCTTAAAATAAGTTTATGGATATTACGGGGAATGCAAACTTTTTTGGCTTCCCCCCGGTTTGTTTTTGTAATTTTTGTTTCAAATTCCATTGCCATTTCTGGGTTTATTGCAAATTGTGGCTGCGTGGAGAATTAGACTTTAGGCTATCACGCCGTCGTAAGCGATTCTGTACTGGTTCACGGAAAATAGTATTATTAATATTGACATTATCCTTTGTACTTATCATTATGTTTGGTACTATATAGGTTTAAAAAAATGATATACTGTACTGTATATTAACATATTTGAAAAAGCACTTTTCTTCAATATTTGTACTGATGTATCCCCTAAAATTCATATTACATTTTAACATTCAAGCAAAGTCTTATTTTTAAAGCATGCACTTATCCCTACTCTCTCATTAACCAAACAGAGCCTAATCTAGTTCATGTTCTCCAACCAAGCTTATGTTGTCCAATATAGTCCCTATTCTGTATATCAATCAGATGAAGCCTTATTATATTGTAGCTACCATCAGACGATTTTATGCGGCTTATGAAGGACCACTCGTAAGCATTGGGTTAATAGAACTGTGTCCATTAACTTCTAACTACTAGATATCCTTCCTAAGCTGAATAATTGTACTTTCAGTAAATCAAAATTAGATTTAAGGAATCGTCTGCTAGAATGGGTTAACCTTGCTCATATATCCACCATAACCCATAGAGCCAAAGTCCAGAACGACTATCGGATAACCAAAAGGTCCACTACACAATCCTGTCCCGTCCCGATCATTAAAGAACAAGGACGTAGTATGGAGTTAATATAGCTTTATGTATTCCTTATATAATTATATTGGGTTCACAGAAAATATGACCATATTTTCTCTGTACAATATATTTTATACTTTAGTCATCAGGTCACGAAGGCGTCATGGATCTTCCCTTCACCCAATGACTGCTCACGACTGATGTCGCTAGCCCTAAGCCTCCATAGATATTTTCCTGACACCAGATAGTGTAGTTACTTTGCTCCAGCACCTCGCAACCTGTAGTGTTTATCCTAGGTTGGTTGGAGCCTCTGTTAGACCGGATCGGACGTAACTGGACGTCGGCCGTTACCCCCGTCATAGATGTGATAAGCGACGATACGCTAGAGTACACCTATTCCTCCTTCGTGGCGGTCGGGGGCTTTGACTGGAATCTGCAGGTAGCTAGGGAGGCCAGCAGTACTCCCGGAGGATAGTGCCGTCAGCTGTCTTCTCGTGGGCGCCATGCTGTTTGCCATTCTCTGTGTTTATATAAATTCCCAAGAAGTTGACAACTTGGATATAAACAAAATTTGAGGAGGAGCATTTTATTGACAACGTTTCGCTTATAGCTTCTTCTGGTTACTGGACTTAAGGATGATGTAAACGAAATGTTGTCATTAGAGTGTGCCTCCTTAAATGGCATTTCCATCCATTGTAGACCAACCAACCATGTTCTGTATACCTTACAGTGAGCAAACCATAATCTTGAGACTGTGTCACACGAGCAATTAATAAAAGAATTACCACAAAGTCACAGCGTACTCGGATATGAAAATTGTAGGTCGGAAAGACAAAGCCTTTTCAATATATGCTACAATGGGGTAACTTATTCTAGGTATTTCATTTTTTTTTTTTTTTTTTGTTCATGATGTATTTAATCTGATCCCCGTTTATATATTGTGAAAACACGTATCCTGTAACTTATTTGTCAATGGGCAGTTAAAACAAAAAAATCATAATACAAGTAACTTACCTCAAGGCGCCGTTGCAACTTTAGCTTTCAACCCTCCAACCTATAAATTATCTGAAATCTGGTAATGGAGACCCCGACTCATATCAGTTCTCTGCTATAACAAAACTAGTGTGACACCATCTTATAAGGAGATTACTATATAATGGTTTTAATAGATTTCCATTATTTGGAGTGCACGATAATTGACAGTACCCGGGTAACAATATGGCGCCTGTTGGAAGTAAGTTGCCGTACTCCTCTACTGTTGGTAGATTGTCGTTCATTTTAGAAGTGTCTCGAGGCATGGTTAAGTTTTTAGGTTCGGTTTTAATTTTATTCTTGTATTCATTGATGTTTCTCGCTCGAGTTTATTTTTGTTTTCGGCTTGATAATTAAGTTAGCACGATTTGGAGTAGATATTCCATACTCTCTCATTCCAATTTTAGCATGGCGATATACAATTTTTTTTTATTTTTTTTTTTTCCCCCCAGCTTTTTTATATCGGCATAAGTGTTATCGATTAGGATTATCTTTCTTTATTGTAATCCAGTTTGGTGTTTTATGTGGTATACTTTAGTCAATTTATGTGTTCCCTCTATCGTGTATGTTCGTTGTTGTTGGAATTACTGCTATAGTTTATGAGGGATATCGATGTTGAAGTATGTGTGTTACTTTATGTTGCTACACAATACAGTGATGGTAATAACGAGTTTAGGGTCGTACGTCTTTGTTGTACTGTCCGTATTTTGTTATTGATTAATTACTATTATGTGATTATTTTATTATTTCGTGGTTTTGTAGGTGATATATATATATATATATATATATATATATATATATATATATATATATATATAATTATATATATATATTATATATAGTATATTATGTTTTATTTATGTATTTTTTATTTTTGTTTTTTAGAGTGGTTAAATTAAGGCAAGCAACTGCGTTATTGAGTGAGCAATGCAAAGAGAAGCCATGTATTCTGGCTAAAACTTAATGTATTATTATATTTAGTGTTAATAACTTAGCATTATCGGCAATTATTAAAAAAAATCGTGTACTTAATTTCTTTATTATTTAAACTATAACAGTTGCTTGTTAAATAAACTAACACTCCGTAAATATGTTGTTTTGATTTAATGTATTACTAATTTTTATTTAACCAGATAAATTAGAATATTTGTGTTTGTGTGAAATATGTTTTATTTAACTTTTGCACGCATGTACTGCATGTAGGTATAACTTTGCTTATTGGATAAAATACGCCCTTTCTTTTATATATATATATATATATATATATATATATATATATATATATATATATATATATATATATATATATATATATATATATTGCCTAAGCAGAAAATTGCATGTTATTTCTTTTATTTTCTTATTTACGCTGCATGCTTTTATTCCATACGTTAACACTTATACGCACACACATACACGCCAAATTTCGACAATTACTTGTTTTGTCACTACAACTTCTTACCCAAACTTTGTCACAAGTAAATATAAATATCCTTAACACTTAAGTTTTATTATTGAATATACAATAAATATAATATGATACTGTCCACTTCAAAAGGTAGATATACAGTTAGGCTGATCTTATAGTATCATTATTATATATGTCACTCTCCTATACTCAGTCTATTGCTATATGAAATAATAATACAATATATTGAATTACTTTACATCTTTAGTTTGAATGTAATTCATAGATATTATTACTATGTAGGTTGAATTTTATATACAGTTGACATATATACAGTATTTAGATAATACCCTGTGAGGCCCTATACTACGTGTATCTCTATAGCATTGGCACAATATTAATCCACTTTCTTTTCTTGCCTCCTTTCCTCAAAACCCCTCCTCGACCTACCTTTCCCTCACCCTGTTTCCTTTTCTATCCTATCCTTCCTTTTTCTCTCTCCTCCTTGCCTACTCTTCTTCCTCGCCTCCTTCGCCTCCCCCACTTTTCTCCCTCATCTCTATCTTCTCCCCCACTCTTCTCCCTAACCTCCTCCCCCACTTTTCCTCCTAACCTCCTCCTCCACTCTTCTCCCTAACCTCCTCTTCCACCCCATCCTTGCCCAATCTTTCTTCCTCCCGATCCTTCCCCAATCTTTCTTCCCACCGATCCTTCCCCAATCCGTCTTCTTCCCGATCCTTCCCCAATTTTTCTTCTCTCTTCTTCCTCCCGATCCTTCCCCAATTTTTCTTCTCTTCTTCCTCCCGATCCTTCCCCAATCTTTCTTCCTCCCGATCCTTCCCCAATCTTTCTTCCTCCCGATCCTTCCTCAATCTTTCTTCCTCCTGATCCTTCCCCAATCTTTCTTCCTCCCGATCCTTCCCCAATCTTTCTTCCTCCCGATCCTTCCCCAATCTTTCTTCCTCCCGATCCTTCCCAATCTTTCTTCCTCCCAATCCTTCCCCAATCTTTCCTTCCCCTCCCCCTCCAATAGTTTAACTGGCACGCGATCCCCAGTAAAGAACGGGCGCGTCACCAGCACCCGGCAGAACCCGTCCGCTCCCCCACCATGGCCGGCGGACTCTTCTCCATCGACAAGAAATTCTTCGAGCGACTGGGCACCTACGACTCCGGCTTTGATATCTGGGGAGGCGAGAACTTGGAGCTCTCGTTTAAGGTTAGTCCCTCAAAGGTTGAAGGGGTTTATTGGATTTGGAGCTCGTTTATGGTTAATCCCTCAGAGGTTGAAGGGGTTTATTGGATTTGGAGCTCGTTTATGGTTAGTCCCTCAGAGGTTGAAGGGGTTTATTAGATTTGGAGCTCGTTTATGGTTAGTCCCTCAGAGGTTGAAGGTGTTTATTGGACTTGGAGCTCGTTTATGGTTAGTCCCTCAGAGGTTGAAGGGGTTTATTGGATTTGGAGCTCGTTTATGGTTAGTCCCTCAGAGGTTGAAGGGGTTTATTGGAGCTCGTTTATGGTTAGTCCCTCAGAGGTTGAAGGGGTTTATTGGATTTGGAGCTCGTTTATGGTTAGTCCCTCAGAGGTTGAAGGGGTTTATTGGATTTGAAGCTCATTTAAGGTTAGTCCCTCAGAGGTTGAAGGGGTTTATTGGATTTGAAGCTCGTTTATGGTTAGTCCCTCAGAGGTTGAAGGTGTTTATTGGATTTGAAGCTCATTTAAGGTTAGTCCCTCAGAGGTTGAAGGGGTTTATTGGATTTGAAGCTCGTTTATGGTTAGTCCCTCAGAGGTTGAAGGGGTTTATTGGATTTGAAGCTCGTTTATGGTTAGTCCCTCAGAGGTTGAAGGGGTTTATTGGATTTGAAGCTCGTTTATGGTTAGTCCCTCAGAGGTTGAAGGGGTTTATTGGATTTGAAGCTCGTTTATGGTTAGTCCCTCAGAGGCTGAAGGGGTTTATTGGATTTGAAGCTCGTTTATGGTTAGTCCCTCAGAGGTTGAAGGGGTTTATTGGATTTGAAGCTCGTTTATGGTTAGTCCCTCAGAGGTTGAAGGGGTTTATTGGATTTGAAGCTCGTTTATGGTTAGTCCCTCAGAGGCTGAAGGGGTTTATTGGATTTGAAGCTCGTTTATGGTTAGTCCCTCAGAAGCTGAAGGGGTTTATTGGATTTGAAGCTCGTTTATGGTTAGTCCCTCAGAGGTTGAAGGGGTTTATTGGATTTGAAGCTCGTTTATGGTTAGTCCCTCAGAGGTTGAAGGGGTTTATTGAATTTGAAGCTCGTTTATGGTTAGTCCCTCAGAGGTTGAAGGTGTTTATTGGATTTGAAGCTCATTTAAGGTTAGTCCCTCAGAGGTTGAAGTTTTTTTTGGATTTGAAGCTCGTTTATGGTTAGTCCCTCAGAGGTTGAAGGTGTTTATTGGATTTGAAGCTCATTTAAGGTTAGTCCCTCAGAGGTTGAAGGGGTTTATTGGATTTGAAGCTCGTTTATGGTTAGTCCCTCAGAGGTTGAAGGGGTTTATTGGATTTGAAGCTCGTTTATGGTTAGTCCTTCAGAGGTTGAAGGGGTTTATTGGATTTGAAGCTCATTTATGGTTAGTCCCTCAGAGGTTGAAGGGGTTTATTGGATTTGAAGCTCGTTTATGGTTAGTCCCTCAGAGGCTGAAGGGGTTTATTGGATTTGAAGCTCGTTTATGGTTAGTCCCTCAGAGGCTGAAGCGGTTTATTGGATTTGAAGCTCATTTAAGGTTAGTCCCTCAGAGGTTGAAGGGGTTTATTGGATTTGAAGCTCATTTAAGGTTAGTCCCTCAGAGGTTGAAGGTGTTTATTGGATTTGAAGCTCGTTTATGGTTAGTCCCTCAGAGGCTGAAGGGGTTTATTGGATTTGAAGCTCGTTTATGGTTAGTCCCTCAGAGGCTGAAGGGGTTTATTGGATTTGAAGCTCATTTAAGGTTAGTCCCTCAGAGGTTGAAGGTGTTTATTGGATTTGAAGCTCATTTAAGGTTAGTCCCTCAGAGGTTGAAGGGGTTCTAAGGATTTGGAGCTCTCTTTTAATGTTAGTGGCTCAGAGGTTTGAAAGTGCTTTGAGAGCATAGTACTTTCATTTAAGGGGACATTTCCATTTGAAGTTTTGTTTCTGGATCCCCCTTCTCATATATGTTTAACCCCATTATTTTTTAGATTTTAAAATATTTGCCCGATTAGTTTGGCAATTGTTAGACCTTTCGCCCCATTTCTGCCAATTATAAGACCTTTCGTTCCATTTAGGTG
The DNA here is from genome assembly GCA_032716605.1 of Paralithodes platypus. NCBI lineage: Eukaryota > Metazoa > Arthropoda > Malacostraca > Decapoda > Lithodidae > Paralithodes > Paralithodes platypus. The sequence continues at coordinate 17,690,340 of CM064486.1, read as the reverse complement.
TCCATTTTTCCTGGTGAGCGATAGCGAGCCTGTTATTTAGGAGGAACCGGCCTTCGTCCAGGACATTTTTCTACTGAAAAATGTACAAATTTATCTTGCAGGGGGGCCCCGTCTTGGAGGTATATTTTAAAGCTTGATGTAGGTATAGGGAGAAAACTAAAAACCTCCCCTTAACCCCTTCTGTACCGGTGACGTTTTTTCTTCTTCTTTATTCTGGCTACTATTAGGCGATTAGGCTATATTATTCTAAAATGGGCCTCCAGTAACTAACAGGCTTTGAACTATCACACTTAATCCTATTTACTGCCTTAGATCCTTTTAAAACTGCAGAAAATTGACTAAATATAGCTAGAATAAACTTTAAAAGACGACACCGGTACAGAAGGGGTTAAGGTTCGTGACTCAGAGGTTGAAAGGGTTTTGAGAATGTGGACATTTCCCACAAGTTAGTGGCTCAGGACTCGGACACTAAGTACAACATTTACAACATCTATTGACCCTATGAGCGTTGTAACTTGACGTCCGACATCGCTTTGCTATTACCAATGTCAGGTCATGTGTCACGTGCAGCATAATTGAAGGGGAAAGTCAAACCTAGAAAAGTTGAATTGTATTAAGGGGATAGTGGCCGGTATTTGGGTCTATTAAGTCATGTATTCATATTTTTTTTAGTTTCCTCGCTAGACCTCCATCAAGCTTAGAAAAACACCCCCTAGACCCCCCTTCAAGATAAATGTGTACATTTTTCGGTAGAAAAATGTCCCGGCCGAAAGCCGAACTGTAGTTTTAGAGGAACCGCAGAGAATTTTTTCTACAGAAAAATTTACAAATTTATCTAGAAGGGGGATCTTAGGAATGTTTGTTTAAGCTTGATGTAGGTCTAGGGAGGACGCTAACATAATAATAAATATATAGGTAATTAAACCTGGAGTGAGGAAGTACATGAACGAGGGCAGTGCTGGTTGGGGGGAGGGGCGTCGACTGACTGGGGACAGAGGTGCATGGGGGCGGTTCGTTCGTGGCCACCCCTTCGGGGATCACGGCGTCAGGCAATAGATAGATAGATAGATTAAACAAATAAATAATCCCTACCCCCTTAAATTATAGTATTCCCTCTTAAATGTTTGTTAACTTTCTGATATGATTAATTTCTCTGTTCTAACTCATGATGCTCCTTTACAGACCTGGATGTGTGGGGGTACTTTAGAAATTGTCCCGTGTTCTCACGTGGGCCACATTTTCCGCAAGCGCTCGCCCTACAAGTGGCGATCAGGCGTCAATGTCCTCAAACGAAACTCCATCCGTCTGGCTGAGGTCTGGTTGGACGAATACAAGAAGTACTATTATGAGCGCATAGGGCATGACCTGGTAAGTTAGCAGTTTTTAGTAGTGTTATTTATCAATCATCTGGAATAAATTTGTATAGTTGCATAGTTCAGCATATCCACCAGTATCCTATATATAAAAATATATATATATATACCGGTATATATATATATATATTTTTTTTTTTTTTTTTTTTTTTTATATAGGATACTGGTGGATATGCTGAACTATGCTACTATACAAATTTATTCCAGATGATTGAGATCCAGTACCTGGTTGATACATACATGATACATACATACAGTACATACATACATTCATACATACAAGTTTAATTAAAGACCGCTTCATCCACAGAGAGCGTGGTTTTAGTCTCTTAACTGTAGTACAGTACAATAAAGACGTGCCACAACACAGCCCCAGCATGTCATCACAGTGGCCGATTTTGGTATAGCGCTAACAGTGTCTCAGCAAGACTCAACGAAGTCCCCCTGAAGCACTTGCACCTGGCAAAATCGCACCAAACCAGCCTTAACTGTGCTATAATAAGGCAGTAACAGGAAATTACTGTAACTGCTACAGAGGCTGATTGCACCCACCACTAAAGTGGCGGGCAGTGAGGTCGCTGCATCCCTACGCCAGAGAGAGAAAGGCCGACTTGTGCCAGTAGGCTGTGAGAGACATTATGAGCCGGTATCACACGAGAGCTTTTATAGTCAACATTCGATGATCAAAACAATTCTGGCTACATTTCTGGAATATTTTGCAACGGTATCCGAAACTAGACTGATGATAAATTAATTTAGGCAACCGAAATATTATATATGTTGACCACATAAGCTGCTAGACCAGTGTTGAGGATAAGTGTTGAGTGAAAAAGAGCTAGTGTGATACCGGCTCCACTGCCTTCACCACTCTCAGGAAAAAGATAGAACTAAGAATAATGAAAAAGGTAAAGTCAGAACTGGCTATGGGAAGTAGAGGACACCAACCTTCACTCTGACAGATCCAGCCCACCACATAATTTAATTAAATAATAATATGATTATAGATAAAAATTAACCTAATCACCTTAGCTTGAGATGTTTAAAGTTAAGTTAGGGGCAAGAACAATAGTACCGGTATGACAATATTTTTAACTTCCTCCATCTACAGCCATGGGATTTTATACAGAATGGGTAAACCTTCTCAGAGTCCAAGCAGCTCAACAAATTACTCGTATAAATTTGACAATGAGAAGCCCTTCCTAAGCTGACAAATAAAAATGTAGTTTAAACAGTAAATATCTTATTAAAAGAATCTGCTTAAGTTTATGGTTAGTTATTATATGATAGGTTTCTTTCTATTAGCTATAAGATTAGATATGATATAATAACTCCAGTTTATGATAGTCAAAGTTTTCCAGTAAAATAACAATTAAGATCAGGTAAATTATAAGAACTATAATTTATGATAGGAAAAGATATACATTAGTAACAGTACAGTACATTATAATAATAGTTACGGTACAGGTCTTCCACCATACTAATGAACTTAAAGGGCGATAGGTCGTAGTGAAATTTGTATCATTTGTTAAATAATATGCTCGCCTGTGGATGAATTGGCTCGGAATGTGGAGGCGATTCATTTGTGTACACCCCCACAAAGATCAAGGCATCTGGCAATAGATTGATTATGTTACGTTACAGGGAGACTTTGGTGACGTCAGCGAACGCAAGAAGCTGCGAGATAACCTGGGGTGCAAGTCCTTCAAGTGGTACCTCGATAACGTGTATCCGGAGCTCTTTGTTCCGGGTGATGCCGTTGCTTCCGGGGAGGTACGTGGTTATTTGCTATTTGGTTCGGAAGAGGAAACTACTCTCTTTGTAGAAAATATAACTAATTATGTGTATAGATATATTTTAGCATTATATATATCTCTTACTTTCAGATTATTTACAAGCTAATGATTATTGTTGAGGTTCCTGTTGGCTTTGTAAATACGTGTAACACTTTTTTCAGAATATAAAAGAAATTAGATGTATAGGTAGCTGTTGTTTTTACACTTAAGACAAAAGCAGCACGTCTAGTGGTAGTTTTTTTTTTTTAACATTAAGTGTGAACATTTAATTCTAAAATATTCAAACTCCTACTACTACATTCACAATTAAACTTTTGAAATACTGTAAACATGATAACTAATGATGATTAGTTTATTGCAATAGTATGGATTGCAATCATAGCAGATATATCAGACAAGCTACTACACTTATTTCTTTTCCATGATACAGAGAAATTTAACATAACAATTTCATATTTGAGTGTAATACTAGCTGTCAAGCTGATTGTACACTGCAATTATTGTAGTTTAGAATATTTATATTATTGATGTTTTTAAATCGTTGAATATTTTGATAAAAGTAGTACTGTATACTGTAATGCATATTTAATATATAGTTAGCTATAAGCAAGAACTTGAGTAATATATCCGTGTAACATTATGCTGTACTTCCTCATACAGAAGCAGACATGACACCTTAGTAGAATAATGTTTTTGTAATGTGCAGCACCGTCTTCACACTGCATATTCTGCACTTTTTTATTTGAACAGATTTTGTAACATTGAAACACTTCTGCACTTGCTCTGTACATTTGTGTGTCTGTGAGTGAGAGAGATTTAGAAATCTTATCTAGGTAAATTTATAATATTGTCTAGATGCCATACATTATGTTTTCGGTAGAAAAAACATACCTTTTACAGATTATAGTGTTATAAAATGATTCAGCTCATTCTTTGAGAGATTTAAAAAAGTATAAAATGTCATATTAAGTTGATATTAATTAAGCATACAGTATATCGTTCAGCTTGGCCCAATCTTATTGATAATAAGCTCCATAATGGACCTGGACATGGCTCACAGATAAACCTATTGGACAAAAAATACCACCTACTCACACGTGTACTTTATATACACAGGAGTCAGGACCCAGGGTATATCATATAGCATACGTTATGCGAAAAATGCCTTGTTTTGGAAATGTCATTGGTCACAGAAGATTAAATGCAGTTCATTTCAATATATAACCATTAATCAGTAAATACAATTGTAAGGGAAAGACTGCATTGACATAACAGCTTGAGTATGGCAAGACACACTAACTACTTATAGGAGCTTCTAAACACTATACAAAATTAATAATGTACATTTACTTAAGATTATGTGAGAAGCTAATCAATCAATAGTTCCCTGCCGGCATGTGTTTTACTGACGTTGTGTGTTTGGCTGTTTGGCTGTGGCTTCCCAACACCCACAATTAAGGCACAAGCGCTTTTTACCACAATTTGGTTCAGTAATATTGATATTGCCGTTTGTGAAATTAATTCTTACTAGAACTGTGCAACATTATTTCTTATACGTTTTGTCTAGTTCTCAATACTGTTGGATAATACTGTATCCTCAGAATATTGCCAGATCATAAATTGATAGTACAAGCGCTTGTGTGACTGCCATTATATGCACATCTATCACACACATTTTCACCCACTCACTTTTATGTATGAGTATTTTTTTCAGCAGTGTTTATGGATCATGGTGTTTTTATAAGGAGTTTTTCAATATATCTGGAATTATGGGCAGACCTATTTTTCTGTGAATTTTTAACTTTGTTTGCTTTATGGCAACTGTTTTCTTATGGTATTTTGAATGACGATTTGTTTTAGTAAGGGTAATTTGGGGGTGACTTGGATGTGTGAATGATGAGTTGTCTACTTTGCTGGGTGTGCTATTGATGTTTCTGTTTTATTTTTATGTTTTCCTCTTCTCTCAGGGCTTACAATCTCCCTTCCCCATTTTGGGATTAGGGTTGGCTTCTTAATGACATTTTTAAGTTTTTTTTTCTTCTGTTTTTAATGTTTTATTATTTTGGAGACAGGAATGTTCCTTGGGAACCGTAGCTTCAGGATAAATAGTATAGTAAGGGAGGTCATAAACAGTTATATACTACTGCAGCCAGGCAGGGTACATGGGAGTTTATACTGAATTTTCAAGATTCGAATTGACGAGCATAATAATTATACTGTAGTTCAGTCCAACAGAACAGGTCTTCCCCTCACGTCACCTCCTTACAGGAACATGCAGTGTCTTGTGATTTTGCCATCAGAAAATATAATTTTAATATTTTGGACTCTTGTCGACGTATAGTGATATTAGAATTTTAGAAGATCTTTTTCATCTCAAAATTTAAATTGACCATTTAACTCCATGGTATCATCGCAGCCTCTAAACTTAGCTTAATTATTCTCCTCCCTGTTTAATAGGCCTACCCCTTTAATAATTTAATGTTTCTTTTGTACTTGTACATTAATGTAAATTACTTATACTGTAATATGTTATAAGTGTAAGATTTTAATAAATTGTTATTAACATTTTTAGACCACTGATGATGACATGTGAATTATGTAGAAAATTATAAAACTAGAGATATATTGAACTGTTTGTGACTCCCTTGTTATACTGTTCCTCCTGTTTTATTATTGTTTGGCTCATTTATAAAGGGTTTGATTTTCCAAGTAAGAATCATTGTGTTGGTGATGCTGTATCAAGGTAGATTTTTAGATAATTGGTTCGGTAAAACAAATTCTCGGTTTATCTAACATTAGTTTACCTGTAGTACACTATGTAATTCTCATGTCCTTTTTTCTCCATCTGATGTATCTTTGGTCTGTAGATATACAGTAGTTTAAGGGAGCCCACCTCGCTTTTTTCTCTTTCTCTCCCTCTCTCTTTGGCTTGTATCCATTCGGCCCCATTTAGCCTACTGTTTTAAGACGTTTACCCCCATCCAGGTGTCAATATTTTCCTGGCGAGCGATAGCGAGCCAGCATATATTTATTTTTGTTTTGACAGCAAGCTAAATTTGTACATTTTTCGATAGAAAAAATTCTCCGGCAAAGCCGGATTTCTCCATACAATGCTGGCTCGCTATCGCTCGCCAAGAAGAAATCGACACTTGGATGTGGATAAACGTCTTAAAACAGTTGGCTGAATGGGGCCGAATGGATACAAGCCAGGGAAAGAGAGAAAAGGAGAGAAAGATGAAAAAAAACGGTGACCTCCCTTAAGCTCTTCTTTAGTTTTCCTCCTCCATCGTTGTTTGACCGGTTTAATATATTTTACTAATTGGTTCCCTCAATCTTGGAGTATGTGTGAATTGTAATGGAAGATTTGTATTTTGTGTACACTGGAAACAAACAGTTGAATATTTGTTAAATTAACTTGGTTTTATTTGGATGGCATATAATGTAGTTTTTAACTTCAGTGTTTAGGTGCGTGTTTAAACTTAACATGTGTGAAGGATATCTTCATATTAAGAAAAAACATGTAGAAACCTTTTTGTTTTTTTAGATTCATACATTTTACGTATCGGTATGAATGCTAATGTTCACGGGTTATTAATTTTGATTCAAGACTTAATTAATTTGTTCTCAAAAAGCATGGTGTTGATATTCTTTATCACTTAAATCTGAGAGTGTGCTTCATATGGATTTTAAAACCAACTTTATATTAATGTGATTTGCCTTTCCAAATTATATTGAGTTGTTTGTTATTAATTTTGAGTGTTTATCATCAAAAGTTTCGATTCCCTTGATACTTTATAGTTGCGGCGCTTCAGTGATATACAGTACAATAATAATATTAGGATCTGTGTTTATTTGTTAGTTGTTGTTTTTTTCTCTCTTAAAACAAGAAAGGGCGAGAATGATTGTAGTATAAATTATAAAATTACTGAAGTAATATGAATAATAGTACTCATTTTGAAAATCTATATCATATGTAGATAGATGCTATTCAGGATTTATAGTGTACTGTAGGTCTGCTTTGTTTCTGCAAGCTTTAGGCATCGCCAAAATATTTGTTTTAGTTTCCTATGCAGCATTATTTTAGTACTATAGAAAACATATTACAACTACTGTACATACATTTCATTTCCATGTGATGTTATATGTCTGTCATTATTCATGACCATATATGTGTAGGAATATATCGTAGTTGTATTTCAAGATACAGTTGCTATCACATTATAAGCAAGCATGCTTATGTAGATAAAGCATATCATTTTGTAATTGTATATACCGTATGTAAGCGCAGTAGTTTTAATATACAGTGTTACATATTCCATTAATGCATGCTCATTAATACAGTTAATAGTTACTAATGATTATTTGAAACTATTACCTCAATTACACAACAGCAGGATATAATTCTTCATTTATTATACATGGACATTAATATAGAAAGTGATGATATAAAAAATAGTTCAGAGGACACGTTATTTTGAGGTGGAATAAACATTGCAGTAAGTTTATAACAAAATTATGATGCTCTATATCAACAGATGGATGTTCTTGCAACATACAATTTTGTAGATCACTGAAGTTTATAGATATTTAATATTGTTCTTGCTCCATAAACGCACATCATTTATTTACATTATTTTGTGTAATATCTGTTTAAAAGCATAGTTTCAATATGATAATATGGATACGGCTATCTACCCAAAATTATAACTATCTTCAAACCATAGGCATAGACAAATGGTGACCCCAACAAAGAGTGCAACCAGATTCCCTTAGGGAAATAGGGGAAAGAATTACTAATAATTTCCCATACGTGGTTGTAAAAGTCAACTAATAATAGGGTGGAATGTGGGGCTGGAAACCTCTGCCTCCAACATATACTTTTCCACAAAAACACAGAACAGCCAAGGGCGGAGAAATTCCCAAATATTTGTCTTAGCGTATTGCGCTTCTATGGGCTACCTTTCCCATGCAAGACACATGGGTATTATACCATTATTAAATATATATATATATATATATATATATATATATATATATATATATATATATATATATATACGGTATATATATATATATATATACCGGGTATATATATATATATACGGTATATATATATATATACAGTGGTGGGCGCGCTCCGGTGGGACCGGTAATGCGGCAGCGCTCCGCGCTCCTCAGACATAAGGTAATGCGGCAGCGCTCATGCGCTCCTTTGGTCAGCCGACCCGATGCGTTTCCCGCTCTGCGCTCCTGCGCTCCACGCTCCCAAAAATAGGTATATAATAAAAAAAAGTAAAAAACAGCTTCTAGAAGTTATTTAATTATTTACCTAAATTAATACAATCCTTTGTCTTTCACTTCATTAAATTCAAAAAATTCAAAAAATTCAAAAACCTCAAGTCATGGTGTCTTTCTGAAGTTTAAGTTTCTCACTTTCTCAGTTTCTGTAATTCTTTATATCATATCAATGATATGATTGATATCATTGTGACATTGTGACTGTCCATTGATATCTATGATATGACATAAAGAATTACAGAAACTGTCCAAACTGAGAAACTTAAACAGTTAAACTTATCAAGCTAACAAGCCTAACAATACAATAACAACATGATTAGTAGATTACATGATTAAACGATTAATAATTTAATATCATAATATGATATGATTGATATGATGATATAATTAATAATGTATTAAAATTTAATATTATTATTAATTTATTATTATTATATTTTAAAGTTTTTAGTCCTGCGACTCCTGCTCCATCAGCTCTTTAGGCTCATAGTACCCCTCCAAGCTGTCCCCAGACACTCAGACAGTCAGACAGGCTCGGGCTATACCACTGCCAGACTTACCCTTAGGCCCCTTCGTAAGCCGTAACTTGCCCGTAAGGTTTACTTAGCGTTAGCAAAAGCCAAAAAAAGTCAGTAACAAGTTAACAACTGTAACACTGTCAGTCTGTCACTATCATAGTATCACTGGTATCACAGTTCACTAACACCGTGAGTAACACCGTACGATGGCTGTACACGATAATGACGTTCTTGAACCTGTTGTTGACAGGAAAAATCGCTTCCGGAGCGCCAGAAAGGAGCGCGAAATTCAAGCTGCGCTCCGCGCCTGCACTCCGAGTTCAGATTTTTGCCGCTCCTCGCTCCGCGCTCCTCTATATTGGTAGTGCGCACCGGATCGCAGAGCGCAGAGCGCCAAATCGGCGCACCCACGCCCACCACTGTATATATATATATATATATATATATATACAGTATATATATATATATATATATATACAGTATATATATTCACTATTGAGAGATTGATAGTTTATAAAGCATCTAGTCTATTAAGTACAATGCGACTTGTATTAACCCTTTCACACACAGGACGCGATTTGTGCTCTTTCTGTTATACTTAAAAGCCTTTGTGATCATCAGGAGTGTTAGAAACCTTTAGTTTAGTTACTGCAACCTCTGCAGTTGTCTTTGAGTGAGCTGTGGGCAGAAAACTAATTTTGGAGAGGTAATTAAGAGATTAAGAAAATTCTATTTCTGAATGCTAAACGGCAACCCCGAGTCCACAGGGTAGCGAGAGGGTTGATACTATTCTGTATAAATGTCATGTGTAGTTACTGTTGTAAAAAGCTATAAAGTAGTGTGTGACTAACCTGTTTATGTACAAGTTCTGTCTCATCAAAATGTCATGAGGTTTCTCCGCAACTTCAACTTAAGTTTTCTCTCTGGGCTTATGAAATGATTATTTTAGCAAACCTACTTTGAGAACTTCATATTTTATTTAATCAGCACACAACAACTCTCAATACTGTATCTTTATTTGTGTCACTGTTTTCCATGTAAAACCTATAAACAACCCCGGAAAACTCAATATAATATAATTTCACCCACTAGATGCCATCAATATATGCCAGCCAATATCATTAATTAACCAGACTCTAGCAGCAGTACATATATATATATATATATATACTGTATATATATATATACCGGTATATATATACAGTATATACGTATACTGTATATCATTACTTCAAATTCTTTATGATACGGTGGTCTGTAGCATATTTGTTAGTTGGTTCACAAATAAGAAAGCAAGGGATCGAGCCCTAGCAGGTAGAGATATTTGGGCAGTCTCTTTACACCCGATGCCTCTGTTCACCAACTAAATATCACTGTAGACCAATATCATACAAACTATGTAGCACATCATGACAGAATAACATACATAGAATAACATTGGATACAGTATTTACAAATAACAAAAAGGCAATAGAATCTATCAAGGTTAAATCCAGTTCAGTTCACACTCCAGGACCCAGATTCACTAACGGTCGTAGCGTGCGATGTCGTACAGCAACCTACGATCGTTCCTAAGGGAGTGCGGAAGGTGTATTCACGAACGCATCGTTGAGCTCCCTTACGGCTCCCTTTCGGTTATTTTCACCGAGGCTTCTCTTTACCAATCAGGCGCTTGGCCTTTGTAAATAAACAATATGTCACCCATATGACCGAAGCGCCAAGAAGAACCTAATATACTTTAATTTATGAGCTTGTCATTGTTTAGCATGGCTAATTCGATCCACCACAGCCAGCAGGAAGAAGAATAGAGTATCTTGTGAATTGATGATAAGAAATTAGCCTAGCTAGGCTACAGGGAAGTCTGTTAGTGGCCCAAGTTAAAGGATTTTCGACGGATTGATCATTGATAATCATACGTTAGGCTAGTTGGGAGTGTATTATTTATACCTTAACCACAGTATATTGTTCTACTTTACCATGTCTACACCTAGACAGGGCGAGCCAAACCAAAATGCCAGACTTTACTATGTCTATGCCTACACAGGCAGTTCTAGCCAAGTCAAAATGCCAGACTTAGCCTAGGCCTAATATTTCAAAATAGGCCTAGGGTATTTTTTTTGTATTCACAACACCTCAAGGCCTATCTACCTTTTCAAAATAGGCCTAGCATAGGCCTCCTCAATCTATTATCCAACAGTTGGCCATGGGAAATAATGATAGGTTGAGGGGGGCTTTGTCCCCCTCACCTCCCATGACTTATTGCCATCATCAAATATATTACCAGCATGGGACTAATAACAGCTAGTTAACAATGAGGACGGTACGCCTGCAACCACCATCTTAACCTGCTAGGCTTCTACTTTACCATGCTTAGGCTACACCAAGCTAGGCATTGCTAGCCTAACCAAAATACCATACGTAGGCCTAACTTTTCTAGCCTAAATAGCCCTAACTTTTTCAAAATAAACGTAGGTTAGGCTATATCCTAGGCTAGGCTAAACAAAAATATTCACACCATATAGGCTAGCCTATTATTTGTTGTTTAGACTATGCCTAGGGTAATTCTTTTCATAATGTTTTTCCTGTGATCATTTCAAATTTGAGGAAATAGGCTACCCTAATCAAACCCAGCTAGGCATTGCTAGTCTAACCAAAATACCATACATAGGCCTAACTTTTCAAAATAAACCTAGGTTATAGCCTAGGCTAGGCTAAACAAAATTATTCACACAGCGTTTATCATTTATTCATTTTTTAGGCTAGGCCTAGGGTAATTCTTTTCATCATTTTGTTCCTGTGATACTTTCAAATTTGTTGAGGAATAGGCTACCCTAATCTAACTCAGAGGTGGTGGGGAGTTGGAATAAAACATTTCCGCAATAAATGAGGATTAAAATCTACTAATGGTAGGCTACGTGTTGTCGCAGCACATGCATTTCTGCATCAATTAACCTTGACTAGGTCTAGGCTGGCATATGTAGGCTATTCATAGCTTAATTCGGCCTGTCATAACACATTAAGGATACAAATGTATTCATACTTTGTATTAAATGCATTAATGGTGTTGTAAACACAAGTTAACAATCATATTGCGCTATTATTGCCTCAATAATGACTTAGTGTGTCATAAAGAGCTATACTGCAGACGAATTTGTTATGGTCGCGGGTTGTGTTATCGATATTTGTGTACCTATATCCGGGTCAAATTCATGTAAGGGTGGTCTGGACCACCCTTTGCGAAAGGGGATTTTAGGGGCTTCCTACGATCAAAGATGGCCGCTACGACGCTTCGTGAATACCAGCGTTGAGACGTAAGGGAACGGTAAGGGAGTTTTCGGATCGTACGACCGTTAGTGAATCTGGGTCCAGATCTTACAGCTACCAATATTTGTTAATACTTTTTGTCACAAGTTAATATATATTTGTCATCCACTCACACAGTCAAGACAATTAAATTGTAAAACTTGCAAAATAAACAAACCAAAACTGGGACGACACAATATAAATGCAAAAGAATAATCAAAATCGCTATGTGGAAATAATGCTTAATAAAATAAAATTTTGAAATAAAAGAACATAATCCACCACATGCCATAACGTTGTGAGTGTATTGGCTTTGTTACTATTAGTTAGTTAGCTATTGCTCTGCTACAGGTCTGTCAGCCAGAGCAAAGCGTGAGGATATTCAACAACTTAATGAAACTTGGAATACAAAATTATTTGTCCAGTGAATTTTTTGTATTATAACTAGAGAAAAAGTAAAGTTGAAGTTATATAGTGAGACATGAATTTTGGATTTGATTGTATCTGTAATGTATGTAAGCAAAGTACTTAGCTACCATCTGTACAATGCTATTACTGGGTATTGCAAGGTGATGGGGATTTAAGCATTATGTGATATGGTTTATATATAATTATGTACTACTTATTTCATAGTTATTTATGTATGTTATTGTAGAGAATCTGGTAATTTAAAGATGCTACTTTCCACCCTCCCCACCTGCCCCCAACCATCCCTCCACCAACCAAACCCCACTAAACTTTCTCTTTCTCCCATGCTCATTTCTTCTTTTTACTTATTCTTTTATTCTCCTTTACTTTTCTGTCTTTTTTGTATTTGAATTTATTCCACCTTCCTCCTATACAAATTTCACATTGCACATGACATCATTCACTCCTCACCATTAAAAAAATAAAATAAAATTACTATCACCTCTTTTCTCATAAAAATATCCTTTCTTCTAATTTACATTTCCTGAAATCAAACATAATTCTTCAATACAACCACCACTTCCCTTCCCCCTAAACAAACTTCCCAATCGCTATGGTATTTCCTCTCCTTCAATATTCTCACACTCCCCTCCTCCAATCTTCTCCTTCTCTCTCATCTCCTCCCTTTCTCCCCACCTTTCTTCCCTCCCCTCCTCCTTTCTTTCCTCCAATTCTCCCCCTGCCCCCCTCAGGTTCGCAATCTTGGAGGCAGTTCGGCCACGTGCCTGGACTCCCCCGCCAGAAGGGCCAACTTACACAAGGCTGTGGGGCTGTACCCATGCCATAAACAGGGGGGGAACCAGGTAAAATGGACAGAAAAATTAGTAGGGATATTAGATCTGTTTAAGGTAGTTTTATCAGGATGCATTATAGGTCAATATTTAGGCTGCTCAGTGCTTAGTTCTAGTGTATCTGGTATTAAAGTCAGTCAGTTAGGTTTAAAGGATATCGCATTAGGATAGGTTTGTAGGTACAAACCCATGTAACAAAAATTTAGGTTGAAAAATCCTAAAGGATGCAGTTGAAAACATAGGATAGGGAAATGCTTATACTGTAATGTTGTGTTAGAGGCAGAAAGAATTTGAAAGGCCTAATAGGCATGCTATGCAGTTCCCTGCATTATAGGTCTGTAAGAAGGAAGGAAACTGCACAATAGGTACCATATGCAGGTTATATATACCGTATATATAAACAAATTCATGTTCTGCTCCAAAAAGGAACTCTAGTTATTTTCAGTTCATCACTACAACAACATTTTGAAGTGCAAAATTAGTGAGTCTTCTACCATTGGTTTCTTGGTTGATCAGAGTTAAAAAATTGGTGGTGTGATTGTCAATAACTGGCCTGGTTTGATTTGTTGATGCATACTGTTTGTAGTAACGCTTAAAGGGAAAAATACTGAGTACTCGTAGTACTGAACATACAATACAAAAATATTGGGAAATTATTGGTGTAAGCTGTCAGTTTATCAAGTTGTTCGGGTCACAAGAAATATTTCCCCCATCATTGTTTGTATAGGTACCTTGTTGCATACCTCATGCTCTGTTCTGTCTGTCTTTCAGTATTTTACTTGAGTTTATTGGTGTATACATTTCCTGTATAATCTATAAATTATGACAAATTACAAGCTTAAAAATAAAAGCTTACCAAATATCCACTACTTAAGTGACATGATGGTCGACAGCAAGAGGTATTCAACATATTAACTACTATAAAGAAGCCAGCGTAAAGACGGATTCTCATGAGCGCTTATCCCAGCAACATTCCTTTGCAACTCTAGTCTGGATGCAGGCAGCCTCTGAAATATACATATTTTAAAATTAGTCATCTGAAATATTCTACCATCAGTCTAGTTGGCATTGTCAATGCAAAAGAACCTAAACAAAATCCAAAATAAAGTTGCTGGTCAAATGTTGTTGGAAAAAGTGGTGGTATGAATCTGCTTTAACTTTCCCTCAAGACAACAGCAACGTGGAACCGGGAAGACGGGATTGGAAGGTTTGCATGACACAAGTTTGTGTTTATTTTTAGGATTGGAAGGTTTGCATGGAATATATATGCATTTTTTTAATATCCTCCACTTGCTTTGGTTGCATGCTGTTAATTTTGTGCTTTTCTATGAATGTTGGGCTTGTCTATGAATTATGGGCTTGTAATGCTTGTGGTGCTTTGCATGTTTCAGTATTATTTTGTTCTTGTGCTTTTGAACTTCTGGTTTCTCTTGTCCATATTTTCTTGCTTTATTATTGATAGGGAACAGTTCAGGATATTAACGTATAATTCTAATGTACTTATCATATTTCAAGTTCGAGTTTGTGTGGTTGTGTGTAAGAGTTGTTTTTAGTTGTGTACACTGTGCCTTGTCTTTGTATGTATTGTGCAAAGAACATACATAAATGTATCCCATATTGGATTGCTGTTATACATCTTCAAATTAATTTCATATTGACATTGATTGTGAATTATTAGTTTTCCTTCCAGGATTGATTTCACATGTATGTGTAGGTTAATTATGTAGGGATGTAATAATCACCTTGCCCATTACAATATTCACTATAGTACAGTACAGTACAGCAGAGTTAGGCATTCACAAGAAACAGTAGGTCACCCACCATGCTACATTATAAAATGCCAAAAGTAAATAGTAAGCCAAAGAAATATCTATGCATTAATAATTGCATTCTCAGAAGTCTTTCACTTTGTTTGATATATTTTGTACTAGATAGAAAACATTACTCCTAATCACTTGGCTCACAATAGATACCATAGCTTAACAACCAATGAATTGTTGTAGTACTAATATATGATACTATATAAGAAAACCAGGTGGTGGCCACATTCATGAAAGTCACTTCTCACATGTGTACAAGTCATTCAGTAACTTAGCAGTGTAAGAATGAATTTGATACCTATAGAAGAAGAGCCAAAAGCCAAGCACATTCCATTCAGTCACCAATACAATCAGCCAACATATTATTTACTCATGATATCTTAAAAGTATAAAGCCGGTGTCACACAAGCTCTTTATCCGTCAATTTCTTAGGGCAATTGTATTCTGGCAGCTTCAAAACTTAAGTTGCATCATAATTTTACCACGTAACATGATCTGCTGAAAGTATTGTTGCTGATTCCAATGCAAAAGAGACCTAAAATATTGCGAGAAAATGCTTGTTCGTAGAATATTGCCGGAAGAAGCACTCACGTGACACCACCCTAATACAAAACTGTATAGTCGCCCACATCAGTTCCCTTCAACCAATTTCAGCTTTCATAGAAATATCTTAATTATAAGTTTATCAATGTAATTTGTAGCATAACAGTTAAGTAATAAACTTAATTGACTTCTGTATATAAAGCTACCGTGCAGTAGTAATTTTGTTATTGTTGTCTGGACTGCATATCCTTTCATAAACTCATAGATAGAAGGAAAACTTATGAGAGCGACCATACTGTACATCCAATTAATTACATATATACCATGGCATTGTTTGTTTTTTCAGTGAATATATTAATCCAGTCAACATATTATTTTACATAATACTAGTAGAACACAGTAATTCATTAGGTGAAAAATAATAAATTTTATCTTGAATGTTCTTAACCCATACTGTACCGGCGACAGCTTTTTAATTTTATCCTAGCTATATTTAGACAATTTTGTGCAGTTTAAGAAGGATCTGTGGTAGTAAAAATGGTTAAGTGAAATTGTTCAAAAACTGATCATTGCTGGAGGCCCTTTTTAAACTGAATAAAATCATCTAATAGCCAAATTAAAGTTAAAAGGACGGCACCGGTACTAAATGGGTTCATTCTGTTTTATAATTTGTTGTCTTTATGCATTTCCTTTTTACAGTTTACTTTATTTATATGTTTTCATACTGCAAAATAATTCATTTAGTTGTATCTATTTTGTTATGAGCAAATGCATCATTAGTTGTAAATTATTTTATACATAATTATTTTCTTTGTCATCATATTCTTTATTTGATTTTATTGATTCCTTATTCCTCTATTAATTCTTAAAATAGTTTCATACAAGCAAGTTTAATAGCATATTTCCACAGAATCACAGAATCTGGCTCAAAAGATTATGTATTGAAAGTAATATTCTAAATATTTCCACCTCCATCATGATAAGGTTTTGATTATGGTACCCCATAATCATTCATGATTTCATGTAATTGCTGCTGTAGGCTATACAAGGACATTTTATTAACTTTATTCTGGCTAACATTAGACTATTTTTCTCTGCTTTGGAATGCCCTCTTGTAATCAAAGAGGTTAAGTCAATCTAATTCCTTGAGTATGACCAAAGTACGTTAATATATGTGCGACTAATTTGCTTGGGAAACAAATTCACTTACTCATATACAGTAGTGATGTACATTCTATGTGGTGGTTTTGTGTTCTTTTATTTCAAACATTTTTTTTGCTAAATTGTTATTTCCACATAGTGATTTTGATTAGTTCTTTTGTCTTTATATTGTGTCGTTCCCGTTTTGGTTTGTTTATTTTGCAAGTTTCACATTATAATTAACACTCTTAATCCCAAAATGTTTTCCAAACCAAAATAATATCGTCTACTGATAGCCAGAATAAAAGGAAGACCGTGTCATCGTATAGCGAGAGAGTTAACTAAGTAAAAGAAGCTTAGATCACACAAAATACCCAATTACTCAGAGCATTCATACAATGTTTTCCGCCAAATTTGCTCATGTGAAGCTGGCTTGAAGGGGGAGGTAGTTGCTTCTCTGGACCTCCTTCTCCCTCATGTTTAGGCCCATTAGTTTTGAGATTTTAAGACGTTCACACCAATGTGTTTATAACTACATTGCTGCTTATGTATTTATGGATAATTTAAACTCCCATTACAGTATAATAACAATTTTATTTTAACTGCTTCAAGTCTTCTTGAGTCCCTCTCAGGTGTCTTTACAATGAGCAATGTTATTGTTACTATGCAGGTGGTCATCTTTTATTGTCATTTTACCTAAATTTCCCTCCTCTCTCATAGTTTAAATTTTCATATTAAAATTTTCTGATGCCCCTCTTTTATTAACATTTACTTGTTTTCATCATCTTCTAAACATATTTATAATTCTACGCTTATATTTTTGTATTCTCTTATCCTCTATATTTTCCTATTTTTTCTCCTTCAAGCATGAGTGCACTTAGTGAATGTACTCACATTTATTGTGATTTACAGTATGCACACTAGACTATAGTATGATTAATTTATAAATCATCTCTCCTAAGCTTATCTTGTCCCCTTTATAGTATGTTTTCATATTGTTTTATATTAATATCACAACCAAATTATATTTTTTATTGATTTCCATTTATAAGCCTATCTTTTTCTGCAAGCATGATCAAGTGCATTGTAATCCTGTTTAGATTATTTGCATACTAGTCTAAGCATCAAAATTAGTTTGCATATGCCTACTTATGACAGTGTTTCATTAGAGCACACTAGTGCACTAATATGCATACAGTACTCATGCCATGTGTGTGTATGTGTGGGAATCATCTAGACTAGCAACTCTTGTGTGCGTACTCCATGTTATGTGTATGTGTATGTGTGGGAACTATGTAGACTAGTATTGTCTGTGTGCGTCAGGTCCGAAACCTGGAGACGGGCCAGTGTGTGGATTCTCCCGCCAAGCCAGAAGACTCGCACAAGGCCGTGGGACTCTGGCCGTGTCATAACCAGGGCGGCAACCAGGTGAGTGGAGGGGTGGAGAGGTAAGGTAGTAATACTAGGGCCTGGAGGAAGCCAACTATAGAGAGGTAATATTTTTAGGACAGTCCACACAAATATCTTCTGTCTGGGAAACAGCCAACAGCATCTGTGTTCACAGTCCACACCACACTACAGTACCAGCTACAGCACTGTCTAGCTGCATTTCCCCAGTGACTTGCAAGGGTCATGCCACAAGATTTAATTAGTGCATACACAAAACTTAAGAAAAGAAAAGAAAACAAGAATAGTGCACAAAATACATATAAACTAAATTTAAGTGTTTTGTTATGTGGATAATATATTAGGCTTTTAAGATTATGTAAGACTTCTTGTTAATTATCCACGTGTATCAGTTGTTTATAGGTTAATCTAATGCAAGTTATCATATCTACTACGTTCGCTGCTGAGTGCTATATAATTGATACATGAGAAATTTTAGCCATCGACAACAGACACACTTTTATTACAACATCTGGCACTATATTGATGTGGCTAACCTTCGGGGCAGACAATTCAGTGAACATAGTCTATCAAATTGCTTAGGGGCGAACATCTATAGTCAATTTTGTTTAAGTTGGCGAGAAATTGGCTTGTTCCTATCCTAATTACTCAGAGCTTATTACAATGCTTTTATAGTCAAATATGTTGTTAATTACGAAAACCTGGCAATTATATGATACAGAGACATAGTAGTTTCCTATTTATTCATTAGTTATCGAGAAATGAGCTGATAAAGGAGTAATTATCCGCAAAGTTATAAAACAATCTAGTGTAAATGTCTAGGAAACTGTTAATACAAACACAAGTTTTCTGTTATGACTTTATCAGACAGTGTCCGGTGTTTCCCAGACATTATAAATGGTTGTGTGGATATTGAAAGGAGAGAGTAAAATTTAGCGAGTGTGAGGTGAGTAGGCTTTCAGGTGAGTGTTTGGCTGTGAGGCGAGTGAAGAATGTGAGAGGTGAGTGATAAATATATGTGAAGTGAGTGATGAGTGTGAGATGAGTAATAAGTGGGTTTGTGTTGAGTGAGTGATGAGTGTGTGTGTGGTGAGTAAGTGATGAGTATGTGTGTGGTGAGTGAGTGTGTGTGGTGAGTGATGAATGTGTGTGTGGTGAATGATGAATGTGTGTGTGGTGAGTGATGAATATATGTGAAGTGAGTGATGACTGTAAAGTGAGTGATGAGTTTGTGTGGAGTGAGTAATAATTGTGCAAAGTGAGTGATGAGTTTGTGTGTGGTGACTGATGAGTGTGTGTGACATGAGTGAGTTAGTGTGAAGTGAGTGATGAGTTTGTGTAAGGTGACTGATGAGTGTGTGTGAGATGAGTGAGTTAGTGTGAAGTGAGTGATGAGTTTGTGTGTGGTGACTGATGAGTGTGTGTTGTGAATGATGAGTGTGTGGTGAATGATGAGTGTGTGTTATGTGAGGTGAGTTGAGTGATGAGTGTTTTGAACAGTGAAGGATGAGTGTGTGTGAAGTGAGTATTGAGTGTGTTTGTAGTGAGTGTTTATGAAGTGTGAGTCATGAGTAATGCATGTGAGAGGGATGTGTGTGTGAGGTGCGAGTTGTTGTGTGTAAAAGTAAAATGGAGTATTCTTTTTGAGAGAAAGGAAATGTTTGTCTCTTTCCATGTTAAAGACTATAGGCTAGCATTTTGGGGAAAATATTTATTTATGTTAAAATGTGTGACCAGGTGCATTTTAATCCTGTATGATGTAACCTTTAGAGCAGATTTTTTGTGTGCTATTATTTGACAAATTTATTCGGCATTGGAAGGACCTTAGAGAATATAATTATAAGGTCAATAATAGAGATTAGTTTTACCTCTTTAATATCTAGAGACTTCCAAAGGTGAATTTAATCGTCTCGTATTAGCCAGATTATAGTTAAAATTACGCCAACTTACTGAAGTATAAAATACCACCATATTCAAGCAAGGATGATGGATCGTGTATGGCGAGAGAGGAGTTTACTCTCCATCCTTCATGTAACTTCTATATATTATTTAAATACAATTTGAGTAGGAGGACCATTTATGCAAAAAGAGGGAGTTAAAATGGTGTAATTACATCAGTATCATCAACAATTTAACTCAATTATGATAAAGTTCCTAACCCTGTATTGGAAAACTAGAATAGAAACAGGATGGTGTTGACACAGTGCCACGATGGTAAGAACTTCTACTTATTTAAAATTTAGGGAAACATATGAAGCAAAAACATAATAGAAAAAAAATGGGGAATGGGCCTGAGCAAATAGATAGATAGATAGATACATATATGAAGCATAAGGTATAGTATCAATATTAACAATAGAGGACTGATTTGTTAGTTACTTTGGAGATCTATGTAAATATGATTACAGGATAGTATGCTGAAAACAATTGTAGTTATTCCAAATAATACTGAACCATAATTAGATTATATATTTAGCTTATATTTAAGTTAATGGGTTAAGCTACTATAAATTTTAGTGAAGTTGGTAGAAGTTGTTATACTATTATGTAGTGATATTATTAGAAAGGTCACAAAGCATTAACCCCTTCTGTATCGGCAACGTATGTTATATTTTATTCTAGCAATATTTAGACGATTTTATGCAGCTTAGCAAGGATCTGTGGTAGTTAAAAGGGTTGATTGAGATAGTTCGAAGCCTTATAATTGCTAAAGATCCTTCCTAAAGGGAATACAATCGATTAGTAGGAGCCAGAATAAAATCAAAAGATGTCGCCGGTATAGAAGGGGTTAACACAGGAGATAGGTTACCAATAGGATAGTTTACATAATTATTAAGTTGTACAGTAGACACTCTTTAGTTTAATTTGTTATTAAGGGGGGATGGGCTGGTTTTCTGGACCATTTTCTCCCTCATGTCTAGCCCCATTAGTTTTCAGATGTTAAGATGTTTGCCCCATTAGTTAGTCGATTTTAAGACCTTTCGCCCCATTTCTTCGTCAATATTTAGACCTTTCGTTCTATTTTTTTCCCTGGTGAACGATAGTGAGCCTGTAATGTTGGAAGAACCGGCCTTCGGCCGGGAAATTTTTCTACCGAAAAATTTACAAATTAGTCTAGAAAGGGGATCTAATGGATGTTTTTTTTTTTAATTTTATGGAGGTCTAGGGAGGAAACTAGAAAAATAATGAATACAGTACATGCAAAAATCGCCCAAAAAGTGAACCATCTCCCCTTAAATGCTGTGTTCCTATTTAATACATTTACCTTGTACAGTAAAGCCTTTCTAAGTTCGCCTGTGGGATATCCACTGGTTGATAATAATACTGTTATTGCAAATGTTTCAGGACAAATAATTGTTATAGGATGAACACCTATCAATTCAAACACTGTGACTGTAATATACATATACAGTACATCCTAAATACAGTTAACTTTTCACCCCTTTTTGTATTTGTGATATTGCATTCAGATATTTTTCATTCTACTAGATGACAGTTGAGTTTAGGAAAGCTTCACTGTACAGTATATATTAATTGACAATATTTATTATTTATACATATTATTGCCATGGTTAAGATTCATGAAATATAATGTTATACAGTATATGTCACTGGGTTTTAATATATTTTTGAGATGTCATAAATCTTCTCTTGCTAAATATAGAACATGCAATTTGTTGGCAGTAAGATCAAATAGTTTGTTTAGTCTATTCTTGATCATTATAAAACTCTATTGAATCAATACAGATTGACACACGAAAGATCTATTAATAACTAGATTATCCCTGCTTGTCACTCCTATAAAATAAAGAAGAACAAGAGAGATAAGAGAAAATATATTAATGGTTCTATCTTACATGTCAATTTGTTGCCAATATGCTGGTATCATCCCATTTACCTTGTGTTACCCTACCTAGTACTGGATGTTGAGTAAGGAGGGCGAGATCCGGCGAGATGAGGCGTGTATGGACTACGCTGGGTCTGATGTTATTCTTTATCCCTGCCACGGATCCAAGGGTAACCAGTATTGGGAGTATAGCCTAGAGGTGAGAAAAGCTCTAAGAGTATTTGTTTTCTTGTTTGCCTTGACAATAAGTTACATTTATTAATGTTATATTAGATAAGTTGCTTTACCTCTACTTTGCTGGAAAGTGTATTTGGTCAATGACCAGTAACACTTTCCAACATTACGTCCAGGTGCTTGACAATGTAGCCCGGGGCTCCAGCAAGAATATACAGCCCTGTTGTTGTTGTTGTTGTTCCCTAAGCTGCCTGGCCGAACAGCCCCGAGTCCCTGAGAAAGGCCATGGCCACGATCGGGCTTTCCCACAGAGCTCTCATTGAGTGTAGATTGTGTTGTTGGCGTAAGTGGTTGTGTGAAATGCAGTCTTCTATGATGTGTTTAATGGTATGGGGTGCTGTGTTACATCCCGGGCAGGCGTCGACAACGGAGTCATCCAGTCTCTTCTGATAGCTCAGGAGAGCTGGATGGTGTCCGCATCTCAGCCTGGCCAGGTGGACTCTGTCCTCGCGAGGAAGGGAGGATTCGGAAGGATGGATTTCGGGAGGTCGTGCATGCAGCTGCGTGTTGTCTGTGAGTGAGTGGATGGATCGGTGAGAGATATGAGTATGGATGTGCTTCTGGAAGTTGGTTCGGGGTGGGCAGGGAGGGAGAGAGGACAATAATTGTGTGTGATACCGTGTGCTGGGTGTTGTTTTGATATTTCTTGGTGTCTGTGGGTGTGTTGCCATGTAGTTTAGTGGGTGGTCTTGGTTCGTGGAGGCTGCTGCCAGGAATTGAGTGCCTCTCATGTCCAGATGGTCTTTGACTTTGAGGATTTTGGTTTCTTGATGTAGGTGATCTGTGGGTGAAGTAGCTGTGCAGCCTGTAATGATCTTCAGGGCTTTGTTTTGAATAGTCTGTAAGGTCTTATGATGTGTTTCAGCTAGGTTAAAAGCCCAGGCTGGGCTTGCGTATTCCATCACTGATCTTATGTATTGTTTATATACTGTGGTGGTAGTTTCTTTGTTGTGTCCAAATTTTGTGTGAGCAAGTGACCTGAGGGCGTTAAGTCTGGGTGTCAGTTTCTTTTTAATGTTTGTGGTGTGCTGTTTGAATGTCATATGAGTATCATATGTTACTCCTAGGATTTTGGGTGTGTGTGTATGTGTTAGGGGTGTGTTGTTTATGGTGAGTTGAGGGATGTATTCGTGTTCTCCTGTCCAACTTGTGAGCAGGGTTGCGGTGGATTTGGCTGGGGCTAGATTAATTCTGTTTGTAGTGCACCAACCATGTAGTGTGTTGAGATAGGGTTGAAGGAGATCTGTTGCTCTTTTTGGGTCATGGTGTGTGCATGTGAGTGTTATGTCATCTGCATAGGAGGCTAAGTTTATTTGGGGCGTATTGGGTGTAGTTATATCGTGCATGTACAGATTGAAGAGTGCGGGCGATAGGACGGATCCTTGTGGGACTCCGTTTGGAAAGTTTCTGATTTTAGATAACTGACCGGCAAAAGATACGTGTGCACATCTGCCTGCTAGGAAGTTGGCCAGCCACCTTTTTGTGTTGTTGTGCATGTTTGTGTTGTAGATTTTGTTTGTTAGATTGTGGCGGGGGATGGCATCGAAGGCTTTACTAATGTCAAGTGTGGCTAATAGTGATCTGTGTGGTGGTCTAGCTGAGTTGATGCCGTCGAAAGCTCTTTGTGTAAGGTCTGTGAGAAGAGTGTTTGTGGAGTGCAGTGGCCTAAAGCCATGTTGTGTTGGAGCTAGGGGTAGGTCAGGTGTAATTAGTTGTAATACTAGGCGTTCCATGACTTTGGAGGGGGAGCAAAGAAGTGTGATGGGGCGGTGCGAGGAGGGTAGCGTGGGGTCTTTGTTGGGTTTGGGGAATGTGATGATGATACCATGCTTCCAAATGTCTGGTATTGTGTTGTGTGAATAGCTGTAGTTTGATATGTTAGTGAGTGCTTGTATGCCTTGTGGTCCCAGGTGTCTGAGGTGTATGTTGCTTATGTTGTCTAGGCCACAGGCAGGTGAGTGCTTGAGATTGTTGATGATATGCTTTGTCTGGTGATTGGTGAAGGGTGTATAGTCAGGGTCTGTGGGGAATTGTCTCTTACGTCGGATGACACGTCGGTCGTCTTTGTGAGGTTTTAGGTGGCTGACATGTGAAAAGTGATTGATGAGAGTGTTTGCTTGTTGTTTACATGAAGGAGTAGAGTCTGTTGTTGTGATTGCAGCATGTGATTGTGTTGTGTTGCTGTTGGAAAGTGTGATGCTGTTAAGTGTTTTGTAGAGTTTTTTGGGGTTTGTTTTGTGATCAAGTGTTTGTAGGAAGTTATTCCAATTTAGTTTTTGTTGTTCTTGTATTTTGTTGTTAGTTTGGGTGTTGAGTGCTTGAATTTGTTGTGTGATGTCTTGTGTGTGGGTGCTGGGAAGTGTTTCAGTATGTCGCGTTGTCTGATGAGGTTTTGAATTTCTGGTGTGAAGTTGGGGTTGTGTCTTTTCCTGTTACCTCTTGGAATGTGTTTCTTGTCAGCGTTTTGGATAGTTTTATTGAGTATGTGTACAGCATTGTTGATGTTAGTGATGGGTGTGCTGTTTAGAGTTGTGAAGTGTTGTTCTGTCTCATTTGTGAATGCTTCCCAGTTAGCTCTTTTATAATTGGTGTATGTGTGTTTGTGGCTAGCTGGGGTGAGTCTGGTTTTGGTGGTGATAATGATCGGGAGGTGGTCAGAGCCTAAGGTTCTGACCACCCTCCAGGATGTTGTGGGGGCGAGTTCTGGGGAGCAAAAGGTGATGTCTGGAGATGATGGGTTATAGAGGGCTTGGTGAGGAATATGGGTATGTTGATGGATGTCGTTAAGCCCTGTACAGCCCTGTAATTCGGAGCAGTGTACTGCTCTGAGCAATATCATATATTGTAGTCCCTTGAGTTGGTAATGTATAGATATTTGTTATCAAATTTTCGCCAGCTTACACCACTTGATTCTTTTCAGACAAATCGCATCATCCATGGAAGCAGTAAGAAGTGCCTGGCCATCTCACAAGATCGCAAGAAACTCCTCATGGAAGACTGCAACCTAGGGGAGGGCCGCCAGAAGTGGAAGTTCGAGAATTACGATCCTGCCAAGAAGCTATGAAGAAAGTCCGCGCCATAACATTTTCCCTCGTTCGTTAATTTCTCTTATGTTGTTGTTACTTATTAGTAGAATTTTTTGAAGTGCCTGTGTGTAAGTGTATGTTTTTCCTTGTTTTCCATTGATGCTACTTTGTTTATGAAGTGAGTTTGTGAGCAGTTATGAATACTGTAAATAGAAACGGCATATCAAGCTGACTTGTTGATAAGTACTCTACACCCATATCCTGTGGCTTTCTAAGCAGCTAATTTTGTGCACATGATCGTAACAAACTGATGATTAACGATAACTAGTGCTCTCTATAGAAGCAATTTGTCAATGATAAATAGCTACCCTCAAGAACATGGAGAGTTGCCAGTGATGATAAACTGAAAATAATGACTACTGAATGATAGTCTGTATTTACTTGTTATCATAGCCTTCAAATGTTCAATAAGAATTTATTTTATATTCTGAATTAAAGTACTGTACTGTACTCTGAAAATATTAGTTCATTAGTTACAAAAAGGAAATGATTTTGATCCAACTTGAGAAATATCAAGATATCTATCGTATTCTCAGCATTTGACTGTTGAAAAAATATATTCCAAGATAGAGTGCAGAGAATGGTTTGTTTATAATAAATAATATATTTGACATACACACAAGAATTCTTAAAAAAATTAATACCGGTAGGTACTTGTATAAGAGCTATTGATATAATTATGAATTAATGAAAGCTTTTAAAATTGTTTCAGAAAAAAATATAATATATTTTTTTTGCAAGTTTCTCTGCAGTAATCTAGATTTTTTGACAAGACCCTTAAATTATAATTTATAAAGTCTGAATATGTAATTGTAACCACAATCTTTATATATACAGTACTGTATGTATATATACATATATATAATATACAGACAGATTATATTTTTGCCAACTTATGCCATTCACCGAAGAAGTTTGGTTTGAAGGATGCTCGTGGGCTCCTACACCTGGGTAGTATTCACACACTCTCAGAAGTATATACTGTATCCCCACTTTATTGAAAAAGTTGCTATATCTAAAATAACACTCATTCAGAAATTAATCATGTAAGCCTCAAAATTACATTGATGTTCTCATTGAGTGGTGTTAATATTAAAGTTATACAGTAGATGAGAGTCATATATTTAATTTTACCGTAGTAAGAATATATATCAGAATCTTGATGAATACGAGCCCTGACGGATTCAAGAATGTGATGCTTTGGGTTCTCCTGTCAACCTATAGGCTGTGAAATGAAGAGCTAAATTGATCTGTTTATTGACAATTGTCCTTGAAATTGTTATTCTTACAATTTGAATAAATTGTTGACTAAATATGAATCACTCGACTTCACACTTAGGCTACACAGTGTATCTGGCCTAGTCAGGATCCTCCCCAACATTACGTATGCTCACATTCGTAAACTTGGCTACTCCGACGGAACATAACATTTCACATACAGTATACTGCTCATCATATACGACCAGTCTGAATTAATCCATTGTGGCAAGGTAGACAGGCTTGAATCACCCCATCACAGATATTCCACTCCTGCAGTGTTGACACATGTAGATTGTACAGTTGCACAAAAATATTCATGCTACACTACATGACAAATTATATGAGACAGCGAGTGTTGGCCGAGGAAGCACACAGTCAGTTTTTCTAGCCCAATAATACAAAAAAAAGTACATCATCGAATTTGTATTGTTCGCTATACAGTACAGGATACACTGAACTTCCGGCCGTAACTGTATAATTTTTGTTCTGGCAGTAAAAAAGAAGCTGAGATCTTAACCCTTTCTATCAGATGACAACTTATTTTCAAGTTATTCTGTCTATCACCGAACAATTTTATTCAGCCTAAAAAGAACCTCTGGATTCAAAGGCATAAAATCTATCTCATTCATGCAGTTGATTTAAAAGAGCCATCCCTAAAGCCGGTGTCACACGAACACTTTTAGCGGCACATGCATCGGCGCCCCAGTATTGAAGTCATAATATACTGAATAAAAGTCCATTATTCAATTATATTCACCTTCATTATGCTGATGTATTAAAAATTATTGCTCGTTGATTTGAATAGTCATAGTAAGTACTGTAGAGGAATAAATAGCACAAATCTCTCAAACCATGACGATAACTTGTATCAGATACAGTACTATAATCCGATATATGTCGCAAATAAAACTGCTCATGTGACACCTGCATAAGACAAGTAAAATCATCTGGAGGTAGCTCTTAAGGGGGGATGGGCCGGTTTTCTGGACCACTTTCTCCCTCATGTTTAGCCCCATTAGTTTTCAGATGTTAAGATGTTTGCCCCATTAGTTAGTCGATTTTAAGACCTTTTACCCCATTTCTTCGTTAATATTTAGTTCTTTCGTGCTATTTAGGTGTCGATTTTTTCCCTGGCGAACGATAGTGAGCCTGTAATGTTGGAAGAATCGGCCTTCGGCCGGGACATTTTTCTACCAAAAAATGTACAAATTAATCTAGAAGGGGGATCTAATGGATTTTTGTTTTTAATTTGATGGAGGTCTAGGGAGGAAACTAAACAAAAATAATGAATACATGCAAAAATCGCCCAAAAAGTGAACCATCCCCCCATAAATGCTATAAAGGTCATGTGATTGAAGAGGTTAAAGTTGATGATGATAGTCACTCATAAAAGTTTGTGGTCCTCTCATGGTTTTCATTATGAGAATATATTATGTATGTAAGCTGATTTATGAATGTAATTTTCCATACATAAGAGG
This sequence comes from Paralithodes platypus, assembly GCA_032716605.1. Lineage (NCBI taxonomy): Eukaryota > Metazoa > Arthropoda > Malacostraca > Decapoda > Lithodidae > Paralithodes > Paralithodes platypus. The sequence continues at coordinate 17,661,981 of CM064486.1, read as the reverse complement.
TTCACAAATGTTTATGAGTGACTGTACCATACTTGTACTATACAGTAGTCAGTTTATTTCCAGCTGATGATCGATTGCTATCTCCATCCTGATTACTCGAATGTTGGTTAGATTTTGTAGGGATATATGATGCTAATTATGAAAACTTGGCAATAATATGAAGCAGAGACATAGAAGTATCATATATTTCCATTTATAATCGAGAAATCAGACGCTAAGGGATTTAAATTACCATCAGCTGGAATAAAACCGAGTATAGTAACTGGTATGATAATATAATTTGCTTATTTGTTGAAAATCTTGAGTTGTGATACTATATTTCCATTTTTTCTGCTAAGTGCTAATTGACCACTTGCGAGTTTCGTTCTATAAGGAAGTTGGAGTTGTAGACATCGATATTTAGCAGAATTACCAGCTAAAATACGGTCGTAGTACCTGTACATTTATAAATACATAAAACCCAATTAATCATACCATTTATCCATCAGAAACTTACATTATTATTGCATTTCTGTTTAATATCGGTGTTCACGGCTCCAACTTCCTTATAGCCTGAAACTCGCAAGTGGTCAATTGTATCCATCGATTACTTTCTCTAGGTTTAACTATCCTGTACCTCAAGCACAAATATTATTTCATGCACATATTTCTATTATTGCATATGCTCAACTAAGCCATGACTAGGATGAAATGTATAATTGACCACATGCAAGTTTTGGGTTATAAGGAAGTTCAAGTTGTAGATATCAATATTTTGCAGATACAGTATACAAGCTAGAATTATCTGTACTACATGTATAAGTACAGTTAATTAAACTTAACAAAAAAATTATCATCCATCAAAGACTCTCATCAATGTGTATACTGTATATGCATAATATCTATGTCTCCAGCTGGATTTCCCTGGATCCCGAAACTCACAAGTGCTGTATCTGATAAATGAAGGATAAGTTAGTCCATATTATGTATTAAAATAAGTGTTGTACAATAATTGGGCAGCAATTAGACTTAACTCGAGTAATTAAGCTTCTGCAAGAGTAGAAATGTATTTTCTTCTCAAAATGTATCTACTGTACATCTAATTGTTGCCATTTTGGTTTTATAGAAAGTTATTAAGGGTAAATAAAAGAATGTAATAATTATTTTTAGTTCAAGCCATTTTATGGAGTTTGTCATTCAATTACCAGTTAATTAATTTCCAAGCACTCTAATTTTCACATTGTTGGCAGCATTCTGATTTTCCCAACTTGCCATAAACAGCTCTAATGTCACCTCCTCTCTTGTAAATGACCAGTACACCTTTACATGCGATAATGCCCAAATAATTTAATGTGGGATATATTATTATAGCTTAGCCGTGCTTTCCACATGAGCAAGGTGGCCCACAGAATCACAAAACGGCAAGAAATTTGTTTTATGTTTTTTTCAGCAACGTTTTTCCAGGACAGGTGGCAAGATTATTGAATTGGCTGCTTTAGTGTTATGTTATTAGTTATCCCCTGCAACCTTATTTTGCACTATTTTGCACATATGGCAATACGAGTGAAGACTACAGTAATATAATCAGAAGTATGTGTGTTACTGTACTGTGTTAGTTTCTTGTTTCTGTTTTTATTTAGCTATAATAATTTTTGAAACCATACATCTCATAAGGAGTGGCTGGTATATTTATCAGTATTAAATTACAATTCCAATGCCATCTCACTTACATTCCTAAGCCATTCCTCCATTACTTGCATCTCACTTATGCTCGTACATTCCATGATCATTCCATTGTTTTGCATTTAAGCTTTAGTAAAGTTATTGTGCATTCTTCCATTGCTGAAGCTGGAAGTAATGAACATATCATATGTTATCTAGTGTATAGCTATACTCCATTTTGTGATTCACATATCGTGCATGGAAATTGTAGCATAGATTTATTGGAAACAGGCTGTCAGTTATAAGTTATTCATAAACCTTTCAATCAGATGACAACTTTTATTTACTTCAAGGATCTAACAGGCTATTTTTATCTGCTTGGCAAGGGTCCTCTAAGGGTTAATTGTTTAATTGAGAAGTTTTGTAAATATTTTGGGCCATAATCTTAGACTTGGGAAGGGGCTCACTATTCCCTTCTGACTCAGAGAGTATATCAAGGAAGGTGATAGTTACCTTAACTCTTCATTTTCAGTTATTCCATTAAAATATTGTTCATGCATTATGAGAAAAATTCACTTAAAAATCATTATATAGTACTTCCATCCTGTATTAAGTTGGAAATCATTATATAGTACTTCCATCCTGTATTAAGTTGGAAATCATTATATAGTACTTCCATCCTGTATTAAGTTGGAAATCATTATATAGTACTTCCATCCTGTATTAAGTTGGAAATCATTATATAGTACTTCCATCCTGTATTAAGTTGGAAATCATTATATAGTACTTCCATCCTGTATTAAGTGGAAATCATTATATAGTACTTCCATCCTGTATTAAGTTGGAAATCATTATATAGTACTTCCATCCTGTATTAAGTTGGAAATCATTATATAGTACTTCCATCCTGTATTAAGTTGGAAATCAGACAAAAATAGTGCATAATTGTAAAAGAAATTGTACAAAAACAATTGCTTCACTTACAGTAGTTTCATTTAAGGGAGCCCACCTCGCTTTTTTTTATCTTTCTCTCCTTTGCTCTTTGGCTTGTATCCATTCGACCCCATTCAGCCTACTGTTTTAAGATGTTTACCCCCATCCAGGTGTCAATATTTTCCTGGCGAGCGGTAGCGTGCTAGCATATATATATATATATATATATGTTTTCTCCATACAATTCTGGCTCACTATCGCTCGCCAGGAAGAAATAGACACCTGGATGGGAATAAACTTCTCAAAACAGTTGGCTGAATGGGGCCGAATGGATACAAGCCAGGGAAAGAGAGAAAAGGAGAGAAAGATAAAAAAAAAAAGCCGGTGACCCCCCTTAATGTTTTGTTTTTCATGAACATAACTACTGTAAAACTTTAAGTGAGTAATTACTGTAATGTCTTCCCCATGTTTACGACTATTAATCTTTCACTGACAGACTTCGATAAGCTAAAAGAAAGTTTTTAGCGGTACGCTTGAATGCAATAAAAGTAGTCCTCCGATTAAATTGGTTGTGTATTGATCTACACTTGCTACTTCAGGTACAGTTGAACTCAGATATTTGTGGTACGCTTCCTAATAACACACAATATCATAACCTGAACGTATATATTCTTAAAAAATTCTTTCCCTTCGCAGCGCCTGATACCGAACGAATAGGGCCTACTGTGGGAATAACTGTTATTTACAGATATTAGCATTCTAATTTTTATAATTTTTCAGCTTACTGTATTTCGTCTATTAACGATGCTACAAAGGGAGATTTTTTTTTTAAGAATCCAAGCGTAAGTTTCTATGCCTATACGATACCACAGAACTGGCTGTACAGGTAATTCGACTTAATCTTAATTATCTAAGTAATTTTTAATTTTTCGCATGTTGGCACTTTATATCAACGAAGGCAGATATGTCTAAGGTGATAATGAAAATATGGTTTCTGCAGATTAGGGGAAACTGTTGCATTACTGTTCTTTGATTTATTTAACCCCTTCAATGCAATGGCTTCGCTATCATTTTATTCTGGCTAACAACCGTCTGAACCATTACAATGTATGTAATGGAAAACGACGCTAAACCATTGTTTGTATATGCAGTATGTACTGTATAACACAAATCAATTTTATTTAGCCTAGGAGGGACCTCTACTTATTAACGAGCTAAGAACTTCATTTATTAATCCTCTGACTTTCGCAGCATCTGACTAACCTAAGTAAAATTGCCTAATGATAGCTACAATAGAACAATACATGGCATCATCATACTGAAGCAGTTAAGGGGACACTGACTGCTTTTTGTTTGTTTGTTCTGGTCTATTAATTTATTTATTCCTTTATTTCTTAGTTTTCTCGTTAGATCTCCATCAAGCTTAGAAAAACACCCCCTAGACCCCCTTCAAGATAAATCCCTGCCAAAGGCCGTTTCCTCTTAAAATTTCAGGCTCGCTATTGCTCGCCAGGATATAATCGACACCTAAATGGCACGAAAGGTCTTAAAAATTACAACGAAATGGGGCGAAAGGTGTTAAAATCACCAAACTACTGGGCCGAACGTCTTATTATCTCAAACACAAATGGGGCTTAACACGAGGGAGAAAGGGGACCCATCTTCCCTTAACCTCCAACAGTCCATCAGCCTCACCTTAAGCTACAACTAAGATATTCAGTTGATCTTGTGGAAAATTTACATACCGGTACACAGAAGATAAAACTGCGTGGAGGAGATGAATCTGAATGGCTGACTCTGTGCCTATATGGTAGAAGGCTAAGGAAAAAGAAGACGAGCCTACAATGATGGTAGCCTATGTGGTTAATATTGTGCAAAACTTTCATGCAGCATTTTTTTTAAGGTATACACGCCTTAAACCATAAGCAAAAAAGCAATTTACAATATATTAAAAGAAGTTATGGTTAAATTAAGTCCCTAGCAGTACCTCAAAATCATATGTGTGCAAGAGATATTGTTTATTGTGTACTTAGAAGTTACTGTACCACAATAAAAAACAAGAAGATTATGTGACCCTGTGACTCATACTCAGTATTATATTGATAAGTAGAATAGTACAGTAGTAATAGAAGATGATTGGTTACCTTTTTCTTACCATTTCAATCACATGACAACATACCGCCAGAAGATTTTATTCTGCTTTGGAACAGCATGTTGGATGTTAGGGCTAAAACATTCTATCCCATCACCTTTAACAATTGATCCTTCCTAAGCCGATAAAACATGCTGGAGGACAACCGAATATTATATTGAAGGCAGCAACATCTTGAAAAGGTCAATGGTTTGCTTTACCGGTAAATATGATTATATTATACACAATATTCATATGAACACACTCTACCAGAAATTAGGCTAACATTGAAGTGTGAGGTTTAACTATCCTATTTTAAGTGCAGATGTTATGGTATGCTAAAGGGTGAACATAGGATGTATATAACACTTTAAGTATACCATGACTCATTCCTTCATTTTATTTTTGGTATTAGATAATTGTTTACAGCTTATGAAAGTCTTGAAAGACCAGTGGGATCAGTCTATTAAGGGGAGATGGGCCTTTTTTTTGGTCGATTTTTGTCACTTATTAATTATTTTTCTAGTTTCCTCCCTAGACCTCCATCAAGCTTAAAAAAACATCCATTAGATCCCCCTTCTAGATTAATTTGTAAATTTTTCGATAGAAAAATGTTACGGCCAAGGGCCGGTTCTTCCAAAATTACAGGCTCACTATCGTTCACCAGGAAAGAAAATTGACACCTAAATAGCACGAAAGGTCTTAATATTGACAAGGAAATGAGTCGGAAGGTCTTAAAATCGACAAACTAATGGGGCAAACGTTATAAAATCTGAAAACTAATACTGTACGGCTAAACACGAGGGAGAAGGGGGACCAGAAAAACGGCCCATCTCCCCTTAATTAAGATGGTCTGTACCCATTCGACTATCCACAAGTCCTTCTTTAAGATGTATGAAATTGTCTAATAATAAGAAAAATAGATGATTAATAAAATAGGTAAATGTCTCATCATGCTGAAAGGGATAACTGCTGGATTATATCAGTGTGATCAATAAGTAACTATTTGATATGATCTGTCAGTAGTACTCAGTGCTACACAAAATATGAAAAATATATATAAAACGGTCCGATATTGTATTTGTTCATACTTTGTACTCCAAATATAATCTACTTATACAGCAATATACAATGGTGATTATTTGATTATTTGAACAAGGACAGTTGATGAAGTATAGGAAAAGTAATGCATATAATATAATATTTTTTTAGGCATGAATAAATTGTCCTGTTTTTTTTATTTCCTGGAATTATTGTATTTGAGTTTATATTTTTCACCCTATTCAAACATTATTTAAAGTTGTATAATATGCTATGTACTGTAGTCACAGACAATACTTTCTTTACATTTCACCTTATATTGGAGGAATCCCAGTGATTCAGATCTTTCAGCATTCCACTTACTAGCTTACTTAATTTATTATCCCAAGGATAACTTTATCCTTTTTTGTATGTTGACATCTCTCTTTGGTTCATTCTAGCTATCATTTTATGATTATATTCAGCTGTGGAGAGCCTAGGAGTCAAAAGGGGTACTATCTAACACAATTAGCCCTCTGACTCCCACAAATCCTTTCTAAACTGCATAAAATCTACTAATAATAGCCAGAATAAAAGAAGGAAAAGTGTGATTACTTACTTAAAATGTTAAACTAACCCCACAGAGTCCAAGAAGCTGGTCACAGACAATGTTTAGGGTCTGAAGAACCTGATTAAGCTAACCTCTGTGTGGGTAGGGAAAGGGGAAGAGATTTATCATATTGTCTCTTTTTGAAGTTCCATTGGAGGATTTACTCTTGGGGTGACAGCACCACAGGCAGACACTCCTCATCACTTCAAATAAGTTTGCTAAGTGGGCGTTCACATACAGTGTTAGTTAACCCATCCAGTTATACTCTTTAGTAAAAAAACAAAATTATTTTTAATATATTTTACAAGTATACAAACTATGACTATGGTCATTCTATACAATATACGTATTGCATAACATGTGAGAATTCAACTTCAATTGTCCAAATTATTTATGATTCAAGATTCAATACAAATAATTGGAAGGAATGCATGATGCAGTATATGGTATGACTGAACTCCAAAATATTTTTAAAACATTTATAATCATAAGTTTTCAAGGCCTGGCTTTGATTTTCCCTGTAACTTAACTAAGCAAAGTACAGGCATCTTAGAGCAGTTAAAGAACCCCATTCTAGTATTTGAAGATTGTCCCTGATTGTATAGAGATTCTACTTTATACTGAAGTTATATACAAGGATGCATAATCAAAATTTGTCTGCAACTGTCTTTATACTGATGCAATGAAAGCAATAATTACAACAGTACCACCTCGTTAACAATATAACCAGCCTCAATGGTCAGCCTTTTCACTCCGATGGCAGCTCTGTTTATTTTTGCCATTCTTTAGACAATCTAATTAAAATTATAGATGGCAACTCTATTATAGGCTTCGAAATCTGTCTCCACTATCCTTTAACTCCTTCAATGAAATGACAATTTCTGTACTTATTAATGCTGTTACCATATGATTTTACTCAACTTAAGAAAAACCTACATAAATCAAATTGTTAACGACTATCTCCATGTATTCACAGCACTGAATTTTTTCACTAACTATGTCCATTAACATTTTAACTTTTGGTGATGGGCTGGTCTATCAGAGTGAGAACGGAGCGATCTCTGCCATACCCATAGCTTACTCTGACTGTTCCTTTTACTTATATATTTTCTAGATCTCAAGTGACGGCGTCTTTTGCGTGGATTGACCTCCTAATCTACCAAGATTGGAAGCCAAAGCGTCACATCTTTCCTTTGCCCCTCAACTTTCTCTTCATAATTGCTGAGGGGCACAGGGCCCTGGGTGGGGCTTTGGTTTCCCGGGCGTTTCCGCACCCTCCTCAGCTCCCCGCCATGGAGTGGCTTCGGTCACCCAGGCTTTATTGTGGTCGGCAGGGAGGGTTCTGTGGGGGCGCTCGGTTATGGCCTTGGCCTTGCTCGGGGCCTTGGGGCTGTTCGGCCAGGCAGCTTGGGGAAAAACAACAACAACAACAACATTTTAACTCTGACAGGTCCTTCCCAAGTTGAATATAATCGTCTGGAAGTAGTCAGAATAAAGGAAAGAGTAATGTCATACAATTGAAAGGGTTAATTATGAGAGCTCATTCCAAAGATGTATATGATAATCTTTTTATAATCAGGAAACAATGGATATAAATATAATTTGAGGAGTAGCATATTATTGATAATATGTTGCCTATAGCATCTTCAGTTCATTAAAGGGCTCCTCATATTGTATTTATGACTTTTGAGTTTATATTTTCAATAATAAAAATTCAGTCTCAAGTCATTAGGCAGGTCATTTATACCGAAGAAGATGTGGTGGTGGTCTGGTCCTATGAGTAGGTTGAGCATCCTCTGCCTCTCATTACTTGATCTCTTGCTGTCTTATCAACTCCACTATCCAAAACAGGTATGCTCAAAAGTCATGTCCCACATCCACTACTTCAGCTTATTCTACTCTCTTGATATAAGAAGAAAATACAGTACTCCTTATCAGAACTGACTAAAGATTAAATTTTAAAGACTTTGCTTGTGTGTGCTAAGGACTTCTTGGATTATGAGATATATGGCAAAAGTTGAAATCGTGGAGGTAGTAGGCCTACACAACTTTCAAGCAAGATTGTAAATCTCAAACATGGACCAGTATTTATTCATAGTGTCTGGTTCCTCCATTAATTTTGTAAGAGTAGCTTATAGAAAACAATTACCGGGTAGGTTGATGAACCCATTCGGTATTATAATGTCTCTCTCCTATTTTATTATGGCTTACATTACTCCATCTTATTGGGTTTAAGAAGGATCTGTAGGAGTTAAAGGCATCAATGAAGGCAATGTGTGTCATATTCAATCCCTAGAGGTCCTTCCTAAGTGTTGAATAAATTAATTTAATTATTGTCAAAATGAATTGAAGAAAGGCATCATCGTAGTATTTTTTTAAGTTGAAAAACATGGTCTAACATTGGCCAGAATAAAAGGCAAAGTTTGTCATCGTGCACAAAAGGATTGAAGCTGGTACTTGGAAAGATTGTTGCTGTCCCTCAAAATTTCAAAGTGTATATAAATTATGAGGAAGTTTTGAGGGAAGCATGGTCAAATGTTTTTCTTGGAGGTTAATCAAATACAGTATTCATATTACAGTATAAGAGCATCTCCATTTTTATATTGTATGATTTGTTTATTTATTTACTGATCTTAGATTATACAACAGTCAAAACAAACCTTTCCTGTAGCAGTTAATATGTTCATTAGTTGCTCAATCATCCTTGTAACATTAACACATTTGATTAGTTATTTTGTTATTTACTAAGGCTTTGAAATGTAAGTTTATATATTTTTGACTGTATAAAAAGTAATCATTGTACAGACTTGTTTTTTGAGAATATTTCTGTATAAATATGAAAATAATTTTGTATGTTGTAAACAGCTATGTAAAATAACTAGTGTTTAAGGAAGAGTGAATGTAGGATCTGGTGTGAGTTTTTTGTTATCCATTAGACCAGCTTGCAATACTCTTTTATTCCTGACAACACAAACAAATCCTCACTTGGATTCATTCCTTTGTGTGGGACATATATTTTGATAAAGTTAGTGAATAAAACTAAATTTAAAGAAAAAATATAAACTGTGGTTGAGAATAAAACAAAAATAATGATTTGATAGTCATCGAGCATTGGTAGGCTAGATTAAAATGTAAAACTTGCAAACTAAACAAACCAAAATTGGGACAAGGACAATATAAAGTCAAATTAAATTATCAAAATCGCTATGTGGAAACAATATTAGGTTGATAATTAGAAACATTTATAAATAAGTAAATAATAATTAGGGAGACATATTTGTGAGACGCTAGCAATTAGAATGGAAATACAATATATAACTTCATTAATTAATATCGTTCTTAACAACAATAACCCCCAAATGAAATCAATGAAAGCATGTGATCCTCCCAGGATTCGAACCCAGGACACCACATACAGAAATTACATATTCTAACCATTGCCCCATGAAAACAGTTAAAGGTTCATCACATGACCACGATTTATATACTAGATATCAATTATAATTATGTACTGGACCAAACTGCACAATGAATAGTGTAATGGTTATGCGAGAGGATTTGTTTTTTTTATGGGGCATAGATGTCAAAGGACTAATCTCGAAACTAACTAAATTAATAAACATAATAAAAACATAAAAGGTTTTGTGAGGTGGTTTATTGTGTGTATGATACTGTGCCTGGTGTGGTCCTGTTGTCATGACCCAGGATGCATTTGGATCCTATTTGTGTGATTCCTCAAAGGGTGCCTTATTAAACATTCCTACTGAAATGGTGTGTTATTTCCTTCCACAACTTTGCATACAAATATGTTACTATGATTATTAGGTCCGTGCGAAGCGAGGACCTCTAGGGCATACACATGTTGTTGTTGTTGTTAGGGCGACTGTAGGAATAGGTTTTTACACCATACCCGAAAGAGGATTTATGGAGCTCCGATCTTACTCTCAACCATCTGAACAATTTTACCAACACACCTAAACTTCGTTAAATGCGGAGATAGCCTCACAAAAATATCAAGCCCTGGTGGGGGCACGAACTCTCGACCCTTGGGTGTGAGGCAGACACCTTACCAGTTAGACCAATAGAGATATCCCACTTGGCCTGGTCGGCTCAGGGTATTTCCGCATCCGATCTGTTTTAGGCTAGCCTATTTTCACTGACTTTACACGATGCTTAACCCCTACTGTACCATAGGGTACAGTAATAAAAGTCCCCCCCCCCCCCCCCCCCAGTCCCAAGTAATGTGGCCATAATGGAAAGATAGAACAACCTTTCACCTCAAGAGATGAAGGAAGACTGGCTCTCCCATGAAGCCTTCAGTGGGTTGGTAATAAGCTGAGAAGTGTTGCCATATCGAGAGCAGTGCTCTAACGGTCGTGCTACCAGGCACAGCCTGATACAGGCAGTTACAAGGAAAGTACATTACTGACGGCTCCCAGCCGTCGCTGGGACTGGGGAGTGACTTATCTACTGACGGCTGGTATCCGTCACTGGTATTGGACGGGTTGATAAAAAATGCTATTTCTCGGTTATTGAAACAAATTTTATTATTTTTCACAAGCATATAGGCTGATCTGCTGATCTATCCTTTAGGCCGTAAGGATGTTTTTTTAATTTCGGCCTGGGCGCCCCTCACATCACCACCTTTTACAGTAGTGCAACGTTTATTTAAAATAGCTTTTTCTCAGATACAGTATTACGTACCGGTACTGAACTAAATTTAATGACCTTGGACATGTGCAGTATTATCAATCCTCTAGGCCATAACTGAGCCCTTTGTTTAAATTTCGCCCTGGGTGCCCCCCATATAGCCACCTGCAGTAGTCCCCCCTGGTACTACTCTCCTTGTCACGGTTGGGGGGCTTTGGGACAGGCGACTGGAGCTTGAAGAATTATTATTTCTGAAGCTTCTGGAGCCACACAACCGACACATAGGTGTCCTAAAAAAGCCGCATCTCCTGAGCCGTAGGTTGCCGACCCCTGGTCTAGGTAGACATCTGCACCCACCCGCAGACATTTTTACACATGATACCCCTTACCAGTGAAGTATATTGGCAGCTCCCAGTCCGTGGGAAATCATATAATCTTTATATCACGTAATGCCACTTGAGAAAAAACTCATACAACCCACCCGGGATTCGAACCCTGGACCATGTGCAGGAACTCGTGCTAACCATTATACCACACTGGCTGTTCTTTCGTGTTATAAATTATGACTACTTTTTTCTTTGTTCACTTCTAAGCCACATAGTTTGCCAATCTCTATCAGTGCCTTTAGATTTTCTTTTGCTTCATGAATGGTATGATTTAGTAGCAGATATGCTCAACACTCTTCGAAAAGTACATACGAAGGGCCATTGTAAAGGCTTATCTCTCCATACCTTCACCTATATAATTGTTGGAGAAAGAGAGAAAAACAAAGAAATCAAACAACACATGAAGACACCGCAAATAAAATATAAAGGTGTAAGAAGAAACAAGAAACAAGATCAACAACCAAGAAGAAAGGAAAACAAGCAAGAAAGAAGAAGAAATAGGCTAGCACATAGCACATAATACATTTTACTGTTAAATTAGAAAACTGAAAACACGACAAAAGGGAGGCGCCGTTGCAAAGGCATAGCTTCCCGACCAGCAACTGAACCTAATCACCTGTCTCCAACCCAACTTACCAACCCAAATTACAAAATATAGAGAATAGGGTTTTTAGACACATATTAGGGGCACCCAGATATGCCCAAAAGGTAACCTTAAGGGGTGAAATAGGAGCCTCATCAATGGAGGCAAGAATTATGGAAGGTAACATAAAATATCTTAAATATTTAGTAGGAGAGGAAAGTAATGACTTGCTAAGAAGAATCACAGAGGACAAACTTAGAAATAGTAAAGATCCCTGGACTGCAGAAATTCGAAAGTATGTAGGGAATTTGAAGTTAGGAGAAACAAATTTAGCAAATATTAAGAAGGACGACATTAGAAAAAGAGTTCTGGACTGGGATTCGGGAAGATGGTGAGAGGAGTTGGCAGAGAAGAGTAGCCTAGAAGTGTATAGAAGTTATAAAAAGGAGATTAAGAGCGAGGAAGATATTTATGACAACACACAGGCATCTATAATATTTTACAGATGTAGGACAAATAACTTAAATCTAAAAGATAGAAATAGGCATGTGGGAGGAGAGACACAATGCGATCTGTGTAAGGAAGGAACAGAAGACCTAAAACATTTTCTACTACACTGTTCATTTTATAAAGCATGCAGAATAAAAGATCCAGGGTTCCAACAGCCTTGAAAATGAAAACCAAGTAATCGGACATCTTTTATTTAACAAAGAAATAAGCGATAGAGTGAAACAGACAATCTATCAAATGTGGAGAGTACGAGAGAAAAAATGTAAAGAACTGAAATAAGAAGACTGAAGAGAGAAGAAACAAGAATAAAGGAAGAAGAGAGAAGAAACAAGACTGAAGAAAGAAGATTTCAGAAAAAGGGATGACAAATGAGATATATTTATTTTTAGACAAATGAGCACGTCACAAAAAGTCACAAAAAGAAAAATAACAAAACCTCTTAGGGAAGTGCCGACGTTAAGGCTAAACTTCCCGAATTCCAACTGAACTGAACTGAAGCAGCCCTTTCAAATACAAGAATCAAGCTCTCGAGAATCTGTACTATACCACCACTGATCATCATCATCATCTCTGACCTCACCCTCACCTTGACTTGAATCACACAGTACACATAGAGCAGTACAGTACTGTACTGTACTGCAACTGATCATCATCATCATCTCTGACCTCACCCTCACCTAGACTTAAATCACCCTGACCTCAAAAGACAACGACAAACTTACCCCTCATATACAGTACAGTAGTATAAAATCCACCTTTACTATCTCTCCTAACCCCTATTATACTAACAATTGTTCTTTTCACCCCTCCTAAAACGCCTGTGCAGTAATCTGGAGACACCACAACCCTCCAAGCAAACTGCACATTTAAACAATAAGAAGAAGAAGAAGAAACCATATTTTAGCTGGTGTGAAGGCAGTGTACTGCCACACAAGAGACAGGGCAATTAACGGACGGGATTCTTCGTCTGATCGCCCTTAAAAGCCACCAAGAACCAAGAACTATATTTAGCAGCAAATTTCGTTGTAGGCCTAGCCTATAGGCCTAGGGCCTAGCCAGCTAGCCTAATAGCCTAGGCCTATGCTATTGCTAATTTGCTATAGGCTATCCACAATCATAACATCGTTTCATCTGTAGCCTAGATACCGTTGCGTTTAATTACGAAGAATCCTGCACAGTACAAAGGTGAGCGACTTTATTGTACAGCTTAGGGCTTGGGCTAGGCCTAGCCTAGCAGGGTGTCAAACCGGAGCAATTTTTGTTTGAAGACCTGACTGAATATGAGAAGAAATACAAGAACATTAGGCTAAGATGAAAGAGACTTGATTTGGCCATTGTATCACTTCCAAAGACATAATTTGAACTAGGCCTGTAGGCCTAAACCACAATTTTATCCTTGTAGCCTAAATGCAGTAGGCCTAATGAAAGCTAAAATAATTATCTTGTCTCTCTTTTGACACCCTGTCTAAGCCTAGGACTAGGGTTAACGGCCTTCAGGGTTAACGGCCAGCTCGGCCCATTGCTAGCTCGGCCCTTTGCCGACTCCGATGCGTGGAAACTGAAAACAAATAGCCTAGGCCTAGGCCTAGCCTATTTAGCCTATTTAATCGTTGGCGGTAGGCTACCTGTCAAATAGCCAAATAGGTGTCCAGTTACTACTCCAGTAACTAAAATCGGTCAATATTTACGAGCCGCACCACAGCTGGGATCTCATTTCTAATGATAGTTTTGGGTTCCTATCATTTTATGCTTCATTGCTAATTTACTATAGGCTAGCCTAGGCCTAGGCTATAATTTTTATCCACCGGAAACTATTTTTTTTCTTGGACAATATAAAGATGATGTAAATATGTAATTAAATTCATACATCGATTTTATCGTGGCCTATAAGTTTCTTATACCATGTATTTCATTCCTATATGTGTCTAAATGCACGTAAAAATGTATTACTGATCCTAAAAAAAAAAAAAATATCCCCTACGTCGCAAGAGGCGGGTGGCTTTGTTTACATCCGCCGCGAAGAAGAAGAAGAAGAAGCGTTGGGGAAAATTTGGTGTTTGCCCCCTAGGACTACTGCTTAAATATATGACGATTCCAATAAATCTTGGGGGGGGGTGAGGGGGGGGGCTTCCCCCCCCCCCCCCCTCTACATATTTTGTATCCAACTGCAAACGGTTAGCCTATGGCCAAATAGCTATTTTTCGCGAGTGAAGGGACGTGTTTTTAGATTGTTGTTTAATGGGTAAATATGCATTTATGCCTATTTTCACACATCAAAACACCCTTAGGCCTACACAACTCTAAACTAGGCTACATAAAAACAATCTAAACGATTTTTTAGCAATTTAATTACATCATCTTTAAATTGACCTTTTTCTTTGCTTTAGGCTAGGCCTAGCCTTTTTTTTTTTTTTTTTAGCATTAGGCCTAGGCCTAGGCTAACCTAACCTAACCTAACCTAACCTAACCTAACCTAACCTAACCTAACCTAACCTAACCTAACCTAACCTAACCTAACCTAACCTAACCTAATAGCCCCCAAATACATTTAGGTTATCCTAGGACCTAGGTTAGGTTAGGTTTTTTGGTTAGGTTAATGCAAAAAAATAAAAATGAATAGGCTAGGCCTAGGCTAAAGCCAAGATTTTGTTTTTTTCCGGTGGATAAAAATTATAGGCTAGGCCTAGCCTAGGCTTAGGGGTAAAATGCCGATAAAAGTACTCCGGTCTCACCTACCATAATTGCGAACCTCCAACTTCAGCTGGGGATTATACAGTAGGGTCCCGCATTAAACGTGTTCGCATAAAACGAGTCGATTAAAACGACCGACCTAAAATATTAATATTTAATTTTCGATCAGAACGAATGTGATCACATAAAACGAGTTCGCCGCCAAAGTGGGGCAAATCCGAGGAGTTTTCATATAGAGCGCTGAAATATCGTACAAAACGTACAAAATATCGTACGCTTTCATATAAAACGCCGAAATATCGTACAAAACGTACGAAATATCGTTCGTTTTGTACGAAAATTTTCGCTTAGGCTACAGTGAACATTGACGATATTGCGCCACCAAAATGCTGTGTTCACATAAAACAAAATCGCATAAAACGCCCTCGTTTATCGACCATAAACTCGTTTTATGTGAGACCCTACTGTACTTTTTTTCTTCATCGGTTTGTTTACACAAAACAGCTGGAAGCACACACTATCAATTGTCACTTTAAAGGTAAAATATATCATATTTAAGCATTTCTATAGGTCCTACAAGTTATTAAGTGAATATAGGCCCTATCTGCGAGGCAGAGCAAGATTCGCCGATTCACGGTGCGGACAAGGTCTAAAACTTTCTTCATATTCACAAAACTAGATCACCTGCATTCAAAATGGCTGCCGGGACAAGACTGGTAAGGTTTTGGCTCAGTGTGTTTGAATTCTTGAGGTATGAAATGTACCATGTGGCAATAGGCCTAGGCCTATACATATTTTTATAGAAACGTACGCGATTTTTGCGGTCGGTCAATAAATGTACCATTGTTTTGGGTGGCCTGATACTACCTTTATCGCATAAATCTACCTCTTATAGGCCTATGTTATATTCTATTATATTTCAAAGTAAGATATGGTCACCATAAGTGTATCAAGTTGAAGCCAAAGCCATTTTCCAAACTACGATGTCTAGCCTAATATTAATTTTTTTTTAATTACCTTGCAAATAATGGCTATAAATCGCGAATTGTGTAATAAATATGTTACATTTATTTATTGACATGCTTTTATGTAGTTTTCGTATATAATTGAATAGTGTAATGGATTAAGAACTAAGAGGCCAGTCTTACTCATTCAGTGAAGAAAAATGGCGGATTTTCGGTTTCTTGTCACATTTCAGGCTAATATGGAGAATGTAGCTTTAGTGTCAGCATTTCCACACATGATTTACAATTGTGAATAACTGAACGTTGTGTATGACAATGAGGAGCTGCTTAAATTGGTGAAAATAGGATAATATTGAGACAATTCTGATGGCCTAACATCGACTTTGGTAAGTATTCGAATTAAGTATTATTATGTGACCTTCTTCTTCTTCTTCTTCTTTTTGTGGAGTTGCTGTCCCTTTCCAAGCCAGCTCACCTATGCACCGGTGACTTCTCTAGAAACAGCTAGAGCTAGATTAAGAATTAGTTTAGAAAATTGTAGTCGTAGAAAAGATAGTTAAAGAAAAGAATTGAAGTATATAGCTTAAGCAGAACTCTCCTCTCCCTATTTACCCCCTCCTCCACCCCCCAATATCTTGTTCTCTCCTTACCTTAATTTAACTTTTCCCCTCTCTCCTATTTAATCTCATTTTTCTTCCTCCCCCACTCTGGTCACCTTCTCCCCCCTCACCCTATTCTATTCCTAGGTACAAAATATGCATATACTGTATATGCAAAGCTGAAGGCTTTCTGAATAATATGTAGGGGGTATAAGAAAGATATGAATTAAATTACCAATGTTTATAGGTGGTACCAACATCCGGTAAACCCAGAACTTTCCACCATCCACCAATAAATTCGCCATTTTGCGCCACTTTCACGAAGGTTCACCATGTTATTACATGGCTACCGTAAGCCGATTTTAGTGTTTTAAGTGACTTATGAATAGCAGGGTGGATGGGACTCGTTAGCCTTGGTCGGCAACCCATCTAGGGGAGACAACCTTATAAAAATCCGGGTGGATGGGACTCGTCAGCCTTGGTCGGCAACCTGTCTAGGGGATGATAACCTGATACAAATCCGTACTGCTTACCGAAAGGTAAGGCAGGTTAGTGGATGGACTAGCCGAACACCACTGTAGAAAAATAGTGCTAACAAGATACACAGAGGGCCTCGGAGTCGGACGGATCCTAAATTGAGTGGTCAATCCTGTAAGTCCTTCAGTAAACTGGCTCGGGTTGTCCCTCTTACAGGGAATAAGTCCTCTTGGGGGCATTCTGTGTATGGCCACCCTCATTAACCTCTGAAGTGCGCATGGGGTAATTGGAAACGTCCCCCTGTGCTGACGTATTTGAGGTGTTTCCGTCACTAAAATATTCATTGTGCCATTAATAGCATTAATATTTATCCATATGCGCCTATTATGGGTTGATTATAAAGGTATTAACCTGAAACAACAATAAAACGAGTGAAAACAGCGTTTGGATGGTCAAAATCGGAGATATAGCCCGCGAGTTGTATAATGTATGGGGGGGGCAATCTGCTTTCCCGCCAATTTCCCCAAGGCCACTGAGACGCAGTCGATCGATACTCTCTCTCTCTCTCTTGCACTCGCTTGCTATCAGTGATGACCACACCCTCCAATCGGATTTCTAATGTTAGCACGAAAATATACCTCAGAATAAGGGAATAACAGGGAAAATAGGTGATAACTGAAGGAGAGGAGGAAAGTGGGGAAGGAGGGGAGGTAGAGGACTGAGATTTTGCATGGCCCAGGGGCCAAAAAAAATAAAAAAATAAAAAAAAAAAATATAAATTTTTTTTTTTTTTTCGATGTCAAAAGTTGATTTTTATTTTCTCTGACTCTTAAGAGTCTTCCCGCAGTGCGCCGGGGGAACTCTTAAGAGTCTCCCCGCAGCTCCCGGGTTAAGGGGAGTAAGGCATCTGGCAATAGATAGATAGATAGATGAATAGCTTAGAGTGTGCTCTTTATGAATAAACCAATCAAAGTTATACATAGAAAGTTTTTATATGCGTAATGTGCAAATGAAAATCTGTATTTTTATTGACCGACGGTACTTTCATCGGCGTTTTACTAGGCTAGGCTAGCAATGAAGCATAAAATGATAGGAACCCAAAACTACCATTAGAAATGAGATCCCAGCTGTGGTGCGGCTCGTAAATATTGACCCTAAAATCGTACCTTTTTAACTTAGGCCTAGTAAATATATTTATTTTGTATTCCAATACAAAGGATACTTAGCGACATTTTTCAAGTGTAATTTAAATGGTTATTACCGTACTATCTATGATACATTCTAGTGCATTCCTAATGTCAGTCTAGCGTATAGGATATTTGTCGCAATTACCATAATTTTCCTCTCTATCCCCAGTGTATATCCCCAGTGTATCGTCCCTATTAATGTGTAAACACTTTAAATTCAGACACGATGACGCATATTATATATAGGCTACTGTCTGGCTGATATTAGACCATTTTCTTCATATTAGGAAATATAATTACATGTAATGAATTGAGACAATGTTTATCATTTGAAAAGTATCAGATGGCATTCGAAATGTAGGAGACCCTTGCTTAGTTGTATGACATCGTCCAGTGATGCCAGTATCGATTTAGCTATTTGCCACGACTCTAGCACTACAGTATTAAGCATTTTAATTTGGTGGCCCTGGTGTGGGTCGGTTCGCCTCAAACTTGATATAGATGACAAAATACTAAAAATAGGCCTACAGTGGATAAGTGAAAAATATTAGTTCTCCACTGATCCAAGATGGCCACCATTTTTCCTTCCACCCTTATTTAACCCACAAAGTCTAAGGAAAAATACTGCAGCGGTTAAGACATACATTGCGGTGACTAATACTGTAAGAGAAACCTATAGAAAACACTAAGAGAATGATATCCCATACGTGACCTAAAATGCATATTGTCCACCACTCCTCCCAAGTAGCGAAGCCTCTACCCGCCAACTTGTATTGGGTGCGAACAATGATAGGCTAGGTGGCAAACACGCAAGGGGCGAAACCTCTGGATACCAGTAACTGTTATTTATTGAATAGGCCTAAGTAAAACGTAACTGTTTTCAAGACTTTGTTACTTATTCAATAGGTAACGAGTAACTGTTTTCCAGACTGTTACTTATTCAATAGGTAATACGTAAAAAGTAACAATAAGTAACAAGTACAGTAACTGTTTTCAATACTCTGTTACTTATATGAATAAGTAACTATTACTTATTGGAAGTAATAAGTAACTTACTTATTGGAATAAGTAACAAGTAACTGTTTTCAAGACTTACTTATTCAATACCGGTATGTAATAAGTAACATGTAACTTTTCAAATAAGTAACTGTTACTTATTGGAATAAAGTAAAAAGTAACTGTTTTCAATACTGTTACATATTCAATAGATAATAAGTAACAAGTAACTGTTTTCAATACTGTACTCTGTTACTTATACGAATAAGTAACAAGTAACTGTTTTCAATACTGTACTCTGTTACTTATACGAATAAGTAACAAGTAACTGTTTTCAATACTCTGTTACTTATTGGAATAAGGAACAAGTAACTGTTTCAAGACTGTTACTTATTCGAATAAGTAACAAGTAACTGTTTTCAATTCTCTGTATCTTATTCAAATAAGTAACTGTTCTATTGCCTGACGCCGTGATCCCCGAAGGGGTGGCCACGAACGAACCGCCCCCACGCACCTCTGTCCCCAGTCAGTCGACGCCCCTCCCCCCAACCAGCACCGTCTTCGTTCATGTACTTCCTCACTCCATCCTTCCACCTGTCATTCGGTCTACCTATCCCTCTCTGTCCCTCCACCTCGCTCTCGTACACCCTCTTAGTCATTCTCTCGCTTCCCATACGTTCCATATGGCCGAACCATCTCAAGTTGTTCCTTTTCACACTTTCCAGCACATCTACCTCCACACCTCCTTCTTACTTCCTCATTAGTCTGTCTATCCGTCCATGTAACTCCTCACGCACTTCTCAAGTAACTCATTTCCACCCCTCTCACTCTTGGTCTGAGTTTGTCCATGCTTCGCTTCCGTAAGTCAGTGTTGGGATTACACACTGTCATGCAAGGACTTCTTCACTTTCATACTGACCAGCTAAAGGATAAGGCTGGCTTTATTAAAGCCTGCTTTCGACTTAGAGCTCCGCAAAGACAACTTCTTCCTCAATACTTCCGATCAAATTACTGTATATAATGGCTAAATTAATTTTATTTAGCCATTATATAATTTGATCGGAAGTATCGATTTAATGACATCCCATTTAAGTTTTCTAATTAACAACTTATTTACTCCGAATTGCTTGTAAGATAAAATTCATATTATTTTGTTTACAAATGCCTAAGAGTTAGTACGGTAAACTTTTGTTTATGACTAACATTCTTCTGTATAAGTTTTAATTATTGAATTTGATAAAATGATCCTACATTTTTACAATTGTTATAAATATAGGTGTTTACTTTCTTTTAGGATCGATATGCATGCCTGAAGATGGATGTAGGTACATTCCAAAATTTGCAATAAATGTCAAAATGTATACGACTCTGGCTCTTATCCTACTACAGTATTCATATACAGTACTGTACAAGATTTGATACCCTGGAGGTGAACCTACTACGGATATACAGTATATATACTGTATATACAGTACCCAGTATATTCTATTATTCTGAAAATGACTTGACCAGGCTTTGTGTCCGTGGAGCATGCGTGGGGGTATCCTGCAGCCTACCCTGTGAGGCCAAGCTGCTTGCCACCACCGGTGGTGTCACCATTCTCCCCAGGCTGGTGGTGTCGTGCAGTCTCTTCCTTATTTTAATTGACTTTGTTGCTTCTTTCTCTATTCTTTTATGGTAAAAAATATAATGTACAGTACTGTACCTGTATAAGTAATTAAGTATGAATTATTTTGCAGAAAAGTGATTTCTGAACGGTTGTTAGAACTTTTTCTGGGCCATAATGGATGCTGTTGCGTTGAAGTGTGCGGAGCGTCTGGTGCCTCCGTCCTACGTGAGCCAGGGCCAGGAAGCTTTGGGTGCACGGCAAGCCATGATACGGCAACTATTAGACCAGGTAAGGGAAGGAGAATTATCCCTTCCAATCAGATGATATTAAGCTAACAACCTTAACTTAGGAAGGAGCTGTAGGTATGAAAGGGTTCAAGGATAATTCATTTTACCCACTTAACTTTGACATATCTTTTCTAAGCTTAATAAAATATAAAGGAGGTAGATTGTTGTTGTTGTTCCCTAAGCTGCCTGGCCGAACAGCCCCGAGTCCTTAACTCTTTCACGCTTTTATGACGCAGAGGTTGCCAGATTAGCAATAAGAAATAGAGTTCTCTCACTCTTATAATTACCTCTCCAAAATTAGTTTTCTGCCCACAGCTAACTCAAAGACAACTGCAGAGGTTGAAGTAACTAAACTAAAGGTTTCTAAATACCCCTGATGGTAACAAAGGCTTTAAAGTATCCCTAATAGGCTCAAAATTGCGTCATAAGCGTGAAAGGGTTAAGGAAGGCCATGGTCACGATTGGGCTTTCCCACAGAGCTCTCAAGGAGTGTAGATTGTGTTGTTGGCGTGAGTGATTGTGTGAAATGCAGTCTTCTATGATGTGTTTAATAGTATAGGGTGCTGTGTTACAACCTGGGCAGGAGTCGACGACGGAGTCATCCAGAAGGGCTGGATGGTGTCCGCATCTCAGCCTGGCCAGGTGGACTCTGTCCTCACGAGGAAGGGAGGATTCAGAAGGATGGATTTAGGGAGGTCGTGCCTGCAGCTGTGTGTTGTCTATGAGTGATTGGATGGAACGGCGAGAGATATGAGTATGGATGTGCTTCTGGAAGCTGGTTTGGGGTGGGCAGGGAGGGAGAGAAGATAGTATTTCTGTGTGATAGTGTGTGCTGGGTGTTGTTTTAATATTTCTTGGTGTCTATGGATGTGATGCCATGTAGTGTAGTGGGTGGTGTTGGTTCGTGGAGGCTGCTGCCAGGAATTGAGTGCCAGATGGTCTTTGACTTTGAGTACAGTACTTTGGTTTCTTGATGTAGGTGATCTGTAGGTGTAGTGGCTGTGCAGCCGATGATTTTTAGGGCTTTATTTTGAATAGTCTGTAAGGTCTTATGATGTGTTTCAGCTAGGTTAGAAGCCCAGGCCGGGGCTCGCGTATTCCATCACTGATATTATGTATTGTTTGTAAACTGTGATGGTGGTTTCTTTGTTGTGTCCAAATTTTGTGTGGGCAAGTGACCTGAGGGCGTTAAGTCTGGGTGTCAGTTTCTTTTTCATATTTGTAGTGTGCTGTTTGAATGTCATTTGAGTATCATATGTTACTCCTAGGATTTTGGGTGAGTGTGTGTGTGTGTTAGGGGTGTGTTGTTTATGGTGAGTTACGGGGAGTATGTGTGATCTGTCCAGCTTGTGAGGAGGGTTGCAGTGGATTTGGCTGGGGCTAAATTAAGTCTGTTTGTAGTGCACCAGTCATGTAATGTGTTGAGATAGGGTTGAAGGAGAGTTGTTGCTGTGGCTGGGTCTTGGTGTGTGCATGCGAGTGTTATGTCGTCTGCGTAGGAGGCTATGTTTATTTGGGGTGTATTTACCTAATTGTAGTTTACAGGAGTTGAGCTAAGCTCGTATTGTCCTGTCTCTCAGTCTACTTTCATCCAATTTTTTCTTGAAAATATGGATGTTCCTTGCCCCTACCACCTCCTCCTCCAGCCTATTCCATTTGTCAATACATCTATAGGGGAAGCTAAACTTCCTGATATCATTCTTGCAGGTAGGTCTTTTTACTTACAGTATTGGGTGTATTTATATCATGCATGTACAGATTAAAGAGTGCGGGCGACAGGACGAATCCTTGCGGTACTCCGTTTGGGAAATTTCTGATGCTAGATCACTGACCGGCAAAAGATACGTGTGCACATCTGCCTGCTAGGAAGTTGGCCAGCCACCTTTTTGTGTTGTGCATGTTTGTGTCGTAGATTTTGTTTGTTAGGTTGTGGCGGGGGATGGCATCGAAAGCTTTACTAATGTCGAGTGTGGCAAGTAGTGATCTGTGTGGTGGTCTGGCTGAGTTGATGCCGTCAAAAGCTCTCTGTGTAAGGTCTGTAAGAAGAGTGTTTGTGGAGTGCAGTAGCCTGAAGCCATGTTGTGTTGGAGCTAGGGGTAAGGCGTGTGTGATCAGTTGTAGTACAAGGCATTCTATGACTTTGGAGGGGGTGCAGAGGAGTGTGATAGGGCGGTGTGAGGAGGGTACCGTGGGGTCTTTGTTGGGTTTGGGGAAAGTGATGATGATACCGTGCTTCCAGATGTCTGGTATTGTGTTGTGTGCATAACTGTAGTTTGATATGTAAGTGAGTGCTTGTATGCCTTGTGGTCCCAGGTGTCTGACGTGTATATTGCTTATGTTGTCTAGGCCTCAGGCGGGTGAGTGCTTGAGATTGTTGATGATGTGCTTTGTCTGGTAGTTGGTGAAGGGTGCATAGTCAGGGTCTGTGGGGAATTGTCTCTTACGTCGGATGACACGTCAGTCGTTTTTATTGGGTTTTAGGTGGCTGATATGAGAGAAGTGATTAATGAGAGTGTTTGCTTGTTGTTTACATGAAGGAGTAGAGTCTGTTGTGATTGCAGCATGTGATTGTGTTGTGTTGCTGTTGGAAAGTGTGATGCTGTTTAGTGTTTTGTAGAGTTTTTTGGGATTTGTTTGTGATCGAGTGTTTGTAGGAAGTTATTCCACTTTAGTGTTTGTTGTTAACCTGGGTGTTAAGTGCTTGGATTTGTTGTGTGATTTCTTGTGTGTGGGGTGCTGGGGAGTGTTTCAGTGTGTCGCGTTGTCTGACGAGGTTTTGAATTTCTGGTGAGAAGTTGGGGTTGTGTCTTTTTCTGTAACCTCTTGGAATGTGTTTCTTGTCAGCGTTTTGGATAGTTGTGTTGAATGTGTGGACAACATTGTTGATGTTAGTGATGGGTGCGCTGTTTAGGGTTTCAAAGTGTTGTTCTGTCTCATTTGTGAAAGCTTCAAAGTTGGCTCTTTTATAATTGGTGTAAGTGTGTCTGTGGCTAGCTGGGGTGAGTCTGGTTTTGGTGGTGATAATGATCGGGAGGTGGTCGGAGCCTAAGGTTTTAACCACCTTCCAGGATGTTTTGGGGAGCAAAAAGTGATATCTGGAGATGATGGGTCGTAGAGGGCTTGGTGGGGTTTATGGGTATGTTGATGGATGTCATTGAGGATGAAAAGGTTATCTGATTGGTTTTGTAGAACTAGCCCTCTGTCTGTGTCCGGGTTGTCGACAAACATGAATTGGCTTCATCTGATTGAAAGGGTTTATCTAAACAAATTAACAAATATCTCCAATAGCTTTAACCGGTCCTCTGCCAACAACGAATTCATAGTTTGCAGTTTTAATTCAAATATCTATCACCAGCTAGAGTGCACGCATGTAGCCGTGAACCTGGCTATCGCGCGGGTGTCTTGATTAAAATTTATAAGTAGCAAAATAAATAAAATATCTTCTTACATACAGGCCAGACATATTTGTTATTGTACTAACATGTTGCATCTCTTTCACTCTTCTATCGCTAGAGATGTTGTGCAGTGGGCTATGAAGAAACTTGGTGTGGAAGAGTGGCTGGTGCGTGTGATAATGAAGATGTATGAGGATTTGTGAACTGCGGTGAGGGTGAAAGGTGTACTGAGTGAGGAGTTAACAGTCCGTGTTGGAGTTCATCAGGGTTCAGTATTAAGCCCCCTCCTCTTTATTATGGTTCTGGAGGCACTGTCTAGAGATTTTATATCCGGACTCCCATAGGAACTGTTTTATGCAGACGATTTAGTCCTAATAGTTGACAATGTGCAAGATGCTGAGGCCTAATTCAGAAGATGGAGAGAGGGTATGGCGAGCAAGGGTTTAAGAGTCAATATTAACAAAACCAAGGTTATGCATTGTAGATTGAGACGAGGCAATGTGGAAAAGAGCAGTGCATATCCATGTGCAGTGTGTGGAAAGGGTGTGGGCGCTAACTCGATTCGGTGCGGCATCTGTCGATGTTGGGTGCACCATGGGAGTAAGCGCTGTAGTAGAATAAAAGGACCCCTGCCGAAGGATAAGTCAGAAATCAAGAAATTTGAGTGCGTAGTGTACAAAGGCGAGCTTGTGTTAAAAGATGATCGTGTGGCTGTGAATTTTGGAAATACTATAAGTCATTGGAGCTGGTGGACAAGTTTTGTTACCTAGGAGATACCATCTCTGCCGGTGGAGCGGCCGAGGCTCTCACTGTCTCTATTATTAGATGTGACTGGGTGAAGTTCAGAGAACTGTTGCCAATTCTGACCATGAAAAGAATGCCTCTCCCCCTGAAGGGAAAGGTGTATGCCTCATGTGTTAGAAGTGCAATGACGTATGCCTCAGAAACATGGGCCGTTAAAGTAGAGGATGTCAACAGAATGGAACGTAATGAAATGAGAATGGTGAGATGGATGTGTGGGGCCAAACTGCAACAAATGATGAGCTGAGGAGACGTTTAGGTATAAAGAGTATTAGTGAGGAGATGCATACAAGTAGACTGGGATGGTATGGGCATGTGGAAAGAATGTATGAACAAAAGTGGGTGAAAAGATGCAGTTCTGTGATTGTGGAGGGAGCTGCACCAAGGGGTGAGCCGAGGAAGACCTGGGATCGGACTATACGTGCCGATCTCAAATCCAAAAACTTGACAAGTGAAACAGCCCTTAACCCTCAACCGACGGTGACCGTCATATGACGGGAGAGAGAATATTGGCCACCCCTGCGGTGCCCTTCATATTTTGAGGACATTATTAGCACTGAGAGAGAGTCCGCGCGTTGGGAGGACGATAGCTGGGCTTCGACCGCTCGGCACCACGTCGGGGCCGTCACTGACACGTAGTATGCCTCAACTCCACCGCCGTACCTCGCGAGACAAGGAAATAACCGCGAAAATTACCTTATTTTAGGGTATTTTCACCTCCGGTTACGCGATTGCTGCAATATAACCCGTGGTCGTACAAGGATGATTCAGATGTCATTGGAAAGCTCTATTATCGCCCTTTCACAGATATATAATTGTATTACGCTCTGACTCTTGTTTATGCATGAAAAAGAGCATGGAATGAAGCTCGTTTTCGGTAAATATACCCGCCCAGCAATACGGTCATGTCAACAAGCATGCCCGCTTCTAGGGAATTAACAGGGTTGCCTGGAACGCCGCCATTAGGACAAGAGACTGAAACTGCATGTATGTGTGGAGCACTCAGTCTTAAAACATTATGTATGTATGTATGTATGTATGTATGTATGTATGTATGTATGTATGTATGTATGTATGTATGTATGTATGTATGTATGTATGTATGTATGTATGTATGTATGTATGTATGTATGTATATTGTTACGATCGGGTCTCGTATAAATCAGTGGCTCTTATACATTGGACTAGACTGGCATAAATGCAACAACGGAAACGCTAGATCCAACCCCTGATATATAATCCCGTCGAACAAAGAACACATATACCCTCCAGAGTTATATCTGCGATAGCGGGGTATCTTAACTCTCAGTATCTATGTGCTTCTACTATAGGCTGATGTTCTCTGAAACAGCCTATTACCTATAACATATGGTTGCTTAGTTATGGTACACAAGGAAAAGATAGTTAACTTAATTAAATCACAAGAGTGATCTAATGCAAACAAGAAGAAGGTTTACTTAACGTTACTTTAATCAATAATATCTGTCACTCCTTTATGAAAGAAAGTGTTGTAAAGTCCTCAAGCACCGAACAAGGAATCTTCTGAATAATGTCGGATGCTACTAAGAAGAACGTATCGGAAATGGAACCACAAAATAGCAGGAGGCAGGACAATGCACGTGTAGGCTAAATACACAAAAAGGCTGGACCTATAATGTTATTGGACACAAGAATATTATAAGCGGTGCAACAGTAATAATGCTCGCCACGAAAAAGTAGTACTGTACTCCTATTAACAAAACCGGTCTATGCTGGTTGTGTCTCTCTACAGCAACCTAGACCTCAAAATGCTTGTGTAGAAATAATGGGTATGCATAAAAGAGTATATGATCTAATCCAGCTAATGTCTACCCGGGTTAATAAAGTCTAGCTGGGATGCGCAAAGGTACAGAATTCTGGTGGAGCAAGGCAGCTCCTAGCCTAGTGTGGACCTTGGGTCTGTGCGGCCTGATTACGTTAATATGAAGGGGTGCTCTCTTGAGGATTCTCGATCACAAGTATCGAGTATCCTCCTGGCGACCCTCAAAAGTAAAAGCAAATAGAGTTAGAACAGTGTTGGGTGGATTAGGCAAGCAGCCCTCACGCACTACACAGTCTAAACTCCAAGGTACACAGACAAAAGATCCACCCAGGTAACCCACAGAATCCGTAGTGTCGTGCAGCTCAAAAGTAGCCTACACACAGTGAAAACACCAACAGCAAGGTACCTGATCCCTAGTCTAGCATTATTTAACCCTGTAGAAACATTAGTGATTGATGGAGACAGTCCGAGCAATACAATCTCCCAAAAAAGACAATGACTATCTTCAACCTTAGCCTAGTACATAAGAAATGTGAGATCCAGCATATAATACAGTCTGGCCACCAATTCAAGGTGTGGATGCAGAGAACCAGAGGGGAATTGATATTAATAAAAGGTGAGGAAGTAGTGGAAATGATAGAGGCAGTAGGAGAGAAAGATTCTAAGACAAGAGTGTGGAACAGTTCATGGGAGATGCTTAGAGTATGCTGTCTGGGACGGATCTGACAAGGATATTCCCAGGGACCGCCTCGCTGGAGTCCCAGTTCGCAGGAATGGCACGAGGGCGCGCGACAGTCGCCCAGTAAGCAGCCGCCTAGTATGCAGTGTTAGGCAGGAGGCAACGAATCCCGCGAGGCCTATGTAAGGGGGCCAGCCACGCGCCACACTCACCACCAAGTCACACCACCTGGTCTCTCTCTCTCTCTCTCTCTCTCCCGTTCGCCTTCCCATCATTCAACTACTTAACACAATACAGTACTTTCAATTGACTAAATAAAATAGGAAGGATTGTGACAGACGAAAATAAAGAACAGTTCTGAACTGTCTGCAACACAAGCTTTCTCGAGAAGGAAAGTACACAATGATAGGTAGACTGTAGCTACATTCTCTGCCCTGGCGAGTCCTAGCGAGTAAGCCATGCGGTTCTGGGGGAAGCGGTGAGCGTCACAATATACAGTCAGGTCTCGATATACGCGGTTAATTCGTACCGTGTACATACCGTTTATATCAAAACCGAGTTTTAGAAATAACAGGCCTTATGAGAATTAATCAATTTGTTCCAGCCACTTTCCCAAAGTTCGTCTTTTGACCCTTTTTGTCTTCCTTCAGCCGACGTATATTACATTTTACCACCAACATCATATATGACATAACATAGAATACATTAAGCATCAATAAGAACTGTGAGAGCAGTGGAAATGAATTACTTAAGGAGTGCGTGTGGAGTTACATGGAGGGATAGACAGACTAATGAGGAAGTAAGAAGGAGGTGTGGTGTGGAGGTAGATGTGCTGGAAAGTGTGAAAAGGAACAACTTGAGATGGTTCGGCCATATGGAACGTATGGAAAGCGAAAGAATGACTAAGAGGGTGTACGAGAGCGAGGTGGAGGGACAGAGAGGGAGAGGTAGACCGAATGAGAGGTGGAAGGATGGAGTGAGGAAGTACATGAACGAAGGCGGTGCTGGTTGGGGGGAGGGGCGTCGACTGACTGGGGACAGAGGTGCATGGGGGCGGTTCGTTCGTGGCCACCCCTTCGGGGATCACGGCGTCAGGCAATAGATAGATACAAGAACTGTTTTGGACCTGTTACTGACTTTTGTGTGTAGATTGATGTGTTGACGTCGGTAAACTTCCCCGCCGCTACACTCCCTCCCCCGCCCCGCCCCCGACCCCGACCCCGTCACTGTGAAGAAGTTGATGGGCCTTGTGCAACAGCTCGCACATCAGCACCTCCAAGGCCCCAAGCATGTTCATCGTCCTAATAGCAACCAGATAATACAGAAATAATGTCCATCATATCATCAACATCATCAGACTGGTTGTCAGTGTCGGGGACGCTCCCTTCTCGTCCCCTCCCTTTATTATGGTTCAGTACACCAGAAATTAGAGAATAAGTTATGACCCTATTGAGAATGCAAAACTATTGAGCAAACTTAGAAGTGTATGTTATTTGGTCTGTATATAGTCTGTGAATAATTTCCGATATGATGGAATTCAAAAAAAAAAATCCACCAACTTATAATCAGCAAAAATGACAAATATCAATTAAAAACATGTTACAATATTTCCCCATCATTTTATGTAGACACACTTTCAAGGCAAAAATATACCGTGGGAAAAAACAATGAATAAATAAAAGGCAAATCTTCCGACGCTCGGAAGCTAATGCGCCTATCTACTGTAGAGAAGATGGGGGAATATCTTTGGTTGACTGTTTCTTATTTCTTATTTATCTATGTGCTGGAAGAATATTATATTTTTCAATTCCATCGCATTAGAAATTATTCATAGATTACAAAAAGTCCAAATAAGATGCAGGTATGTTAATGTACAGTATAAGGGAGATAGATAGATAGATAGAGAGTTGCTAGGTCCAAGTGATCGATAAAATACGAATATATATGAGACGGACTTAACCCCTCAGACCTGGTAGGGCTCTGAGGCACCCATAACAAACGCGGCCCGCGGAACCCGGTAGGGCTCTGAGGCTCCGGCAGCTTGAAAGCCGTCCGTCCGACGCATGTAAACAACAGCCGGTTGGACCGACGCCGCGCATCTCCGACCACAAGAAGGAGAGGCGTCGCTTATTCTTGTGTGGCTGTGTGTTTAATTGTGTTATTGTTTAGTATTGAAAAGTGGCTGATATGGCTGACATCGCCACAAAGTTCTCTCCACGGAAATCGTCATCACAACTGAACCAGTTGACTTGGTGATAGGCTGGTCTATCAGAGTGAGAACTGAGCGATCTCTGCCATACCCATAGCTTACTCTGACTGTTCCTTTTACTTATATATTTTCTAGATCTCAAGTGACGGCGTTTCTTCCGTGGATTGACCTCCCAATCTACCAAGATTGGAAGCCAAAGCGTCACATTTTTCCTTTGCCCCTCAACTTTCTCTTCATAATTGCTGAGGGGCACAGGGCCCTGGGTGGGTCTTTGGTTTCCCGGGCGTTTCCGCACCCTCCTCAGCTCCCCGCCATGGAGTGGCTTCGGTCACCCAGGCTTTATTGTGGTCGGCAGGGAGGGTTCTGTGGGCGCGCTCGGTTATGGCCTTGGCCTTGCTCGGGGCCTTGGGGCTGTTCGGCCAGTCAGCTTGGGGAACAACAACAACAACAACTTAGAGAGCTCTACTCAACGCCATTCTACAGGTACGAAACACATCTATGCTTGGGGATGCGCGGAAATGCGGAAGCAGTCAAAATAACAAAGATACGGTAGCCTAGGCGTAGACTTTTTTCGGCCAAAACCCCCGGGTTTCGGGGAATATTTATTTAATGCGTAGCCGGTCCCGGAGGGTTAAGTTTCTGAAAAGACAAAGGAGAAATGTTTATTGACTCTTTTTCATTGTATTATTTGTGTTTTGGAGAGATAATATTTATGTTCAATTTCATCGTATTAAAAATGATTCATAGATTAAAAAAAGACCAAATAAGACATATCGGTACAGTAGTTATATTTATGTATAAGGGAGATAGATGCATTAGATAGATAGACAGACAGACATTTGATGCATAAATAACATTCTTGATAATTTATATACTGTATACCTAGGGTTGGGCCGCCACCCGTGTATGATCCCGACTTTTCCGTGTTGTGGCCGACTTTGAAACTTTTGGGGTTACCGTGTCCAACTCAATTCGTGTATATCGAGACCTGACTGTATATATATATACGGTGTATATATATTTTTTATATGATTATTATGGAGTTATGTAACATGATAAACACCCTCATTGCAGCGCAAGTGTCCCAAGCAAGGATGGGATGATCTAACAATCGAATTACTGCTGAACGACTTGGCAGCCATGGATTCCAACAATTTCTCGCACAACTGTGGGGTGGGAGAGAGGGAGGGGAGGGTCTATTCTGGTGAGTTGTATGGCTTATTCTTTAGCTTTACCACAGTCAAACCTTCCTCTTAACCCTTAAATGACTCTGTGCCGCTCTTCAAGCTATACTACAATTCTGTAAGCGAACTATGTGAAACACTTTCTGCATGTGAATGTTTTTGTCTTGCTGCCTTGGCTTATCAGTGTATCTAATTGACTAATTTAGTAGTAGTCGCTCCAAGTCAACCGTCTGGCTTATACAAGTGTATAACTCATCAGCTAGTAGAGCGACGGTGAATTATCGGTACCACTTGCCCGGTCTAACCAATTTCTTCTAGATAATGCATATCAATTCTGTACTAGGTACGGTATAGTATGAAATGGATTCCCCAAGATCACTGATGCAATCAGAAAAGGAAAAAGTGTCAAGGGTGGAAAAAGAGAAAGAGGAAACACGAACCCAGCTATCAAGGACCTTCTCAGCTCTAGCTCACCCTGAGGTACCTACGCAGTACCCTCTTAGCATATCATTATCCGCGCAACCTCAGTTTCAATTGCATGCGCTATGTTAGGTGCCTTTCTTGGCGTTTCTTGCCCCTCTCGCTTCGTTGCTGTGTGAGTTGTGGACCATATTATGGCTTCTGAGGTTATTAGAGAGATAATACTTGATGTAGGAATGCATGATAGTATTTGTGTGTGATACCGTGTGCTGGGTGTTGTTTTGATATTCCTTGGTGTCTGTGGGTGTGCTGCCATGTAGTGTAGTGGGTGGTGTTGGTTTGTGGAGGCTGCAGCCAGGAATTGGGTGCCTCTCATGTCCAGGTGGTCTTTGACTTTGAGGACTTTGGTTTCTTGATGTAGGTGGTGTGTAGGTGTAGTAGCTGTGCAGCCTGTGATGATTTTTAGGTCTTTGATTTGAACAGTTTGCAAGGTCTTGTGATGTATTTCAGCTAGGTTAGAAGCCCAGGCAGGGCTTATGTATTCCATCACTGATCTTATGTATTGTTTGTATACTGTGGTGGTAGTTTCTCTTTGTAGTGTCCAAATTTTGTGTGGGCAAGTGACCTGAGGGCGTTAAAGGGCATAGCTCATGAAATATCCCATTCCATTTTATTACTGTCTAAAGCATGTTAAAGGATGATTGATACTGCACAGTTGTCTTGGTTTACCATGAATTTTGATCTAAAATAGTAAACAAAGCCAAGTAAGATATTTTAAGCTTAGAAAGTTGATGACAGCCCCTGTCGCCTCTCTCTTGTGTTAGCGATAACGGAATTAGCCCGCGAATTTCAATATGTTTTCATATTGCCTTTAGCTACCCTACCCTGATATATTTCATACATAATGAAGTAATGTGAAGGCAGTATTTGATATATATATCACGTGAGTGTAAAAAATGTCTATTCTTAAGTATCTATCAATGCAATTATTCATAGTTTGGTCTCGTTAATCATAAATAAATACGTATTGGCAGCTCTATCCATATGGCAACACCAATAGTAGAGGAGGTCTTGCCCTAACGGTATAGACACAGGTACTCTTGTACTAGGCCTCCGAGCTGTCAACACCTCGCAGCTGCTCTCCGAAAATGAGTTACCTTGTGTGAAGTTGATAGGAGTAAGTGTTGTCCCGGAAATTTATATGTGCATTTCATAAGTAATTAGGTGTTTTTATGAGAATTCAGATTTAATTTGATATTCCAAGTAATTGAAAATATGGATTAAGTAAGACAGTTCCTGGAGTGAGATGGGATAGTGGGGCGATTGTTGTTTTTAGGCTGGCAGACGACCACCTCGCGATGGCGGGAAGGCGTGAAAGCCTAGCTGGGGATGAGGAGGAATACGAATTTGAAGGCTTTATCACCGAGGACAAGGATGATCAGTTGGCAAGTATGAAAAAACAATTGATGGGTCTAGTGAGATGGAGGGGAGTGATGGAAAATTGGAGGAAGGAGTTAGGGGCTAAAGTAGAAGTTTTGTCCGATATGTGTGGCGTTACTAGCGGGGTGGATAGGCCTAGGCCAGTAAGTGACAGCCTAGAGGCAGTGATGGCCAGAGTAGACGAGTTAGCGGCGGAAAATGTGGCACTCAAGGCTCAGCTTAAGGAATATGAGGGCCACCTGAGTGAGGAAGTAAAAGGAATTAGTGAGGTAAAAAATTAGTGGACAAGGGTAGAGAGTGCCACGATGGTATTCCTTGAAGAAATTGTGAAGGAGCAGAAGGAAGAGTTTGAAAAAAATGTAGTGCAAGTTTTAAAGAAGAAAGAGAAGGTAGTGAGAGAGACAATAGATAGAGGTAAGTGTGTAGTAATCTTTGGAGATGTGGAAGAGCACCTGGCAGATATGAAGGTAAGAAAGGAAAGGGATGTTGTGAAAGTCAAGGGGATACTGGATTACTTAGACGAGGGTTATGGATGGGTAAAAGAATTGGAGGAGGTGAGAAGGTTAGGAAAATATAAGAAGGGCGAGATGAGACCACTAAGAGTGGAACTAAAGTTTAGATCAACAGCAGAAGCAGTAGCCAATGTGAGCTGGAAATTAAATTCGACAGAGCTGAATCATATAAGGGTAAAAAAAGGACCTAAGTGTAGAAGAACGAGAACAGTTAAGGGAACTCGAAGCTAAGGATGATGAAGAGAATGGAAAGTTGTCTGAAGAGCAAAAGAAGATTTTTTTTTGGGAGAATAAGGGAAGGGCAAGTAAGGAAGTGGTACATCAGGAGCCACCAAGAACCGGAAGTAAGAGGAGTGATAGGGAAAGAGACAGAGAGACAAGTACGAAGTCAAAGCAAGGAGACGGAGCGAGAGATAATGCAGGGAGCAGGGGACCGGAAAGAGAGTCAGGATGTGGTGGAGGTGGAACAGAGGGGGAGGGAGGAGAATAGAATTAGCAGGGGAGATGGAACTGGGTCAGGGAAGGGATGGAGGAGGAGGAGGTGAACCTGGTAGGAGGCAGAGAGGGAAGAGAAACAAGGAGGTGGATTCAAATATACTGTGCTACTACACTAATATAGATGGAATAAACAGTAAAAAGGTAGAGTTAGATGATATATTAAGAAAAGATCAACCACAGATAGTCTGTTTGATGGAAACAAAGCTGAACCAGGACTTTGACAGCAACATAGTGTTTAGTGAAGGATATAATATATGGAGATATGATAGGAAGGGTAAAAGGGGAGGTGGAGTGGCAGTATTAGTTAAGAACCCTATGACAGCAAAGCACGTGGAGTTAAATAATGATAAGGCAGAAATAATGGCAGTTGAACTCAATGATATAGAAGGAAAAAAGCTAGACATAGCAGTAGCTTACATGCCACCAAAGACCAGAGCATGGAGGGAGTTGGAGTTTGAGGAGATGGTAGAGGATATGATTCAGTCGTTGAGAAGATTGCTTTTAAGGAAAAATCGATTGATCTTGGTAGGAGATTTCAACTGTAGTGAGGTTGATTGGGAATCGGGAGATGCAGGGCCAAATCAGAGATCTTAGGGAAGTCGGCTAGTGGAGTTGGTTACGGAAAATGTACTTGCACAACATGTGAAGGAAAATACAAGAATGAGGGGTAATAACGAACCTTCTAAACTCGATCTGATTTTTACAAAAGATCCTCACGAAATTAGTGATATAAACTATCTATGTCCTGTAGGTAAAAGTGATCACCTATTACTAAAATGGAAGTTGACCTCGAGTAATGCCAATAGATACATAGCTACATAAATGACAGATTAAATTATAGTAAAGCTGATTATGTATCCTTGAAAAGATATTTAGAGGGAGTAGATTGGGATCTTATTTTTAAGGAACAGGACGTACAAGGTAAATATAGTAGATTCCTCGAAATTTATAGAGTAGGAACCAATCTGTTTGTCCCAAAATATAAAACTGGAAATTTTACTAAGCAGAAAGATTGGTTTAATTTGAAATGCAAAAGAGCTTTGGGTAGGCGTGATGCAGCTTGGGCTAGATTAAGAAGAAGGAACACTGAGAGTAATCGGAATAAATATAAACAGGAGAGGAATAGATATGTTAACATAATTAGGCAAGTTAAAATGAACTATGAGAAGAACATAGTAAATAAATGTGAAAGTGACCCTAGATTATTTTATAAATATATAAACAGTAAGTTGAAGGTAAAGAAACAAATTACTAAATTAAGAGTTGATGCTAGGACGTATGAAAATGTATCGGACATGTGTGAGGTAATGAATAACAAATTGGGGTCAGTTTTTACAAGAGAGGAAGGTTTTGATGAACCACAGGCGGGAGTACTGGAGAGTGGTCTTAGTAAGATTGAAATAACTAGAGATGAGCTGTTAACTGCAATGAGAGGACTTGAAGTAAGGAAAGCTATGGGACCGGATGAAGTGTCTGCCTGGGTTTTAAAGGAGTGTGCAGAGCAATTAGTGGAGCCAGTGAGGGACATAATTCAAGCTTCCTTAGATAAAGGACAGGTTCCTGTTGAATGGAAAAGAGCAAATATCATCCCGATATACAAGAATGGAAACCCTGAGGACCCTCTAAACTATAGACCAGTTTCACTTACTAGTATTGTATGCAAGATTTGTGAAAAGCTAATTAGGAAGAGATGGATGAAAATGTTGGAGAGAAAGAAGATAATAACCCCAAAGCAATTTGGATTCAGAGAAGGGACATCTTGTGTTACCAGTTTGCTATGTTATTACAGTAGGGTGATAGATGTACTCCAAGAAAGAGGCGGATGGGTGGACTACGTCTACTTAGACCTTTCCAAAGCATTCGATAAGGTACCACATAAGAGATTGTTAGACGACGTAAAAATTATGAGACAAATAACAAATAAAAGTAGTTGTGAGGAGCTGCAAGGGGATTTAGATAGAATATAT
The DNA here is from genome assembly GCA_032716605.1 of Paralithodes platypus. NCBI lineage: Eukaryota > Metazoa > Arthropoda > Malacostraca > Decapoda > Lithodidae > Paralithodes > Paralithodes platypus. The sequence goes on along the minus strand of CM064486.1, from coordinate 17,625,800 downwards.
GAATGGAGCACCAAGTGGAAAATGAAATTTAATATAAGTAAATGCCATGTGTTAAATATGGGAAGAAGTGTGAATAGACCAAATTGGGAGTACAGAATGGGAGATAATATAATTAGCAAGGCCGAAAAAGAAAAGGATTTAGGGTTGATTATACAAGATAATTTGTCGCCAGAGAAACATATTAACAAGCTCTTTAGCGGAATGTATGCAATGGCCGGGAATATGAAAGTTGCTCTGAACTACTTGGATGAGACCATGGTAGCGAAAATTATGAAGAGTATGATCAGACCAAGATTGGAGTATGCAGCAGTGGTGTGGTCCCCGCATCTAAAGAAGCATATTCACAAGTTAGAAAGAATCCAGAGAGCAGTTACTAGATTGGTTCCAAGTCTCAGAGAACTGCCATATGAAGGGAGGCTAGACAAATTAAATCTACCAAGTTTAAAAGAGAGGAGAGAGAGGGGAGACATGATAATGATGTACAAATGCACCCGGGGGCTGGAGAGGCGGGGTAGGGAGGATATGTTAATTATGGATACAGGAATAACTAGAGGCCACAGCTACAAAGTAAAAAGACCTACCTGCAAGAATGATATCAGGAAGTTTAGCTTCCCCTATAGATGTATTGACAAATGGAATGGGCTGGAGGAGGAGGTGGTAGGGGCAAGGAACATCCATATTTTCAAGAAAAAATTGGATAAAAAGTAGACTGAGAGACGGGACAACACGAGCTTAGCTCAACTCCTGTAAACTACAATTAGGTAAATACAAAAGCGTACGGCCAATGTATCAAAATATTCCATCTTGATTTTCACTTTCACAGTGTATTATTCGATAGCTTGCCATTATTTCTACATTTCATTATTAAGCTTATGCTGCTCATACAATTTATCATACCCCTCTATTAAATATCTGTCCATCTTTGTAACTGTTTTCACAGCATGGAGTACTTAACAGAGATACTGAGAATCAAAATGGTGGCCATTGACATGACCCCTGAAACTCTTTGACCTATTCTGTTATTCTATGGGTACCCCAATAACTTCATATACAGTACGTCACGATGGGCTCGGAAATGCCTCTTGCCACCACCGTCCAAACCACTAATTTATTTATATTTACATTTTTAAGAAACTCGGACTACTATTATTGCACATAGGAGGTATACTGTACACTCACATTTATGATAATGAGGATAGCTCATCATAGCTGACCACATGTGCTATGCCCTTTAAGTCTGGGTGTCAGTTTATTTTTCATGTTTGTGATATGTTGTTTGAATGTCATTAGAGTACTGTATCATATGTTACTCTTAGTATTTTGTGTATGTGTGTTAGGGGGCTGATGTTTATGGTGAGGTGCAAGGTGTTTTTGTATTCGGCTATCCAGCTTGTGAGGAGGGTTGCAGTGGATTTGGCTGGGACCAACTTGAGTCTGTTTGTAGTGCACCAGTCATGTAGTGTGTTGAGATATGGTTTGAAGGAGAAGTGTTGCACTGTCTGGGTCTTGGTGTGTGCATGTGAGTGTTATGTCGTCTGCGTAGGAAGCTATATTTATTTGGGGTGCGTGGGGTGTAAGTATATCATGCATGTACTGTAAGTATATCATGCTAGAAATGTGAAGGATAATCCAAAAATATTCTGGAAGTACATTCAGGAAAAGTTAACAAGAAGAGTAGGGATCCCAGAGCTGGTAGGGGGGTTGGATGATGGGAGTAGAGCGGAGACTGATAAGGAGAAAGCAGAGGTGCTGGGGAAATACTTTGGGGGGGTACTAACAGTGGAGTTGGATGATGCAGTGCCTACTATTCCCATCAAACAGGCACCGGCACTAGAACTAATAGAGTTTTCCCATGCTAGAATAAGAAGGGCTATAGAAAAAATGAACAGAAGTAAGTCCCCGGGACCAGATGGGATACACCCAAGAATCATAAAGGAAGGAGGTGAGATGTTGGTAGAGCCATTGAAAATGTTATTTGAGGTATCGTTTAATACAGGACAAATCCCGATGGACTGGAGAGAGGCGAACATAACAGCTATATTTAAGAAGGGAAAGAGAAATGACCTAGGAAATTATAGACCAGTCAGTTTGACAAGTGTTTTGTGTAAACTACTGGAAACGGTAATTAGAGAAGGAATAATGGAGCATATGAAATCAAACCAACTTTTCAGTGGGAGACAGTTCGGATTCTTGCTGGGGAGGTCGACGGTACTACAGCTAATTAAGGTGGTAGATGATTGGATGCAAATTCTAGAGGATGGTGATGTAATAGACGTGGTATATTGCGATTTTATGAAGGCCTTCGATAAGGTCCCACATAAAAGGTTAATAGAGAAAGTTAAAAACTATAATATAGGGGAGAAATGTGTGAAATGGATAGAAGCCTTCTTGGAAGATCGGAGACAGAGGGTACTGGTGAATGGAATAGGCTCGGGGTGGAGGGAAATTACAAGTAGGGTACCTCAGGGATCTGTGTTGGGACCACTACTGTTCGTTATATTTATCAACGACTTACCTGAAGTTATAACTAATGGAAGTGAGGTATACCTGTATGCGGATGACACTAAGCTGTATAGAAGAGTGAGGAGTAAGGAAGATGTGGGTTTGCTTCAAGGAGATGTGGAGGGCATGAAGGGATGGTCTGAGCATTGGTTAACCCTCCAGCCCCGGGGGCTATAGCTCGCGACTGTGCTGCGGTACCGGGTGTTTTGACGATCTTTGGGCTATGTTAACTCCTCTGTAAGTCAATGAATATGGCATGTAATGTTGTGAATAAAAAAAAATAATGTTCCACAAACCTTCCTCTGTCGAATGGCGTTGAGTAGAGGTCTCTAGCCCCTCTGGTTGCATAATGATGAGTGCGGGAAGACGAGTGCTTTTCTGCGGAAAATTCTTCCCGCGTTCGGACGCGTCGCCCCGGCCATGGCTACGACGCACCTAGCCGCTCGTCGCGCCAAAGTATTTATCTCCCTTAGACGATTTTAGTGTTTGATATTGAGAATGTGATGTTTATTTGATATTTTTATAGTTATTTTGAGGCCAATTATATAAAGTATGTTTATTAGGGTATCACTGTCACTGATATTGCTAATTTTCACTCGATACCGTACATTTTATTAGTAATTGAGGTAGGTTATTGTTGTATTAGGCACTGATTATTCGTTATCACAGGTGTTTATTGTACTTTGGCCATCAAATATTAGGTCTTGTGTCACTGACTTTGACAAATATGCTTTAGAGAGTCACTGTCACTGATAATGCTCATTTTCACTCGATACCGTACATTTTATTAGTACAGTAATTGAGGTAGGTTATTGTTGTATTAGGCACTGATTATTCGTTATCACAGGTGTTTATTATACTTTGGCCATCAAATATTAGGTCTTGTGTCACTTTCACTTTGACAAATATGCTTTAGAGAGTGTCACTGTCACTGATAATGCTCATTTTCACTCGATACCGTACATTTTATTAGTAATTGAGGTAGGTTATTGTTGTATTAGGCACTGATTATTCGTTATCACAGGTGTTTATTATACTTTGGCCATCAAATATTAGGTCTTGTGTCACTTTCACTTAGTTATATGATTTGTAAACGTTTTATATACAATTTATTGTGTCTTTTTTCACTGATTTCTATATTTCTATCTATCTATCTATTGCCTGACGCCGTGATCCCCGAAGGGGTGGCCACGAACGAACCGCCCCCATGCACCTCTGTCCCCAGTCAGTCGACGCCCCTCCCCCCAACCAGCACCGCCTTCGTTCATGTAGTTCCTCACTCCATATATTTCTATAGGTTCTAATAATATGAATGTCACTTGGTATATACATATGTGTCACTTTCACATATTATTATGGTGTAATTGTATTTATATCAATTTTCTCATAGTACATGACTTTTTTTATTACAATAAATTGGGTTTCTTCCACTTTTTGCCTATATATAATTATAGTGTACATATTGTCATTTTATTTGGCAATTTCAGTATGATTATTAGAACTCCAGCTTGGAGTGGTAATCAAAGAAGCACTCTAAAGCACAGAGTGCCACCTTGCACTCCACACACTCCATGGTTGACTTTTTACCTGACCTCGGCCTCACCCTGCTGTTGTAGCAGACATGGCACCGCTTCTGCTGCGTTCTTCCTGATTCATTCTGAGGCTGGGAACCAAGCCTGTGCCTAATCAAGTATTGAGCACACTGCAAGCGGTCAATAACGGCGGGCCCAGGATGTGCCACTGCCCTCTGTGGCGTAGCATACTTCTCCAGGAGCTCCGTGAACACCTGCTTTTGGAACCTCCGCAGGCTATTGAACTTCATGGATGTGTTCACATTCCGAAGCTTGTATATATTGTAGGCATTCAGAACTGACATGTCCACCATATGCAGAAAGAACTTTTTGTACCATCTGCACGAGGTACGCAGGCAGTCAATGAAGCCTATCTGCATGTCGGACTTGTCCACCAGCCTCATGTTGATGTTGTAGTCCAGGACAGCATCGGGCTTGGTCACCCTGGCCTGGGTGCGGCGATCCACCTTGCCAGTCTCCACCATTTCCCCCTTGTGGATGGTGGTCAGGAGGTTGACCTTCCGCTGGTCGTGCCAGTGGATAGCCAGAATGGGCCCCGACTTCTTCTTGAACACATCACCTTTTTTGGTCTTTGGAGGGAAAGGTGGCATGCCCTTCCTTTTCCCTCGTACTGTGCCTACAGTCCCCGTCTTGCGCTCATGCAGGTACTGTGAGAGAGTGGGGGACGTGTAATAATTGTCCGTGTAGAGGACGTGATTCTTATGAAAGTAGCGGTCCATCATGGCTTGCACCACTGCTCCGCCAAAGCCAATGAGGGGGTCCACAAGCAAGTCCCCTTCCTTCCCGCTGTAGACCAGGAAGTCAAGGACATAGCCAGTTTGGCAGTCGCACAGCACAAAGAATTTTATGCCAAAGCGATGTCTTTTTGAGGGGATGTACTGCCGGAAGCTGAGTTTTCCCCGGAACAGCACAAGAGACTCGTCAATGACGACCTTGCGGAAGGGCTTGAAGTAGGAGGTGAAGCGTTCTCGCATCATCTCGTACAACGTCCTAATCTTCCACAGCTTGTCACCGAGGTGGACGTCGGTGTTGGTGACAAGATGGAGCGCTGCGAGGATATCAAGGTACCGGTCGCGAGACATATATTTCCCGAAGGCAGGGGTGGATATCAGATCATTGGTGATCCAATAGTCAGGCAACCTATGCTTCTTGACATGAGGCATTAGCATGGTGAGTGCCAGGAACACCATGAACTCTTTATGAGTCACTGGGGTCCACTGCCTCATGTGGCCCTTGGTCACCTTGCCCAAAAAGTGGACCTGGAATTGGTGCTGCTTATTTGTCTCTTTGACAACATAGCCTACCACCTCCTCATCAAAGAAGGCCTCAAATAGTTTGTGTGGTGGAGCATTGGGGCCTGCAGGAAAATTGGGGGTAATGCCTGAACCCTCCAGTACCTCATCAAAAGCTGGCACATCAGGGTTGTATCCATCCCCATCAACTACGTCTTGCCACTGAAAAACGTAGAATGGGTCTTGTCTACGCTGACGAGGAGCTCCAGCTGGTGGCCCAGCACGCCCACGGCCAACTCGGGAGGCGCGCGCCCTAGGGCGGCCAGGGCGTCGGCCAGCACGACGGGCAGCACGACGCCGGGCCAAGCGGATGGGTCGAGGGTCGTCGATGTCCATATAGTCATCGTCAGAGTGGTCATCTTGCCCTGACGGTGGACCTATGTAATCATGGCCAGAGTCTTCAGAGAGGTGCCCTTCATCATCAGTGGCCCCCACATAATCTGGCGGGGAACCAGTGATGCGTGGGCGGCGTGCGGGTGGGCGAGGTGGGGAAGGAGTGGCAGGTGAGGCTGTGTCCCCCCGAGGTCCTGGGCTCCTTGGCCTGCGACGAGTGACAGAAAGCAATGCTTCACTGTCACTAGGCCCAGGTATTGGTGATGCGAGCTCAAAGACTTCTTCAGGAAGACATGTTGAAGGCGGGAGAGGTGGGGAGGACCGTGGGGAAAGTTGCGGGGGCGTATGGCTGGGGCCGGCAGGGGTGGACGCCGCGGGAGCCTCGAACAAAACTCTCTTACTTTTCTTAATTTTTTTTTTTATATTTCCTGCCTTTCCCCTTTTCGGCAGCAGTATGTCTCCTGTCGGGGGACCTAGGAGGCAAATAGGCCGAAAGTGGGGGGTCCTCAACCCTTGGCAGTGGTGGGGGTGGTGGGGAAGAATGCGGGGCATCCGGGGCATCTTGGGTGGCGTGGGTAGATAAGGGAGACAATGGCGGGCGAGAAGGGTCACCACGCTCACCCTCACTCACAGTCTCATCCTCACCAATTATTTTGGCTTGTTCCCTAGCTGCCGCGGCCGCCTTCTCAAGTATTTTCTGCTTATATAAGTGTAGCTTGAAAGGCGATTTACCTGGGGAAGGGCTTGGCGTCGTGTCACTTATGCGAAATTTGGTGAGTGACCTTGAACTCTCCCACTCACTCACTCTCTCAAGTTCACTGTCTTTAGGTAAACCAGCTTCCTCAACAACTGGTACATCACTCTCATCACTGTCATGTTCTCTCGCAAATCCCAGGAATTGCTCTTCTTTCTCACTCTCATGGCCATAATCACTCGACTTATAATTACTGGAGTCGTCACTGACTATATCATCAACAATATACTTGGCATCAGCACGCTCATATAGTCTCAATGTCGTCTCAATACCTCCGGGAGATAACACATTTAGGCGATGGCGTCGGGGTAAGGCGCGACGAACTAGCACGGGCGTCGTAGGAAGCACGGTATCGGACACAGCGGAATCACTATTTGGCGTACTGTCCATGATGGCGTCGGGGTAGATACTGTTGTTGTGGCGTAGTTTACGCCTGGTGGCGCCACCTACCCTCCCACGATACCAAAAATTTACGCGCGGCATTCGAAAGCACTCACGCAAGCAATGGGCGTTCAAGAGCCCTTCCGGGTTGCGCGGGCCGAGTTTGTTATGGGCGTTCAAGAGCCCTTCCGGGGTGGAGGGGTTAATGCCTTTTCATCCAAAAAAATGCAAGTACTGTACATGCGGTTGGGACAAGCAAGATAGACAAGGTAGGATATAGTATGTATGAAGCGATGGAGGAAGTGAATGCAGAAAAGGATATAGGAGTAGTGATAGACAATAAGTTAAATTTCTCAGAACATTTAGCAGAAAAGATAAACAAAGCCAATAGAATTGTAGGGCTGATAAGGAGGACATTTGTGTCACTTGACGAAGAAATCTTCAGGAATCTCTATACAGCACTGGTTAGGCCGCACCTGGAATATGCGAACCAGGTGTGGGCTCCATATATGGTAAAGGATATAGAAGCAGTGGAGAAAGTGCAGAGGAGAGCTAGCAAGCTAGTACCAACGTTGAAGAACGCGGGCTATGAGCAGAGGTTGAGGACACTGGCATATAGGAGAAAGAGAGGGGATATGATAGAGACTTTTAAAGGTGGGGGCTCATGGGTTGAGGTAAACATGGAATGATAATCGCCAAGCTGTACATAATTATCTTGCAAAATGCAATGGCACTGAAATAATTATTAACAATGGTATAAAGGATTTTGTGGATCGTCTATACCGGGCCTGTGACGTCACAAGAGTGTAAGTCCACATCCAGTCTAGGCTAAGGATACTGGTGTGACGTCACTATGACATCACAGGCCTGGTATAGACGATCCGCAAAATCCTTTATACCATTGTTAATAATTATTTCAGTGACATTGCATTTTACAAGATAATTATATGCAGGTTGGCGATTATTTTTCCATATTTACCTCAACCCATGAGCCCCCACCTTTAAGATAGTGTCAGGAAAGTATGATGAGGATGTGTGTGAAGGTATCTTCTTGATGCGGGAGGGAACAAGAACGAGAGGACACTAAGAAAATTTACAAAGAAAGAAATTGGCTTGAGAAGGCAAAGAACTCATTTTGTGATAGAGTGGTAAATGAGTGGAACGCACTGCCCCAGTATGTAGTCGATTCCGAATCAATAAGGGAGTTTGAAAGTAATCTTGATAAAGCATGGGGAAGACAAGATTTGAAGTTTGATTATAAAGCAAAAATACAGAATAGTAAAAATGTTGCGTCTGCTACCGCCGCCGCCAACACCGTGAACGACCGCAGCAGTGCAAGTACTGGTACTGAGCTGGATACACAGGCCTAGTTTGCCTTTTTCCAGAGAAAACTAAGAAATTTACAGTAAACCCTCGCTATTTCGAACTAATTGGGGGGACACTCAATCCGAAATGTCCAATTTTCCGAGATGTCCGATCTAAAAGAGAACAAAAAACCGACCTGAAAGAGAAAAAATCCGACGAATAAGGAATAGTGAAACGGGAATAAACTTCAGCCGGGGGCCGAGCTGGCCGTAAACCGGGAAACGGGAGCAAACTTCATGCAACCATGACAACGGAATAAATGCGACCTCGGCATCAACCTAGAAAACGGAGGCTACCCTATTCGTACCCTAGATTTCAATATCTTAATATAATAGCACATACAGTACAGTACTGTATAGTAGTTTATATGGAACAATAAGTAAGGAACAACTCTCACCCGTTCATTGAAAACCGGTTCATTCACTGTCCTCCACCTCACACTTCTCCATCTCACTGTCCTTCTCCACCTCACTGTCCTTGACCACCTCACTCCCCTTCTCCATCTCAAGTGATATCGATGTCACCTTACGCTTTGGGAGGCATGATAAACGGGAATGTTCACGAGGAGATGTGTAACACAACACCAACTAGATCGTACTGACGCGTCTCGTCCAAGCGGGTGACTCAGTTCAGAGCCTAGCCTTTATACCGGCGCTCCGACGGATCCCCGTTTTGAAGGACATTCACCAGGGGACGGGAGCGCATCATGCGACACTTTCGAGACTGTCGGACACTCAGTCCGAAATGTCCAATTTTCCGAGATGTCCGAACTCCGGCTGTGTCCGATCTAAAAGAGAACAAAAAACCGACCTGAAAGAGAAAAAATCCGACGAATAAGGAATAGTGAAACGGGAATAAACTTCAGCCAGGGGCCGAGCTGGCCGTAAACCGGGAAATGGGAGCAAACTTCATGCAACCATGACAACGGAATAAATGCGACCTCGGCATCAACCTAGAAAACGGAGGCTACCCTATTCGTACCCTAGATTTCAATATCTTAATATAATAGCACATACAGTACAGTACTGTATAGTAGTTTATATGGAACAATAAGTAAGGAACAACACTCACCCCTTCATTGAGAACCGGTCCATTCACTGTCCTCCACCTCACTCCACTTCTCCATCTCACTGTCCTTGACCACCTCACTCCCCTTCTCCATCTCAAGTGATATCGAGGTCACCTTACGCTTTGGGAGACATGATTAACGGGAATATACACGGAGGAGATGTGTAACACATCACCAGGCTGAGCACCAGCTAGGTCGTACTGACGCGTCTCGTCCAAGCGGGTGTCTCAGTTCAGAGCCTAGCCTTTATACCGGCGCTCCGACGGATCCCCGTTTTGAAGGACATTCACCCGGGGATGGGAGCGCGTCATCCGACACTTTCGAGACTGTCGGACACATCTCGGGAACATACGAGATATCAGACGACGTACATTGGACGGTTATGACGGACATTTGCCCTCATTTGTCCGAAAACTGAGAGAATTTTCCGACACTGTTAGAGACTGTCGGAACGATGACGGAAATGTCCGGCAAACGGAAGTACGTATCCGGGAGGCCGTCGCCGGTCCGGCAAGTACGGGTTTCCGACATTTAGAGGCCCGACGTAGCGAGGGTTTACTGTACAGATTAAAGAGTGCAGGCGACAGGACGGAGCCTTGCGGGACTCCGTTTGTGAAGTTTCTGATTCTAGATGACTGACCGGCAAATGATATGTGTGCACATCTGCCTGCTAGGTAGTTGGCCAGCCATCTTTTTGTGTTGTTGTGCATGTTTGTGTTTTAGATTTTGTTTGTTAGGTTGTGGCGGGGGATGGCATCGAAGGCTTTACTAATGTCGAGTGTGGCAAGTAGTGATCTGTGTGGTGGTCTGGCTGAATTGATGCCGTAATTTAAAGCTCTTTGTTTAAGGTCTGTAAGAAGAGTGTTTGTGGAGTGTAGTGGCTTGAAGACATGTTGTGTTGGAGCTAGGGGTAGAGCGTGTGTGGTCAGTTGAAGTACGAGGCGTTCTGAGACTTTGGAGAGGGTGCAAAGGAGTGTGATGGGGCGGTGGGAGGAGGGTAGTGTGGGCTCTTTGTTGGGTTTGTGGAATGTAATGATGACACCATGCTTCCAGATGTCTGGTTGGGTAATGGAGACCACTTTATTATGATTTGATTGACTTTGAGGTGGCGCTGAAGCTGGCTCCATACTAGAGTCAGAAGTGGCTGGGGAAAGTTTAGAGAGCTGTTGCCACTCTTGACCATGAGAGGAGGCCCAATTCCCCTTAACCCTTCTGGCCCGGGCTGCCTTTCTAAAGGACGGAGCTCGTATCCGGGCGATCTGGCTGAAAAATAAGACTCGTAAACAAAGGCCTATCTCCCTTAATACAAGAGCTACATTAATCAAACATATACTAAAATGTTCGCTTTACCTTGGTGCGTAGACTGGCATTGAGTAGAGCTCTCTAGCTCAACTGGTTCCGGAGTTATGGCGGTGTTAGTGGAGGTAACTTTTGCCGCGTATTTACCTCGGCGCGTCCGAACACTCAACCGCGGCCGCGGCTACGACGCCCTGTTGCACTCGTCTCCCCACCCGCAATTATGCCGGGAAGCGATTTGAGAGTTTTTATTGTTTATTATGCCATTTATTATAAGGCCTAGTTAATTATGTTATTTTCACTCAATAAAGTTATTTTTATGAAGTTATTTGTGTCTTTGTCACTTATACAGTACTTAGTTTTATTGTTATTATTATGAGTATTTATTATTATATATACTGGACTATGGTAATTGATAGTCATTTTCACTTTTATGTATTGTTAGGTAAGCTAATAATATATATAATGTCACTTTCACTTGTTCATATTTTTATGAAGGCACTTTAAAGTACGATGAGGATGTGTGTGAAGGTATCTTCTTGATGCGGGAGGGAACAAGAACGAGAGGACACTCTAAGAAAATTTACAAAGAAAGAAATAGGCTTGAGAAGGCAAAGAACTCATTTTGTGATAGAGTGGTAAATGAGTGGAACGCACTGCCCCAGTATGTAGTCGATTCCGAATCAATAAGGGAGTTTGAAAGTAATCTTGATAAAGCATGGGGAAGACAAGATTTGAAGTTTGATTATAAAACAAAAATACAGAATAGTAAAAATGTTGCGTCTGCTACCGCCGCCGCCAACACCGTGAACGACCGCAGCAGTGCAAGTACTGGTACTGAGCAGGATACACAGGCATAGTTTGCCTTTTTCCAGAGGATCTACTGTACTGTAAGAAACTGTAAGAAATTATTACTTACGTGTGTCTCTTTCACTTATACTTAGTTTTATTATTACTATTAGCCTACGTTTTAGAGAGTGTCACTTTCACTGTCATTGTCACGGGCACTTCAATAATCGATTAGAGTGTGAAAGTCGTTGAAGCACCGTCCAGCGCACAGTGCCACTTGACACTCGAGGCATTCCCATGTGGTTTTGCTCACTTTGTGGGGTCTGCGAGTTGTGTGGCTGCACACATGGCACCTCTTCTGACTCCTAACTTTACTACCGGGTGCTTTGAAAGGAAGGGGGTGGAGCTGGTGCTTCCTGAAGAAGTCTGCACACCCCGTGTGGTCCAGCTGGCCTGGTCCTTGTAGTGGTCTCCCAGGTTCCGCATATTTAGCCAGGAGCTCAAGTATCACCTGCTTGTGGAACTTCCGCAGGGACTTGTACTTCTTGGCTCCGGGACTCCACAGACGGTAGATGTTGTAGGCATTGAGGACCGACATATCTACCGTATGCAGAATAAACTTCTTATACCACCTGCAAGATGTTCGCAGGCAGTCGATGAAGCCCATCTGCATGTCGGACTTGTCGACGAGGCTCATATTTAGGTTGTAGTCCAAGACAACAGCTGGTTTTTGGACGGGGTTTTTGGTTCTTCGGTCCGCCTTCCCTGTGGCGACCATCTCGGCCTTGTGGCATGTGGTGAGCAGGTTGACCTTGCGCTGGTCATGCCAGTGGATGGAGAGGATGAGGCCACTCTTCTTGTGGAAGATGTCCGTCGTCTTTGTCTTTGTTGGGTAGGCTGGCATGCCCCTCCTCTTGGCCTTGACTGTGCCGACAGTTCCGGTCTTGCGGTCATGGATGTACAGTACTTGGGTAGGATGGGCGACGTGTAGTAATTGTCGGTGTAGAGAATGTGGTTCTTATGGAGGTGTTTCTCCATCATTCTCTGCACGACAGCGCCGCCAAATCCAATCTCGGGGTCGGTCTCAATTTCCCCACCACTGCCGCTGTAGACCACAAAGTCCAGCACATATCCCGTCTTGCAGTCGCAGAGGACGAAGAGCTTGATGCCGAAGCGGTGTCTCTTGGATGGGATATACTGCCTGAAATGCAGCCTACCACAGAACAGGACCAGAGACTCATCCAGGCACATCTTCTGATATGGAATCGGGTAGGTGGTAAACCGATGACGTATCATGTCATACAGCTTTCTGATCTTCCATAACATCTTCCGCCAACACCGTGAGCGACCGCAGTAGTGCAAGTACTGGTACTGAGCTGGATACACAGGCCTAGTTTGCCTTTTTCCAGAGGATCTACTGTAAGAAACTGTAAGAAACTAAGAATAATGAGTCGGGAAGGTGGACTGCCATGTTGTTGGTCAGGTGGAGATAGGAGAGGATGTCAAAGTACCTGTCCCTGGACATGTACTTGCCAAATGCTGGAGTCGTGATGAGGTCGGCAGTGATCCAGTAGTCTGTCAGAGCGTGCTTCCTGATATGTGTCATCAGCATAGTGAGTGCCAAGAACACATACAGTTCTGCCACAGTGACAGCTCTCCATGCCACCATCTTGGCACTGGTCTTCCTGCCAAGAAAGTTGGCACAGATCTCATGATGGTTGTTGGTCTCCTCGACGAGGTATTCCATGACTTCATTGTCATAGAAGCCACAGAAAAGTTCACTCGGGGTAGCATTTGGGCCACAGGGTTATGCTGGTGACACCCCGGAACCAATCTGCTGCTCGTCAAAGGCAGGACAATCTGGCTCAAAATCCGCCCCATCTGTCCACACAAACAAGTGGGATGAGCTCGCACGTGCAGCTGCAGCAGGCACACGCCCTTGCCCACGCGGACGCCCTGCATGCCCACGCCCACGCCCAGGGGCAGCGGCGTCGTCAGGCTGAGCCGCACGCCCACGCCCTCGCCCTCGAACTCGTCGTGTCGGGACTTCCTCCTCTTCCACATCCTCTTGCTCCTCAGGCTATGTCAGGTCATCTGGGGCAATGTTGGGGTCGTTAGCATCTTCTTCAGAGGACATTTCAGGTGAAGAAGTGACCGGGCGTCGGCGGCGTAGATGTAGCGAGCGGGGTAACTCTGGGGTGCGCGGGATGTTGCACAGAATCGGACGCGTCGGAATTCATGATTTCACTATAACTCGCCATGGCGGGCACGTGTGAACTGATAACGGTAGTAGTTGAGGCTTGGTGGCGCTGCGATCGCCCCTGCAAAGGAAATTTTCGCCGCGCGAATTTCAAAGCACGCTTTCAATCATAGGGATTTTAAAAGGACACCCGGGCTCCGGCCCATCTGCCGCACTGTCATTTTAAAATTACACCCGGGCCAGAAGGGTTAAAGAGAAGGTGTTAGGAGTGCAATGACCTATGCCTCGTAGACGTGGCCGGTTAAAGAGGATATCAATAGAATGGAACGAAAGGAGGAGAGAATGGCAAGATGGATATGTGAGGTTAACCTCAGCGACGGGGTATCGTGTCAAGAATTAAGAAGGCGTCTGTGCATTAGGAGTAACAGTGCCGACATGGTTGGTTTGGACACAGAGATAATATATGATCAGAGCTGGGTGAAGAAATGCCAGACTGTGAACAGGGGGGTGGGGGGGGGGGGGGGGCTGCGCGTAGGAGTAGACCTAGAAAGTCGTGGGATCAGGTACAGTACTCCGATCTAATCTCAAAACAACGAACTTGACAAAAGATGGTGTTGTGCAGATGACGAGTTGACGCGTAACTTTCAGGCCATGTTCAAAGGCGTCGCCGCGGCCCCGGCTAGTACGCACTAAGTTACTCGTCGCACCAGTGACAATTTGATAGTTTTATAGTTATTATCTATTACTATAATATTATTGCTTGCTATGCATTATTGCATATCAGTTTGTATTTGTGGCATATATGAGTGTACGGTACACAATATTAGGTGTCACTTGCACTTACTAGTATGGTATTATTTATTATTATCATAATATTGCTTGTTATTCATTCTTATGCGTAATTTTCACTTACTAATAGCGTCGTATCTGGCGACAAGGGTAGCGCACCTTCCAGCTCACTCACAGGACGTTTTTCACCCTCATAGTCACTATTTTCACTTTCCCTGGCACTACACTTTCAAGCTCTTCAATATTGGACAAATCTTTATGCGCGTAGGAGTAGACCTAGAAAGTCATGGGATCAGGTACTCCGATCCAATCTCAAAACAACGAACTTGACAAAAGAGGCAGCCCATGACAGGGTCACCTGGAATGCGCCGTTTAGGACGTGAAACAGTAATCACACTCTCTGTGGACGAAACTGTCTTTAACCCTCGCCGAACGGCTATTTAAACCTTTCCGCGAACTCTGGAAATGGATGTTTCGTTGAATTCTCAGGATTTTGGCGCGCTTTTAAATATGCAAAAAAATTGCCTAACCTAGGTTATATAGTATATCCAGCGACATTACTCGTTATCTTGTGATAGGTGAAGAGTAGAAGTCTCTAGACCAGCGGTTCCCAAACTGCGGGTCATGACCCCCAAATGGGTCATGAGCCTTTTTGTAGGGGTCATGGAGGGTCCAAGATTTTGAGGAAATGTTTTATGATATTTAGGGATTTTTTTTTTTTTTTTTATATTTAGGTTTTGTCGTACGACTATTTACGTTCGTAATGCATTAATAATTTTGTTTGTTTTTTTGTTATTGCTCTCTCTGCTGTGATTAAACTTTAAAATGTATCTGCGCCATTGGAAATTAGTATTTTTTCGGAAAGCTTATAAAGGTGGGGGTCATGGTAGGTTTGGTACTACTGAAAGGGGTCACATACTGGAAAAGTTTGGGAACCGCTGCTCTAGACCAAGTGGTTCAGTTTTTATGGTGAAAATAAGTACTGTAGGTCAGTTATGGCCTACAGCAGCATGTGAGGAGGTGTGTGGAGTGAGGAGAAGAGGGAGGGGAGTGAAAGGTACAGCATGGTGGACAGAAGAGGTAAGAATAGCTGTGGAAGAAAAGAAGAAAGCATATAGAGAGTGGTTGGGTAGTAGAGGGAATGAAGATTCCGAGAGACAGAAACGAGCGAGGTACGTGGAGAGTAAGAGGGTGGTGAAGAGAGTAGTGAAGGAAAGTAAGAGAAGAGTAGATGAGGAATTTGGAAGGAATCTGAGTGTAAAATGGAGGGAGAGTAAGAAACTGTTCTGGAAAGAAGTCAAGAAAGTTAGGGAAGGTAGCAAGGGAAACAGTAAGGGTGTGAAAGATAAGAATGGGAGAATGCTAGCCGAGAAGCAAGAGAGAGTCGAAAGATGGAGGGAGTACTTCAGTGAGTTGCTAAATGAAAGGAATGAAGAGCCAGCAAACATAGCTGGATATGGTATGGGAGGGAGAAGAAGAGAAGTAGTGGAGGAGGAGGTGGGGATCAGGAGGTCAGAAGTGTCGGAAGCCATGAAAAGAGTGAAGTTGGGGAAAGCACCAGGAACAGATGGAGTGTGTGGGGAAATGTTGAGGTATGGTGGTGAGATAGTGATAGAATGGGTATGGAAAATGTGCAAACTAGCATGGGAGAAGGGGAGTGCACCCGATGACTGGAAGACTGGCATAATAGTCCCCCTATATAAGGGCAAAGGGGAAAGAGGAGTGTGTGGTAACCACCGAGGAATATGTCTTCTAAGCGTAGTAGGGAAGGTATACAGTAGGGTAGTGATTGAGAGAGTGAGAGTGAGAACGGAGAAATGGATAGGCGACGAGCAGGGAGGTTAGGAAGGGAAGAGGATGTGTAGATCAGATTTTTACCCTGAATTGTGTTGTGGAGAAGTATCTGGAGAAGAAACAAAAGGTGTATGTTGCCTTTATGGACTTGGAGAAGGCCTATGACAGAGTGGATAGAGAAGGTTTGTGGAAAGTACTTAGAATATACGGAGTAGAGGGCAAGTTGCTGAAAGCAGTGAAGAGCATGTATGAGGGTGCAAAGGCGGCAGTACGTGTGGAGAGTGAGCAGAGCGAGTTCTTTGACCTGAATGTTGGTTTGAAACAGGGGTGTGTGATGTCCCCGTGGTTGTTTACTGTATATATGGATGGAGTTATGAAAGAAATACTATCAAGAGCAGTGGATGTTGGTGTATCGCTGAAAAGGGAGGGAATTGAGTGGAAGCTACCTATACTGCTGTTTGCGGATGATACAGTTCTGATGAGTGATAATGAATGGGAGTTGCAGGGTCTGGTAAATGAGTTTGGAACAGTGTGCGAAAAACGGAATTTGAAGGTAAATACGGGGAAGAGCAAGGTTATGGTCTTCGAAAGGGGTGAAGTCACAGAGTGTGAGGTGAAGCTGAACGGTCAGGCTATGGAGATCGTCAACTCTTTTAAGTATCTGGGCAGTGTGTTGAGTAAAGATGGGACTATGGATGAAGAGGTGCGGGAGAGGGTACAACAGGGGAAGAGGGTTGTAGGAACGCTAAAAGCAGTAACAAGAAATAGGGTGGTCAGTATGGAAGTGAAGAAGTCCTTGCATGACAGTGTGGTAATCCCGACACTGACTTACGGAAGCGAAGCATGGACGTTGGTTGAGAGACTCAGACCAAGAGTGAGAGCAGTGGAAATGAATTACTTAAGGAGTGCGTGCGGAGTTACATGGAGGGATAGACAGACTAATGAGGAAGTAAGAAGGAGGTGTGGTGTGGAGGTAGATGTGCTGGAAAGTGTGAAAAGGAACAACTTGAGATGGTTCGGCCATATGGAACGTATGGAAAGCGAGAGAATGACTAAGAGGGTGTACGAGAGCGAGGTGGAGGGACAGAGGGGGAGAGGTAGACCGAATATGAGGTGGAAGGATGGAGTGAGGAACTACATGAACGAAGGCGGTGCTGGTTGGGGGGAGGGGCGTCGACTGACTGGGGACAGAGGTGCATGGGGGCGGTTCGTTCGTGGCCACCCCTTCGGGGATCACGGCGTCAGGCAATAGATAGATAGATAGATAGGTCAGTTATGGCCGCCGGGAGCCTAGAACTTTATAAACTCCCGAGTTTCGTCATTTACAGATACTCATATCTCTGCAAAGAAATGGCCCTCTTGTTAATATCTTGTCAAATTGCAAATTTGATTTTAAAACCCTCCGCCCTCGGCTGTCATTGTACGCGCCTATACCCCTGACTCCGACCTTTTGCCAATATCACTCAATCTTTAGACCTTCATAGATAAGCAATAAAAGCATGCAGAAGTGTCAAACTCAATGGAAAAATGGAGAACTTAATGTTGTCGTTATCCAGGCGTGGACTTGACATTGCTACGTTGCCTGACAATGTTGTTATGGTGTTGTGCAGATGACGAGTTGATGCGTAACTTTCAGGCCATGTTCGAAGGCGTCGCCGCGGCCCCGGCTAGTACACATTAAGTTACTTGTCGCACCAGTGACAATTTGATAGTTTTATAGTTATTATATATTACTATAATATTATTACTTGCTATGCATTATTGCATATCAGTTTGTATTTGTGGCATTTATGAGTGTATGGTACATAATATTAGGTGTCACTTGCACTTACTACTGTAGTATGGTATTATTTATTATTATCATAATATTGCTTGTTATTCATTCTTATGCATAATTTTCACTTACTAATAGCGTCGTATCTGGCGACAAGGGTAGCGCACTTTCCAGCTCACTCACGGGACGTTTTTCACTCTCATCGTCACTATTTTCATTTTCCCTGGCACTACACTTTCAAGCTCTTTAACCCTCTCAACACGGATGGGCTCTTAAACGCCCATAAAAAAGCATATACCAGGAACCCGGAAGGACTCTTGAACACCCCTGTAGTTGAAAGCCTGTGAGCTTCGTGTGCGAGGCGTCGGTCCGACGCATGTAAACAACAGCCGGCTGGACCGACGCCCCGCATCTCCGGCCACAAGAAGGAGAGCGGCGCTTGTTCTTGTGTGCCTGTATGTTGTTGTTAAGTATCGAATAGTAGTGTAAAGTGGCTGTTTTGACCATAAAGTTATCTCCAATGAAATCATCATCACAGCTCAACCAGTTGACTTAGAGAGCTCTACTTAATGCCATTCTACAGGTAAATAACACAGCTACGCTTGGGGATGCGCGGGAATGCGGGAAGCAGTCTGATTAACGAATATACGGTAGCCTAGCCTAGACGTTTTTCGGCCAAAACACCCGGTTTTCGAGGAATATATATATAATACATAGCCGGGGCTGGAGGGTTAATATCGGACTAATCTTTATAGTCCGGCAGATATGTAACAATATAAGACCAAGATGTTCACTTCTGGAAGAAAGCATGAAAATTTGTCTACTGTATAGGGGTTCTTGAGTATGCTGAATCCGATTTTAATGGGATCCACGCTGGCAAACCAAGGGTTCCCACTCAAAATTGACATTGAACATGGAAGGGGTCAAATTGCCATTTCTTTGCGACCGCAACTTTTTTTAACAACATTGAATATTTATTAGATGCTTGTTATATTCCAAAATTTAATTTTTTGATATGTATCATGCAAAAGAGTATTGTAGTATACTTGTTTGTGTAAACAACAAATATGCTTTCCATAAGATTTTTATTCGTTTTACGTGCCACATATGATAGTGAATATTAAATTTAATGATATTATAGACAAAGTAGGAATATTCGTCAATGAAACATATTGTTACATATCTGCCCGACTAAACATAGCAATATAACAATCAATAAGCATTATTGGATCATCTATTTACCAATTAGAACATGTCCCTTGGTGTACACTGTCCACCACAGAAGCAGAGCTGTGTGCAGGGGAGACTGGCTTTGGAGCATTGGCATCGTCCTGTGCAGCGTTTCTTGCAGGCACACTTGACAAGTTCTCTGCACCCCTTTGATGCTTCAGGGAGGGTACTCCATAAGGGCACCCAGATTCCTTCGCTGTCTAGTTTCCATCCCCACTCGGAAGGACTTGGCAGAGTAGGACTGGCTTTCAGAGCCTGTCCCCAGACGTGTCCTGCTTGGTAAGCCGCTCGCTTTACATGTTGTAGCAGTGCTGCACGTGACGGCGGGATGTTTTCCAGATTCCGATTACCGTAGGAGAAGAGTTGCTTCCTTGCTTCATTCACTTCAGTGAGCTGTGATGTGCGACAGTAGAGCAGGACCACATATCTCTCGAGTTCTTTCATGTCAGCTTCTGCCACTTCATCCGGAGTATCTGACAACCGATGAAATACGTCGTTGATTTGTGGAAGTGATTTCCATACTTCCCAGGCGGTCTTCTTACCGATGGAGCTGAATGACGACACTGTGTCGCAGCCTGACAATGCATGCATGAATGGCAAGCCTCTGTAGTAATCATTGCCCATCTCACTGGCAACAATATGAGCTCCAATATAACGGAAGTGGGCACCATGTCCGAAAGCTAACCAAAGTTCACAATCTGCCATGTCGATTGCAGTCACAATGGCAAGAACCAGTACGTCCGTGTCAGTGGCATGCAACATTATCTTCTTCATGCCAAGTTTGTACGCATGGAAGCAATGGAGCATCATTCGGTAGTCTGCCTCTTCGTGTGAGCATGGATGTAGGTCAGAAGCATCCAGTGTTGCGGATGAGGCAACACTCTGACCCTTGGTTGTGATCAGCATCTTCCCTGTTGCTGTTGCTTCAGATTCAATGGCTGTGGCTAGAAACCTGAAGAGTTCTGTCTTGTTGCTGTCAACTCGCAAGAAACTTTTTCAGTTGTGTGGGAGTCGTGTTTTCTCAGACATACGAAGAGCTTCGCCTGTACCTCGGCCCTCTCTGGTGTGCGCTTTCAGACTGTCAGCCATGTAGGTATCCCATACAACATCTACCCGTGCAGCATGTTCAAGCTGCCTCTTCAGATACGGGACAACGACATACTCTGCATAGTCTTTGAACGTTTTCACATATGTTGTGGCAGTCTTCGGATCCAACCTATGGACGAGGGCGGCACCATCAAAGATCTTCACGTCCACAGTAGGTGTGGTCTGTGGACGTGGTGCTAGCGGTTCCAGACACTTCAGCAAGTCAGCCTTGTCTCCGAGACGCATCAGGTTGTTTTCAGCCAGAGACGTTGGCCACGAGTGGTTCTCATGCTGGAAGAAAACGTCCATCTCACCATTTCGTGCTTGACAAGAGATGTACATTCGCGAAAATAGCTGCAGGTTGCTCTTCATGTTGGACATTTTGGACTTTATCTTCGAAGACACTTTCCGTTCTCCTGACTTCAACATCTGGAGCTTGTTCTTTGGAATAGTGTCATTGAAAGGCTTCTCCATCTTCACAACTCGCAAATCAACGAAGGTGCTGTATTGAGTCCTTCCTATTTCCTCAGCTTCTGAGTAGTTCTTGATGACTTGATCAGCCATGATGACCTTCGTGTCCAGTGTGAGAAGATCAGCGCTCGTTTCTGTGAAGGGATTACCCAATTCATTCAGGACATCTATCACGCTTTGGACATTTGTTGCAAATCTCTTTTGTGTGGTCAGAGTTTGTTCATGGTGTCGATCATTGTGGGTTGTCTTCTGAGATGTGCTCACTTCCACCTCATGTATGATCCTGACCATCTCGGGGCCGGCAATCATCCACCGCCTGAGGGCTGATTCATTTTCAGTGATGCCGATTATTCCACCATCCCCTTTCAACACAGCATTGAGCTGCTCGTGTACATGGTCATGTGCCATCATGGGGAAGCGATGAGTTGTCTTCTGTGTCACAAAGTGTCCTTTTTTTAACTCGTTGCACACTGCTGGGCATTCACGCTGTAGCTGCAGCAGATCTCGCACATGAACAGACAACCACCTCGCATAGTGGCAGTGATCCATGGCAAACATCCATGGCACAATTCTTCCCAGTGTGCCAATGTAGAGCTCAAAGTTTCCTTCACGCTGTGACTGCATGAACTGGAGGAAGAGCGCCTCAAGTTTGAAGGTTTTGCTCATGAGATCTGCAGCTCATCTGAGTCGACTGGTGAGTTTTCGGGGACAGCTTGTCCCTCAGTCTTGCATGGTGTCTTGGTTGGGAATGTAGCTGGTGGGACAGTACTGTACGAGTCCATGATTGGCTTGATCTTCGTTGCGCTTGGTGTGTCCTTGTGGATGAGAGGTTTGTTCTGGAGCTCTGTGCCTGCACATTCATTCGTAACATGCTGCGTCAGAGAGATGGCTGTTCCATGGAACGCAGTTTGTACTGAAGTCGATGTAGGATTGTGGTCTATGTTGTCGAGATTGCCTGTTGTGAAGAGATCTTTTCTCAGGACTGTTGGGCACACAACCCCAGCATCTTCAAACGATGTCAATGCACTGTTTGCTACATCTGTGGACAGCTGTAGTATTCGGTCATATGATACAGACAATCCCTTCTCGAAAAGAGTGTCAATCAAGTCACGCTTTCGGGTCTTGTTGTGGATCAGCAACCCAAGGTACAAAGGAAGTCTAGTTTCTCGTTCCAGGCTGTGTCGAGTCTGTAGAGCAGTGGCTTCTTTCCTGCTACTTTTCAGAGTGTTGAATGTGAGCAGCTCAACTATTGATATTGCAGCTGTTTTCACGACCTGATTTTTTTCCGTCTGGTTTTGGATGTTTGTACCTCCAAGAATCATCTGAACAAAAGCAAGTAGGGAAGTTGGATTATCCTTATACTGCTCGTCTAGCAACGATCCCGTGAATGTGTAGCGTTTCTGAAAGATCTCTTTCCTGATTATGTTTGCAGCTCTCATGAGCACAACAGCATCACTCTCAGGGTCCCGCTTCTTGGCCTCCAACAAGGTATCTCCAACGTCATTCTTAAATGTGAGCATGACCTCATACTTGCTTTTATGTGCTTCCAACTCGGGAATTCGTGCGAGAAGCTTCTCCTTCAGACGAGTTGAGTTTGTGCGCTCTGACATATCGCCGCCAAGTTGCTTAAGTCGTGATCTGTAGAGTTGTACAAGGCTTGACAGCTTGAATATGTGTTCCGCATGCTCTTCTACCTGACGAGTCTCTTCAATGTAGGACACCAATTCTGCGAAGGCTATAGCATCAGGGGCTAGATCTGAATCTTCCTTCGATTCCACTTTCCTGGTGAATGCACGATATCTATTGCTGAAGCCAGTCAAACACTGTTTGTGGTATATCGCATCTATTGCAGTCATGTCTCCAGAGGACAGCTTTGCTAGTAGCCGGGTATCACGAAGCTCAGTTGCCATCTTCCGAACATTTGCGTCCATTCGTGGTGTGGCTGCTCTGTGATAAGTGTCCTCCATTTTTTCATCGCAAAAGAAGCAGAGACTTTCTTTAGCTTGGCAGGAGGTTCCAGGAAACTCACAACGCAGTCTACCTTTGAGTGGAGAAGTCTTCGGTTCAGGATCTTCTAGTTTGGCAACCTTCTTGCGAGCACGCTCAACTTTGGCTTGGTTAAACCTCATGTAGCATGTTTTGTGCCATCTTGCATTGTGCTGAAAGAGGGTTGCAGCGATACCTTGACCGTCATCCAAACGTGACAACTGTATGTTCATTGGCAGTGCACTAAGCGAGTGTAGCTCCTGGATGTGCTCAGCTAACGATTCATAGCCTTTGGACTGGTTTACATTCTTACATTGGGACGGGTCTCTCAGGGGTTCAGTTGAACTTTTCTGGCACATAGCACATAGCGTCCAGTCTGTTTCGGTTAATACCGGGTGATGGGCAGAAGTACTGTCAAGCTTTATTTTCTTGGTCGCCATCGCTCCATATAGCTTGGTTGTATTAGACACCATCCATCTCGATTCCTGAAAAGATTAGAAACATTTGTTACGTTCGTTTCAATATTAATCAGAAATCTATATCAAAGGTTTAGTTAGACCTGATTAATTATTGAAGGCTAATCATGATGAACGTTGGCAAGTTCTGCAAATTAAACACATCATCATATTAATGCATATGTATGCATGCACAATGGATATGATTTTCCTGAAAAATAAATGAAAAGAGATATATTCATTAATGTTCGGATGGAGTTTTAAATAAAATTGTTCACCCTTATATCCTTCCTATAATATCCTTGGATATGTCATTATTGTCAAATACATGAGGCACATACTGCACATAAATATGAACGGATTAACGTGGCTAGACCACAACAATATAGGTTGACTATGACAAACGTTTTTTTTTAATATATTTTTTTTCAATGTCAATTTTGAGTGGGAACCCTTGGTTTGCCAGCGTGGATCCCATTAAAATCGGATTCAGCATACTCAAAAACCCCTATAGACAAATTTTCATGCTTTCTTCCGGAAGTGAACATCTATTTGACATATCTGCCTGACTATTATGATCTAATTCACTTAACATCACCAGGACTTAGAATATAATTCGTTCTCACTTCTTCTCATTATTCTTAGGCGTACAAGTACAGTACGTGTTGGTTGGGCCGCGGCATACATACATAAAATTTTAAGACTGAGTGTTCCACACATACGTGCAGTTTCAGTCTCTTGTCCTAATGGCGGCGTTCCAGGCAACCCTGTTAAGGGCTGCTTCACTTGTCAAATTCTTGGATTTGAGATCGGCGCGTATAGTCCGATCCCAGGTCTTCCTCGGTCCACCCCTTGTTGCAGCTCCCTCCACAATCACAGACCTGCATTTTTTCACCCAATTTTGTTCATCCATTCTCTCCACATGTCCATACCATCCCAGTCTACTTGTACGCATCACCTCGCTAATACTCTTTATACCTAAACGTCTCCTCAGCTCAACATTTGTTATTCTATCCTGTAGCCTGGCCCCAGGATAGGCAGAGTTAGGTTATTATTTATTACAGTAGGTTATTATTTATTACAGTAGACTATTTATGTGAGACATTTATGGGTGTACGATACACAATTTTAGGTGTCGCTTCCACTTATAATTATTATGTCACTTTTAGCCCTCACAGACCGGTTTCGCCTTCTATAGGACATCCGCGAAACCCGGGGATCTGGCCGAAAAACGTCGTAATAGGCTAGCCCTATCTTTGTTATTTTAACTGCTAGAGAATTCACTCCCATCTCTAAACGTAGAAGTGTTTCTTATCTGTAGACTGGCGTTGAGTAGACCTCTCTAATCAACTGGTTCAGTTGTGATGATGATTTCCGTGGAGAAAGTTTCAAGGCGATGTTAGCGATATCGGACATTTGCAGACACTAATCTCGTCAATGCATACAACAACAACATTGATCCGACGTCTCCTTCTTGGTTTCGGAGGTGCGGTGTCGCAAAGACAAGCTTTGTTTACATGCGTCGGACGCACGGCTTTCAAAACACGCTTAACCCTCCAGACCCGGCGCCCTTAGCTCGCGACTGTACTGTGGTACCGTTTTTTTTTACGATTATTGGGCTATGTTCACTCACCTGTAACTCAATAAATAGGGCATGTATTGTTATGAATAAAAAAATAAAATGTTCCACAAACCTTCCTCTGTAGAATGCCATTGAGTAGAGGTCTCTAGCCCCAGTGGTTGCATAATGGCGAGCGCGGGAAGTAGAGTGATTTTTGGCGGAAAATTCTTCCCGCGTTCGGATGCGTCGCCACAGCTACCACGCACCTAGCCGCTCGTCGCGCCAGAGTGTTTACCTCCCATAGACGATTTTAGTGTTTGATATTGACAATGTGATGTTTATTTGATATTTTTATAGTTATTTTGAGGCCAATTATATAAAGTATGTGTATTAGGGTATCACTGTTACTAATATTACTCATTTTCACTCGATACCGTACGTTTTATAAGTAATTGAGGTAGGTTATTGTTATATTAGGCACTGATTGTTCGTTATCACAGGTGTTTATTATACTTTGGCCATCAAATATTAGGTCTTGCATCACTTTCACTTTGGTAAATATGCTTTAGATAGTGTCACTGTCACTGATAATGCTAATTTTCACTCGATACTGTACGTTTTTTTAGTAATTGAGGTAGGTTATTGTTATATTAGGCACTGATTATTTGTTATCACAGGTGTTTATTATACTTTGGCCATCAAATATTAGGTCTTGTGTCACTTTCATTTAGTTATATGCTTTGTAAAAGTTTTATATACAATTTATTGTCTTTTTTCACTGATTTATATATTTCTATAGGTTCTAATCATATGAATGTCACTTATTATATACATTTATGTGTCACTTTCACATCTTATTATGGTGTTATTGTATTTGTATCAATTTTCTCATAATACATTTGACTTTTGTATTAGAATTGGGAGGTTTGACGACCTCCCTTATAACCAAATAAGGAAAACCTCTTATTTGGTAGCAGTCTCGGAGTATCCAACGTAGGGCTTATGATCTCAGCCGCTACCACAGCGGGCCAATTTATCGGTACTCACGCGAAGTTCCAAATAATCTCTAGAGTTGCACCTCAATTCACTACTAGGCACGTTATCCGAGACGACTAAAGAAGGAAGAGAAAGCAGAGAAAGCAAGGAGAGAAAGAATTGTTATAGTTACCCATTTAATCTAGCTTCTCTCCTCTAAGCCATGCTCCATGTTCTATGAGCCTGCGCCAGTACATATAAAAGTACAGTGGAATCTCCAATCTCGATCATAATTGGTTCCCACAAATACCGATCGAGATTCGAAATATCGAGATGCGAAGTTAACTTCTTATGGGAAAAAATACAATCGGTTCCAGCCACTTGCCGACTAACCTACATCAAATCTGTCAATTTTCACATTTGCCCCCCACAATCACATGCAATATATATAATATGTTAAAATAGATAAAATGAATAATGAAAGAGTTATTTTTATCTTATATTTATTGATAAAGAGGTTTGTGTGGTAACAGTTTGGTTGATTGTTGGTTCCGAGGCGAACGCAGTTAGGTTACTGCGTCTCCGCACCCGGCGCACAGTCACCGTCATCAATTCTTGCAATTGCTTCCCTCACCCTGTCACCACTAGTACCGGCATTTTATGAATGCGATAAAAAAAGGTCCAGGTAGACGACTTCACAATACAAGTTTTCAAGCGAATGGCGGACGTGTGACTGGTACACCAAGTGGCCGCTAGATCTACCGACTTCAATAAATTTTCCATGGTATAAAGTTTAATCAAGTTTTCTTTTGTCTTTACTATTATTATATATTAGATTTTCCTCATACAAATAATAATGTATATTAAAACATGGTAAAGTAATTTATATTACTACGTAAATGAAAGCGGCAGAGATGAGTCAGGTTAGACTACCGCCCGAAAACGATCGATACTAGTGGTACATTAGTATACAGGTGAACAAAACACAATGACTGTGAGGTTCACACATCGATTTGGTCAAGATTAATCTGTTTATATTAGTATATAAGCATCTAGCATCGATATTTAGCTATCGAGATTAACGTTTTTTCATCGAGATTTGTGATTGGGGAGAGCTTGAAGGTGGCATCGAGATGCGAAATATCGAGATGAGATTGATTGAGATATGTGAGCCTACTGTATCTAGGTCTCAAGTAATCAGTGTAGATTGGATGGGCAGGGGATCGGCATGAGGGCGGGATACTCTGACGTTGGATACTCCGAGACTTCTACCAAATAAGAGGTTTTCTTTATTTAGTTATAAGGGAGGTCGTCAAACCTCCCAATTTAGTAGCAATCTCTACGTTTCCAACGTAGGGCTTGAATCCCACATTGGAGGCGGACATCCAATAAACCACAAAAACCCAAGCCGTAGCAAAGTAGAGGACCAAGAAAAGACTCAAATAAACATTTTAGTTTATCGGGAAAAAAGAGCGTAACAGTATGGTGCATATTAAGAAAATACAGTTACTAGCGTATCAGTCTACGATCTAAAATGCACAGGCAAGTAAAGGAATAGGTCATGTCGACCTTGGAATGGCACACCAACATGGGAAAGGTGAAGTCAATTGTAAAGTATTACAATAACAAACATCATGGCACAGCATGTGGATGACCTCCGAAGACACTCTTATGTACAAGACATGGGTATGAGGCATAGGCATACCAATACAAAAACCCGTAGACAGTATACTGTAGTCCAAATGCAATAAACCTTAAGAGTTACATCCTTAACACTAAACAGACAGTACTGTTCATACAAGTATTGAAAGAGAAAGTCTTTGTACAAGCGGCTCGCTTGGTGTAGTGACTAGCGTCTCGGACTTCCACCCAGAAGGCCCGGGTTCGCGCCCACGCTCGGCGCATTAAAGATTTTTCACAAGCACTGAGTCGTTACCATCCCTCATGAGCAAAGGGATGGGGTAGTAGTACAGGACCCCAATTGAAATACGCCTAATCGGCCTTATTGAGCTACCCTTAGCTAGCTTAGCATGCGCTAGCTTTAAGAACTATTATTATTATTATTATTACAAAAAGAACTCCCCCCCCCCCCCACCCCTGTTTTAGGGAAAGGAAAAAATACAGTATGGGATGAAGAGACACAGGAGATGGTGGACGTCACCATATGACACTGTAGTTACACAACATGGGTAGGAGGCAGAAGCATACCCACACAAAACCCGGAGACAGTTGAGTCAGAAAGTAAAAACTGTAAGAGCGAAATCCTTAAGTGAAGGCAGGGGTTAGGTGTTTACAAAACAAAATGGCACGGTATAGCCGGCCGACGACATCGTAAAACACCCGTCATTTACATGACATGGGTATGCGGCATAAGCATACCAAGGCAAAACCCGTAGACAGTGTAGTCATAATGTAAAAACCGCAAGAGCTACATCCTCAATACTAAACAGACATGTATTGAAAGAAAGGCTTTGTACAAGCATACAAAAAAGACCCCCCCCCCCCCCTTTGTCAGGGAAAGGAAGAAAATACAGTATGGGACGAATACAGCATGAAGAGAATCAGGATGGATGATGAAGCAGGGGACACGTTGATTGAACGCGACCCAAGGCATACTAAGCCTGGCCGTGGGCATGGAGAGGTAGGAAGAGACAGATGCACTGTGGGGGGACCAGAACCATGTGTCGGTCATGTCAGTGAGATAGCAAGACTGTAAAAGTGGAAGGCATATGAGCAGAGCCCTCTGCAAGAGGGTTACCGCCTCCAAGAACATGACGGAAATGTAGGCCCACAGCATGCTCACCGAAGCCCGTCCCGGCACAGTGGCACACACAGAAGCAAACAGGGCGTGAATCCGGCATAGCAGAAGTTCCATACGAGTCTACAAAACTAACAGAAGGGGTCAAAGTGACGAACCCGAGGGAAGGGGCCCTGGCTATGGTTACAAACCCTGACACCCACACCCCTGTCGACAAAGCTAGAAGAAAAGTTGTTTCGTCTAGCAGTAGAACAGGGATTGGGCTAGTGGCGGAGGCGGATGAGGCAAGGAACCCAAGAGCCCGCGCCAGAGACCACCGAGCCAGTATCCAGCGTGGGGGCGGACGGAGCCTAAAGCAGGTCTTCAGAAATATGACACCCCTTGTGAGGGAGCACCAGTCCCATCAAGGCCTCTAAGGGTACCGCAAGAGCGGGCAGGCGGCCTCGAAAGATGTAGTACCGTACATGTCGGCGAGTGTCCCAAACCAGTGATGAAGGTAACGGAACACGAACGCAACCGAGGGAGCTGTGCGCTCACTGCTCAGCGTCATTGAGCCTGGTAGGGAACCCAATCCAATAAGAATGAAGCCCTTCATGGAGACATCATCCAGCGCCGATGAAGCATATCAGCCAAGCCGAGGTCAAAAAGGTGGCAACCACCCTGCCTCACCAACATTGACGACACAAATGCCAACGAGGTCCCTAGGTCTCCAATCTGGCCCAAGAGGAAGCCGGAGACAGGGAGGGGAACGGAACACGGACACCATCGGTTCAGCTGTTTGGCACCACACTTGCGGCGGCAACAGTGTTTACACGTTGGAGCAGTGTTGGAGCAGGACTTAATTGTTCCATAGGCCAATTGTCTAACCGACAGTAGAGTCTTGTGAAGGTGCTGTCTCTTTGGAACACCGTTAAGGCTGGTGTGGTAACAGGACTGCAGAAGCAAGTGCTGCGGGGGGACTCCGGTGAGTCGTGCGGAGGCACGGTTAGCACTATACCAACATCATCCACAGTGATGACTGGGTGGGGCAGTGGTGAGGCGGGACTTTATCGTCCTACAGTACACTCCAACTACCGAAAAGCAACCCGTCTGAGCCGTGACAACGCATGTTAACGGGAAAATGACGGGAAACCAGTACACGTATGTATAGCGTAGCGTATCAAGCATGGGCTGGCCACATGGGCGCGATCAACCAAACCCTGCACCAGAACAATCCCAGCCCGTGGAGGACGTAGCACATGAGGAGTGCGACGGGCAGAGGCAATGTGGACACCGACTGTCACCCACTCCAGTCCGTGCCGAAGGCATCAGCGGATAAGATGACCAATCGAAAGGCCACCGTAATACCCGCGAGGGCAAGGCAGCGATCCCGCAGGAAGAAGAACGGCACCAACAGGATCATGGCCCGGACGCGGAAGCGAAGAGCCTTGACCACTTGCCGTGGTGGCGATGACCCATGTTAGATTGGGAGCCCCACCCCACCTCACACGGCATATCCGTTTCTATCCAGAAGGCCGCCGGGGGAGCAGTCCAGGGCACCGCTGCAGCGAGCGTGCCCCGAGCGACCCAGTGTGATAGTCTCATATGTAGCAAGCGCGGTACTGGCCACAGCCAGTAAGGGCGGGGGCGATACAGGGAAGTGTTAGGGGACCGGTAGAACAAGGTGGTCGAGTCCGAACTGGCCTAAAGGCACGGTCAGTGCCGCCCAAGGTAAAGATCTCAGCCGGGAAAAAACCCAGAACACGTTCGAGAATGAGAACGGGCAGAACACGACACACGAAGTGTTGACGCGTACACCCGACTCCGGGGAACAGGAGCAGTGTGTAAGTTCCATGGCCCGCAGTGTGAACGTGGGAGGCCTGCCTTGTTAAAAAGTGAATGTGAACCCCAGGCCTGCGACACGGACGACTACAGCGAGTGTGTCCAGGACACAATGTGTGGAGAAGATATTATCACGACAGCACCTCCCCCATACATGGACCGGATTACCTGGGCCACCTCCTGAGACACTGCGTTGATGACAGGGAGGGCGCCCGAGAGGAGGTTGATACCTCCACCTCCAGGCCAGACCCTTCTATACCACCGTCGTGCCCACGACCGGCGTGGCTAGTGCCGGAAGTGGGGGCGGGAGAAGCCGGTGCGGGCGCTTTGCGTCAGGCCCACCACCAAGTCAATGAGACGGCCGGGTGAGGGGAGAGGGTATTGGCCAGGAGGAGCTACGCGGTGTGCGGAGCATAGCCTCCCTTAACTTGTCATGAAGAAAGGAACTACCATGGCCAACCCCCGTCCACCTGGCCATCCTGACGAAAACGGAGAGCGGGCCTCACGCTCCGGCCTGTCCCCCTCCCGTCTGAGCAAGGGAGCGCAGGACGAGGGTCCTGGAACTTGCCAGCATAGTCCACCCACAGGACGGAACGGCAAACCGGGTACGAACGGCCACGGGAGGAGCGTATACAACACCCCCCGCGGCCCGTCCCATAGCCCAAGCCCCAGGCCCAGGGCTCCTTGCCGGCGACGGACCTCCACTCGCACGGTTGGAGGAGGACGACGGGGGCTTCGCCACGACCTTCCATTGTGCGGAGCATGTGTCGCTTGGCACAAGCAAGAAAGCCTCCAGCCAAGCCACCCCCAGGAACGTCAGTCCCGGACTTAAAAGGTCCGGCAGGAGGAGGTGGCTGCGGACGTCGGCAGAGGCTGATGAGCAGAAAAAAACACCCGAACCTGATGACGGCAATGGGTGGCGAACGTCCTGGACTGGGCAGGAAAAGCTAATTCAACGTAGGGCTTAAGATCCCAGTGAAGGCCGAGGAGCGGAGCAGCAGGCCAGACACAAAAGTGGAGGCCACAGTGGGGATGGTCGGTAAAAGTTCAATGAAGAAAGGGAGGAATCCAATACACACAGGACCAACGCCACGTGAGCGGAGGCCTGGGACCTTTCAGCGAGTCTATGTGTTGATCTAGGAGCAAGAGGCCGCCTGTGGAGCAGATTCGAGGCACAGAAGGAAACAGAGGACATATCAAGGGGGGAAACCCAGCTAAGCAGCCGTTCCCTGGGTGCATATGAATGCAAAGGGCATAAATAACCAGAGGAAAAAGACACATGGCCGATTCCCGGTTACAGATACAGGGCACAGGGTACATCCAAGAATAGAAAATCCACCAGTGGAGCGAGTTTCTACAGAAAGAGGAAGAGGCAGATGACACCCTGCCTGTTTGGCGGAAAACGTGTGTAAACACAACGTGGAGGCAAGGCCGAACCTCCCTGTCAGTAAAAAGTCAAATGTGAGCTACCCGACACCTAATAGGTACAAATAGGAGGGGGAATTCAGACACACAGGACAATCGCCACGCGAGAAGAGTCCTGGGACTTGGCAACAGGTCCCTGAGTCCACCAAGTACACTAGAAGGCCGCCTGTAGGGCGGAAACGAGGCACAGGAGGAGGACACAGAAGATAGGAAATCAGCCAAGTAGCCATATCCAGGACCATACACCCATACACACATTCAAACTTAGACAGGGCACCAACTTCATCAATAACCAAGAAAAAAGGCGATGTGGCCGATTCCCAGATACAGATACAGGGTACATCAAAAAGTAGAAAATGCGCTTGTAGAGCGGAATTCTAGAAAAGACGAAGAGCCAGAGGACACCAGGAGACCCACGCCTGTGTGGCGAAAAAATGCGTCTAAACACGAATGTCGAGTCAACTTGTCAAGGTAATGTGTGCCGACACAGGTCGTCCATGACGCGACCATTCACCCCCCCCCCCACCCACCCCGATCCACCTCGAGGACATCAGTGAGACCGAATGGGGAATGGAGAGGAGAGGGCTGGACACAGGGCAGAGGCAAGGCGTACGTAATGGGAGATGATAACCCATGATAGACGGAGAGACCTCCTGGCCCGTCGGCCTTCCTCCGATGCAGGGCGCGAGTCGAGGAGTGGAAGGGCGGAGAGACAAACTCCACATCGGCGGGGGTCATAGATATCCTTGCCGTAGCAGACCGTGTGGAAGCAGCACCCCCGATGGTCCAGCATGGCCGACCAATTGCATGTCAGGCGGAACCAGGGAGGAGCCGGCATTACGGCACCGAAAAATGGGGGGGGGGAGCGTTACACACCAGTGGAGGTGAGACAGGGTAAAAGTATGAGGCAGTATAGCCAAAATAGCAGTTGAAACCCAAGGAAGACAATATCCAGGAAGACGCCAAGTAGCAAAGATAACAAGGAAAGTCATGGGCGGGTGCCCAACCCCGAAAGGGGTTGAAATAGGGGAGCTATCCCCTCGCCTAAGGCGGTTTTCTAGGGCCTTTCCTAGCTGATGCTGAGAGGATTGGGTTCTAGTCATGTGGTGATGGGCTGGTCTATCAGAGTGAGAACTGAGCGATCTCTGCCATACCCATAGCTTACTCTGACTGTTCCTTTTACTTATATATTTTCTAGATCTCAAGTGACGGCGTCTCTTCCTTGGATTGACCTCCCAATCTACCATGATTGGAAGCCAAAGCGTCACATTTTTCCTTTGCCCCTCAACTTTCTCTTCATAATTGCTGAGGGGCACAGGGCCCTGGGTGGGGCTTTTGTTTCCCGGGTGTTTCCGCACCCTCCTTAGCTCCTCGCCATGGAGTGGCTTCGGTCACCCAGGCTTTATTGTGGTCGGCAGGGAGGGTTCTTTGGGGGCGCTCGATTATGGCCTTGGCCTTATTCGGGGCCTTGGGGCTGTTCGGCCAGGCAGCTTGAGGAACAACAACAACAACAACAACAAGGAAAGTCAAGTAAAAAACACCCACACCGTAGACCATAAACACCAGGGCTGGGACAAGCCCATTTGGCAAGACCCAACCCTGGTAAACAGGGCCAATCCCGTTGGGGAAAAAAGACCCCATCCAAAATACCTGAGAACCCTCTGGGAGAGCGGAGGGAGGAGGGGGCGAAGCGGCGGCGGTGCAGGTTTGGCTGGCAGTAGAGCGGGCACCAGCTGGAAGGAAAAAGGTCAAGTGTGAGCAACCCAACAGTACCCTATTAGTGGAAATAGGGGAGGGGAGGGAATCCAATACACACAGGACAATCGCCACTTTGGGTCGAGTCCTAGGACTTTTCAGGATGTCCTTGGGTTACCTAGTAGACTAGGAGGCCGCCTGTAGGGTGGAAACTAGGTACAGGAGGAGGACACAAGGGACAGGAAACAGCCAAGTAGCTGTTGTCCATGGAGCCTTGTCCAGGTACAATTAAAAAGGGGTATAACAGGGCGCCAACACAAAAATCAAGGCAAAAGGCTATGTGGCCGATTCCTTGACAAGGCACATGGCACATCAAAAGTAGAATTTTGCTTGTATAGCGGAAAACTAAAAAGATGAAGGAGCTGAGGACACCTGAAGACCCCCGTCTGTGTGGCGAAAAAACGTGTACAGTAGTCAACTTGCCCAAGCTTATCCTCCCTGTGAGCGGGGCCCGTACACAGTTTCCAGACATCCCCCCCCCTATGATCAAGTAAACACAGGCAGGGGAAGAACGGAACCAGGTAAAATGTAAGAAAAGCGAGAATTTTAACAAGAGCGACGAGACCGAGACCTCCAAGTCAGTTGAGACAAGAGGAATAGAGAAGGAAAGGACCTGTGTGGACCATTCCGACGGAGCTCTGCTCAAGGCAAAAAAAACAAGTAGCTTAGTTACAAAACATAAAGGCGAGAATTTGAACAAGAGCGTATAAGACCATAACCACCAAGTCAGTAGAGACAAGAGGAAAACAGAAGGAAAGGACCTGTGTGGACCATTCCGACGGCGGTCTGCTCAAGGTAAAAAAACAAGCCTAGCTTAGTTACACAATACACATAAAAAGAGAAAACACTAGGGCAGCGTCAATCCCTGATTGAAAGAACCTAGTAACAAAGCTAAACACTGCCCAAAAACCCCCACAATTACGTTAAAGGAAAAATAAAATAAAAGTTAGGGCAAGCGAGCGACTGACACTGTTACCAGAACCACGTATCCTCGAGCCAAGTAGGCCCGGGGAAACGAAAATGAACTGACAAAAGCGCGAACCAGTCGACGAAATACAAGACCACCAACTATGGACATGTTGAAAAACAAGTCAGAAGGGCTATAGGTCAGTTGAGACCAAAGCAGCATGCTTGAGAGAGAATAAAGGCTGTGTGCCCTATGCTCCCACAAAAGCAGAATCCTGAGAAACCTCATGCTCAAGTCTTGTAAAACTTCGACACGCAGTCATACGAAAAACAAAATAAAACAAAAATTCACGCAAAAAGGGAAAAGAAACACAATGCATCACGCGGGAAGCATACACCCCCCCCCCCCCCCCCAAGTTACGTTAAGGGTTATGAAAGTGAACATGAACCCGAAAAGCGAGGGTAGAATAGTACACTCAACGACCGCTACGCGGCGTTGAGGACCAACCACCCTCGAAGTAAACAATATAATTAAACACGTCTCCAGCACTCCGCGCACACCCAAAAACACGCCATAAATCCGTAGTAAAGTGCTGCCTACATCACTGAAACATCCTTCTAAAATCTCAACAGCCTGAAAAGGCTCACACTCACTTAGTTGAAGCGAAAGGGTAGGCAAAGCAGGCACTCGCGAAACACAGACAAAAAAGGCGTGTGTCATCGACGGTGGGCGCGAAGTGACTGATACTTTTATATGTACTGGCGCAGGCTCATAGAACATGGAGCATGGCTTAGAGGAGAACAGCTAGATTAAAGGGGTAACTATAACAATTCTTTCTCTCCTTCGCTTTCTCTTCCTTCTTTAGTCGTCTCGGAGTGTGTACAACGTGCCTAGTAGTGAATTCAGGTGCAACTCTAGAGATTATTTGGAACTTCGCATGAGTACCGATAAATCGGCCCGCTGTGGTAGCGGCTGAGATCATAAGCCCTACGTTGGAAACGTAGAGACTGCTACTAAATAAATTGTTTTACTTCCACTTATTGCCTATATATATACATATTGTCACTGTCTTTGGTACTTTCACTATGATTAGAACTCCTGCTTGGAGTGGTAATCAAAGAAGCACCCTTCAGCACAGAGTGGCACCTTGCACTCCACACACTCCATGGTGGACTTTTTCTCTGACTTCGCCCTCAGCCTGGTGTTGTAGCAGACATGGCACCGCTTCTGCTGCTTTCTTCCTGCTGCTGTCAGAGGCAGGGAAATGAGCCTGTGCATATTCATGTAATATACACAGTGCAAGCGGTCAGTAGCGGCGGGCCCAGCATGTGCCACTGCCCTCTGTGGCGTACCATACTTTTCCAAGAGCTCCTTCAACACCTGCTTTTGGAACCTCCGCAGGCTATTGAACTTCCTGGGTGTGTTCTCATTCCGAATCTTGTATATATTGTAGTATATATTGTAGGCATTCAGAATGGACATGTCCACCATGTGCAGAAAGAACTTTTTGTACCATCTGCACGAGGTACGCAGACAGTCAATGCAGCCTATCTGCATGTCGGACTTGTCCACCAGCCTCATGTTGATGTTGTAGTCCATGACAGCATCGGGCTTGGTCACCCTGGCCTGGGTGCGGCGATCCACCTTGCCAGTCTCCACCATTTCCCCCTTGTGGATGGTGCTCAGGAAGTTGACCTTCCGCTGGTCGTGCCAGTGGATAGCCAGAATGGGCCCTGACTTCTTCTGGAACACATCGCCTTTCTTGGTCTTTGGAGAGAAAGGTGGCATGCCCTTCCTTCTCCCTCGTACTGTGCCTACAGTCCCCGTCTTGCGCTCATGGAGGTACTTTGAGAGCGTGGGGGACGTGTAGTAATTGTCCGTGTAGAGGACGTGATTCTTGTATTTACCTAATTGTATTTACCTAATTGTAGTTTACAGGAGTTGAGCTAAGCTCGTGTTGTCCCGTCTCTCAGTCTACTTTTTATCCAATTTTTTCTTGAAAATATGGATGTTCCTTGCCCCTACCACCTCCTCCTCCAGCCCATTCCATTTGTCAATACATCTATAGGGGAAGCTAAACTTCCTGATATCATTCTTGCAGGTAGGTCTTTTTACTTTGTAGCTGTGGCCTCTAGTTATTCCTGTATCCATAATTAACATATCCTCCCTATCCAGCCTCTCCAGCCCCCGGGTGCATTTGTACATCATTATCATGTCTCCCCTCTCTCTCCTCTCTTTTAAACTTGGTAGATTTAATTTGTCTAGCCTCCCTTCATATGGCAGTTCTCTGAAACTTGGAACCAATCTAGTAACTGCTCTCTGGATTCTTTCTAACTTGTGAATATGCTTCTTTAGATGCGGGGACCACACCACTGCTGCATACTCCAATCTTGGTCTAATCATACTCTTCATAATTTTCGCTACCATGGTCTCATCCAAGTACAGTAGTTCAGAGCAACTTTCATATTCCCGGCCATTGCATACATTCCGCTAAAGAGCTTGTTAATATGTTTCTCTGGCGACAAATTATCTTGTATAATCAACCCTAAATCCTTTTCTTTTCGGCCTTGCTAATTATATTATCTCCCATCCTGTACTCCCAATTTGGTCTATTCACACTTCTTCCCATATTTAACACATGGCATTTACTTATATTAAATTTCATTTTCCACTTGGTGCTCCATTCATATATTCTATCTAAATCCCCTTGCAGCTCCTCACAACTACTTTTATTTGTTATTTGTCACATAATTTTTACGTCGTCTGCAAACATTGACATGTAGGAATTTATGCCTATCGGCAGGTCATTCACGTACATAAGGAACATGATCTACACAGATCCCTGCGGCACACCACTCTCAACTTTCCGCCACGATGAGTAAGTTCCTCTAATGTTGGTCCTCATTTCCCTATCTGTTAGATAGCTCTCCATCCATTTCAGCAAACTCCCCCTGACACATCCTAGCGTCTCAAGCTTAGATAACAATCTCTTATGTGGTACCTTATCGAATGCTTTGGAAAGGTCTAAGTAGACGCAATCCACCCATCCGCCTCTTTCTTGGAGTACATCTATCACCCTACTGTAATAACATAGCAAACTGGTAACACAAGATGTCCCTTCTCTGAATCCAAATTGCTTTGGGGTTATTATCTTCTTTCTCTCCAACATTTTCATCCATCTCTTCCTAATTAGCTTTTCACAAATCTTGCATACAATACTAGTAAGTGAAACTGGTCTATAGTTTAGAGGGTCCTCAGGGTTTCCATTCTTGTATATCGGGATGATATTTGCTCTTTTCCATTCAACAGGAACCTGTCCTTTATCTAAGGAAGCTTGAATTATGTCCCTCACTGGCTCCACTAATTGCTCTGCACACTCCTTTAAAACCCAGGCAGACACTTCATCCGGTCCCATAGCTTTCCTTACTTCAAGTCCTCTCATCGCAGTTAACAGCTCATCTCTAGTTATTTCAATCTTACTAAGACCACTCTCCAGTACTCCCGCCTGTGGTTCGTCAAAACCTTCCTCTCTAGTAAAAACTGACCCCAATTTGTTATTCATTACCTCACACATGTCCGATACATTTTCATACGTCCTAGCATCAACTCTTAATTTAGTCATTTGTTTCTTTACCTTCAACTTACTGTTCATATATTTATAAAATAATCTAGGGTCACTTTCACATTTATTTACTATGTTCTTCTCATAGTTCATTTTAACTTGCCTAATTATGTTAACATATCTATTCCTCTCCTGTTTATATTTATTCCGATTACTCTCAGTGTTCCTTCTTCTTAATCTAGCCCAAGCTGCATCACGCCTACCCAAAGCTCTTTTGCATTTCAAATTAAACCAATCTTTCTGCTTAGTAAAATTTCCAGTTTTATATTTTGGGACAAACAGATTGGTTCCTACTCTATAAATTTCGAGGAATCTACTATATTTACCTTGTACGTCCTGTTCCTTAAAAATAAGATCCCAATCTACTCCCTCTAAATATCTTTTCAAGGATACATAATCAGCTTTACTATAATTTAATCTGTCATTTATGTAGCTATTGTCTAATCTATTGGCATTACTCGAGGTCAACTTCCATTTTAGTAATAGGTGATCACTTTTACCTACAGGACATAGATAGTTTATATCACTAATTTCGTGAGGATCTTTTGTAAAAATCAGATCGAGTTTAGAAGGTTCGTTATTACCCCTCATTCTTGTATTTTCCTTCACATGTTGTGCAAGTACATTTTCCGTAACCAACTCCACTAGCCGACTTCCCCAAGATCTCTGATTTGGCCCTGCATCTCCCGATTCCCAATCAACCTCACTACAGTTGAAATCTCCTACCAAGATCAATCGATTTTTCCTTAAAAGCAATCTTCTCAACGACTGAATCATATCCTCTACCATCTCCTCAAACTCCAACTCCCTCCATGCTCTGGTCTTTGGTGGCATGTAAGCTACTGCTATGTCTAGCTTTTTTCCTTCTATATCATTGAGTTCAACTGCCATTATTTCTGCCTTATCATTATTTAACTCCACGTGCTTTGCTGTCATAGGGTTCTTAACTAATACTGCCACTCCACCTCCCCTTTTACCCTTCCTATCATATCTCCATATATTATATCCTTCACTAAACACTATGTTGCTGTCAAAGTCCTGGTTCAGCTTTGTTTCCGTCAAACAGACTATCTGTGGTTGATCTTTTCTTAATATATCATCTAACTCTACCTTTTTACTGTTTATTCCATCTATATTAGTGTAGTAGCACAGTATATTTGAATCCACCTCCTTGTTTCTCTTCCCTCTCTGCCTCCTACCAGGTTCACCTCCTCCTCCATCCCTTCCCTGACCCAGTTCCATCTCCCCTGCTAATTCTATTCTCCTCCCTCCCCCTCTCTCTCCCTCTGTTCCACCTCCACCACATCCTGACTCTCTCTCCGGTCCCCTGCTCCCTGCATTATCTCTCGCTCCGTCTCCTTGCTTTGACTTCGTACTTGTCTCTCTGTCTCTTTCCCTATCACTCCTCTTACTTTCGGTTCTTGGTGGCTCCTGATGTACCACTTCCTTACTTGCCCTTCCCTTATTCTCCAAAAAAAAATCTTCTTTTGCTCTTCAGACAACTTTCCATTCTCTTCATCAGCCTTAGCTTGGAGTTCCCTTAACTGTTCTCGTTCTTCTACACTTAGGTCCTTTTTTTACCCTTATATGATTCAGCTCTGTCGAATTTAATTTCCAGCTCACATTGGCTACTGCTTCTGCTGTTGATCTAAACTTTAGTTCCACTCTTAGTGGTCTCATCTCGCCCTTCTTATATTTTCCTAACCTTCTCACCTCCTCCAATTCTTTTACCCATCCATAACCCTCGTCTAAGTAATCCAGTATCCCCTTGACTTTCACAACATCCCTTTCCTTTCTTACCTTCATATCTGCCAGGTGCTCTTCCACATCTCCAAAGATTACTACACACTTACCTCTATCTATTGTCTCTCTCACTACCTTCTCTTTCTTCTTTAAAACTTGCACTACATTTTTTTCAAACTCTTTCTTTTCCTTTTCTCTCTCTTCCTTCTGCTCCTTCACAATTTCTTCAAGGGCTACCATTGTGAAAGTAGCGGTCCATCATGGCTTGCACCACTGCTCCGCCAAAGCCAATGAGGGGGTCCACAAGCAAGTCCCCTTCCTTCCCGCTGTAGACCAGGAAGTCCAGGACATAGCTAGTTCGGCAGTCGCACAGCACAAAGAATTTTAATCCAAAGCGATGTCTCTTTTGAGGGGATGTACTGCCGGAAGCTGAGCTTTCCCCGGAACAGCACAAGAGACTCGTCAATGACGACCTTGCAGAAGGGCTTGAAGTAGGAGGAGAAGCGGTGTCGCATCATCTCGTACAACGTCCTAATCTTCCACAGCTTGTCTGGGCAGTGGACGTCGGTGTTGGTGACAAGATGGAGCGCTGCGAGGATGTCAAGGTACCGGTCGCGAGACATATATTTCCCGAAGGCAGGGGTGGATATGAGATCATTGGTGATCCAATAGTCAGGCAACCTATGCTTCTTGACATGAGGCATGGTGAGTGCCAGGAAGACCATGAACTCGTGATGAGTCACTTCGGTCCACTGCCTCATGTGGCCCTTGGTCACCTTGTCAAACATGTGGACCTGGAATTGGTGCTGCTTGTTTGTCTCCTTGATGACAAATCCGGTAACCTCCTCATCAAAAAAGGCCTCAAAAAGCTCATGTGGTGGAGCATTTGGGGCCTGCGGCAAAATTGGGGGTAATTCCGGAACCCTCCTGTACCTCATCAAAAGCTGGCACATCAGGGTTGTAATCTTCCCCGTCAGCCAGGTCTTCCCACTGGAAAACATAGAATGGGTCTTGGCGACGGCGACGAGGAGCTCCAGCTGGTGGCCCAGCACGCCCACGGCCAACTCGGGAGGCGCGCACCCTAGGGCGGCCAGGGCGGGCCACAGCACGACGCCCCCGGGCGGAGCGAATGGGTTGAGGGTTGTCCATGTCCATGTAGTCGTCGTCGTCGTCGTCAGAGTGGTCATCTTGCCCTGACGGTGGACCTATATAGTTATGGCCAGAGTCATCTGTGAGGTGCCCTTCATCGTCAGTGTCCCCCACATAATCTGGCGGGGAACGAGTGATGCGTGGGCGCCGTGCGGGGGGGCGAGGTGGGGAAGGAGTGGCAGGTGAGGCTATGTCCCCCCGAGGTTCTGGGCTCCTTTGCCTGCGACTAGTGGCAGGAAGCAATGTTCCACTGTCACTAGGCCCAGGTATTGGTGATGCGAGCTCAAAAACTTCGTCAGGCACACCTGTTGAAGGCTGGAGAGGTGGGGAGGACCGTGGGGAAAGTTGCGGGGGCGTATGGCTGGGGCCGGCAGGGGTGGACGCCGCGGGAGCCTCGAACAAAGCCCGCCTAGTTTGCTGTCCTTTTTTCACATATTTCCTGCCTTTCCCCTTTTTGGCAGCAGTATGTCTCCTGTCGGGGGACCTAGGAGGCAAATAGGCCGAAAGTGGGGGGTCCTCAACCCTTGGCAGTGGTGGGGGTGGTGGGGAAGAATGGGGGGTGCCCGGGTCATCTTGGGTGGCTTGGGTAGATAGGGGAGACAATGGCGGGTGAGATGAGTCACCACACTCACCCTCACTCACAGCCTCATCCTCACCAAGTCTTTTGGCTTCTTCCCTGGCTACCGCGGCCGCCTTCTCAAGTACCTGCTTCTTATAAAAGCGTAGCTTGAAAGGCGATTTAGCTGGCGAAGGGCTTGGAGTCGTGTCACTCAAGCGAAACTTGGAGAGTGACCTTGAACTCTCCCACTCACTCGCTTTCCCCACTTCACTTTCTTCAACTAAAACAGCCACCTTCATCACTCTCACCACTCTCATGTTCACTCGCAAATCCCCTAAATTGCGTATCATTGTCACTGTCATCGCCATAATCACTAGACTTATAATTAGCCGATTTATCACTGTCTTCATCATCAACATTATGTTCTCCTGCAGCACGCTCATAAAGTCTCAATGTATCCTCAATACCTCTGGGAGATAACACATTTAGGCGGTGTCGTCTGCGTAAGACGCAACGAGCTTGGGCGGGCGTCGTAAGGAGCACGGTATCGACACAGCGGAATAACTTTTGCGTACTATCCATGATGGCGTCGGGGTAGAGACTGTCGTCGTGGCGTAGTTCACGTGTGGTGGCGCTGTCTACCACCCCACAACAACAAAAATTTACGCGCGCCATTCGAAAGCACGTACGCAAGCACTCGGAGCCTCAGAGCCCTACCGGGTTCCGCGGGGGGTGTTTGTTATGGGTGCCTCAGAGCCCAATCGGGTCTGATGGGTTAATAGGCTTTCAAGCTTACGGTGCTCAAGAGCCCATCCGTGTTTCGGGTCATAGTTTGTTATGGGCTCCTCAGAGCCCTTCCGGGTACCAGGGGTTGGGCATTATTGTGATATATATTTGAGTGTCACTTTCACTCACTGTTTTTTTTTCACTTGCTCTTTCACCGATTTATTAGAGTGTCACTTTCACTACGGTGATTCATAGCCCCCATCTTCCTCACTATCTCTCTCTGCTGCCTCCTCTTTTGCTCTCTTCAGCGCACTTTCCAGGATAGCCTTTCTATAAAAATAACTAGCTACCTTGGCAGGGGAAGGGGTTATGGGAGCAATAGCGGTGCGAGAATCTAGCGTCGTATCTGGCGACAAGGGTAGCGCACTTCCCAGCTCACTCACAGGACGTTTTTCACTCTCATCGTCATTATTTTCACTTTCCCTGTCACTACAATTTCAAGCTCTTCAATATCGGACAAATCTTTATGATCTAATTCACTTAGCACTCTCAAAACATCACCAGGACTTAGAATGTCATTCGTTTTCACTTTCTTCTCATTATTCTTAGGCGTACGTGTTGGTTGGGCCGTGGCAGAGTTAGGCACAGAATCGGACACAGGCTTTTCATTGTTTTCCAATGCATCGATGGTGGCGGATCGATAACTACTGACGTTGCATCATAGTGCGAGCGTGGGTGCGCTGCAGCTCCCTCGTAACAAAATAAATAGCCTGCAATCTTCAAAATCTCATATTTTATGCGCGGAAGTATAAGAGGCCTACCGAGGTCCGCGGTGGTAGTTGTGTGAGGAGTATAAGAGGCCAACCGAGGTGGAAGGGTTAATAGAACATTTTGACAAATTGTAGTTTCATACATAATTTAGTAAAATTTACCAGAACGTCCCGGACTTCCCAAATTGACTAATTCCTTGAACGTGACGATATTGCGTTGTTATATATGCAATTACTGTAGTTTGCTTGAGAAACAGATTAACATGCTCATGTAGTGATGTACAATCGCGCTAATAAGTGATGTCTCGGCACCAAGTATGTTTTGATTAATAATTAGTATCAGCAATATCTAAGCTTCATTTCTTCATATCTAGTGAAATATACAAACATCCTCCTACACTTACCCACCCTATTCAACATCTGACAGACATTAATACAGCACAGCACAAGCCAAACGTAATGACAGCTGGGACATGACTTATTAGCGCGACCGTACACCCTATGTGGTGGATTGTGTTCTTTTATTTAAATTTTTTATTTTATTAACCCTTTCACGCACAGGACGCGAATTACTCCCTTTCTGCGTTACTTAACCCTTAAAGAGCGGCGCGCAACATAAGTCGAGTTGAAAAAACTGGCAAAAAACAGGTGAAAAAAGGGTGGAAATCGAGTGAAAATGGGTGGGATAGTAATGATCCATACGTCCGACATCTGTGGCCTCCCGGCCCACACTAACTCCAGTTCCCCCACCGCGCGGGAGGATGACAGTGTAACCAATAGTTCGCTAAAAGTGAGCAATGTAGCAAAATCAGCTAAACTTCCATCTTCGAGGTAACACTGTCAGTGCTCCACGAGTGCTATGTAGCTGTATGTGGCGTCATTGTGTAGCGATTTCCACCTAGTTTTCGGCGCAATACAGTTCCTTTCATACTGATGGTTGATATAGCAGTCAGAATGGCCTGGAAAGGCCCAAAACGGCCACAGAGCACCCGCTAGACAAGGGTTAAAACCCTTTGTGACCATCAGGGGTGTTTAGAAACCTTTAGTTTAGTTATTTCAACCTATGCAGTTATCTTTGAGTGAGTTGTGGGAGCAAAAAACTTATTTTGGAGAAGTAATTAAACGATTGAGATAATTCTATTTCTGAATGCTAAACGGCAACCCCTGCGTCCACACGTGTATGAAAAGATTAAACAATATTTCCACATAGCGATTTTGATCAGTTCTTTTGCCTTTATCTTGTGTCGTCCCAGTTTTGGTTTGTTTATTTTGCAAGTTTTACAATTTAATACTTACCTAGTTTATATACATACCAGAGGCAGTACTCGGTGTTATCTTGCGATGGGTGAAGACTAGAACACTTTACAATAAGTGGTTATTGTGTGAGGTGGGAAATATAACCAAGTGTTTTGTTATGATACTGAGAACTGTTTGAAGCGACGCATTAGCGGCGG
Source organism: Paralithodes platypus (assembly GCA_032716605.1). Lineage (NCBI taxonomy): Eukaryota > Metazoa > Arthropoda > Malacostraca > Decapoda > Lithodidae > Paralithodes > Paralithodes platypus. The sequence goes on along the minus strand of CM064486.1, from coordinate 17,581,417 downwards.
CTTCGGCTGCGGTCTAATTACATTCGTTCAACAGTTTATTATTGTTTATGGATTATGTATTAGGTAATAATATTGATTATATTTATTATTGATTACGTACTGATTTATTTCACCATTGTAACCATTCCTAAGTCACTGTTGACTGCTTTCATGCATCATTTGGAACTCAGGAAAAGCAATTCGTTTTCGGAAAGCTTTCGTTAGGCCTGCATGCAAGCAGGAGTCACATGACTGACTGGCTATGTTTTTTTGTTCTTGTTAGTTATACGGATCATCTAAGACAACAAAACTTTCTCTAGTGTGGTTTTAAGCCATGAAATAAGGCTATGGAGCTATGTAGGCCAGTCGTGTGTTATGGGGAAAACTATATGGAGCAATGTAGGCCACCCGGGCGAGGAGGGTTAAACTTGTATGTATGTATTACACTTTATGCCATTCATCAGGGATTCTCTCCTCTATAATGATGGAGTTTAATATCAACTCAGTGACCAATCTCACGCTGCCACACCAGGACCTATTTAAAAGAGTTAGTTGACATAGTATATAATTCTTTGATCCCCAAAGATCAGCCATAAGCTAAATATAACTGTCAGGTAGTACAGTACTGTAACTTGAAGAAATGTAAGAAAATTGTCATGTGATTGATGGGGTTAAGTAACAGTCTCTGGAGCCCACTAACCCTTTCAATCAGATGATACCAATATTTGCTTGATTTAGGTAATGCCAGATGATATTATCTCATCCTGCCCAAGAGATCATTCCCAAGTAAATTAAATTGTCTGAGGGTAATTGAATTACAATTAGAAAATGAGTCATCTGATTGAAGTCTTAGGTCAACCGAAATTCTTACCAATAACCACAAACAAGGGTCCTGATGTGGCGGCGTCTACGCCGTGGGGCCACCTCCCGAGGCTGCCAACCGCGGATGGCTGCCGACCCTCCACGGCCGAAGACAAAATCAACGACCAGTGGAGGAAAACCGGATGCCGGCCGCGGGGAGCAGTTTCGGGAGCCAAACCGTCACAACCATCCCCTGCCCCCTCCCTGGGGGCACGGGTCCTTGGAGCGGCTTCGGTCGCGTCGGGAATTTCCACACCTCTCACACCACACACACACATCACACAGTTTTTCCTACATCGAGAAATGACTCTCCGGCTGTCATTTCTCGAAGACTTCTTCTAGCCGGAGACATTGAGAGCAACCCAGGACCCACGTACACATACATATGAGGACCCTGGAGGACAAGGGGCGAATGTGCCACCGCTCAAGCCAATGAGCGGCCGGCTAGCATTCCCTGGGTTAAAGGCCCGCATCCCGGCCAATCACACGCACGTTTGCGCGTTTTTTTGGCTGAAAATTTAACAGTATCTTAGTTTCATGGACATCTAATACAGGATTAAATTTCAAGCAGATTGAACAATAATTACTATACTGTAGGCTGAAAAAAAAAAAAATCTATGGTGCATTTTTTTTTTTTTTTCTATCAATTTGTCTCTTCCAGAGGATTCTAATGGTATATAATAACATGCTATTCTGTAATATTCTATGTATGCCACCTATTCCAGACTTTAAACACTCATAACTCGAAAGTAAGGTATTGGCGCATTCGCCCCTTGTCCTCCAGGGTCCTCATATGTCCAACTTGCTCAAAACCCATCACTTCGAGTCGCCATACTAAGGGTTCAGTTCTCTGCAATTCATGCGGGAACTGGACCCACTTCACCTGCACAACACTTGCCTCCAAGAAACACTACACAAACACCTGGACCTGTTCCTCATGCCCCTCCCTCTCCCAGTCAAATCCCTCACCTAAAACCCGTCCACCTCTCCTCCCCAACCCACCTAACCTTCCCATATCATCCACTCCCCCCCCCTAAAACCCGTCCACCTCTCCTCCCTAACCCACCTAACCTTCCCATACCATCCACATCCTCAACTCAACACACCACACCCCATCCTAATCCATTCCAACCCCCATCTCCTGCTCCCCAATCCCCACCCCCACCTCACCCATCCCAACCCCCAGCCCCTCCCTCACCCCCATCCCCCCCCTCACCCCCACCCCCACCCCATCCTCGTGCAGCAGCACCCAACATACATCGTGCACATAACATTAACATTCTTCAACTGAACATAGATGGCATCAACACAAAGAAACACAAACTCTCACACTTCATCAAACAACACAACATACACATTGCCATCTTACAAGAAACAAAACTCCGCACAACACAAAGAACACCCACATTTCATAATTTCACCACCATCAGACAAGACCGAGCTGTCGGCGGGGGCGGTGGACTCATCACCCTGGTACACAAAGAAATATCATACATAGTAACCAGTGTACAAACCAAATCCCTCCTCCCCCCAAATGATAACACAACAGAAATACAGTCAATTAAAATACGCACTGGCAACAACTCCAACGTAACCATCATAAACACATACATCCCTCCCCAAACATCCCCTACAGTACCAAATGAATACAGACCACACTTACAACACATCACAAACACCCCACACACCCCACACATCATCCTGGGTGGTGACTTCAACGCCAAGACGTCGGCCTGGTTTGTCGACAACCCCGACACAGACAGAGGGCTGGTACTACAAAACCAAACCGATAACCTCATCATCCTTAATGACATCCATCAACATACCCATATTCCTCACCAAGCCCTCTATAACCCATCATCTCCAGACATCACCTTTTGCTCCCCAGAACTCGCCCCCACAACATCCTGGAGGGTGGTCAGAACCTTAGGCTCTGACCACCTCCCGATCATTATCACCACCAAAACCAGACTCACCCCAGCTAGCCACAAACACACATACACCAATTATAAAAGAGCTAACTGGGAAGCATTCACAAATGAGACAGAACAACACTTCACAACTCTAAACAGTACACCCATCACTAACATCAACAATGCTGTACACATACTCAATAAAACTATCCAAAACGCTGACAAGAAACACATTCCAAGAGGTAACAGATAAAGACACAACCCCAACTTCACACCAGAAATTCAAAACCTCATCAGACAACGCGACATACTGAAACACTCCCCAGCACCCCACACACAAGACATCACACAACAAATTCAAGCACTCAACACCCAAACTAACAACAAAAACTAAATTGGAATAACTTCCTACAAACACTTGATCACAAAACAAACCCCAAAAAACTCTACAAAACACTAAACAGCATCACACTTTCCAACAGCAACACACCACAATCACATGCTGCAATCACAACAACAGACTCTACTCCTTCATGTAAACAACAAGCAAACACTCTCATCAATCACTTTTCACATGTCAGCCACCTAAAACCTCACAAAGACGACCGACGTGTCATCCGACGTAAGAGACAATTCCCCACAGACCCTGACTATACACCCTTCACCAATCACCAGACAAAGCATATCATCAACAATCTCAAGCACTCACCCGCCTGTGGCCTAGACAACATAAGTAACATACACCTCAGACACCTGGGACCACAAGGCATACAAGCACTCACTAACATATCAAACTACAGCTATTCACACAACACAATACCAGACATTTGGAAGCATGGTATCATCATCACATTCCCCAAACCCAACAAAGACCCCACGCTACCCTCCTCACACCGCCCCATCACACTCCTTTGCTCCCCCTCCAAAGTCATTGAACGCCTAGTATTACAACTAATTACACCTGACCTACCCCTAGCTCCAACACAACATGGCTTTAGGCCACTGCACAAACACTCTTCTCACAGACCTTACACAAAGAGCTTTCGACGGCATCAACTCAGCTAGACCACCACACAGATCACTATTAGCCACACTCGACATTAGTAAAGCCTTCGATGCCATCCCCCGCCTCAACCTAACAAACAAAATCTACAACACAAACATGTACAACAACACAAAACGGTGGCTGGCCAACTTCCTAGCAGGCAGATGTGCACACGTATCTTTTGCCGGTCAGCCATCTAAAATCAGAAACTTTCCAAACGGAGTCCCACAAGGATCCGTCCTATCGCCCGCACTCTTCAATCTGTACATGCATGATATATCTACACCCAATACGCCCCAAATAAACCTAGCCTCCTATGCAGATGACATAACACTCACATGCACACACCATGACCCAAAAAGAGCAACAGATCTCCTTCAACCCTATCTCAACAACAACATGGCTGGTGCACTACAAACAGACTTAATCTAGCCCCAGCCAAATCCACCGCAACCCTGCTCACAAGTTGGACAGGAGAACACGAATACATCCCTCAACTCACCATAAACAACACACCCCTAACACATACACACACCCAAAATCCTAGGAGTAACATATGATACTCATATGACATTCAAACAGCACACCACAAACATTAAAAAGAAATTGACACCCAGACTTAATGCCCTCAGGTCACTTGCTCACACAAACTTTGGACACAACAAAGAAACTACCACCACAGTATATAAACAATACATAAGATCAGTGATGGAATACGCAAGCCCAGCCTGGGCTTCTAACCTAGCTGAAACACATCATAAGACCTTACAGACTATTCAAAACAAAGCCCTGAAGATCATTACAGGATGCACAGCTACTTCACCCACAGATCACCTACATCAAGAAACCAAAATCCTCAAAGTCAAAGACCATCTGGACATGAGAGGCACTCAATTCCTGGCAGCAGCCTCCACGAACCAAGACCACCCACTAAACTACATGGCAACACACCCACTGACACCAAGAAATATCAAAACAACACCCAGCACACGGTATCACACACAATTATTGTCCTCTCTCCCTCCCTGCTCACCCCGAACCAACTTCCAAAAGCACATCCATACTCATATCTCTCACCGATCCATCCACTCACTCACAGACAACACGCAGCTGCATGCACGACCTCCCGAAATCCATCCTTCCGAATCCTCCCTTCCTCGCGAGGACAGAGTCCATCTGGCCAGGCTGAGATGCGGACACCATCCAGCTCTCCTGAGCTATCAGAAGAGACTGGATGACTCCGTTGTCGACGCCTGTCCGGGATGTAACACAGCACCCCATACCATTAAACACATCATAGAAGACTGCATTTCACACAACCACTTACGCCAACAACACAATCTACACTCAATGAGAGCTCTGTGGGAAAGCCCGATCGTGGCCATGGCCTTTCTCAGGGACTCGGGGCTGTTCGGCCAGGCAGCTTAGGGAACAACAACAACAACAACAACAACAAGAGACTGAAACTGCACGTATGTGTGGAACACTCAGTCTTAACATTTTATGTATGTATGTATGTACTTCTCAGGTCTGGTGTCCAAGCGTCATTTCCGTCTTTCCCACGGTCTGGGTCGGTCGGGAGACTTGGCTGAGACACAGCCCAAAGCCGCCGGGTCCAGCCTACTCTACAAGCTCACCAACGCTATCATGCTTGATCTCATTAGACAGATAGGTAGGTTTATACAATTATATATATTTTTTTGTAACAATTATATTAAGAGAGATAGTTAATAGATGCAATATATTTTTTTTGTTAAGGTATGATATTGAGACAGATTCTATCTATCTATTGCCTGACGCCGTGATCCCCGAAGGGGTGGCCACGAACGAACCGCCCCCATGCACCTCTGTCCCCAGTCAGTCGACGCCCCTCCTCCCAACCAGCACCGCCTTCATCCATATACTTCCTCAGGAACATCCATATTTTCAAGAAAAAATTGGATGAAAGTAGACTGAGAGACGGGACAACACGAGCTTAGCTCAACTCCTGTAAACTACAATTAGGTAAATACTCCATCCTTCCACATCTCCCTCTCTGTCCTTCCACCTCGCTCTCGTACACCCTCTTAGTCATTCTCTCGCTTTCCATTCGTTCCATATGGCCGAGCCATCTCAAGTTGTTCCTTTTCACACTTTCCAGCACATATACCTCCACACCACACCTCCTTCTTACTTCCTCATTCGTCTGTCTATCCCTCCATGTAACTCCGCACGCACTTCTCAAGTAACTCATTTCCACCGCTCTCACTCTTGGTCTGAGTCTCTTCCCAAACGTCCATCCTTCGCTTCCGTAAGTTAGTGTCGGGATTACCACACTGTCATGCAAGGACTTCTTCACTTCCATACTGACCACCCTATTTCTTGTTACTGCTTTCAACGTTCCTACAACCCTCTTCCCCTGTTGCACCCTCTTCCGCACTTCTTCATCCATAGTCCCATCTCTACTCAACACACTGCCCATATACTTAAAAGAGCTGACGATCTCCATAGCCTGACCGTTCAACTTCACCTCACACTCTGTGACTTCACCCCTTTCGAAGACCATAACCTTGCTCTTCCCCGTATTTACCTTCAAATTCCGTTTTTCACACACTGTTCCAAACTCATTTACCAGACCCTGCAACTCCTATTCATTATTGCTCATCAGAACTGTATCATCCGCATACAGCAGTACTGTATAGGCAGCTTCCACTCATTTCCCTCCCTTTTCAGCGATACACCAACATCCACTGCTCTTCCTAGTACAGTAGGGTCCCCATTTGTGCGTGTTCGAGCTGTGCGTTTCACGATCTGTGCGAGCTACCAAAAATATTAATTTAATAATTCCAAACTGTGCTAATATTGTTCGAAGTGTGCGAGCGCCGAAATAAAGGTAAGCAAATCCGTGGAGAAACCCAAATGTACGAGTTTCTTCACAGCTGTGCGAGATACGTCATGCGCCGTGACGTCACAGCCAGCTTCTGCGCCGCTTGGGTACCGGGTGGGAGGGGGTAGTCGGCCATATTTTTTTGCCCCCGCTCTAGTGCACGCATAGCTCCGTGAGAAATTTGTATACCTTGAACGGCTGAGCCAACCTAGCCCTTATTGACCATGCCACCCCCCACATTCCGGGAAGCGGCGGACCATCACACTGGAACTAAAGCAGAAAGTTATCGAGTTAAAGGATGCTGGAAAAGGAAATTCAGTTGTAGCCAAACAGTTGGGACATACCGAGTCGAATGTTAGATCAATTTATAAGAAAAAGGCTGAAGTGTTGAAGTGTGTCCAGGCGTATGGTTCATCTGCTATTGATAAAAGGCAGAACAGCAGTGATTATCGTATGATTAAGATGGAAAGATATCTTCACATCTGGGTGTCTAGGAAGGAAGGAGAGGGAGTGCCACTTACTAAAACACAAATTCAAAAATAGGCCATGGAAATATATAACACAGTGTGCCAGAACAGTCACAAAGAAAAGGGAAACTTCCAAACTTCTACTGGCTGGCTTTATCGTTTCTTAGGTAGAAAGGAGATAAGGAATGTGAAATTTACCGGAGAAAGTGCATCAGCAGACACCGAAGCAGCAGCTAATTATCCTCAGATCTTCGCAGAACTCATTAATGATGGAGAATACCAGGCAAACCAAATTTATAATATGGACGAAGCAGGAATAGTTTACAAGAAAATGCCTAAGTCCACCTTCTTGGCGAAGCAAATCAAACAGGCCCGCGGGAGGAAGGCGGACAAGTCGAGGTTCACAACCCTTTTTTGTTGCAACCTGAGTGGGTCTCATAAACTAAAGCCATTAGTGGTGCACACAGCCAAACATCCCCGATGTTATAAACATCCATGAACGACGCTAACGTGCATTGGAGGAGGACTGAAAATGGGTGGATGAATTCCTCAACCACCAAAGACTGGCTCCTTAACTGTTTCGTTCCCGCTGCCAGGTGGAAGTGCCAGCAACTTGGCCTTCCCTTTGATGTTCTTCTCACCATGGAAAACTGCCCAGCTCATCCTTCTTACCTGGACGACATCCACCCAAATGTTCGTGTTGTGTTTTTACCCCCAAACACAACATCCAAAATCCAACCGCTCGACCAGGAGGTCATAGCTAACGTGAAGAGTTTTTATCAGACTAAAGTCTACAGTCAACTTGCAGCAGCAACGGAAACATGGGATGAAATTCGTCAGATTTTGGCAGAGGTGTCTGATGATGAGGATGCTGACATAGACGATCCCTCTCCTCCTCAAAGTGAAGAGCCATCACACCCTGAGTTCCCACACCTGCTCAACCCTGATGAAGCTATGACAGTTCATGATTTTTGGAGGCAATACACCATAAAAAATGCAGTGGACAGCATGGTTGAAGCATGGGATAAAATAAATGTCGCTACCATTCTTCATTCGTAGGAAGCACTGGCCCCTCACCTTGTGGCTGAGGTGAGTGGGTCTGTGCAGGTGCTCAGTGAGTCTGTGGCAGCAGCAAGAAATGTGCCTGGCTTTGAAAACGTTACAAAAGAGGAGATTAATGAAATTTATGCTATAGGTGACTTGCAGACCCCTGATGACATAATGAATGTTGCAGAATTAGAGGATGAACTTCGACAACAGAACCCTGAATAACCAGAAGAACAGGCAGGACTGATGTCAATGACAAAACTGAGTGTTATCCTGGCTGAGGTAGACCAACTCAAAGATATGCTGACTGCTGAGAGACAACGAAGCTGACAAAATGGTGAGAACAGAGATGCATGTTGGACTTGACAGATTGTTCCAGAACTACAGGGAATCGTACAATAAAAGAGTGAAAGAGAGGAAACAGACTCGTATTACAACACTCCTATCTCGCGTCACAATTCTCCCTACCATCAATTCCTTTGAGACCTCTGGTGGACGCTTCTGAAATAGCGCCAGAGCTACGACTGTAGACATCACTATACCCAACACCTAGGATATGCACAGTTTATCTCAATTTGTGTGTGATTCTACACGTTTTTATTATACAGTATACGACTACACTAAGTGCTTATATAGTATAGTAATAAAGGGAAGGTCCATATGCAGCTGATTATGACTACAAACATAATTATAAGCTGATTAATTATCATAACAAAATTGGCGCGAAAATACCTGCTGACTTTTTATTGTAAATATACTGTAAGTTATTTATGAAAATGGGTGATTTTAAAATATATAAAACAAAAGTATGCATAGACCAAAGTATGAGTCAGCTACAGAAATTTCGACTAACTGCATATATTATAGAATTGTTGAAGGAGAGGGAGGGTGGATAGCCCCGCGATGTCGCCCATTTCCCACAATGCACCGCGGTAAACCTTGCGTTCAGCACCTCTATCGGCCACTGTAGGCATTTATTGGTAGAGAGAATTGCCCCGCCCCCTACAGCCGTGGTGGCCCCGCCCACTACAGCCACCTCCTTTGCCACACCGTCCACGTTCTGCCACACCTGCCAATGATTTTGATGGATTCCTACACGAAATAGGCGTTAAAGAAACAAAACTTCGCCTGGATAGAGCTATGAATCTAGGGGAGGAGCGTAGCACCGATGGTGAGTCAGACGGAGACGGGGCTGGGGCCGGGATAGCATAGCTGCACTCGCCCTGCCGCGGGGGTTTGCCTCGGAGCCCCCTAGCTTAATGTGAGTAAACAATGACTTATTATTGTTTAATTATTGCTTACTTTTATTTATATTATGTATTGTTATGAATATGTGTCAGTTAGTGTTGTTTTGTATAGGTAATATGAAGTTGAACCCCTAAACTCGGGACCGTCCATCCACCAAATTAATTATTTCCCATAAGATACATGTTTCGATTTGTACGATTTCGAGTTGTGCAGCCTCATTCATCCACCAAATTCTCGCACAAATGGGGACCCTGCTGTATTTCTTTCATGACTTCATCCATATATACAGTAAACAACCACGGACGGAGACATCACACACCCCTGTTTGAACCCAACATTCAGGTCAAAGAACTTGCTCTGCTCATTCTCACACGTACTGCCGCCTTTGCACCCTCATACATGCTCTTCACTGCTTTCAGCAACTTGCCATCTACTCCGTATATTCTAAGTACCTTCCACATACCTTCTCTATCCACTCTGTCATAGGCCTTCTCCAAGTCCATAAAGGCAACATTCACCTTTTGTTGCTTCTCCAGATATTTCTTTACAACACAATTCAGGGTAAAAATCTGATCCACACATCCTCTTCCCTTCCTAAAACCTCCCTGCTCGTCGCCTATCCATTTCTCCGTTCTCACTCTCTCAATCACTACCCTACTGTACACCTTCCCTACTCTGGTGATGGGCTGGTCTATCAGAGTGAGAACTGAGCGATCTCTGCCATACCCATAGCTTACTCTGACCGTTCCTTTTACTTATATATTTTCTAGATCTCAAGTGACGGCGTCTCTTCCGTGGATTGACCTCCCAATCTACCAAGATTGGAAGCCAAAGTGTCACATTTTTCCTTTGCCCCTCAACTTTCTTTTCATAATTGCTGAGGGGCACAGAGCCTTGGGTGGGGCTTTGGTTTCCCGGGCGTTTCCGCACTCTCCTCAGCTCCGCACCATGGAGTGGCTTCGGTCACCCAGGCTTTATTGTGGTAGGCAGGGAGGGTTCTGTGGGGGCGCTCGGTTATGGCCTTGGCCTTGCTCGGGGCCTTGGGGCTGTTCGGCCAGGCAGTCTGGGGAACAACAACAACAACAACAACAATACCTTCCCTACTACGCTTAAAAGACATATTCCTCGGTGGTTACCACACACTCCTCTTTCCCCTCTGAGACAGATTAAATACCTTATTTTTGTTATAGATTACAGTACTGTACTGTATTACTCATATCTATATCTATTGTATCTACTATAGAGTTTGCCAACTGAAAGGGGCACTAATAAACCCTTCGATATTTTGCATAAGGTTTACTCCCCTAGACAGGTTGCCGACCAATTCAGATTCCCATCCACCCGTATTGTTATAAGGTCTCCTCTAGATGGGTTGCTGACCAAGGGTGACGAGTCTCATCCATCCGAGTATATACTGTACAGTATAGCCTAATATTGCCAATATTTAATGGTTAGCAATCCAGAGATTTGACCTTTTTTGTCAGTAACTTTGTGTCTTGTCCCATAGGTGTTCAGAAAACGGCAGCTTGTCTGGTGGTTCCCATGGCGACGGGAATGACACTAACCCTTTGCCTGCTGACGTTAAGACACTCCCGTCCACAAGCCAAATATGTACTCTGGCCCCGGATTGACCAGAAGTCCTGTTTTAAGGCCATTGTTACTGCAGGTAAGACTGGTTCTTTGACAACCAAACCATTATACCACCTCAACCAGGGTTAACTGAACCTGTGTCAATTTAAGTTCTAACCTAATTTAACCATAACTAAATCTAAGAGGTGGACATGATCTCGTCGTACATAAGAAACCTCAATAAAACATTTTGCCCGTTGGATCCCATAAATGTTTCCAAGCTACCAAGAGTCTATGATCACACAGTTGAGTTTATTTCCAAAATAATTAATAAGTGCTTCTCTGAAGGTAACTTCCCACATTCTGAAAAGCATGCACTACGACCTAGTCTAAAGAAACCTGGACTTGATGTTGAGAACATGTTGAACTATCGTCCTGTCTCCAACCTGTCCTTCATATCAAAGATATTAGAGCGTGCAATACTTGACCAATTACAACCACTACTTCAGCAGAATGAAACTATCCCAATTTTCCAGTCTGCTTACCGACAGCATCATTCAACTGAAACAGCATTGATTAGAGTACATAATGATCTAGTTGAGAACCTTTGCAATGGTGTGGCCTCACTATTGGTCTTCCTTGATCTCTCTGCGGCCTTTGACACAGTGGATCACGAGTTGTTATTGAGTGATCTTTATGATTGTGGTGTGCGTGACTCCGCTCTCTTGCTTCTTGGGTCGTACTTGTCAGGTAGATCCCAGAGTGTGATGGTAAATCAAATGGTCTCGGACTCGACACCCCTGCAGTATGGTGTTCCGCAGGGATCAGTTTTAGGTCCTATCCTATTTATAATTTATATCAGCAGTTTGTCTCTTCTGCTTCGTGCACATAATGTCACCTTTCACTTTTATGCAGATGACACCCAGATTTATGTGAGAATCACAAATATAGTTGATGTACGGAGCAAGATGGAATTGTTGATGTCTGATATCAAGAAGTGGATGAGAGCGAGAAAACTTAAACTAAATGATGGTAAAACTGATATTCTCATCATCCGAGGAAATAGAAGAGCTGATGATATACAGTAAAAGTCCGATAATCCGACGACCGATAATTGGAATCTCCCAATAGTCCGATTTTTTTTAAATGAGGCCAAATCCGAATTCACCCAATAGTCCGAATTTAAAAAAGTCCCAAAGTCCCCTTTTTGAGGAATTAGGCCACCCAAAAACCACCCAAATAACATATAATGGAACACACATATCATATGTTCATGAAATCACTTTATAAGTTTACCATTATGTGTCATATGGGATGTATAGTGTTATATTGTGCATATGCATTGCTTATATTGTGTTCAGGTTTTCGTCAGGCCATTAATACACAGGTTCATAGGGGTAAATTCCAATAATCCGAAAAATCCGGTAATCGGAACGAGGCCTGGTCCCCTGCTATTCGGATTACAGGACTTTTACTGTAGTAGGTGCCCTCTCCATCAATGTGGGTGGATCTCAGCTGCGACCGGCCAACTCTGTTCGAAATCTGGGTGTATATGTGAACTCCCGATTAGATTTCAAAGAGCATGTAAACCAGATAGTTAAAAGTTGTTACTTGCACATCAGAAATCTCTATTTGGTGAAGTCCGTTAAATCCTAAATCCGTTGTATCGAGGTCCGTTAAATCGAGGGTCGACTGTTTACTAAAAAATTACGAAACTCAAGCGTTCACAAGGATTCAGGCTCATGGCAGCCATAACTCACCTATTTATTTTCACCATCAAAACTGAACAACTTGATCTAGAGTGGTCTAGTCTTTACCATTCGCAAGATAACAACGATTAATGCCTCCTGAGTAATGTCTGCTATGTTCTTTCCTTATACTATTCTTTACCATTCGCAAGATAACAACGATTAATGCCTCCTGAATAATGTCTGCTATGTTCTTTCCTTTCACATAAACATTACGCTATTCAGTGTGTAGTTGGGTCTGAGTAAATGATTAGATTAATATCCAGTATTCGATAAATGGATATCAATTGTAGTCATGTACATAATCTTTAACTGTCTTGGTGATGTAATGGTTGGAGTGTATTATAAAAATCTGTATGTGGTATCCCAGGTTTGAATCCTGGGAGGATCACAAGCTTGCATTAATTTTATTGGGAGGTGTTTGGTGTTGGGAGTGAAATTAATGAATTAGATTAATTAATTAGATTCAGGAATAATTTGTAGCGAGGTCGGTCCCTTGAGATCTGTGCCCCATAACTTGTTCTTTCCATTCACATATACATTATGCTATTCAGTGTGCAGTTGGGTTTCTATCCCTCCATCTGTGCCTTTGTCTCCTTTCCGGTCGTTCCATAGCTGTGGTTGTGGACGGCCACCGTTCACTTCCTCAACCTATCAACTCTAGTGTTCCTCAGGGTTCTGTCCTATCTCCAATTCTCTTCCTATTATTTATTAATGACCTTCTCAATTGCACCTCCAGCCCCATTCACTCATATGCTGACGACTCTACATTACACTATTCAGCTAGCCTTCCACAACATCACTCACAGCAGGAACTCCAAAACTCACGTAAGGAGGCCATAAAACACCTATCTTCTGATCTCTCTACTATCTCTAATTGGGACAGAGAAAACCGTGTTACAGTACTGTACATTCAATTATTATTATTATTATTATTATTATAGAAGCTGTCTAAGCCTCCCAACAGGGTGCAGATACACCTATAAAAGATGAATCCCCACAAAATACCTGTAAGTACTGGAGAGAGACTACGACAACTAAGAAAAAGGAAAAGGGCTACAGTAGTTAGAGAGCCCAGAAGAAAAGATCAGTTTGTCAATTAAAACACCATTCTAAAAAGAATAAAAGCAAATCATGATTAAAACAAAAATTTACTGCTGTAATAAAACATTAACTCTGGACTTAAAAGCTGAGATATGGGTTGACTGTACAACCTCGTTTGGCAAATGATTCCAAAAGGGAATCATTGAAGGAATAAAACACCGAGAAAACTGAGATGTAGAAACATTAATTGGAGTCATGGAAAGGTCATTAACCCGTACAGCCCCAGCGACGCGTCTGACGCGTCGGCGATGTATGTAACGCACAGCCCCAGCGACTCGTCTGACGAGTCACCCTAATTGCTCCGACCGTAACCTCAGGTGTAGCCACTCGAGAGGGCTCAGATTTGTATGGGAACTGTGTACGTATCCCACGCAACCGTGCCGATGGTTGAAAACTCTCAAAGTCCACGTGCGTGCGCGTGAGCGCGCAATAACCTAGTTTTTTGGGGTAATTGCCTTCAATTTTGTACTCTTGTAAAATACGTTTACGGGGCTCTGTAGGACCATTCTTTAAGCTTTTTGAGCAGTTTTTCGTGGTTTTTCCTTCATTCCTAACCCATTCGCTATTGTTTCTGGAATAAAACAATTTTTTGAAAACCGGCCGGGTTCTGGTGAACAAACAATACAAAACTAGCCGGGGCTCCACGGGTTAAGACTCCTCGTAAATCTTGTTGCGCGAATTGGAATAAAAGGTTCTGGTAAAACACTATGCAACATCAGATTGCTTCCAATATTCAATGCTTCCAAAACTCAATTTCTCCATTTGTCTAGTCGTCACCCCCTTCCAGAAAACTATAACTTACTCTTCAACAACATACAATCTTGCTAAAATAGCTTCCCAGAAGCTGGGTGTGCTCAATCGCCTCCGGGGATTATTTACCCCTGCGCAGTTTCTTGCTCTGTACAGGGGAACAGTGCGTCCTTGTATTGAGTATTGTTCACACGTGTAGGGAAGATCCTCTCAGACAGCACTTCAAGACAAAGTAGAAAAGAAAGCCTTCCGTCTCATTAACTCATGTTCACTCATCAATTCTCTGCAGTTTCTCTCTCTTTGATGCAATGTTGCATCTCTCTCACTATTCTACGGCTATTATAATAATCAGTGTTCCTCAGAGCTCTCTCAGTGTATACCACCCCTTTTCGTAGAGCACGTAGCACTCATCTTGCAATACAATTCCACCCCTACTCTGTGCAACTCTCCAACTCTAGAGTGAAACGTTATTCTCAAACTTTCTTCTATTCAACAGCTGAGCTCTGGAACTCTCTCCCAGAATCAGTCTTTCCCTCATCCTAAGACTTAAATTGCTTCAAACTCTGAGTGTCCAGGCATTTTGGGTCGAACGTCCCTTGATTTTGGCCCTGTCACTCTTTCAACTCTGGGGGAGACTGTCTTGGTAGTGTAATGGTTAGAGTGTTTAAAATCTGTATGTGGTATCCCAGGTTCGAATCCCGGGAGGATCACATGCTTCATTAGGAGGTGTTTGGTGTTGGGAGTGAAATTAATAAATTAGATTAAATTCTATAAGTTCAGAAATAATTTGTAGCGAGGTCGGTCTTTTGAGATCTGTGCCCCATAAATTGTTCTTTCCTTTCACATAAACATTACACTATTCAGTGTGCAGTTGGGTCTGAGTACATGATTAGATTAATATCCAGTTCTCGATAAATGGATATCAATCGTAGTCATGTACATAACCTTTAACTGTCTTGGTAGTGTAATGGTTAGAGTGTATAAAAATCTGTATGTGGTATCCCAGGTTCCAATCCCGGGAGGATCACATGTTTGCATTAATTTCATTGGGAGGTGTTTGGTGTTGTGAGTGAAATTTATTAATTAGATTATTTACATAACCAAGGTTAGGCTACTTTTTTTTGCGCGTAATTATGAATACCTGTACCCGAAAAAAACCCATGAAAATTCACAGATTCAGCCGGGAGCGGGATGGCGGGAGTATTTAAATGCTCAGTGAAAGTTGGAGGTCACCAAGGTTCAGTGCTGAGCCCATTACTGTTTGTTTTGGTCCTGGAGGCTCTGTTAACCCGGGAACTGCGGGAAGACTCTTAAGAGTTCCCCCGGCGGACTGCGGGAAGACTCTTAAGAGTCAGGGGGGAAAAAAATCAATTTAAAACACCGAAAAACAAATATTTTTATTGTTTTTATTTTTTTTTGCCCCTGGGCCATGCCAAATATCACTCCTCCACCTCCCTTCCTTCCCCAGTTTCCTCCCCTCCTTCAGTTATCACCTATTTTCCCTGTTGTTCCCTTTTCCTGTGGTCTATTTTCGTGCTAACATTAGCGAGTTGGTAGCAGGGTGTTGTCATCACTGTTAGCAAGCGAGTGCAAGAGAGAGAGAGAGAGAGTATCGATCGACAGTCTCTCTCCAGAGGTGGTGGGCTGGGAGGTTGCCTCAGCCATATACCTGTATTGTGTAACTCCCGGCCTGTATCGCCGATTTTGACCATCCAAACGCTGTTTCCACTTGTTTTATTGTTGTAACAGGTTAATACCTTTATAATCAACCTATAATAGGCGCATATGGATAAGTATTAATGCTATTTATGGTAAAATAAATATTTTAGTGATGGGAACAGCTCAAATACGTCAGCACAGGAGTGTGGTGTCTCATACCCCCCATGCGCACTTCAGAGGTTAAGGGACTCTAGAACAGGACTCCCATGGGAGTTGTTATATGCAGATGACCTAGTTCTAATGGCAGATAGTACGCAGGAAGCGCAGGTAAAGTTCAATAGGTGGAGGGAGGGTTTGGCAAACAAGGGACTAAAAGTTAATACAGATAAAACAAAGGTCATGATCAGTGGAGTAGAGCACGGAACTATGGAAAGAAGCGGTAACTTTCGTTGCGAGGTATGTGGGAAAGGGGTGGGAAGTACCTTATTAAATGTTGCGTCTGTAGTGACTGGGTACACAAGAGATGTAGCGGGGCGAGAGGACCTTTAACGAGAATCATAGACTTTGAATGTGCAGGGAGTAAGGGAGAACTTGTGTTGAATGACCCACCTATTAGTGTTGATTTCGGCAGTGTAGCGCTGGAGAGTGTGAATAAATTCTTCTATTTGGGCGATACGGTTTCCGCCGGAGATGGCGCTGAAGCTGGCTCCATTGCTAGAGTCAGAAATGGTTGGGGGAAGTTTTGAGAGCTGTTGCCATTCCTGACCATGAGAGGACTCCCACTCCACCTTAAAGGGAAAGTGTTTACCTCGTGTGTTAAGAGTGCGATGACCTATGCCTCAGAGACATTGCCGGTTAAAGCGGAGGATAGCAATAGAATGGAACGGAATGCGAAGAGAATGGTGAGATGGATGTGGGGTTAACCTCAGGGACGGGGTATCGAGTGAGGAATTAAGATGGGGTCTGGGCATTAGTAGTATCAGTGAAATGATGCTCACGAGCCGACTTGGTTGGTTCCTTTGGACACATGGAGAGAATGGATAATCAGAACTGGGTGAAGAAATGCCAGACTGTGAATGTGGGAGGAGCTGCGCGTAGGGGTAGACCTAGAAAGACGTGGAATCAGGTACTCCGGTCCAATCTCAAAATATAAAACTTGACAGCAGAGGTAGCCCTTGACAGAGTCACCTGGAATGCCGCCATTTAGGATGTGAGACTGTAACCACACTCTCTGTGGATGAAGCGGTCTTTAAACTTATATTTATGTAGGACCTTAGCTTAACACCTAACGAGCGGCCTAGGCGGTAAATAATATGTAGCCACCAGCGGGGTGTTTTTACCCAAAATAGGGTTGTTTACGTGATAATTTTCATGCCTAAATAAGGCCCAGAGCGTAAAACAAGTATCTATCCCTGAAAGGGCATAAACAGAGCTTTCCAATGACACCCCAACGATCATTGTACTACCGCTAGTTTTCTTGCAACAATCGAGCAACACGAGTGCAAAAACCATGTAATTCGGTACTTTCCCCACACAATTCACTGTGTAGCGAGTGTGAGAGGGTGGAGGAGGGTGGGATTCATGTCAGTTGGTCCACTGCGGTGGTCTGGAGCAGTCAACGCTCGCTACTCTCCTGCCACCACTTGTCTCTCTCTCTCAGCAACATTACGTGCTGAAAATGGCACACGACTTATGTTGTGAGCTGCCACATAGTCCAAATTTCTTTCACTCGACTTATGTTGCGCGCCGCCAGTTAAGGGTTAAAGGGGACCTTACTGGGGTACGTAATACAGTACTAGCATAATGGTGGCGAAAATTGGTAAAAATACTGTAGAAAGAAAAAGAGAGGACTTTGGAGTTTGGCTCGGAATGAAGCATAGTGTTTATGTATATCGACATCAGCGGATCGCAACATGCACGCGATGCGCTCGGAACGAAGCACGCTTAGTTTTTTTTTTCCCCTCAATAAACAGCTCATCAAACATGAAGCTAGAATTCCTATTTGATCCAATCTCCTTCTCACTGTATGGAACCAATGGTGACCGAACAATTTAACCAATACATCCTATCCACTGCCAATATAACCAGTGCTCTTAATAATAATAATAATAATAAGCATGTTACTTATTTCTCATAAGCGCCAATTTTTCCGAAGAATTCACTAGCGCTCGGAAAGAGAAAGAAAAAAGAACAAAATCAATGCATCAAAAGAAAGCTTATATACAACACACATTTAACAATCACTAGCAGTGGCAAAATAGCCTAAACTCTATAGCCATCTGTCATGACACCTCTCTCAAGATCATAGCTTCTCTCAAAGAGAAAAGTCTTAAGTTGTCTCTTGAAGCATTCAACAGAACTCAGTTGTCTCATGGACAGCGGAAACCTGTTATACAACCTCGGAGCCATGTAGGAGAATGACCTCTCAAAGAAAGAAGACTGCTGGAAAGCCCTTGGTTCATCAAGACGAAAAGGGTCATTGTCATGATGCACAACTACACCATGGTGTGCTGGTGGGCGCCTGAGCAGCTCCGCAAGGTACCTAGGCTCACCAAATTTGAGAACCTTAAAAGTCACTAATCACAACTTAAATTCTATTCTTGCTCTTACTGGCAGCCAGTGCAGTTCTATGTGAAGAGATGTAGTAGGAGTTCTAGGTGGAACACCAAAAATGAGTCTTGCGGCCCTGTTAAGAACAGACTGAACTTTCTTTAAAATATAATTTGGAAGACCCACCAACAGGGCATTGCAATAATCAACACGAGAGAAGACCAATGAGTGAACCAACGTCAGGAGGCAATGTCTGGTTATAAACGGCTTCACCAAATAGAGATTTCTGATGTGCAAGTAACAACTTTTAACAACTTTTAACTATTCTAGCAACAGTGGCAGCCTCGGCCCCACCACCGGCAGAGATGGTATCTCCTAGGTAACAAAACTTGTTTGGAGCTGGTGAACAAGTTTTGTTACCTAGGAGATACCATCTCTGCCGGTGGTGGGGCCGAGGCTGCCACTGTTGCTAGAATTAGGTGTGGCTGGGGGAAGTTCAGAGAATTGATGCCAATCCTGACCATGAAAAGAATGCCTCTCCCCCTGAAGGGAAAGGTGTATGCCTCATGTGTTAGAAGTGCAATGACGTATGCCTCAGAAACATGGGCCGTTAAAGTAGAGGATGTCAACAGAATGGAGCGTAATGAGATGAGAATGGTGAGATGGATGTGTGGGGCCAGGCTACAGGATAGAATAACAAATGTTGAGCTGAGGAGACGTTTAGGTATAAAGAGTATTAGCGAGGTGATGCGTACAAGTAGACTGGGATGGTATGGACATGTGGAGAGAATGGATGAACAAAATTGGGTGAAAAAATGCAGGTCTGTGATTGTGGAGGGAGCTGCACCAAGGGGTGGACCGAGGAAGACCTGGGATCGGACTATACGCGCCGATCTCAAATCCAAGAACTTGACAAGTGAAGCAGCCCTTAACAGGGTTGCCTGGAATGCCGCCATTAGGACAAGAGACTGAAACTGCACTTATGTGTGGAACACTCAGTCTTAAAATTTTATGTATGTATGTATGTATGTATCTGGTTTACATGCTCTTTGAAATCTAATCGGGAGTTCACATATACACCCAGATTTCGAACAGAGTTGGCCGGTCGCAGCTGAGATCCACCCACATTGATGGAGAGGGCACCTACTATATCATCAGCTCTTCTATTTCCTCGGATGATGAGAATATCAGTTTTACCATCATTTACTTTAAGTTTTCTCGCTCTCATCCACTTCTTGATATCAGACATCAACAATTCCATCTTACTCCGTACATCAACTATATTTGTGATTCTCACATAAATCTGGGTGTTATCTGCATAAAAGTGAAGGGTGACATTATGTGCACGAAGCAGAAGAGACAAACTGCTGATATAAATTATAAATAGGATAGGCCCTAAAACTGATCCCTGCGGAACACCATACTGCAGGGGTGTCGAGTCCGAGACCATTTGATTTACCATCACACTCTGGGATCTACCTGACAAGTACGACCCAAGAAGCAAGAGAGCGGAGTCACGCACACCACAATCATAAAGATCACTCAATAACAACTCGTGATCCACTGTGTCAAAGGCCGCAGAGAGATCAAGGAAGACCAATAGTGAGGCCACACCATTGCAAATGTTCTCAACTAGATCATTATGTACTCTAATCAATGCTGTTTCAGTTGAATGATGCTGTCGGTAAGCAGACTGAAATATTGGGATAGTTTCATTCTGCTGAAGTAGTGGTTGTAATTGGTCAAGTATTGCACGCTTTAATATCTTTGATATGAAGGACAGGTTGGAGACAGGACGATAGTTCAACATGTTCTCAACATCAAGTCCAGGTTTCTTTAGACTAGGTCGGAGTAGTGCATGCTTTTCAGAATGTGGGAAGTTACCTTCAGAGAAGCACTTATTAATTATTTTGGAAATAAGCTCAACTGTGTGATCATAGACTCTTGGTAGCTTGGAAACATATATGGGATCCAACGGGCAAAATGTTTTATTGAGGTTTCTTGTGTAGGACGAGATCATGTCCATCAGTGAAAGGATGAGAGGACATTATTAGGAATGTGTTGGGGTTGGAGTACAACTGAAAGTTCTTCACCAACAGAAGCATCATCCAGTTCCTGTCTTATGCGAGTTATCTTGCCAGCAAAAAATGACACAAAGTTGGCAGCCAACTCGGCATCGGGTACAGAAGGTCTTAAGCTGACTCTTGTTTTTCCAAGTAAACTGTTTACAATTGAAGCCAACCTCCTCTGGTCGTTACCACATGAGTCAACTTTTCCCTGATAATACACTTTCTTTTCATCTTTGATTGTGTGGACCACGGCTCTTCTGGCTGACAGATATTGCAACCATGTAGAGTCTGTTTTATTTTTCCGCCATTCACGTTCAGCTCTTCTACGCGCTCTTCTAAGAAATTTAACTCGAGTGCCATACCAGGGTGAATCATCTCGTACTATGATTTTCTTCTCTACTTCTGGACAGTGATGATCGAACATTAATTTAAGTGCATTTCTATGTACCTCCACCAGCTCATCTGAAATAAGGTTGGAAGTATCAATACTTCCCAAGTAGTGTTTTACTTCACTGCTAGCCAAATTTTGGTCTGTATTTTTATAATTTCTAAATCTGATTACTTTTTCATGTGTGAGTGGCTTAGGGAAATCAAAGCTGAAAGTAATCCAAGCATGATCAGAGGTATTAGGGTCAGCATTCTCTATGCGATATTACGCGCTATCCCACCCCCTCCTCCCTCTCCTTCCACCCCCTGGGCGCGGGAATATTCGCCCGGGAAATCTCGCCGCTCGATGACAATCTAGCCGCGCGGTGCCATTCGCTCCACATTTTCCAAGTACGGACCGCTCCCCCACCCCCCCCAGACATTTTTTTGGGGGTCAAATATATATGGGCCGATGCACGCTAACATTCCCTACACGCTGATGTAGTTTTTATCGATATTGGCAATGGGTCCCAAAATCATCATACGTGCGCACAGGGGTGTGGTGTCTATTACCCCCTGTGTGCACGTCTTAGGTTAATGCGATAGTCCAAGGCAGCGGTGACAGATCTACATATTCCTCAGAGAGACGGGCACAAGGGTGGAAAGGCACTTCTGGCCGGGACTGTACATACATACATACATACATTATTATTATTATTTATTATTGATTTATTTCACCATTGTAACCATTTTTAAGTCACTGTCCACTGCTTCCATGCATCGATTTGGACTGCAGAAAATCATTGATTGACTACTGGAAGCCTTGACTTAACCTTTTCATGCACTGGGGGTTGCCGTTTAGTATTCAGAAATAGAATTTTCTTGATCTCATAATTACCTCTCCAAAATTAGTTTTCTGACCACAGCTCACTCAAAGACAAGTGCAGAGGTTGAAGTAACTAGACTAAAGGTTTCTCTAAAGGTTTCTATACACCCATGATGGTCATAAAGGCTTTTAAGTACCCCAGAAAGGGCGTAAATCGCATCCTTGTGTGCGAAAGCGTTAAATACAAGTTGACTAACTGAATAAGTGTGTGTGTGTTGTTCTGTGTGTCATGGATCGCCCGCTATGACAAGGTCCCGGACCCTAAGAATTGGAACTTTATACTTTTTTTTTTTTTTTTTTTTTTTTTTTAAAAGAGACAATGAACGGAGGAAGGAAAAACACAGATAAAACAAAAAGGTCCATGTGCTTAAAGGCATCCTCCATTCATAAAATGTTTGTAACAACTGGATTTAAACATTTGTAGATTGTAAGTTTGTGGAAAGCAATTCGAGGGAAGTGAATTCCAAAGAGTAGTAGCTCTGGGGATAAATGAATTCTGATAAGCAGAAGTTCTGCATTGTGGAGGAGAAAGTGTAAATTCATGGGCGCTCTCAGCTGCCCTAGTTCTACGGGGAAAGATGTGGAGAGGCGGCACAATTGAAGCAAGTTCCTCGGAACAATTGCTGTGAAAATATCTGTAGAATAATGCAAGGGATGCAACGTTTCTTCGTATGGATAATGTAGGAAGGTCCTGTGTGATTGCAGGGTTATTGATTAATCTAATAGCTTTATTTTGAATTTTGTCCAACTGCCTCAATGCAACCACTCCACTTCCACCCCACAGAGGTGAACAGTAATCCATCTGAGAACGCACATGACTTTTATATATCACGGCCAACTGCTCGTCAGTGAAGAATTTTCGAACTCTGTACAGGAGTCCCAGTTTTTTAGAGGCATTCTTAGCAATGCTTCTAACATAATGTGTCCAGCTCAAGTTAGTAGTTAATGTTACACCGAGAATGTCAATACTAGGGGAAGTGGGAATATTTACATTATTAAAAAATATATGGGAGTCAGTGAGATTCTGTCGGTTAGAAAATTGAATGTACAGTAAAAGTCCGTTAATCCGACGACCGATGATTCGAATCTCCCAATAGTCCGAATTTTTCAATTTGAGGCCAAATCCGAATTCACCCGATGGTCCGAATTTCAAGAAGTCCCAAAGTCCCCTTTTTGAGGCATTAGGCCACTCAAATGACACATAATGGAGCACACACATATCATATGTTCATGAATTCACTTTAAAAGTTTACCATTGTCATTGTAGCCTATTATCTACTTCAAAACATTCAGATTAATGGTCAAAGGAAGCTACTGATATAATCGTAAACACCTTCGTCTTCTTCTTCCACATCGTCTGCTAGAGAGTTTGTTTTGCTCTTGAACGCATCCTTGGGACGCTCCGATGCGCTACTGGCTTGCACCGCATTTTCTGCAAGCGCATTCAGTCTTGAGCTTGAAAACGCACCTTTCAAGAAGTCCCAAAGTCCCCTTTTTGAGGCATTAGGCCACTCAAATGACACATAATGGAGCACACACATATCATATGTTCATGAATTCACTTTAAAAGTTTACCATTGTCATTGTAGCCTATTATCTACTTCAAAACATTCAGATTAATGGTCAAAGGAAGCTACTGATATAATCGTAAACACCTTCGTCTTCTTCTTCTTCCACATCGTCTGCTAGAGAGTTTGTTTTGCTCTTGAACGCATCCTTGGGACGCTCCGATGCGCTACTGGCTTGCACCGCATTTTCTGCAAGCGCATTCAGTCTTGAGCTTGAAAACGCACCTTTCAAGAAGTCCCAAAGTCCCCTTTTTGAGGCATTAGGCCACTCAAATGACACATAATGGAGCACACACATATCATATGTTCATGAATTCACTTTAAAAGTTTACCATTGTCATTGTAGCCTATTATCTACTTCAAAACATTCAGATTAATGGTCAAAGGAAGCTACTGATATAATCGTAAACACCTTCGTCTTCTTCTTCTTCCACATCGTCTGCTAGAGAGTTTGTTTTGCTCTTGAACGCATCCTTGGGACGCTCCGATGCGCTACTGGCTTGCACCGCATTTTCTGCAAGCGCATTCAGTCTTGAGCTTGAAAACGCACCTTTCAAGAAGTCCCAAAGTCCCCTTTTTGAGGCATTAGGCCACTCAAATGACACATAATGGAGCACACACATATCATATGTTCATGAATTCACTTTAAAAGTTTACCATTGTCATTGTAGCCTATTATCTACTTCAAAACATTCAGATTAATGGTCAAAGGAAGCTACTGATATAATCGTAAACACCTTCGTCTTCTTCTTCTTCCACATCGTCTGCTAGAGAGTTTGTTTTGCTCTTGAACGCATCCTTGGGACGCTCCGATGCGCTACTGGCTTGCACCGCATTTTCTGCAAGCGCATTCAGTCTTGAGCTTGAAAACGCACCTTTGGACGTATTAGTCTTGAGCTTGAAAACGCACCTTTGGATGTTCCGATACGCTACTATCTATAGTTCAGTGATCGGAGCATCCCAAGGGTGCTTTCAAGACAACAAGACAAGGGTGCTTTCAATACAATATAATATAACAGAGCACGTCACAAAAGGAAAATCACAAAAGGAAAATTACAAGAACCTCTCAGGGAAGTGCCGTTGTTAAGGCATTACTTCCCGAACCACATCTGATCTTCAAGAGCAAGACAAACTCGCTAGTAGACGGAAGAAGAAGAAGACGTTTATATCAGCAGATTCCTTTGACCATTAATCTGAATGTTTTGAAGTAGTTAATAGGCTACAATGACAATGGTAAACTTTTGAAGTGATTTCATGAACATATGATATGTGTGTGTGCACCATTGTGTCATTTGGGTGGCCTAATGTCTCAATGTTTTCGTCATACACAGGTTCATAGGGGTAAAGTCCGATAATCCGAAAAATCCACTAATCCGAACGAGAGCCGGTCCGCTGCCCTTCGGATTAACGGAAGTTTACTGTACTTGGTTTTCTGTGCATTAAAGGAAACTAGATTCTTTTGTCCCCATCCATTAATTCTAGAAAGGTCCTGGTTCAGAGAAATTGCAGTGTTTATTTTTGAATTTATAAGATCGGGTTGGGTGAAAGAATTGGTAAATGTGAAGGAACTGTGGAGTGTTGAGTCATCTGCGTAGGAATGTATTGGATTATGAGTGGCAGATATGAGATCATTGATATGAATGAGGAACAGAATTGGGGCCAAAACTGATCCCTGGGGAACACCAGCATTTATTGAGTGAAATTGAGAATAAAGGCCATCTACCATTACACATATTTTTCTGTTATGAAGATAAGAAGAAATTAGTGGAACTAATGATGCAAGGCCGTAGTGTGACATCTTCGACAATAAGGATTGATGCCAGACTCTATCAAATGCCTTTGATATATCCAGTGCTATTGTATGTGTTTCACCATGTTGGTCTGTAGCTTGGTTGATTTGATGCGTAAGAAGGCAAAGCATGTCTGCAGTTGATCGACATCGTCTAAAACCATATTGCCTATCACTGATTAATTTATTATTCTCAAGATGCTTAATTATGTGATTATTTAATATAATTTCAAAGACTTTACCAAGAGTGGAAGTTATAGCTATTGGTCTGTAGTTTGATGGATCTGAAGAGGCACCTTTTTTAGGAACTGGATGGATGTTTGCTTCTTTCCAGGGTACTGGGAAGCATGAGGTATGAGTACACAGACGGAAATTTTTTGCCAATACAGGAGCGAGCACCAAGGAGCAATTCTTAAGTACTATTGGAGGAATTTCATCTGGACCAGGAGCCTTATCTACCGAGAGATTCTGCAAAATAGTTTTGACATGTCTGGTGTGGATCTTAAGTGAGGGAATTTCAGGCGAATTAAAATTAAGTACAGGGACATCTTGATTTATTTCATCTAAGGTTGAGTTGGTGGAGAAAATATCCGCAAGAAGGTTAGCTTTACCTCGTGGGTCACTTACAAGATTGCCAGTCGGAGATTTTAATGGTGGAATGGATGAAGCAGTAGTGAAGTTGGATTTAAATGAGTTATGAGTAGACCAAAATATTTTGTTATCATTTGGATTATTTAGAAGTTTATTTGCCTGCTTGTGGAGAAAGTTTGATTTAGTTAGGTTTAATACAGTTTTGGCATGATTTCTGATGTTTCTAAAGTAATTAAAGGCTTCATGTGTTTTTTGATCTTGTGTATGCATTGTAGGCTATTGCTTTTTGTTCAGTTACTCTAGCACAATTATGGTCAAACCATTTAGGTGAATTAGATCTTTTACTGTACTTTTGATGAGGAATAAAAGTTTCCATTCCAATTTTTACAAAATCTTGTATGTGGCTCAAGGTGGAGTGTGCATCATTAGAAAAGAAAGAGGTCCAGGGAATATCAATAAAGAAACCTTGAAGACCCTCCCAGTCTGCCCTATCGTAATGCCATTTAGTCACCAAAACAGGTTCAGAGTGGGAAGGTGTGGTAGGTGATAGACAGGTGGCCTGTATCAGACAGTGATCAGAAGATCCAAGCGGGGACCTCACTGTAACATCATAATTTTCTGAATTGGTTGTTAAAAATAAGTCCAGTAGGTGGGAATTATGATTAGGATTATCTGGTACACGGGTGGGTTGGTTGACTAGTTGAGTGAGATTAAATGAGTCTGCAAATAGCTCACATTCAAGACCAGCATCATCAGTCCTGGCTGAATGAGTGAGCCATTCAACATTATGGACATTAAAATCACCCAACACAGTGATTTCAGAAGAAGCATTTAAGTTGAGGACACTGAGTTGTGAGGACAGAGAATCAAAAAAACTTTGCTCTGGAGGGGTATTTGGGGAACGGTAGATGCAACATATGTATTTAAATTTACCAGCAGAAATTAATTTGTATATAGAATAATCAAAATAGGGACAATTGAAACTAGTAACCTCCTCCAGGGCAATTTCAGATTTTGCGAAGCAACATACACCTCCTTTAGGTCTGAAATTTTGGAGCAGTTGATAACCTGGAAAATTAAATCTAGACGTGTCAGATGTGGATGTTACTTGAGTCTCTGTCAAAAAAAGGAGAGTAGGGGATTCTGCTTGAAGAAATTGGTGTACAGAATTGATGTTAGAGTGAAGTCCCCTTATATTGCTAAAGAAAAAGCTGCACCGACGAGCAGCTTTGGGACGTTGCAATGCTCTTGACACAGTCGCATGATGACGACCGGGAGGGCCCTGTGTCAATGACCCAACCCTGCCGGGGTGGATATCCGAGGGACCACCAGGTTTGCTCTTAACAATTGTACTGCCATGTTTATTGGGTAAGGTGTATGGTGTTACATGTATGATATGTAGTGGGAAGAGTAGTGTTTTATGGATAGAGGATAGCAATGTAGGGCAATGTCGTGAAGTTGGATGTGTATGTTATATAAAGAGGGTTTTCCTGATACCCCTGATGTGTGAGGCAGAAAGATATGTATCCAGCTACCAAGGCCTGGGAGAGAAAATGGAATTCAGGCTATTCCCTGAGTCTCCCGAAACCTTGGCGGTAGTACTTCCCTGGGCGGGGCTGCCTACCCCTACTACCTACTGTATGTTGTTTCAGTTCTGGCTCTCTTTCGAGTCGGCCAGCCCCAGCTATAGAGTATATGCTTGAGTATATTGAGAGCTTTGACGCCTCCCAAAGAACCAAATAAGGAAAACCCTCTATTTGGTAGTAGCCTCGTAGTATCCAACGTAGAGCTATATACTATTGTATAATTCCGAGCGGGCAATTATCGTAACCACTAGCGAGATTAATCGATAACATCTACAGTAGAGTAGCACCTACTTTCTCTAATAGGTACATTGTACACACTTTGAGGCCACTAGTTTAAAGAAAAAACGAAAGTATGGGTGAGAAGAGAAGAGAAAGTTGAAGAATTTTGCCCATCCGCCATCTAGGCTCCTTACGACGTCTTCGTGCACCTCCCATGTAACCCGACCGGGTTTATTAGATTATCCTGGTATCAAGTGAAATGGACTAGATTGGATGGGCAGGGGTACGGCGCAAGGGCGGGATACTATGACGTTGGATACTACGAGGCTACTACCAAATAGAGGGTTTTCTTATTTGGTTCTTTGGGAAGCGTCAAACCTCCCAATTTAGTAGTAGCCTCTACATTATCCAACGTAGAGCTAGAGTACCACATTGGAGGCGGACATCCAAGCAGCAAACAAAACTTTAGCCATTAGTAACAGATCAAGACCAGGGAAAAACAGACATAAACAAGAGTTTATATAAAAAGAGCGTACTGACAGGTGCATATTAAGAATGGCCAAGTACAGTCGTGTCAATTCAATGGAAGAACTTAGCCTAAGGCAAAGATAGATGCATTTCATAAAGATGATTATGAATAATAGGATCCCCCCCCCCCCTTCCGAAGACAGTATGAATACCCAAACATATAACGAGTGGAAGACATACAGATACTGTACAAATTTAGTACAAGCACGAACGTGTGAAGGCGGTGCTGGTTGGGAGGAGGGGCGTCGACTGACTGGGGACAGAGATGCATGGGGGCGGTTCTTTCGTGGCCACCCTTTCGGGGATCACGGCGTCAGGCAATAGATAGATAGATAGACGAACGTGTGAAACACAATCCAAGTGACCAGCACGTAAGTATTTCCCGAAAGGAATTGGTATGAGGCCTAGACATACCGAAGTACAAGGAAGGATATCTCAGATTAGAAGAATCAATTCCTCAACCTAGGCAAGGATGAACCTTAGGTAATCTGTACATATATGAGATAAGTATGTGTACTTCATAAACACCCCTCCCCCCCCCAATTTGGAAGGAAAGGAGAGACTGAGGCACACAGACTGAAAGAACAGCACAGGTAACACCCCGAGGGAACCCCTGTTGCCCAATGCAACAAAAAGGGGGGCGATCCGGCCTGCCCGTGGACACGGACAGAGAGGAGGCGACAAACGCGGTGCGGGAAGACCAGAGCCCTGTGTTGGCGAAAGGCCACGAGGGAGCGAGGCAGAAGAAAACGAATTGTAGCAGCATACGATCGTACGTCTCGAGCCAACCCCTGAAGGGAAGGATGACAGGCACGAAGCACCCTACACAGGCGAATCCCCACCACACGTTTGCCGAGGCCCCTACCGGCCTGTGGTGCCAATCGCAGCGCCACACCCGACACCGGCCTGGCGGAGCGCACAGACGTATGCAGGGCCGTCACCGGGCATAGTGTGTGAGGAACACGTCCGTGTGTGGGGAACCATGAATGGCAGAAAAACGTGCGCCGCACGCCCAGTTGTAGGCACAACACGAACAGACGGAGTCAAAATGACCGTCCTGAGGACGAGAGAAAAAGCAAGGAAGACAGGGCTCCAGACAAGATAGCCAGCTCCGAGACTCCCACCCCCTCAGTGAACGCAGGCCAAAACGACCGCCCTGAGGACGAGAGAAAAGGCAAGGAAGACAGGGCACCAGACAAGGTAGCCAGCTCCGAGACTCTCCGCCTCAGCAAACGCAAGACGAAACAATGTCGTTTCAAGCAAGGGCGCAGGTGTATGGTAGGCAGGGGAAACAGGTGTAGGGAGGAGCTGTCAGAGCAGCCGCCAGAGACCACTGAGGCGTCATCTGGCGCGGGGGCGGCCGAAGCCGAAACCAGGCACCCACGAAAACGTGCAGCACCCGGAGAGGGACAGCCAACCCAGTCAAAGGCCACAAAAGGGGTCCCGTATGGCAGACAGGCGGTTCCAAAGAGCGTCGTACAAGTTGAGACGGAATGCAAAGGAAAAGGTAAGGCAGTGAAAACCCAATGCGACCGACGGAACTGTGTGGGCAGGGTCAGTAAACCAATTAGGAAAACACACCCAGGGAGACATGTAAGTCGTCCACGTCGGCGCAGTCCAAAGCAGAAGAAACCTGCGCGTCAAGAGTCCACCCAACATTGGGAGCTACTTTGTCACACAAACAGTCCATGATGCAAAAGCGAACGAGGACCCCAGGCCTACAATCGGCCCCAAGTGGAAGCCGGAGACCGACAGAGGAACGGGATAAGGGTACCACCGCCCCAGCCGAGTGGACCAGGTCTGTGCCGGCCATAAGGGCGTGAACAACCAAATCCTGCCCTGGCACCCTCGCAGGCCGTGGAGAACCTCGCGCAGGAAAAGTGCGGCAGGCGGCGGAAACACGTATAGGGACAGCCACCTGTCCCAGTCCTCGCTGAACGCGTCCCCCCCCCCCCCCCCCAGAGGGGCGAGGGCAGCGGGCAGCAGTCCAGAAAGACAAGACAACTCGGTCGGACCTACCCAGATGGTCGGCGGTGGAGCGGACCAGGGCACAACCGCTGTGAGTGTGCCCCGAGCGACCCAGTGTGGGAAACCCAAAGGAATCGAGCGTGGAACCGGGCAAAGCCGATCGGGAGGCAACCGAGGAAACTCGCTGGTGCCTAATTGTAAGAGGCGGTGTAGCTGGAGCCACTCTAGGGGAACGGTCAGTGACGCCCAAATAAGAGACCCGATGAGCGATTCGCAGAACGTCCTGGGAAACGAGATCGAGTGCAACGCGGCATAAGCATCCCGCGAAGGGTTGCCGCATACACTGGACTCAGTCTGACAGGCGCGCCCGTCACGACCCAGCCTAGGCTGGGCACGACCTGGGAATGGTGTACACCAATAGCTATAACTTCCGCTCTTGGTAAAGTCTTTGAAATTATATTAAATAATCACATAATTAAGCATCTTGAGAATAATAAATTAATCAGTGATAGGCAATATGGTTTTAGACGATGTCGATCAACTGCAGACATTCTTTGCCTTCTTACGCATCAAATCAACCAAGCTACAGACCAACATGGTGAAACACATACAATAGCACTGGATATATCAAAGGCATTTGATAGAGTCTGGCATCAATCCTTATTGTCGAAGATGTCACACTACGGCCTTGCATCATTAGTTCCACTAATTTCTTATCTTCATAACAGAAAAATACGTGTAATGGTAGATGGCCTTTATTCTCAATTTCACTTAATAAATGCTGGTGTTCCCCAGGGATCAGTTTTGGCCCCAACTCTGTTCCTCATTCATATCAATGGTCTCATATCTACCACTACTAATCCAATACATTCCTACGCAGATGACTCAACACTCCACAGTTCCTTCACATTTACCAATTCTTTCACCCAGCCCGATCTTATAAATTCAAAAATAAACACTGCAATTTCTCTGAACCAGGACCTTTCTAGAATTAATGAATGGGGACAAAAGAATATAGTTATAATATATGCACAGAAAACCAAGTACATTCTGTCTAACCGACAGAATCTCACTGACTCCCATATATTTTTTAATGATGTAAATATTCCCACTTCCCCTAGTATTGACATTCTCGGTGTAACATTAACTACTAACCTGAGCTGGACACATTATGTTAGAAGCATTGCTAAGAATGCCTCTAAAAAACTGGGACTCCTGTACAGAGTTCGAGAATTCTTCACTGACGAGCAGTTGACCGTAATATATAAAAGTCATATGCGTTCTCAGATGGATTACTGTTCACCTCTGTGGAGTGGAAGTGGAGTGGTTGCATTGAGGCAGTTGGACAAAATTCAAAATAAAGCTATTAGATTAATCAAGAACCCTGCAATCACACAGGACCTTCCTACATTATCCATACTAAGAAACGTTGCATCCCTTGCATTATTCTACAGATATTTTCACAGCAATTGTTCACAGGAACTTGCTTCAATTGTGCCGCCTCTCCACATCTTTCCCCGTAGAACTAGGGCAGCTGGAAGCGCCCATGAATTTACACTTTCTCCTCCACAATGCAGAACTTCTGCTTATCAAAATTCATTTATCCCCAGAACTACTACTCTTTGGAATTCACTTCCCTCGAGTTGCTTTCCACAAACTTACAATCTACAACAGTTTAAATCCAGTTGTTACAAACATTTTATGAATGGAGTATGCCTTTAGGCACATGGACCTTTTTTGTTTTATCTGTGTTTTTCCTTCCTCCTTTCATTGTCTCTACCCTCTCACCACGGAAGGGCTCTTGAACGCCCATAAAAAAGCATATAACAGGTACCTGGAAGGCCTCTTGAACGCCCAGTGGTTGAAAACCTGTGAGCTTCGTGTGCGAGGCGTCGGTCCGACGCATGTAAACAACAGCCGGCTGGACCGACGCCCCGCATCTCCGGCCACAAGAAGGAGAGCGTCGCTTGTTCGTGTGTGCCTGTATGTTGTTGTTAAGTATCGAAAAGTGGTGTAAAGTGGCTGTTTTGGCCATAAAGTTATCTCCAATGAAATCATCATCACAGCTCAACCAGTTGACTTAGAGAGCTCTACTTAATGCCATTCTACAGGTAAATAACACAGCTACGCTTGGGGATGCACGGGAATGCGGGAAGCAGTCTGATTAACGAATATACGGTAGCCTAGCCTAGACGTTTTTCGGCCAAAACACCCGGGTTTCGAGGAATATATATATATAATACATAGCCGGGGCTGGAGGGTTAAAAAAAAAAAAAAAAAAAAAAAAAAAAAAAAATATCCACATAATTATGTGAAACGTCGGAGGACCAATAAGGTGACCTGGACACAGCGTGGCTGAGAGGCTGCGGCGACGAGCCAACTGTCCAAGTAAAACAGGATCGGAAACCCCTGACGGAGCAGAGGAGGCGAGGCCTGTGTGAAGAGTATCTGGAAGACCCGCGGAGCGTTATTGAGGGCGAACGGCAATATGTCGAACGTGAACACCCGCTCGTGCTACAGGAGCGCCAGATAACCCTGGAACCAAGGGGCCAGAGCCACACACACGAACCACCGACG
Source organism: Paralithodes platypus (assembly GCA_032716605.1). Lineage (NCBI taxonomy): Eukaryota > Metazoa > Arthropoda > Malacostraca > Decapoda > Lithodidae > Paralithodes > Paralithodes platypus. The sequence continues at coordinate 17,548,464 of CM064486.1, read as the reverse complement.
AGACAACACCTCCGCACCCACGCTCCCGAAAATCAGCTGATCTAGCAAGCTGTTTACAGCGCTCATCAAATAAACTCACCTAAAACTTCAGTATAAGGATATTTTGTGTTGCCCTGTATTAAAATGCAGTATTAAAATAATTTGAGATTAAAAACAAGTGAGGATATTTCGAGTGATAAAAATGATGGATTTGAAGTCGGTGAGACCGAGGGCATTCTAGGGAAAATTGGACAAGATTTGAGTCGGGCTAGCCTAAAAGATATTCAAACTCATATGGGGCAACTCCAGGACGAAAATGAAGCTTTAAGATTGCAACTTGAAGAATACAAAGGGCAAACCAAGGAAATGAAAACACATGTGGAGGAGATTAAGGAGAAACACAATAAATGGGTTAATGACGAAGGAGGAAAAGTGAAGGAAGTGGCAATGAAGGAAATCATGGAGGAACAAAAGAAACAATCAGAAAGGGAAAATAGAGATTTAGAATCAGTGGTAGTAAACGCTATGAGGAGAAATGAACAGGTCCTGCGTGAAACAATAGATAGAAATAAGTGTATTATTGTATTTGGGGATATAGAGGAGCACATTATTGAGAGGAAAGCCTGGAGAGAATATTGAAGAAGTTAGGAGAATGGGTGAGAGTGCAGTTTAGGTCTAGGACATGGAGACTTAACTTGACCAGCAAGTTTAAGAAAATTACAATTAGAAAAGATATGAGTATTGAGGATCGAAACATAAGAAAGGAATTGCAAACCGAGGCAAATGTAAAGAATGGAGAAAGGACGAAAGAAGACGAAAAGAAGTTTTTCTGGAGAGTGTGGGAGGGAAAACTAAAGAAATGGTATATACGCCAAGAGGTGTCCTCGAGACCCAGGGTCACCACCCAAGAACCGAGCTGGAGCGCCAGTCCCACGCGACCGATGGCGAGCACCCGAAACCAGGCGGACATGATGTGTTGGTCGAAGCAGGACAGACCTACCACCGGACACATCGCATCGCAGACCCTCTTGGGGACGAGAAAGACAGACGAGAGGAAGACACGTTGCAGAGACGCGACCACTCGAAACAACCCATCCTCGTGAGAATTGCCCGCTGCGACCGCAGCCGCTCCAAGGACGCGTGCGCCCAGGGAGGGAGCAGGGGATAGTTGTGGCGGTTTGGCTCCCAGAAACTGCTCCCCACGTTCGGCAGCCTGCTGTCCTCCACTGTCGGTGATCTTGTCCCCGGACGGGAGGGTCGGCAGCCATCCATGGTCAGCAGTTCCGGGAGGTGGTCCCACGGCGTAGACGCCGCCACTCCAGATCCTTAAGGACTCGGGGCTGTTCGGCCAGGCAGCTTAGGGAACAACAACAACAACCCATCCTCGTGCATAGACCGAAGGACGGTGGCACAGTCTTGAGACACCGGTCGATGTCGGGGAGGCCGCATGAGGAAAGGCTGTGACTGCCACCGCCAGGACAGACCCCGCAGCACAACCCGACATGCCCACGATCGGTGGCGCCAGTGCCGAGAGCGGTGATGGAAGAAACCGGTGTGACGGCCTTGAATAAGGCCCACCACCGAATCCACCAAACGGACGGGAGAGGGACCAGTCCCCAGGAGTAGTACGCGTAGGGAGACGCGGAGTGCCCCCTAGACATCTCGTGGAGAGAGAGGCCCCCCACGACCACCCCTCCCCCGAGTTCTGTCACCAGTCCGAAACGGACGACGAGTATCCTGCGCCTGTCTAGAATACTCCGTCCTCAGGTTGAACCACCGAGAGGAAGCCTCGATACACTGTAGCAGGGAAGGACAAGGCGTGGAGCGATGAACGAAGGGACGGCCTAGCCGGGGGGGGGCCCCCCCCCCCCGACTGAGGGAGGAAGCAGCCGAAGATGGCCTCGACGCCCCTTGGCTCAGGGGCGTAAAAACGCTCCGCAGCCGCAAGGAGGCGGGTGCGCCGCATGTGCACCCCACCCTACCGTAGAACCCCAGGAGGTCGGGCATCACACCGTCGAAGATGAAGCCGAGATAACCGAAACAACATCAAGAGGGCAGAGAGTAGGTGAGCAGTGCGTTGGCGAAGCCTGTGATCGCGCTCGAGGGCACCCATATCCGGGGATGCGAAGAAGGGAGCAGACATCCAAACAAGAGAAACCGTAGGGAGAGGAGGCCAAGATCAGGACCTGGCAGGAACGGACCAGACCCGACACGAAGGGCTGTTTCAAAGGAGGAAACAGACGAGTACCTTCCGCAGAACGCATACCGAAGGCCACACTCTCTGCCAGCCACACCACCCAAAGACCAGCCACAAGATGCGAGAGCTCCAGAACCAGAGCTCCCTGCTGTACCCGGGCACCCTCGACTAGAGGGATCCCAGCAATGGCTGACAGAGCGGGGGCAGCGAGATGGAGAACCTGCCGAGAGGAGGCCAACCATAGCTCGGACGAACCCGAATAGGGAAGGAAAACGTCGTGTCTGGAACACAGACCGCCCCAAGGAAGAAACGGAGACGGTCTGGCCACCCAACCCCAACCCGCACCCAGGCAGAACAACAAGAGATGCTGCAACTGCCTGAGAAGGGAAAACAAGCGCGCGGAGCAGCAGCCACCGGGGCAGCGGGTGCCGTCGGCAGGTGCCCCACCAAGGGTGGGATAGGAAGCACCACAGGTGCGACTTGAGACACGAGACGGTCGCACCGCAGCTGTGGCGAGACTTTCCAGAGTCGCGTGGAGGCCGCGTCCGACCCCTGGAACGTTGTCGACGCCGCCGACTGCTCCCCAAGCAGGGCGGCGATGTCCAACCTCCATGCGAACCAGGTGTGGGCTCCATATATGGTAAAGGATATAGAAGCAGTGGAGAAAGTGCAGAGGATAGCTAGCAAGCTAGTACCAACGTGAAGAACGCGGGCTATGAGCAGAGGTTGAGGACACTGGGGCTTCTAACACTGGCATATAGGAGAAAGAGAGGGGATATGATAGAGACTTTTAAGATAGTTTCAGGAAAGTATGATGAGGATGTGTGTGAAGGTATCTTCTTGATGCGGGAGGGAACAAGAACGAGAGGACACTCTAAGAAAATTTACAAAGAAAGAAATAGGCTTGAGAAGGCAAATAACTCATTTTGTGATAGAGTGGTAAATGAGTGGAACGCACTGCCCCAGTATGTAGTTTTTTTTTTTTTAAAAGACCTCCGTCTACGTATTGTGAAAAACCTGTTATCCTCCGGCAAATTGTGGGGTTGAGTGAGTGAAGGGGGGGACAGTGAATGAAGGAGGATGCATGTTTTTCATAATACGTGTTGCTAGCCCCAAACGCGCGAGCAACTGTGGTTTTCAACCATCCGACACATCCCATTTTATTTATGTGCATCACACATGTTACATACAAATAAAGTTTATGTTTTGTTTTACCCTACTGTGGAAAGACTACGGATACACCACTCCTGCCCGGGCTTCACACAGTGGCATGACCCAGTCCTGTCGAACTGAGCTCATGACGCTGGTGGCATTGCCCCGGAGGATAGCCATGCCTAGTCTTTGCTTGAGCCAGAGGGTTTCCCGGGGTTCTCCTGAAACTTCTCTGATTTTACGGCCTATTTCATTCACCATCTTAAGGGTGGTAGGGCCGAAGACTCCTGAAGTTTCGAATGCCAGGGGCTCGAACTGATGATTTCTGGCGATGGCTTGATATTTTTCTCGCTTTCTATTTTCTGCTATCCGGGCGGCTTCACCTGCTTCGTCGGCGTTTCTGGCGATGTTGGTTGTGGAGAAAGTGTCAACACATGTGGCATCCCACACGAGGCACCGGCCATTCTTGTAAGGGAAAGTGGTCATCCCAGTATGTAGTCGATTCCGAATCAATAAGGGAGTTTGAAAGTAATCTTGATAAAGCATGGGGAAGACAAGATTTGAAGTTTGATTATAAAGCAAAAATACAGAATAGTAAAAATGTTGCGTCTGCTACCACCGTGAACGACCGCAGCAGTGCAAGTACTGGTACTGAGCTGGATACACAGGCCTAGTTTGCCTTTTTCCAGAGGATCTACTGTAAGAAACTGTAAGAAAATGCCTAGAGAACCCGAGGGAGATGGTGAGATGGACCGAAAACGACCACGGTGGCCAACCCTCGGGCGTGTAGAAGGCTTGCAGACGAGAGACACCCATGGAGAGACCTCGCGTGCCGCCCCGACCCCCCTCCTCCCAAGACAAAGCACTGGGAGCCGAAACAGGGGACGAATGTGACAAAGGCATAGTAGGGGGGCACCGCCCGAAATAGCGCAGCATCGCGAGATGGAGGAGTAGGAAGGACCACCAGTGCAGCAGGAGAGAAAGGGCGACGAAGCACCCAGGCCTGCCCAACCTCAATCTCTCTGACGAGTGGGCGCACGTCACACCGTCCTGAAGAGCGTACGACCCTTGTCAGGAATGGGAGAGAGAGCAGGCCGAGCAGGGAAGAAGGATTGCTGACGATGAGGCGAGGGCGAAATGGACCCGTGACGCACGCCCCCCACTTATTCTCCCAGAGTCCGGAGCCACCGTTGACAGAGCAGACGGAGGCACCCGAGTCAGGGCGGCCTAGCGCCCAGCCGGCGACGACACTGGGAGGCGCAACAGGACCTGCACACGGTAGTCCAGGAAGCGAGGGGTCCCATGCCGGGAGGTCCTTACGTGGCGGGAAATGCCTGCCCACGTAGCACAGAGGGAGGTACCACCCCGACGCGGGTTATAGTCAACCCCGTGGCAGCAGGCAACGCGGATACAGCATCTCCCAAGATACAGAAAGAACCCCACCCTAGAGTAGGGCCTGGCAGTATCCCCAATACGTTCATAATGAATGACACATAGAGACGAGGAATGACGTACAGCAGGCGGTGAGCATGCAGAAAACCCGAAGGATCCCCGTAAAAAAACACAGGCACAAGGACAGAAAGTAGCATCGAAGCGCAAACTAGACCTTGAGCCCGGAGCACCTTCCTGTGAAGGATTTATCCCCCCTTCAAAGGAAGGGAAGAAGAAGTCCCACACCAAAGGGGATGACCCGGCAGTAACACAGGAGAAACCAAAAAAGGGTCAGTGAAAACCCAGGCACCAGGCCAGACTAGACCATGAGCCAGGTGAATTGTCCTGTGAAGAATCGAGCACCCCATCAATGTAAGGTAAGAATAAGGCCCCTATCGTAGGGGAGGGCCAGGCAGGAGCACAGGAATGTACACAATTAAGAAACACACAGAGATGAGGCATTAATTATAGCAAGCAATTTTAGCATGCAAAAAAAAAAAAAAAAAAATTAAGGATCCCCATGAAAAACTACAGGCACAAGGACAGAAAGTCGCCCCTAAGCGCTAACTAGTCCTTGAGCCCGGAGCACCTTCCTGTGAAGGAAATATCCCCTACCCCCCAATTGAAGGTAAGAAGAAGGCCCCACCGTATGGAAGGGCCTGGTAGGACACAGGGGAACCTACTAAAGTCCCAGAGAAACCTCAAACACCAAGTCAGACTAGACCAAGAGCCAGGTTCATTTCCCATGACGGGGTGTATGATCCCCCAAAAAAAGGTGAGAATAATACCTGAAGGCCTTTAGGCACCGATGGGGAAGTGTAGAGAAGTCCGCCCCCAGAGCGGGAAAAGTCCGCTCCCAGAGCGGGATCGTCGTCCAAATTCCGCTCCCCGAGCGGAAACATCGAACCAAGTCCGCTCATAGAGCTGGAAGGTACAGGGCGGAAGGGAGCAACGTCCGCTCCCCGGGCGGAAAAGCCCGCACTCAAGGCGGAGATGGCGGAGCGTCAGTCTCACACACACTGCGACCCAGAGCGGAGCGGAGGCACAGCCTGTGTGAAAAAACAGAAGAGCGTGAACACTCAGCCAACTAGCCTTTGTATAAGAGGGTGAGGAGGTAGTAAAAGCCTACACAACAGAGTCCCGCTCCCAGAGCGGAGCGGGCGCAGTGCGGCCGCTCCCAGGGCGGATCGGACCTAGTGCGGACCCTCCCACGAGGCCTCAGACACCGGGGTAAGGTGTCAGGCAGGCACAACAGACGTAGGAGCGTCAGTGAAAAGGGTTCAGTAGCGTCAGCACGTCCCTAATAGGACGGCAGTGCCAGCAGGGAGCGGCCAAGACAAAGGATCACTGAAGACCACCGCTCCCAGGGCGGATCGGTCCTTGTGCGGACCGACCCATGAGGCCTCAGACACCAGGGTAAGGTGTCAGGCAGTCACAGCAGACGTGGGAGCGTCTGTGAAAAGGGGTCAGAAGTGTCAGCACGCCCCAAAGAGGACGGCAGTGACAGCAGGGAGCGGCCAAGACAAAGGATCACTGAAGACCACCAAGTGGTGGAGACCCTGGAGTACGTGTCAGCCGAAACCAGATGAGGAACGCTGACACTGTTGCCAATTCAAAATATCCCAAGATGATGGGTTCACACATGGTAAAGAGACTAATAAGGTAAACCGATGGTGGAGATTATTGGAACTTGGTGGGAATTTGATGACGTCAGACACTTCTCTCGCCACTAGGGTCAGTCAAGGCAGCAGAGGTCTTTCGAGTTTAAACACGTGTTGGCTGTACATAGGATACTGGTGTTTTCCACCGAAAATGTGAAGAGACATGGATAAACATAGACATATATAGTGTGACAGGACCCTAGTCTATTTGCTAAAGTTGTTATTTTTTGCATTTGAAGATTATATATACCGCTATGAGGTAGCTTACAGCTGGGATCACGGCGTCGGGCAATAGATAGATAGATATGAGGTAGTTTACAGCTGATGTCGTTTCAAAGTTTACCGCAGAAATTTTACGATCGATATGATGCTTTTGTTCATCAAATATATAGAGTAACGTCGATTGGTATCGACCATTTTATTGCAGTAGGACTCAACCTACATGTTAGCCATGTTATTCGATATAGTTGTAGCTTATATGAGGAGATATTTCGAAGGTGTTGGTGATTTTCGCTTCGTAGGTCGGGAGATAAGATAGAAGTACTGTACAGTCAACCCTCGCTATCTCGGACTAATTGGGGGTAGACCACTTCCAAGAAGCCCGATTTTCTGAGATGTCCGAAGTCCGACTTATATCCGACTTAACTCTCCAGCCCCGGCTATGTATTCCATATATATTCCCAAAAACCCGGGGGTTTTGGCCGAAAAACGTCTATGCCTAGGCTACCGTATCTTTATTATTTTGACTGCTTCCGCATTCCCGCGCATCCCTAAGCGTAGATGTGTTTCGTACCTGTAGAATGGCGTTAAGTAGAGCTCTCCAAGTCAACTGGTTCAGTTGTGATGACGGTTTCCGTGGAGATAACTTTGTGGCAAAATCAGCCACTTTACACTACTTTTCGCTACTTAACAATAACATACAGGCACACACGAACAAGCGACGCACTCCTTCTTGTGGTCGGAGATGCGCGGCGTCGGTCCAGCCGGCTGTTGTTTACATGCGTCGGACGGACGCCTCGCACACCAAGCTTATAGGCTTTCAAGCTGCCGAAGCCTCAGCACCCTTCCGGGTTGCACGGCGGGTGTTTTTTATGGATGCCTCAGAGCCCTTCCGGGTCTGAGGGGTTAAGAGAGGGAAAATTCCGAATAAGAAGAGGAAAGTCCGCGTCATCAGAGAAAATTAAGATAATTTATTATTATTATTATTTTTTTTTAATTTAAACCCTTCCCGCACGGTCTCGCTATCCTAAGGACGTTGTTGACCTCCGGGTGATATGGCCGAAAAACGTATTTAACCCGGCAACGGCAAGAAAGCTCTTAAGAAGTTTTACTGGGCAACGGTGGCAAAGCTCTTAACCCTCTCACCACGGAAGGGCTCTTGAACGCCCATAAAAAAGCATATAACAGGTACCCGGATGGTATCTTGAACGCCCAGTGGTTGAAAGCCTGTGAGCTTCGTGTGCGAGGCGTCGGTCCGACGCATGTAAACAACAGCCGGCTGGACCGTCGCCCCGCATCTCCGGCCACAAGAAGGAGAGCGTCGCTTGTTCGTGTGTGCCTGTATGTTGTTGTTAAGTATCGAAAAGTGGTGTAAAGTGGCTGTTTTGGCCATAAAGTTATCTCCAATGAAATCATCATCACAGCTCAACCAGTTGACTTAGAGAGCTCTACTTAATGCCATTCTACAGGTAAATAACACAGCTACGCTTGGGGATGCGCGGGAATGCGGGAAGCAGTCTGATTAACGAATATACGGTAGCCTAGCCTAGACGTTTTTCGGCCAAAACACCCGGGTTTCGAGGAATATATATATAATACATAGCCGGGGCTGGAGGGTTAAGAGGGAAGGCCTAAAAAAAAAAATTTTTTAAACGGCCCCAGTAGCACTAAATTTTTTTTTGTTTCCCTATACTGTACCTCATATCACTCCTCCACATCCCCTCCTTCCCCCCTTTCCCCTCCCCCTTCAATTATCACCTATTTTCCCTGTTATTCCCTAATTCGTTGGTATATTTTTGTGCTAACATTAGCAAACTGTGTGAAGGATGTGCTTATGTGCCTAGCGAGTGTGTTACACAAGCGAGAGTGTGAATGAGTAAGCTCAGTCAGGCTTGAGGCCTCGTGAAGGGAGGGGTTGCCTCAATTTGCTCCATAATTCATGAATGGGCTGCTCCATGTATATTCGCGATTTTGACCAGAAAAATTATATTTCCACTTGTTTTATTGTTATTACAGGTTACTATCTTCATAGTGAAGGTAAAATAGGCGCATATGAATAAGTAATAACGATATTTATCGTAAAATGACGATTAAAGACATGAATGGAGCCTAATATGCTCGGCCAGAACAGTGGTGTTCAATACACCCTGCTCGCCATTTATAGGTTAATAGGCAACCCGTATCTTTGTTAATTTAACTGCTAGAAAATTCCCACTCATCTCTAAACGCACTGCTGTTTCCAATCTGTAGACTGGCGTTGAGTAGAGCTCTCTAAGTCAACTGGTTCAGTTGTGATGACGATTTCCATGGAGAGAGTTTCGAGGCGATGTTAGCAATATGGGACACTTCTCAACACTGAATTTGTTTTAGCAGACAACACAATAACAAACTCTGATCTTCTGCTTGTGTTTGGAGGTGCGCGCGTCGCCTCCGACCGGCTGTGTTTACATACGTCGGACGTGCGGTTTTCAAAACAAGCTTAACCCTCCAGCACCGGCTACGCATTCTATAATATATCCCCAAAACCCGGGGGATTTGGCCGAAAAAACGTCTCGCCTAGGCTACTGTATCTTTGTTATTTTGACTGCTTTCGCATTCCCGCGCATCCCCAAGCGTAGATGTGTTTCGTACCTGTAGAATGATGTTAAGTAGAGCTTTCTAAGTCAACTGGTTCAGTTGTGATGATGAATTCTGTGGAGAGAACTTTGTGGCGATATCAGCCATATCTGCCACTTTTCAATACTAAACAATAACACACAGCCACACAAGAACAAGCGACGCCTCTCCTTCTTGTGGTCGGAGATGCGCGGCGTCGGTCCAACCGGCTGTTGTTTACATGCGTCGGACGGACGGCTTTCAAAACAAGCTTACAGGCTTTCAAGCTGCCGGTGCCTCAGAGCCCTACCGGGTTCCTGGCCCTAGTTTGTTATGGGTGCCTCAGAGCCCTACCGGGTTTGAGGGGTTAATAGGCTTTCAAGCTTACGGATTTAAAGGGAACACCCGGGCTCCTGCCCAGCTGCCGCGGTGTCATTTTAAAATGCTGCCTGGGCAGGAAGGGTTAACATGTGAAATTCATCATAATAATGACAAATACTAACCTTATTATGTTTTCAGGGACAGTACAGTACATACCCTGTAGTAATTAATATTAACACAATAATTAAAAGGCACAGGCTTCAATTCATCCTAAAATCACTTAAAACCGAGTGAGAGAACATTGTAAACCGGACACAAATCCCGTCCAACTCGAAAATTGCCGAGATATACAGAGACATCTCCGAGAGGCCTATGCCATTCCGAGAAGTGCGGGTTTCCGAGTAAAAAGAGTCCGAAATATCGGGGGTTTACTGTATACGGATCCTTGTTCGTCCCTCGTCCAACTTCCTTTAAATTTACGTAGTTTGTTGCCGACAATCGTCAACTTTCACCCAGGGATGGCGTGTGAGGGTGTATGAAGGCCCAGGGGATGTTAAGAGATGATATGTATAAGTATATGGCCAGCTAAGAATCTAAGATGGAATCATATTTCGACGAAGCGAAATGGTGGGGGACTGAGAGAGCAGAATGGACGGTGCTGCCTTCTAGCGGCCAGAGAAAAGACTATAGCGGGGCCTTATGTCAACAAACCAGCGATGCTGGTATACGAACATATCACTAAATATTCGCTTATAGAATAATCAACGTTATTCCCACAACTATATCATATACTGTATTATGACGGTACCATGGTTGAGCGTGAAGTCACAGAAGAAAAAGAAGTGATGGTTCGACACTGTCACTAAGGCTACCTATTTCAACTCAAATTAGGGACGTTATTGTATTTTTTTTCACGGATATACTGTACACGGCAATGTTCAGTGCATATAAATCTCACACCGGTATATGGGTTATTGCAGAGATAAATATAATGTCAAGGCTAGAAAGTAACTAAGTTTGCGGGACTTTAAAGTTGTGTATCAAACTAAGAATATACCATGGGCGGTAAGTTGACCGTGACCTTATCAGACCAGAAAGAAGAAAAAGAAAAAAGTGACCGCGGTCTGTTTACCGTCATTTAGATGCCATCGTGTGTATGAGTTCAAGAATTCTGTGCCTCTACCTTACTAGTCTTTATACCATGGGTTCACAGTCCCTGGAACTCAGGAGCCCAGCAGGTGAATGCCGAACTGATCTGGTAACAGTGTGAATGACAGCAAGGCAACCAAGTACTCCCTTCGACTAGGCTAGGCCACGGCAGCGTTAGACAAGTCGGCACCGTGTCAACTGACTGTGAGAATCATGGCTCCATCCAGGTCCTTCAGACACCGGGGTAAGGTGTGGGCTAGGAAAAGACCTCGATAGGGAAGTAAGCCCTATAAGGCGGCCAGATGAAAGAGAAAACGAGGGGTGTATGCTCCCCCACTCAGTCATCAAGTAGGCCTAGCCAAGGAACTCAGACAGCCAGACACCAAGTCGCGAAATTAGTAGCAAAAACTAATGCAGTGACAAAGAGTCCCTAAATTAATAGAAAACCTAGATAGACAAAGCTAAAGCCACCGCAATTAACGAAAGTGAATGAAATAGGCAAAGGCCTAATACTAAATGGCACCACCAGAGGGGGGCGCCCGACCACAACAAAACTAGCAGATCACCATCCTCGCCGCAACACTCTAATTAATTAAACACTTTAGAGCCCATTTTTTGCGTGCCTGCATCACGGATCATCAGTCTAGAACCACAGGTGCCTTAAAGAAGGCCCACAACTCACCGAAAAGTGAAGGGGACAGGAATGGAAGGGATGAGGACCAAGTAAAGAAAATATTGGAGTGTCTAGACGAAGGCTGTGATTGGGGGAAAGAACTGGACGAAGTAAGACGGCTAGGAAGATATAAAAAGGGTGAGATGAGACCGATAAAAGCAGAGTTTAAATCTAGGTCAGTGGTTGAAGCATTAACCAATGTAAGCTGGAGGCTAAATAGTTATACTGAAATGAAACATATTAGGGTGAAAAAGGACTTAAGCATAGAAGAAAGGGAAAAGTTAAGAGAAGTTCAAGCGAGGGCTGATGATGAAAATAAAAAAAATTCAGATAAGGAGAAAAGGATTTTTTTTTGGAGAGTAAAGGAAAGGAAACTAAAGAAGTGGTACACTCAGAGTCAGAAAGAATGAAAAATACGAGGAGAAATGAACAAGGAGACAGTGCGTCAGGTAGTGGATCAAATTGAGGACAAAGAGATAGTGAGGGAGGAGCAGGAGATTGTGGAGGGGGGGGGAGAATAGAACTAGCAGGGAATGTGGAGTTAGGTCAGGGAAGGGATGGAGGAGGAGGTGAACCTAATAGGAGGCAGAGAGGGAAGAGAAACAAGGAGGAGGATTCCAATATACTGTGCTACTACACTAATATAGATGGAATAAACAGTAAAAAGGTAGAATTAGATGATATATTAAGAAAGGATCAACCACAGATAGTCTGTTTGACGGAGACAAAGCTGAACCAGGACTTTGACAGCAATATTATAGGTTTGACTCCTGTAAGGAGATAAAGAAAACCTAATATTTAGTAGTGGCCCCGTAATCATTGTCGAACATGCCTATTACATAAGGCACCCTCTTCATACACTCATCCGCCGTAGTTTGAATCTACCGCGCAGAGCATTTAAAATTTGAGGAGCCTTCATCATGAGTGCACGCGACCTCACTCATGGCTTCAGTCATTATGAATTGGGTTCTCACTACGAAAAAACTTCGTAAAAAATAAAAACAAAAACAAAATAAGAATAACTATTCAATAAGCTTTCCATCATATCGTGGATGTACTTGTGTGGATCTTTTGACCAGACGCTACTGCAGGCGTCATTCTTCCTTCACTGACATATCAAGTAAACCAAAATCCTTAATACATCAACGAATGGGAAGGGGATGGTCGGGAGGGCCTCAGTCGTCAATGATTACGGGGCCACTACTAAATATTAGGTTTTCTTTATCTCCTTACAGGAGTCAAACCTATAATTTATTAGTGGCCCCTCCATCATTGACGAACATGCCTGATTTCTAAGACTGGAGGGGGACATTCGTAATCATATCATAACTCTAGAAAAGCAGATAATCAAACAACCACATAGTATTCTTACTTTTGTAAAAAAAGAGATATTCGGGTGCATAAACTTTATACAGCCTAAATCTTCAAAAAGGGGTACAAGCAGGAGCGTGCTTCAAAGAAGCCTGCTTGAAAAAGGGTTAACTCTGAGACTCTGTACACAGATCTGCTAGTTAAGAAGGCACCCCACTTAAAGTAAGTGGTGAAAACTAAAAACTTATAAGTTTACATGTGCACATATAAACCCCATTAACTAGTGGATATATTCCTAAAAGATAACCAAACATAAATGAATTCTTGTACATTCGTAGAAGTACTGAACTCGTGTACTTATGCAGAAGTAATTACTTCAAAAGTAAAAGTCGTAGTTGCAACTACCGAGATTTCTCAAAAATCTATTGCTTCACAGCCAAAGCTACTTACAACAAGAATTGTTGTAACACTACTATTGGCCTTTAGCACAATTTCCTGCAATGAATACTACAGAGAAATTTTATAATACAATGCCTACAAACAGTATCACAGCTCGTATGTTCCGAACACATACTCCGGAGGGGTCTAGGGTGTCCTATGTCACACTGACTGCACCCTCCCCCCCCCTTTTCTTGAAATTAAACAAAACGTGACTAAAAGGGCCACCTAGACCCTCTGCCGTAAAGCTATACATGGCAAGGAAGGTTTGTCCAGAGCTACTGAAAGGTATCGAGTCAAAAACTCCTGATTAGAGGCCCACAACTGTGTGGACTTAATAACTTCCACCGAAAGATTATTAAGGAAACGTAAAGAGGCTGTCCCCTTGCGTAAATCGTGGGTCTTACCCACAACGCCGGGATTCTTCTCTTTAAAGTCCTCGACCAAGAGAGAAACCAGTGTACGCTCCATCAAGCGTTCACCCGGACTTGCGACCCATAAAGCACCCTGGTGATTTAGAGGTGCCACTCTTAAATATTTGGTTAGAGCTTGCACTGGGCAAAAAAGATGGTGCACCTTTCCCCTTTTTAACGCCGGCACCGTGAACTCTGAAAACACGTGTTCACTGTGCTCATTCTTGGCTATGAATCCTGGGGAAGGTGCAATGTGAATACACTCATGAAGCCTATCAAACCTGAGGCAATTAGGTGTGTTGCTCATCGCCGCCAGCTCAGATACTCTGTTCCCGGTAGCCAAAGCCATAAGGAATACTGCCCTTTTGTAAAATCTGCAGTCTTTGGTACATACGGGAACGAGAATAACGACGATGCTTTGTCCAGAGACCATGTAGGCCTGAGCTGACGGGGAGGTGGGCGGAGTTTAAAACCTGCCCACATAAATCACTTTCAGATAAATTAAATAATTAACAACCAACGCCACCGAGGGCACAGTTTGTTTTGTTCAAAGAATCCAAGACGTAAAAGCTTGCCAATGCGATTGAAACTGTCGCTTTGTAGACTGGGTATATTGATTCGTGAATATCTTGGTCACGTCGCTACCATATGGCAGAGCTGGGCACCACAAACAAAAAGTCAAGTCAGCAAACACAAATCAGCAAACCCAGAACATAACTTCAGCAAACACAAATGTGCAAACCTTGTGAAATTTCTAGTCCTCAAATGCAAATATGCAAACGCAAACCGTTTTTTATTAATTTTAAATTTAAACTACAGAATCAAGGGTACATCAATAAATTCAATCTCTAATGTCAATAAATATATATATTTACTTAAATATAATGTTGCCCAACTTCCATGGATCTCAAGGATATTATACATGCAGGCTTTTAAAGCTTGGAAATTGCTGTAAATTGCCAAAACATTCCAGAACATCACCCGCAGTGAAAGGGTTAATATATATAGCATAGGCCACTTAGTTTGTCCACATGGGCAGTAAAACGTTGGGGCGACTTGTTTATGGGGAGAGTGCTTCAGTAATAATCAGTATTCGCAGTTTCGCACCATTCAGGAGGAGCTACGCCGGATCACAGAGGTGCAAGGAGGCGATTTATTCGTGGTCCCCCCTTTGGGAATGGCAATAGGCTATATATGCCTAGATAGGTCTACTTTAGATAGATTAAGTAATTTAATAGAAAGTAGCCTAGGCCTATTAATTTTAATGCTCAGAATAAAGGCCTAGCTTCAGATCAAAATTTAATAAAATTTTATTGTAGGCTAAATTTAGTCTAGGCCTAGGCCTATATGATACTTTCAAAATTAACACTTTCTACTTGACACTAATAAATTGAGTGTGATTATAGGCCTAGGCCTATACATAGAAGTTAGAACATGCAATATTTAGCCTAGGCCTACATGCTTTGAGGCATTTTGATGGAATTAGTGATTATAGCCTAGACCTAGGCTATATATATATATAGAAGTTAGAACATGCAATATTTAGCCTACATGCTTTGAGGCATTTTGATGGAATTAGTGATTGACTGATTATAGCCTAGACCTAGGCTAGCCTATATATATAGAAGTTAGAAAATGCAATATTATTTAGCCTACATGCTTTGAGGCATTTTGATAGGATTAGGGTAGCCTAGGCCTAGCCTAATAGAATTACTTATATTAGTAATTAGCCTAGGCCTATAGGCCTAGGCTATATTTAGAAGTTAGAACATGCAATATTTAGCCTACATGCTTTGAGGCATTTTGATGGGATTAGTGATTATAGACCTAGGCCTAGGCTATATAGCCTAGCCTATATAGAAGTTAGACTTAGCCTAGGCCTACATGCTTTGAGGCATTTTGATGGGATTAGGGTAGGCCTAGCCTAATAACATTAGTTTAGGTTAAAAATTAACAGGCTATCAATCAAATTAATGATAGCCTAACTTTATAATCTTAAATTAGGCTAGATTATAAAGTTATAAAGCCCTTCTCCAGAGACATCTTGGTAATTACAGGCCCATAGGTTTCTAGGTGGGGCCAGGGGTGGCGTAGGTCCTCGATTTCTGCATGCTCTGCAGCATCACTGTCGGATGATGGTGGTGAACTGCTCCCCATACTGTTGGCAGCTGCGGTAGGCATGATGGTAGACTCCATGTTCACTTCAATAGGCCGACAATATAAACAAAGTTGAAGTGCTAGCAGGTTGGAACTCTTGGACTGCTGTGTGTTGTAGGTGTTAGCTCGAGGCTGCTACTAAGTAAGTGAACAAACGTGAAGAGCCGATGTATAGGCCTAGTTCCAGAACACAGGTAGTTGGCTTGGTCATATGATTTTTTTTGGCTGGAGCTGCAGGAGCGGCCCAGGGCTGGCTGGCGGCTGGAATTTTTATTTTGCGGACTCGAAGTTTGCAACATGGAGGTACTTTCCAGAGCTTCAAACCCGCAAATAGGCAGCCATTTTGGCGCCAACGCTAATTCGCCAACAAAATGACACTTCCGCCATGGCGGAATTGGCTATTTGCGGAAGTGTTGGCTAAGGTGCCCAGCTCTGCCATATGGTGCTAGCCACTTGGCCTCCTGAATGTCCATAATGAACAAGTCCGCGAGGTTTCTAGGTTGCCAATTGTGTTCTAAGTGGAACAACCCGACCGGGAGTGACACTGGGTGCGGGCACCACGTGTTCAAATGCTGGTACCACACTGCGCCGGCCACAGGGGCGCGATTAGCGAGACTACGCCTCGCTAATCCTGTAGTTTGTTGACTACGTGGCACATTAGAGACGCGTCTGGCGGCGGAAAATAGATAAATGGAACTCAACCTGTTCTCGTCCGTCATCAGAGCGTCAGGTCCGCCCGCCGGCGTTATCGTCCGGCGGGTGAGGTACAGTGGGAGTTTGTGAGTCTTCTCAGATGCAAACAAATCCACTTGTGGATGGTAATGCTCCGCACACGCAAGAGCGCCCATTCTACTGTTGTGCTTTGTCTCTGAGACAGAGCGTCTGCCCAGACGTTTGCTACGCCTGGGAGATAAGATGCGTGAAGATGAATGTCCAGCCTGTTGGCTAGTATAAAAATCTTTTCTGACACGTTTAGCCACTTCCGAGATCTCATTGACCCTTGTTTCTGAATACAGTGAACCGCATTCAGATTGTCCATTCTGAAGGCCACCGACTTGCCCCGTAAAGCAGAGCCGTGAGCCTGAAGGACAGATAAGGGGACTAGTAAGTCTTTGACATTGATGTGGAAGATTTCTAAATGGGACCAAAACCATTGACCTTGATGCCCGAGGTTTGACTAAAAGCCCCAACCTATCGTTCCTGACGCATCCATGTCCACCCATACCGACGGCGGAGGAGAGGTTCATGACATGACTGCGTGCAACATTTCTCTCGTCGCCCAAACCGCTAGTAAGTTGTGTAATAACGTTGGGATAGGCCATACTATCCCCGCCGGTAATAGTGGGAAAAATATGTTGCCCTCCAAGATTAAACGTTAGACTTACAACCGGCCCAACTTCACAGTGAGCTGAACCCAGTTGAGAGAACCGACTAGAGATTCCCAAAGTCTCTGTGTCGTAGTCAGACTGTGGAGAAACATAAACAGTTTTTGCGAAATCTGTTTCGAGTGTCCACACTCTGACTCAGAGTGAGAGAAGCTGTGTCCTCGACCAGCCCTATCCCCTGAAATACTCGTGGGGGAACAAGGGTTTGACTTTTGCTAAGTTGACCTTGAATCCTAGAGATTTGAGACGGTTTAACGTAACGTAGACATGAATGATGCGTAACTGTTCTGTTTCTGCCACCACCAGTTAGTCGCCCAGATACCACCAGACCCTGATCCCTTGTTCTAACAAGGGCATCAGGGCTTGCGGGGACCTTGCTTGAATGCTTGTGCCAAATTGAAAACAGTCTTCCAAACTGCTGGTGAAATCAAAGAAGGAATTAGAACTGGAGACAGAACTACTTGGCTTGCAATACAGTCAAGAAGTTTCTTCACTAAGAACATCCTCAGATCCTGCCTTGCTCGAACTGCCTCTAATAAGGCCGTCCGAATATCTCCTAAAGACTTGGAAGGAAGTCTGGAGAAGCAAGCGCCGGGAAAGTTCAATGGCTTTCCTGACTTCCGCGGCTTCTATTGCCTGAGAAGAGCGTAACAGAGACTTTGTTACTTGCTGGGAACCATATATTGCGAAAGCAGTTTAAACGCTTTTCCTCTTAACCTAAACTCGCGGTCTAGGTAAGCTGGGGAAGGCGTGCTAAAGGGAGCTTATAATTCGCACAAATTGATTATTTGGGGGGTGGCAGCCAAGCAGAGGGGACTCCGCCGGCACCAAAAACCGGAAGAGAGAACCAAGAATGGCGTTCTGGAGGGATTTGGTGGGAAGAATAAGTCATGGTTATAATAACTTGGAATGTCCTTAACCCCTCCAACCCGGATGGGCTCTTGAACGCCCATAACAACCTCGGCCCGCGCAACCCGGAAGGGCTCTTGAACGCCCATTGCTTGCATGCGTGCTTTCGAATGCCGCGCGTACATTTTCGGTATCGTGGGACGGTAGGTGGCGCCACCAGGCGTAAACTCCGCCACAGCAACAGTATCTACCCCGACGCCATCATGGACAGTACGCCAAATAGTGATTCCGCTGTGTCCGATACCGTGCTTCCTACGACGCCCTTGCTTGTTCGTCGCGCCTTACCCCGACGCCATCGCCTAAATGTGTTATCTCCCGGAGGTATTGAGACGACATTGAGACTTTATGAGCGAGCTGATGCCAAGCATAATGTTGATGATGAAGTCAGTGACGACTCCAGTAATTATAAGTCGAGTGATTATGGCCATGAGAGTGATAAAGAAGAGCAATTCCTGGGATTTGCGAGAGAACATGACAGTGATGAGAGTGATGAAGGTGATGTACCAGTTGGTGAGGAAGCTGGTTTACCTAAAGACAGTGAACTTGAGAGAGTGAGCGAGTGGGAGAGTTCAAGGTCACTCACCAAATTTCGCTTAAGTGACACGACGCCAAGCCCTTCCCCAGGTAAATCGCCTTTCAAGCTACATTTGTATAAGCAGAAAATACTTGAGAAGGCGGCCGCGGCAGCTAGGGAACAAGCAAAACTACTTGGTGAGGATGAGGCTGTGAGTGAGGGTCAGCGTGGTGACCCTTCTCGTCCGCCATTGTCTCCCTTATCTACCCACGCCACCCAAGATGACCCGGATGCCCCGCATTCTTCCCCACCACCCCCACCATTGCCAAGGGTTGAGGACCCCACACTTTCGGCCTATTTGCCTCCTAGGTCCCCCGACAGGAGACATACTGCTGCCGAAAAGGGGAAAGGTAGGAAATATACCAAGAAAATTAAGAAAAGTAAGAGAGTTTTGTTCGAGGCTTCCGCGGCGTCCACCCCGGCCGGCCCCAGCCATACGTCCCCGCAACTTTCCCCACGGTCCTCCCCACCTCTCCCGCCTTCAACATGTCTTCCTGAAGAAGTCTTTGAGCTCGCATCACCAATACCTGGCCCTAGTGACAGTGAAACATTGCTTTCTGTCACTCGTCGCAGGCCAAGGAGCCCGGGACCTCGGGGGGACACAGCCTCACCTGCCACTCCTTCCCCACCTCGCCCACCCGCACGCCGCCCACGCATCACTGGTTCCCCGCCAGATTATGTGGGGGCCACTGATGATGAAGGGCACCTCTCTGAAGACTCTGGCCATGATTACATAGGTCCACCGTCAGGGCAAGATGACCACTCTGACGATGACTATATGGACATCGACGACCCTCGACCCATCCGCTTGGCCCGGCGTCGTGCTGCCCGTCATGCTGCCCACCGCCCTGGCCGCCGCCCTCGCCGCCCTAGGGCGCGCGCCTCCCGAGTTGGCCGTGGGCGTGCTGGGCCACCAGCTGGAGCTCCTCGTCAGCGTAGACAAGACCCATTCTACGTTTTTCAGTGGCAAGACGTAGTTGATGAGGATGCATACAACCCTGATGTGCCAGCTTTTGATGAGGTACTGGAGGGTTCAGGCGTTACCCCCAATTTTCCTGCAGGCCCCAATGCTCCACCACACGAACTGTTTGAGGCCTTCTTTGATGAGGAGGTGGTAGGCTATGTTGTCAAAGAGACAAATAAGCAGCACCAATTCCAGGTCCACTTTTTGGGAAAGGTGACCAAGGGCCACATGAGGCAGTGGACCCCAGTGACTCATAAAGAGTTCATGGTGTTCCTGGCACTCACCATGCTAATGCCTCATGTCAAGAAGCATAGGTTGCCTGACTATTGGATCACCAATGATCTGATATCCACCCCTGCCTTCGGGAAATATATGTCTCGCGACCGGTACCTTGATATCCTCGCAGCGCTCCATCTTGTCACCAACCTTGACGTCCACCTCCCAGACAAGCTGTGGAAGATTAGGATGTTGTATGAGATGATGCGAGAACGCTTCACCTCCTACTTCAAGCCCTTCCGCAAGGTCGTCATTGACGAGTCTCTTGTGCTGTTCCGGGGAAAACTCAGCTTCCGGCAGTACATCCCCTCAAAAAGACATCGCTTTGGCATAAAATTGTTTGTGCTGTGCGACTGCCAAACTGGCTATGTCCTGGACTTCCTGGTCTACAGCGGGAAGGAAGGGGACTTGCTTGTGGACCCCCTCATTGGCTTTGGCGGAGCAGTGGTGCAAGCCATGATGGACCGCTACTTTCATAAGAATCACGTCCTCTACACGGACAATTATTACACGTCCCCCACTCTCTCACAGTACCTGCATGAGCGCAAGACGGGGACTGTAGGCACAGTACGAGGGAAAAGGAAGGGCATGCCACCTTTCCCTCCAAAGACCAAAAAAGGTGATGTGTTCAAGAAGAAGTCGGGGCCCATTCTGGCTATCCACTGGCACGACCAGCGGAAGGTCAACCTCCTGACCACCATCCACAAGGGGGAAATGGTGGAGACTGGCAAGGTGGATCGCCGCACCCAGGCCAGGGTGACCAAGCCCGATGCTGTCCTGGACTACAACATCAACATGAGGCTGGTGGACAAGTCCGACATGCAGATAGGCTTCATTGACTGCCTGCGTACCTCGTGCAGATGGTACAAAAAGTTCTTTCTGCATATGGTGGACATGTCAGTTCTGAATGCCTACAACATATACAAGCTTCGGAATGTGAACACACCCATGAAGTTCAATAGCCTGCGGAGGTTCCAAAAGCAGGTGTTGACGGAGCTCCTGGAGAAGTATGCTATGCCACAGAGGGCAGTGGCACATCCTGGGCCCGCCGTTATTGACCGCTTGCAGTCTGCTCAATACTTGACTAGGCACAGGCTTGGTTCCCTGCCTCAGAATGAATCCGGAAGAACACAGCAGAAGCGGTGCCATGTCTGCTACAACAGCAGGGTGAAGCCGAGGTCAGGTAAAAAGTCAACCCTGGAGTGTGTGGAGTGCAAGGTGGCACTCTGTGCTGTAGATTGCTTCTTTGATTACCACTCCAAGCTGGAGTTCTAATAATCATACTGAAATTGCCAAATAAAATGACAATATGTACACTATAATTATATATAGGCAAAAAGTGGAAGAAAACCAATGTATTGTAATACAAAAGTCATGTACAGTAAAAGTCCGTTAATCCGACGACCGATGATTCGAATCTCCCAATAGTCCGAATTTTTCAATTTGAGGCCAAATCCGAATTCACCCGATGGTCCGAATTTCAAGAAGTCCCAAAGTCCCCTTTTTGAGGCATTAGGCCACTCAAATGACACATAATGGAGCACACACATATCATATGTTCATGAATTCACTTTAAAAGTTTACCATTGTCATTGTAGCCTATTATCTACTTCAAAACATTCAGATTAATGGTCAAAGGAAGCTACTGATATAATCGTAAACACCTTCGTTCTTCTTCTTCCACATCATCTGCTAGAGAGTTTGTTTTGCTCTTGAACGCATCCTTGGGACGCTCCGATGCGCTACTGGCTTGCACCGCATTTTCTGCAAGCGCATTCAGTCTTGACCTTGAAAACGCACCTTTGGACGTATTACTCTTGAGCATGAAAACGCACCTTTGGATGTTCCGATACGCTACTATTATAGTTCAGTGATCGGAGCATCCCAAGGGTGCTTTCAAGACAACAAGACAAGGTGCTTTCAATACAATATAATATAACAGAGCATGTCACAAAAGAAAATCACAAAAGGAAAATTACAAGAACCTCTCAGGGAAGTGCCGTTGTTAAGGCATTACTTCCCGAACCACATCTGATCTTCAAGAGCAAGACAAACTCGCTAGGAGACGAAGGGTGAAGGAGACGTTTATATCAGCAGATTCCTTGACCATTAATCTGAATGTTTGAAGTAGTTAATAGGCTACAATGACAATGGTAAACTTTTGAAGTGATTTCATGAACATATGATATGTGTGTGCACCATTGTGTCATTTGGGTGGCCTAATGTCTCAATGTTTCGTCATACACAGTTCATAGGGGTAAAGTCCGATAATCCGAAAATCCACTAATCCGAACGAGAGCCGTCCGCTGCCCTTCGGATTAACGGAAGTTTACTGTATTATGAGAACATTGATACAAATACAATTACACCATAATATGTGAAAGTGACACATATGTATACCAAGTGACATTCATATGATTAGAACCTATAGAAAATATATAATCAGTGAAAAAAGACACAATAAATTGTATATAAAACGTTTACAAATCATATAACTAAGTGAAAGTGACACAAGACCTAATATTTGATGGCCAAAGTATAATAAACACCTGTGATAACGAATAATCAGTGCCTAATACAACAAACCTACCTCAATTAATAAAATGTACGGTATCGAGTGAAAATGAGCATTATCAGTGACAGTGACACTCTCTAAAGCATATTTGTCAAAGTGAAAGTGACACAAGACCTAATATTTGATGGCCAAAGTATAATAAACACCTGTGATAACGAATAATCAGTGCCTAATACAACAATAACCTACCTCAATTACTAATAAAATGTACGGTATCGAGTGAAAATGAGCATTATCAGTGACAGTGACACTCTCTAAAGCATATTTGTCAAAGTGAAAGTGACACAAGACTTAATATTTGATGGCTAAAGTATAATAAACACCTGTGATAACGAATAATCAGTGCCTAATACAACAATAACCTACCTCAATTACTAATAAAATGTACGGTATCGAGTGAAAATGAGCATTATCAGTGACAGTGACACTCTCTAAAGCATATTTGTCAAAGTGAAAGTGACACAAGACCTAATATTTGATGGCCAAAGTATAATAAACACCTGTGATAACGAATAATCAGTGCCTAATACAACAATAACCTACCTCAATTACTAATAAAATGTACGGTATCGAGTGAAAATGAGCATTATCAGTGACAGTGACACTCTAAAGCATATTTGTCAAAGTGAAAGTGACACAAGACCTAATATTTGATGGCCAAAGTATAATAAACACCTGTGATAACGAATAATCAGTGCCTAATACAACAATAAGCTACCTCAATTACTAATAAAATGTACGGTATCGAGTGAAAATTAGCAATATCAGTGACAGTGATACCCTAATAAACATATTTTATATAATTGGCCTCAAAATAACTAGAAAATATCAAATAAACATCACATTCTCAATATCAAACACTAAAATCGTCTAAGGGAGATAAATACTTTGGCGCGGCGAGCGGCTAGGTGCGTCGTAGCCATGGCCGAGGCGACGCGTCCGAACGCGGGAAGAATTTGCCGCCGAAAAGCACTCGTCTTCCCGCGCTCACCATTATGCAACCAGAGGGGCTAGAGACCTCTACTCAACGCCATTCGA
Organism: Paralithodes platypus; assembly: GCA_032716605.1. Classification (NCBI taxonomy): domain Eukaryota; kingdom Metazoa; phylum Arthropoda; class Malacostraca; order Decapoda; family Lithodidae; genus Paralithodes; species Paralithodes platypus. The sequence goes on along the minus strand of CM064486.1, from coordinate 17,525,047 downwards.
CAGAGGAAGGTTTGTGGAACATTATTCTTTTTTATTCACAACATTACATGACATATTCATTGACTTACAGAGTAGTTAACATAGGCCAAAGATCGTCAAAACACCCGGTACCGGAGCACAGTCGTAAGCTATAGCCCCCGGGGCTGGAGGGTTAATATGAACATCCAAAACATTTCCGTAACATTGCTACCCCTGACTCATCAGGCCCGTATAAAAGAGGCATAGCTCCTGTTTTTTGCCTGGCGCCTTGTCTAAAGGAGGGGGAGATATGTCTGATATGACTCGCACAGTGGAAGTAGTGAGAGCTGCTGTGCCTGGCACATTGGAAATTGGATCTGACACAAGAGGATGGTTAGGTATTTTAGCTAAAGCAAAGGATGTAGCCAGAGGTCGCACATTCGTCGACATCGCGGGATCTCCCGTATCAAAAGGAGTTTCCGGCGTAGGGCCAAAGAACCTATTAAGTGCATTCAATAGTAGTCCATCAATCTCTTCCGCCGGTACATACCTAGCCGATGACGAACTCCGTGGAGATTCGACAGTACCCTGAGAGTCGCCTAGAAGGTGACTGGACTCTTCAACCTCCATCTCTGAGACCAGAGATCGTTGTTCTTCATCCGTTAAGTCTGGCTTATCATGGGAAGATCCCGCCGAAGCCGGGACCTCCACATGTTGCCATGTTAAAACTGGGATAGAAGATGGTACATCGGCATCCCGGTGGACGTCAGCACTAGTTGAGTCACAAAGGGATGTGTTCTGTCCTGCCAGGACTGTGAGTATCGCCATACACCTTGGCTGTGGCTGTCCCTCGCTTGCGAGCTCGGTATACTCTCTGAATGGGAGCCCTCGTCCGAGTCCCGTAAAGGTTTATGATAATTAAAAGCTCCCATAGCTCATTAACACATTGAAAGTAGAGCTGGTGAGCAAAATCATAAAGTATACTAATTAATTTAATTTATATTTAATTGTATTAAAATAAATTACTATAAATAAACACAATATTATCATAATATAATCATAGAAAATATATATGTTTATTATGATTCAGTTATTAAATTATTTCATTAACAAATAAAAATAAGATAGGGATACCTGAGCTTAACGGCGTTGAACATACAGCAATGAGAGGTTCAAGTGCCGACATGACAGAGACTGGGGGAAAACTACCCCGCCCCCGGGAACTACCTGGTCACCTGGTGCAACACCGGTACTCCGCCCTGGAAAGAGAAATTTCCGGGGATTAATGCTCATAGGGTTACACCCAAAAAATGGTACAAAATATGTGCCACAAAACCGCCGGTCAACGAACCGTAGCACTCCACCACTACTTTTCGTTTTCCTTTAGTTTCATATTAAAGATTTCAGCATATCTTTACCTGTCCAGAAGATTTAAGCATATCTTCTGAATCCTCATAAAGATGAAGCATATCTTTATTAAAGATGAAGTCTTTCAAGTATCCCTTTACACTTGAAACACTAGTAAGATTCCGGCATCTTTTTATCCCATAAAAAGTCTAAGCCTATCTTAATCTCTAATCCGGCTTCTCCCAGAAGCCCTCATAGATCGCCGTCTTGAAGGCCGTGATACCCTATTGTATCAATCAATTGTTTGGCAAATTATCGCGAATTGCAAATCAGTTAATATAACCACCCGAAGGTACAACCGCCGGGTTTTATATGCAATGTCAAACCAATTGTACCTGCCCCAGACCTCTTTGTAAAAAGGTCGCTGGGAGGGAAAGACTAAACAAACAAACAGCATTGTTTCAATGGCTTATTAAAGATTTCAGCATATCTTTTACCTGTCCAAAAGAATTAAGCATAACTTCTGAATCCTCATAAAGATGAAGCATATCTTTATTAACCCTTCAAACTCGGATGGTACACGTGTGTACCATTATGTTTTGCCCCCAGGAACCCGGTTGGTACAACATTGTACCATTGCTTGAAAGCCTGTGAGCTTCGTGTGCGAGGCGTCGGTCCGACGCATGTAAACAACAGCCGGCTGGACCGACGCCCCGCATCTCCGGCCACAAGAAGGAGAGCGTCGCTGTGTTGTGTATGTTGTTGTTAAGTATCGAAAAGTAGTGTAAAGTGGCTGTTTTGGCCATAAAGTTATCTCCAATGAAATCATCATCACAAATCAAGCACTTGACTTAGAGAGCTCTACTTAACGCCATTCTACAGGTAAATAACACAGCTACGCTTGGGGATGCGCGGGAATGCGGGAAGCAGTCAGCATAACAATGATACGGTAGCCTAGCCTAGACGTTTTTCGGCCAAAACACCCGGATTTCGGGGATATTTATGTAATGCGTAGCCGGGGCGGGAGGGTTAAAGGTGAAGTCTTTCAAGTATCCCTTTACACTTGAAACACTAGTAAGATTCAGGCATCTTTTTATCCCATAAAAAGTCTAAGCCTATCTTAATCTCTAATCCGGCTTCTCCCAGAAGCCCTCATAGATCGCCGTCTTGAAGGCCGTGATACCCTATTGTATCAATCAATTGTTTGGCAAATTATCGCGAATCTCAAATCCGTTAATATAACCACCCGAAGGTACAACCACCGGGTTTTATATGCAATGTCAAACCAAGTATACCTGCCCCAGACCTCTTTGTAAAAAGGTTGCCGGGAGGGAAAGACCAAACAAACATACAGCATTGTTTCAATGGCTTTGAAAAGCCGAGAAAACCATGTCCAACAGGTGTCAGCATGATCACCTAGATAACTGTGTGGAGCCCCCCTCGCCGGGAATAACACAGGAAGCCTGATCCCAGGCTCGACCACAGAAAACGCAGTTTCTGATGAGCCCTCAAGTGACCAAACTCGTCGGGGTAACTTACCTATTTTAGCCATCCTGACTAAAACTCGGTAAACAAAAACGGTGTTCTCGGAGCAACGAGAAAAACGACGGAAAGGTAACCCACACCAAACGAGACATTACAGGAGGGCGTAATGCATAAAGCAATGAATAACACAGGAAGCCTGATCCCGGGCTCGACCACAGAAAACACAGTTTCTGACGAGCCCTCAAGCGACCAAACTCGTCGGGGTAACTTACCTATTTTAGCCATCCTGACTAAAACTCGGTAAACAAAAACGGTGTTCTCGGAGCAACGAGAAAAACGCCGGAAAGGTAACCCACACCAAACGAGACATTTTAACACATTTTATACAAAGGGTGTGCGCAAAAATAGGGATACCTGAACAGGAGGGCGTAATGCATAAAGCAAAAACCGGGGCAAAGGTAGCCATGACAGAGACTGGTGGAAAACTTACTCCAGGTTCTGCATAGACCCGCCGGGACCCAGCTCTGGAAAAAATAAAATTTCCAGGAATTAATGCTCATAAGGTTAACCCAATCATGTTCGCACACAAGTGTTAAATAACCCGCCGGGTAACGAGACGTAATACTCAACGACTACAGCTCGCTACGCGGTGGGGTTTCCTAAGTAAAAGATTTCAGAATATCTTAAATTGTCCAAAAGATTTATGAATACCCTCTGACATAATATATAAAGACCAGCATGGCGTTTATAACTGATTAAGTCTTTCCGGTGGTGTTTGTTTCAAGATTCAATTTTGGAAAAAAATAAAATAAAAAAGACGCCGGCCCCCGAATTATCTCGTAGATAAAAAACTGGGAAGCCTGACAAATATACGAGATCTAACTTCTCCCCCGAAGTATCTTTTTAGATCGCCGTATGTTGAAGGCGGCGATACAAAACGTATCCCTCAATTGTCTGGTTAACTAACTGAATTGTAAATTCGTTATTCCCATCCTTCCAAGGAGCACCCGCCGGGTGTGAATATTAGTTTAAAAAACGTTAACCCCAATTGTGCCCTAAAGCGCCGTATGTTGAAGGAGGCGATACACAATGCATCCCTCAATTGTCTGGTCAACTAAACTGAATTTTGTAAATTCGGTCATCCCACCCTTCCAGGTTGCACCCGCCGGGTGATTTAAAGTTTAAAAGTTAACCCCAAGTGTTCCTATCCCCACTTCTTTGTAAAAGATCGCCGGGGAGGAAATACAACAACAGCATAGTTTTATATTGGCTTTGCAAAACCGAAAAAAAACTACAAACAACACGTGTCCGTATGAACACTGTTAGATGGGTACAGCCAAACCGCCGGGAATCATAAGGAGCCTGAAACAGGCACCCCAGAGACGCAGTCCTGGGGAGCCACAGACACCCACTCGCCGGGGAAACAAGCCTGTTTTAAACCACGCGTGGCCAAAACTCGGCAACCAGCCGGGGTTATCAAGGTGAAACCGAGAAAAACCCGCCGGGAAAAACCCACCCCGTTCAGATACCATCTGAACGCAACACCGGACCGAGGCGTAGCCAAAACACAACTAACGCCGGGCCCAACATAGTCCGTGGAATTAGCCAATACACAACTAACCCAGGACACATAAATAGTCCGTGGAATTAGCCAATACACAACTAAACCAGGACACACATGACACAGTAGTACATATTTAGAAAATAAATCAATAACACTTGTATATGTGGTAAAGCTACGAGAGGCTGGCTAGGCCTAGGCAGACGGATAACAGTAACATGTCGGAATATAAACAAAAAGCACTGAATTATATCACAACAGGAACCACCGCCAACACACCACTGTAGCAAACACTTCCGGCAAAGGGAAGAACTGACTCGGGACCCAGAAAAAACTTCACTAAGTGAAGAAAAATACGCTGGGAACGTCAGCAAAAATACGCTACCTCATCAGAAAGATAAAAGGAAGCAATAACGCGTAATGAAAGCCGCCTGCATCACAAAGCTAGCTAACTGTGAAAAAGTTCACCTGTCCACAACAGGACCACGAGGGTACATCCGAAATAGATGCCCCAAAACACACGACCCAAAATACACTGCACTGCGGGCAAACTAGCCCAGGACACATTCTGCTACGCATATCCTAACCTTACTCGATACATCCCGGAGGTAAACAAATGAGAAAAAAACTCACTAGGGACGCAACAAATGCGGAACCCGCGGAGCGTGGGGAGACACGTCCGGGCAGGCTGAGCGCAGAGCAGAGAAGGAAGAATGACGCCTGCAGTAGCGTCTGGTCAAAAGATCCACACAAGTACAACCACGATATGATGGAAAGCTTATTGAATAGTTATTCTTATTTTCTTTTTGTTTTTATTTTTTACAAAGTTTTTTCGTAGTGAGAACCCAATTCATAATGACTGAAGCCATGAGTGAGGTCGCGTGCACTCATGATGAAGGCTCCTCAAATTTTAAATGCTCTGCGCGGTAGATTCAAACTACGGCGGATGAGTGTATGAAGAGGGTGCCTTATGTAATAGGTATGTTCGTCAATGATGGAGGGGCCACTAATAAATAACACATTTAATGGCGTCGTAAGGCGCGACGAACTACCCTAGAAGCACTAGACACAGCAAATATTGGCGTACTGTCTATGAATCTAATACTGATGCTGCGGCGTAGTTTACCTCTGGTGGCGCCACCTACCCTCCCACCATACCAAAAAATTTACGCGCGGCATCGAAGCCTCACGCAAGCAATGGGCGTAATGCCCTTCCGGTTGCGCGGCGAGTTTGTTATGGGCGTTCAAGACCCTTCCTTGGAGGGTAATTACTTTGGGACAAAAGTTTTTTAGTATCATATACTCCATAAATGCCTTGAGTTTTTGTCTACCTCACTTTCTAACACCAGATCAATGTGACTTGAAAAATCCTGTAGTCCTGCGAAATCGTTCTGGAAAATCAGTGATTTCCTTGTGCTTTTCCCTTTCCTTGGGTAGATTTGCTCAATAGTAGGTATGTCGAGAACTGCATGGTCGCTTTTTCCTAGTGGGCATAGGTACTGAATACTGAACCTCCTCCTCCCTTCTTGTGAAGAGAAGGTCCAATCTAGCTTTGATCACTTCCCCCTTGTTGACTCTACATGTGGTATATAGAATCCATGGCCTACTTAAAATTCATAGCCCCAACTTTCCTCTCCTGTTCCGGTCAAGTTCTTCCCACACCCTTGCAGTTAAAGTCCCCACACATGACTTTCATCCTTGAACAAGATATTTTCTAGCACACTAATGTTTCCTTGATTAGGGTATGTGTCAGTCGGTGTGTGCATGTGAGTGTTATGTGTCTGCATAGGAGGCTATGTATTTGGGTGTAGGTGTATTATATCATGCATGTATAGATTGAAGAGTGCGCGACATCACACCGTATACACGAGAGCTTTTATAGTCAGCATTGATAATCAAAAAATTCTGGCAACATTTCTGGAATATTTTGCATTGGTATCAAAACTAGACTATGATATTTCTAATCCAACTACTCCCTCTCGGGCATAGGCTGAGGTGTACATTCCACCGCCCAACACGGTGAGCCCGTGAGGTCTTGTTCCAGTCTGGGAGTGAGACATGCGAAGCATCCATCATGGCTCGAAGAGCACTCCATCTCTGAAGCGGCCTTGCTTCGCTCAGTGCTTCACCGTCTCACCCTCCAGACTCAGACCCTCACTCTCAGAACGCCATATTGAGCGAACTCACTAGGCATTGTCCCCCTGTAACATATTTTGAATATGGGAATTTCATACAGTGTTTTTTAATCAGGGAACAACGAGGGTATTTTTTTGGCATTTCGGTGGGCTTTGTGGTAATGCACTGATACTAGGTACAGCACAAATTCAATCCCTTATCTTCCCATTGACATATCGGGATTTGAACCCGGGTCCATTGGATTACCAATCCAGTGGCATGACCACTACACACCTCCCCTGTAGATGAATGTAGATAGCGAAAAGTCTAAATATTTACCTCATAAGCAGCCATACAGTGTTTGATAAAAATTGAGGGAAAAAGCGCTTGTGTGATACCGGCTAGTCTAAATTATGTTGTATTATAGTGTGTCACTGTGTATGTTTTCTGGAGGGTAAAAGCCCTATCTCTCACCCTCACCTTCATCTATTGACTGTGGAGGATTAGATTTACAAGGTACTTCAAAATCATAGTTTGCCATTAACCTTAATGATAATGTATGTGGATTATAGAGAGGGACATTAACTTAATATTCCAACAAGGTCAAACAATATACTAATCAGTATATTACAAACCCACAGACTCAAGGTAAGCTAGGGTAAATAAGGGGAGGTAGCTGCTTTTTTCTAATTAGTACCATTACCTTTGAGATTTTAATGTTTGTTCCATTAATGTGGCGATTTTAAGACCACTCGCCCCACTTTGTCAATATTAAGCTTTCGTGCCACTTAGAATCAATCTTTTCCTGGCGAGCAATGCGAGCCTGTTTCAAGAGGAAGCGGCCTTTGGCCGGAAACATTTTCTACCAAAAATCTACAATTTGTATTGATGGGGGTCTTGGGGTTACTTTTATAAGCTTGATGAAGGTCTGGAGGAAACTAAAATAATACAAAGATAATCAATAAGCAATAATACAGCCACTCCTTAAGGTAACACAGTTTATAAACAAGGTTGGCAGCGAACTATTAACTTTGATTGTAAGGGTGGATGATGATGGCCCCCGGAAAACTATATAATAACAACTTCCCATCCATGTGGAACTTGTTAGCATGGTAAAATGATGTGAGAGACCTGCTGGTTCAAGGTTTGGACTCCCATTGGCAATATCCCACACTATTTACAATCTTCATAGCCATATTATACAATAGTGAGGAATGACAGCAAAGCATATGAGAGAGAGAGAAGAGAGAGAGAGAGAGACATAGAGAGAGAGAGAGAGAGAGAGATAGAGAGATAGAGAGAGAGGGAGCTACATGAGCTAATATACACACCACACAGACCTCAAGGGTCCTTACTAGGCAGTCAGGCATTACAAAAATAATATGCCTATATGGCATATATATACACTCACACAGTACACAATACATACATATACATATATACTATACTATAATACACATACATATTACACATACATACATACACCCTACATAATATAACAGGAATTATATACATAATGTACAGTGCACACACATACATATACATTACATTTTTTTTTTTTTTTTCCTTTTTTTTTTTTTTTTTTTTTTTTATTTTTTTCTATCACCCCAGCCCTCTGCAGATAGAGGTCAAGCCTGCCCTTGAAGGGGGCGTTTATTGTGTCGCTCTCAAACCCTTCTCGCTCTGGTTAGTTTATTCACTTCTCTCGCCACACGGTTCAGTGACGGCGAAGAAAATCTTTGTGACATCTAGGTTTGCCTTGTTGGTTTTAATTTCATTCAATTTCCAGCGAGTTTGATTAGTATTGTTAATCGTGAATAGTGAATTTACATCGACTTTGTCGAAACCTTTTTGTATCTTAAAGCACTCAAATAAGATGACCACTCAACCTCCTCTTTTTTTAATGAGAACAGGTTTTTTTTTTTTCATTCAAATCGTTTTTTTACTTTTTTTTCTATTTTTTTTTTTTTTTATTTTAAGTCTTTCTTCATATGGTTTATGGCTTAATGAGGGTTTGTATCTTCTTCGTTCGCTATACGCTGTACTGACTCGAGTCTTACAATGTAATTGATCAGATAAGGTGACCAGAACTGCACCAACCATATTCAAGGTGGGGCCTCACCATACTTTTGAACCAGTGGCACTATTACGTTTTCATGTTTATATGTAAATTTTTCGTTTACATACAGCCCAATGCTATGTTTGCCTTATTTGCAGCCTGCTATACATTGGTCCGGAAGTTTTGTTAGGTTTAGAGAGAGAGAGCCCTAGGTCTTTTACTACCGTTGCGGTTTTATTTGTTTGCCATTCATTTCGTATTTGTATTTCATATTTCTGCTACCAACCTGCAGAGACGGGAGATTTATCGAGTTGGAAGGAGAGGAGGGAGGAGGGGGATATCTTGTTTAGAGGAGATTGCAGCGGAGAGAGATCCGGCGAGAGAGGGTATTTCATATGAGTGGAAGGGGAGAAGAGAGAGAGAGAGAGATGACTGAGACGGAGAGAGAGAGAGAGAGAGAGAGAGAAAGCAGAAAAGAAAAAGAAGAAAGAAGATAAGAGAAAGAGAAAGAGAAAGAAAGAAAGAAAGAAAGAGAGAGAGAGATAGAGAGAATCAGAATCAGAATATTTATTTTTCCATTTTACAATGGTTCTTCACATAAAACATTAAACAAATATTAAAATACATGCATTATATATATATACATATTTACAATAAGAAACATCTCTAGTATGTTACTATGGACAGTCTTCAATATCTATAAAAAAAATGACAGTTACAGTATTATTAATTTTTTTGTTTATAGATCCATTTCATGTTTCAGAATATAATCTTTTAATATATGCTTAAACGTGTTTAGGTTATTTGTGTCCTTTACTGATCTCGGCAACCTATTCCATATTTTAGGACCTGCTACCAAAAGCGATCGTTCACCATAAAAGGTGTTCGTTCTCTGTACATATAGATGGTTTTGCTGTCTTGTGTTACTATTTATGATTTCATCAACAATAGGAAAGTGTATTAGCCAGTTTGGAATTAGCTTATGCCTTTCTTTATACACCGCAATAGCTGTATCATATATATTTTTGCTTTATTTTTAGCCACTCTAATTCCTTTATTATCGGAGTTACATGGTCGTATTTTTTTGCTCCACCCACTGCTACCTTTGCAGCAAAATTCTGCATTTTTTGTACAGTATTTAATATAGTGCAATTAGTTGAACCCCATATCATTATGCAATAATTTATCAAACTTAAAATTAGCGATTGAATCACAATGACCCTAGTAGCTTTGTCAAAATTACTTTTATTCGATTCACATACATCAACGTTCCCATGACTTTCTTGTTCAGTTCACTTGTGTGTTTATTGAAAAGCATGTTACTATCTATATGTAGACCTAAATTTGTTACATGTGTGCAAGGTATAATTTTATGATCATCGAGTTGTATACATACATTTGAGGGTATTTGGGATAAAAGCTGTCTAGTGCCAAGGAAAATGCATTGAGTTTTATTTGCATTCAACATAAGACCATTTCTCTGGAAATATTGTTTCACTATTTTGAGTGTATTTTCTGTTTTGCTAATTACATTAGTTACTTCATCCAGAGTGCCTGAGTGAAGTATCTGTGTATCATCAGCATACTGAATGAGCAAACAATCTTTAACATAGTTTAGTAAATCATTGAAAAATATAATAAATAGAATGGGTCCTAGAATAGAGCCTTGAGGCACTCCATATGTTACATGTAAAGTAGATGAGACTGTATCACCCAACTGCACAGCCTGTGTCCTATCGGTCAAGTAATTCATAAGCCAGAATGAGTCAATATTTAATTTTTTGCATTTTTCTAACAATATTTGATGACTGACACTGTCGAAAGCTTTAGACAAATCAAGCAGTGTCAGTAAAGCCACTTTTTTGTTATCCATATTAGTATATATTTTATTAGTTAATAAAGTGAGGGCTGTTTCCGTTGATAAATTTGGGCCCGGGAAAACCATGTTGACTTATAGAAAGCAGATTGTTGTTTTCCAAGTGCGACATATACTGATTTGTGGCGACTTTCTCTAAAACTTTTGATAATATTGGGAGAAGTGAAATGGGTCGATAATTACCAACACAAGCTTTGTCTCCATTTTTATATATTGGTTTAATTATAGCATGCTTCCACATTTTCGGGAACTTACCAGTTACTATCGAGGTGTTTATTATACAGGTTAAGTAAGATATTGTAACGTACAATGCATCTTTTAACATCTGAAGAGAAATCCCATCAGAACCACAAGCTTTCGTGTCTTTAAGCTGCTTAAGAGAGAGAGAGAGAGAGAGAGAGAGAGAGAGAGAGAGAGAGAGAGAGAGAGAGAGAGAGAGAGAGAGAGGAATAAATAATAATTAATATAACCAACATCTATCTAATTAAACTTGAATGAAGTACTTTGTGTTACTGAGAGAGAGAGAGAGAAAGAGAGAGAAAGAGAGAGAAAGAGAGAGAGAGAGAGAGAGAGAGAGAGAGAGAGAGAGAGAGAGAGAGAAATAAATATTAATTAATATAACCAACATCTATTTAATTAAACTGAAACACACATATTCACACTTTTACTGAGAAATTCACAGGCACGAGTATTCACATACCTCTAAAGTACATTTCCTGGTAGAGTCAATTATATGCTGTCTTTCAACACTAAAGAGGCTTTTCGAGTGCAAGACCAGTAATGCCAGCAATGGGTGCAATATTTACATCAGAAAAACGATTCTATGAAATGAAAATATTAGATAAAGAAATTACAGGCAGCTTCGGTTCAATTAAATTAAAATGACAGTTTTCACAATTGCATAATACAAAAAAAATAGCATTCAACATAATACATTTACATTGCGACAATGAGGATTTCATGTCATGCACTGCAGTAATTTCTGACAGTTGTTGAATAAGGTTATCTTTATAGGAAAGTTGCAATTAAGGTTAGACAGCTTTCAAACCTAGACCAAGTGCTAGGATTTTTGCCTTTTGGGTGTGTTCGCAGGGCTCCATTCCTTGCCTATGGATTCAGTCACAAGAAGTCAGGCGAGATTTGCAAGCAGATTAACGCACTTGGGCTTCTGCAGGTAAGAGTCCCTTTGCTGGCTGTCAGTTTGGCTATGTGCAGCTCAACATATCGAACCCGCATCAGCACTATCTCCCCATCTTAACTAGTAATCTCGCCACTGCGCACTCGTACGCCATCTATTGAGCTTTTCACTCACTAGGTACTGCCAACCATTGCTTATATTATATGTGAAGATATTCATTTAATGCATTATAACAGCTCGTCAGCCACGCAGAAGACTGAAGTGTTGTTAGTGTAAGGCAAGAGGATTATATAATATGTTAGACTGAATAAAGAGGCTTGTATGTGTCTCTGTTTTCCGACATACATGCCTCAAAGAGAAAGGCACAGACCCTGTTATAAGAAGATCACAAGCCTGCACACCAAGCCATGCACCAACCAGGGACTTAGGCCAGGGACGGGGTTTAAGGGGGTACTACTCGCTTTTTCTGGACCCCCTTCTCCCTCATGTTTAGCATATTAGTTTTAAGGTTTTAAGACGTTCGTTCCGTTAGTTTGGCGATTTTGAAACCTTTCGCCTCATTTTGTTGTCAATATTAAGACCTTTCGTGCCCTTTAGGTGTCGAATAGCGAGGCTCTAATATTAGAAGGAACCGGCCTTCGTCCGGGAAACTTTTCTACCCAAAAATTTACAAATTTATCTTGAAAGGGGGTCTAGGGGTGTTTTTCTAAGCTTGATGGAGGTCTAGCGAGGAAACCAAAAGATATATCAATACATAAATATATAGACTAAAAAACAAACACTGTACCCCTTAAATTCACGGTGAAATAATGACAAGCTGGTTGATAAGGGAGTGTATGAGGAGAGATTGTTGTGAGTCATGTTTGGTTTATTATGAATGGAAAGTTAATGTCTGTCTCTACTTGCGATGTTGTGTTGCTGTTGTATAATTTCTTTGCTCTGTTTAATATATACAGTACATAATTATATCAAAGCATTTACAGGACTGGTCAGTTTCTTTGATAAATGAAAAGTTGGTCAGTTGAGTCGTCCAGTCTTTGAAATTATGGCTATTTCTTTCAATTAATGCTCTCTCTCTCTCTCTCTCTCTCTCTCTCTCTCTCTCTCTCTCTCTCTCTCTCTCTCTCTCTCTCTCTCTCTCTCTCTCTCTCTCTCTCTCTCTCTCTCTCTCTCTCTCTCTCTCTCTCTCTCTCTCTCTCTCTCTCTCTCTCTCTCTCTCATAACAAGCTGGTATGTATTAGAAAAGTGTGGTACGTCAGAGTTTACCTAGTATGAAGGGAGTGTTCAGGTATGCTCTCTCTCTCTCTCTCTATCTTGCTCTCTCGCTCTCGCTCTCGCTCTCTCTCTCTCTCTGTTAAATCATACGAAGCTGGTAAACATTTTATTTATAGGAGCACAGTGTGGTAGGTCAGGATTTGTCTATTTGTAAAGTGAGCATTTGTACATGGTTTGGCCTTGACCGGTGTTCTATTAAGGGAGCCCACCTCGCTTTTTTTTCTCTTTCTCTCCCTCGCTCTTTGGCTTGTATCCATTCGGCCCCATTCAACCTACTGTTTTAAGAAGTATACCCCAATCCAGGTGTCAATATTTTCCTGGCGAGCGGTACGAGCTGCATATACAGTATATATATTTGTTTTGACAGCAAGCTAAATTTGTACATTTTTCGATACAAAAATTTCTCCGGCGAAGCCGGATTTCTCCATACAATGCTGGCTCGTTATCGCTCGCCAGGAAGAAATCGACACCTGGATGGAGATAAAGGTCTTAAAACATGGGGCCGAATAGATACAAGCCAGAGAGAAAAGGAGAGAAAGATAACAAACAAAAAAACAGGTGACCCCCCTTAACGCTCTCATGCGCGCTCTCTCGCGCTCTCTCGCGCTCTCTCGCGCTCTCTCGCGCTCTCTCGCGCTCTCTTTTATAGCAAGGTGGTGTATAATGTAGTGTATGAGGACAGTATGGTAAGTCAGGTTTGATCTAGCATAAAGTCAAATCAATGAAAGTAATGAATACACGTGGTACTCCAAGGACTCGAACCCAGGATATTCACACCGAAATTCCGCACACTAACCATTAGGCTATCAAAACAGATAATGTGGTACTGCCGTGCACCCTTGAACCCTACCTCATCTAAAAGAAAAATACAGTATGTATTTTTCTGACCATTATTATTTTGGTTCTATTTCTATCAATTTATCAGTTATATTCGCCGTTTTTTTTTCTTTCTCTCCTTTTCTCTCTTTCCCTGGCTTGTATCCATTCGGCCCCATTCAGCCAACTGTTTTGATACGTTTATCCCCATCCAGGTGTCGATATCTTCCTGGCGAGTGATAGCGAGCCAGCATTGTATTGGAGAAATCCGGCTTCGCCGGACACATTTTTCTATCGAAAAATTAAAAAATTTAGCTTGCTGTCAAAACTAAAATATATATTTGCTGGCTTGCCACCGCTCGCCAGGAAAACATTGACACCTGGATTTGGGGTAAACGTCTTAAAACAGTAGGCTGAATGGGGCCGAATGGATACAAGCCAAAGAGAGAGGGAGAGAAAGAGAAAAACAGCGAGGTGGGCTCCCTAAACATGAACTAATGACTGTAGGAAAACATTTTAAGTGTGTTTGTTTTTCAATGTAATTATGCATTCTACTTTTATAAAATATTATACCTACTATATTGTTCTCATATAACTATTTATCTGTCTATACCTCTCCTCATCCAACTCTCTCTATATATATCTATCTATTTCTCTCATCCAGTAAATGAGTATTCCGCGTTACCATTTGTGGAGCTAAAAATGGGATCTGGGCCTCGAAAGATAAATGAGGGTACATTAATGATTCTACTGTCCATGTGCAGCGTATCTCTGTATTTTTTTTTTTTTTTTTTTTTTTAAGAGACAATGAACGGAGGAAGGAAAAACACAGATAAAACAAAAGGGTCCATGTGCCTAAAGGCATCCTCCATTCATAAAATGTTTGTAACAACTGGATTTAAACATTTGTAGATTGTAAGTTTGTGGAAAGCAATTTGAGGGAAGTGAATTCCAAAGAGTAGTAGCTCTGGGGATAAATTAATTCTGATAAGCAGAAGTTCTGCATTGTGGAGGAGAAAGTGTAAATTCATGGGCGCTCTCAGCTGCCCTAGTTCTACGGGGAAAGATGTGGAGGCGGCACAATTGAAGCAAGTTCCTCGGAACAATTGCTGTGAAAATATCTGTATTAATGCAAGGGATGCAACGTTTCTTCGTATGGATAATGTAGGAAGGTCCTGTGTGATTGCAGGGTTATTGATTAATCTAATAGCTTTATTTTGAATTTTGTCCAACTGCCTCAATGCAACCACTCCACTTCCACCCCACAGAGGTGATCATATGTGTGCATTATAAATGTATTTAATATGTATCGATCATCCATCTATCAAATAATCTCTTTCTTTCTTTCTTAGCTAGCTAGCTAGCGAGAGAGAGAGCGAGAGAGAGAGAGAGAGAGAGAGAGAGATATATCTCTCAGCCAGTAAAGTATTATTATGTGGCGCTATTTGTGGTGCTGAACATGGGTTTTGGGCCACGAGAGACAAATGAGAGTACATTAAGGGGAGGTTTTTAGTTTGGTCCCTAGATATTCATCAAGCTTAAGATTACACCCCCTTGAGCCCCTTTCAAGATAAATTTGTACATTTTTCGGTAGAAAAATGTCCCGGCTGAAAGCCGGTTCCTCTTAAATTACAGGCTCGCTATCGCTCGCCAGGATAAAATCGACACCTAAATTGCACGAAAGGTCTTAAAATTGACGGAAATGGGGCGAAAGTTCTTAAAATCGCCAAACTAATGGGGCGACTGTCTTAAAATTTCAAAAGCAATGGGGCTAAACATGAGGGAGAAAGGGGTCCAGCAAAAAATCCCTCAAGTCGATATCTCCCCTGTTCATGTGCACAATATCCAATTATAAATCTAGGGGCATGGTTTATATTTATCCGTGTTTATATTTATTGATGAATCAGTCCGTCCATTTAACTAGCTGCTTGCCTAACTATTTATCTATAAGTCAGTCTATTTGTCTTTATATCTATTTATCTGCCCTCTACTTTCTGCACGTCAGTCTGCTTGCATATGTCTATCTATCAATGTACGATATTACATGTTAATTTACGGTACACACTTATTTGCATAGATGGACGGAAACTTAAAGTAATAAATTCAAAGACAAAAATTATGCATACATAGATAGAAAATTATAAATATAGTTGATTAGAAAGTTATATCATTGAATTTTCGCGAGTGAAAGCGAAGGAGAAAATGAGTGAAAGTGAAGGAGAAAATGAGTGAAAGTGAAGGAGAAAATTAGTGAAAGTGAAGGAGAAAATTAGTGAAAGTGAAGGAGAAAATGAGTGAACGTGAAGGAGAAAATGAGTGAAAGTTTAGGAGAAAATGAGTGAAAGTGAAGGAGAAAATGAGTGAAAGTTAAGGAGAAAATGAGTGAACGTGAAGGAGAAAATGAGTGAAAGTGAAGGAGAAAGTGAGTGAAAGTTAAGGAGAAAATGAGTGAAAGTGAAGGAGAAAATGAGTGAAAATGAAGGAGAAAATGAGTGAAAGTTAAGGAGAAAATGAGTGAAAGTGAAGGAGAAAATGAGTGAAAGTGAAGGAGAAAACGAGTGAAAGTTAAGGAGAAAATGAGTGAAAGTGAAGGAGAAAATGAGTGAAAGTGAAGGAGAATATAAGTGAAAGTGAAGGAGAAAATGAGTGAAAGTTAAGGAGACAATGAGTGAAAGTGAAGGAGAAAATGAGTGAAAGTGAAGGAGAAAATGAGTGAAAGTGAAGGAGAAAATGAGTGAAAGTTAAGGAGAAAATGAGTGAAAGTGAAGGAGAAAATGAGTGAAAGTGAAGGAGAAAATGAGTGAAAGTGAAGGAGAAAATGAGTGAAAGTGAAGGAGAAAATGAGTGAAAGTGAAGGAGAAAATTCGCTCACGATTGTAATGTAGGGAGTTGGCTTTGAGCGACGAAACAAACAATTGTCCTGTGCGTTAAGAGGAGGTAGGGAGGGGATGGTGTCTGTGATAGGGAAACTTCAACCAATCTTCTCATTGGAGCTCGCTTCAGGTCACTCAGCTATGGATATGGCGCTAATGCGACTTATATTGAGCGGAATTAGCGGGAAAATAGCCACTAGGGCGTATCAATCCCTATAGAAACCACCGAAGGAAAAGGGTTACTGAATATCTAGAAATAGAAATAGACATAGGACAGAACCCTGAGGAATACCAGAGCTGCTAGGTTGAGAAAGTGAGCGATGGCCATCTATAGCTGCAGCTATGGATCGGCCAGAAAGGAAATTAAAGATAAAGGTACAGTTAGAAGGATTGAAGCCAAAGGATGGTAGTTTGGATATGCATTAAGTGCCGACTCTTCAAGCCCTCCAAGTCCAGCCACGTGCGTGTGGGCGCGAGTGAGTAATTTTATAGTATATTGCCTACCCATCACCCCATGTTAATTGTGACTCTCCCCCGCCCCCCAGGACCCCCAAATGACCTAGGTGAGCGGTTTTATGTTGTTTTTCCTTCATTACTAACCCATCCCAAGTGTTTTCAGGAAAAAACAAAAACAACCAACACATTTACAAGTGGCTGGTCCTGGAGTGTATTTTTTTTACTAAATCGCTTTGGGTCCAGAGGGTTAAGTGCTAGTAATTAAGGTAAACAGATGGTGGCGAACATTTTTTTGTTTCTTTTCTTGGTGCATGAAGGAGACAAAAGGCAGGTTGCTTCTAACGAGTGTCTCGCCGAAAGAGTGACAGGGCCGAATCCAAGGAACGCTGCGATCAAAATGCCTGGACACAAAGTTTAAAGCAGTTTAAGTCATAGGATGAAGGAAAAGATTGATTGAGGGAGAGAGTTCCAGAGCTTACTTGTTGAGTAGAAGAAAGACTGAGAAAATTTGCCAATTGACTACTTGCGAGTTTCAGGCTATAAGGAAGTTAGACTGGTTGACATCAATATTTAGCAGAATAACCAGCTAGAACACGGTTGTAGTGCCTTTATAAAACACGGTTGTATTGCCTTTATAAAACACGGTTGTAGTGCCTTTATAAAACACGGTTGTAGTGCCTTTATAAAACACGGTTGTAGTGCCTTTATAAAACACGGTTGTAGTGCCTTTATAAAACACGGTTGTAGTGCCTTTATAAAACACGGTTGTAGTGCCTTTATAAAACACGGTTGTAGTGCCTTTATAAAACACGGTTGTAGTGCCTTTATAAAAACACGGTTGTAGTGCCTTTATAAAACACGGTTGTAGTGCCTTTATAAAACACGGTTGTAGTGCCTTTATAAAACACGGTTGTAGTGCCTTTATAAAACACGGTTGTAGTGCCTTTATAAAACACGGTTGTAGTGCCTTTATAAAACACGGTTGTAGTGCCTTTATAAAACACGGTTGTAGTGCCTTTATAAAACACGGTTGTAGTGCCTTTATAAACCACGGTTGGAGTGCCTTTATAAAACACGGTTGTAGTGCCTTTATAAACCACGGTTGTAGTGCCTTTATAAACCACGGTTGTAGTGCCTTTATAAAACACAGTTGTAGTGCCTTTATAAAACACGGTTGTAGTGCCTTTATAAAACACGGTTGTAGTGCCTTTATAAAACACGGTTGTAGTGCCTTTATAAAACACGGTTGTAGTGCCTTTATAAAACACGGTTGTAGTGCCTTTATAAAACACATATCAAATTCAACACGCTTTTATCCATGAGAAACCAATATTAGTAGAGCATTTCCGTTTAAAAATCGATGTTTATGGCTTTAACTTCCTTATAGCCTGTAATTTGCAAGTGGTCAAATCTTAGGTTGGAGCCTGTATTGAGGGATAACTAAAGGACATATAGTTAAACCAAAAACACATAATATTATGCCGTAGGAGTTCTATCTATCTATCTATTGCCGGACGCCATTCTCCCCTTAATGAAGGTGGCCATACGCAAAATTCCCCCAAAGCGGACCTATCTCCTGTAAGAGGTACAACCCATGCCAGTTTACTGAAGGACTTACAGGACTGACCACTCAATTTAGGGTCCGTCCGACTCCAAGGCCTTCGATGTATCTTATTAGCACTATTTTTCTACAGTGGTATACAGCTAATACATCCACTAACCTGCTTCACCCTTAGGTAAGCAGTACGGATTTGCATAAGGTTTACTCCCCTAGACAGGTTGCCGACCAAGGCTGACGAGTAATATTCAGCCCGATTTTTATAAGGATTTCTCCCCTAGAGGGGTTGCCGACCAAGGCTAACGAGTCCCGTCCACCCGGAGCTACATCGCCACCCGTAGGAGTTACATCGCCATAAACCTGATCCCATAACTACGATACATATAATTGAAAATATAAAGAAAATTAATTACAACTAACCAAATAATACAAAGACGACTTAATCATGATAGAATTACAAACACACACGTGTTAAGGGAGCCCACCTCGCTTGTTTTATCTTTCTCTCCCTCTCTCTTTGGCTTGTATCCATTCGGCCCCATTCAGCCTACTGCTTAAGACGTTTACCCCCATCTAGGTGTCAATATTTTCCTGGCGAGCGGTAGCGAGCCAGCATATATATAAAAACAAATTGACAGCAAGCTAAATTTGTAAATTTTTCGATAGAAAAATGTTTCCGGCGAAGCCGGATTTCTCTATACAATGTTGACTCGCTATCCCTCGCCAGGAAGAAATCGACACCTAATGGGAATAAATGTCTTAAAACAGTTGGCTGAATGGGACCGAATGGATACAAGCCAAGGAAAGAGAAAAGGAGAGAAAGATAAAAAAAAAAAACGGCACATTTTCCTCCGCAATATCACCCCTCTGCCACCCCCCACACTCTCTCTCTCACATTAATTTATACCCGGAAATTAGCCATTCTCCACACCCCATTTCACACCCTCTCACTCACCCGTGTTCTCTCACTCTCACTCTCACTCTCACTCTCACTCTCACTCTCTCTCTCGCTCTCTCAAGAACGTGATATAGTTTGCCCAATTGTAATTACATTGTTCTATATTCAGTTATTGGAACGTAATGCATTAATGTGTTGCCGCATCCATTCCGTCGGGAAGTATATAGAGACTTATTAAACACAGTAAAGTCTCTCTCACTCTATCTCTCACTCTATCTCTCTCTCTCTCTCTGTCTTATTAGGAAGGAACATCTCTATGAATTCGAGTAACATCTGTTTGACTATTTAAGCCTAGTAATTAAATACCCATATTAATTAACACACACATATACGGTACTAAAACAAAACCCACACACACACATACTCTCATCCACGCTCAAACTCACTCACACATGCACACTCTCTCTCTCTCTCTCTCATAGACACACGCACACATACTCTCACACACAGTCATACTCACTCAATTAATGTTAAGGACCTTAATGCCATCTCATGCATGGAACAGAGGCTTTGAATCTCTCTCTCTCTCTCTCTCTCTCTCTCTCTCTCTCTCTCTCTCTCTCTCTCTCTCTCTCTCTCTCTCTCTCTCTCTCTCTCTCTCTCTCTCTCTCTCTCTCTCTCTCTCTCTCTCTCTCTCTCTCTCTCTCTCTATCTCTCTCTCTCTCTCTCTCTCTCTCTCTCTCTCTCTCTCTCTCTCTCTCTCTCTCTCTCTCTCTCTCTCTCTCTCTCTCTCATGATTTTTACTTTAAATTTTTTATATTTCGCTCATGGGTATCACATCGAACCATATACATTCTTCCACGAGACCGTAGCAATGGAAAAACGAGAGGCGGCGTTGCAATGTACATAGCAAATTGTCTAAATCTAACGGAAGTGGCGATACCGGAGAGCAATGGGGAAATAGTGAGTGTCAAAATTAATACGAAATCTATGAATATCAAGATCACTATAGGTTTATTTGGCCACCGAGACAAACAGTGGCGGATGATAACCACTTATACGAACTATTAGAAGAATCCTATATATTAAGATTACCATATGCCCAATTGATATAATCGTTAGTAAAGTATTGTACACATTGAGTAATCTAAATATAAATTATACCTCCGGGGCCTGACACTAAACACCCTATAATATTGATGTGTAAAAGAAGAAATAGCAGAGCCCTTAAGGGAAGGTTTTTAGTGTGTTTCCTAGACTTCCATCAAGCTTGAAATTACACCCCCTTGACCCCCTTTCAAGATAAATTTATAATATTTTTCGGTAGAAAAATGTCCCGGCCGAAGGCCGGTTCCTCTTATATTACAGGCTCGCTATCGCTCGCCAGGATAAAATCGACACCTGAATTGCACGAAAGGTCTCAATATTGGGTGAAAGTTCTTAAAATCGCTAAACTAATGGGGCAAACGTTTTATAATATCAAAAGCAATGGGGCTAAACATGAGGAAGAAAGGGGTCAAGAAAAAATCCCTCAAGTGGAGATCTCCCCTTAACCCCTTCTATACCGGCAACGTCCTTTTCACTTTATTTTGGCTACTATTAGACGCTTATATTCAATTTAGGAAGGATGTCTACCATTTAAAAAGCTATATACTATCAACTAACCCTTTTAGCTACCCTATATCCTTCGTAAGCTCCATAAAATCGTCTAAATCTAGCTGAAATCAAATAAAAAAAAGACGTCAACGGTACAGAAGGGGTTAAGGTACATATAACTTGTGTCACAAAATAGGATAGTGTCACGTGATTGGAAGACTGTGAATATTACGTCACTATACAAATATGGCGGCAAGACCAAAGCTACTAATTATAGACCAATTAACCTACATCAATAATTGGATTTTTTTTGGACAGACAGACAGACAGACAGACAGACAGACAGACAGACAGACAGACAGACAGAGAGAGAGAGAGGGGGGGGGGGGTTAAACAGCATAATAATGACACACAGCGGCGGTAGCACCTTGATGGAACGCACGAGTAAAATAACATTATTTAGAGTTGTGCCGTATTTCATTACCACTGCAGTACAGTTTTATTGCACCGACACAGACGTATAGCTAGCAGGGTAGATAGATATATAGATAGAAATAGATAACACGATAGATAGATAGATAGATTGATACAAAGATACATACATAGATAGATAGATAGGTAGATATATAGATATAGATATAGATAGATACATAGATAGATAGATAGATAGGTAGATATATAGATAGAGGTATATATAGAGATAGATAGATAAATAGATAGATATAGATACATAGATAGATAGATAGGTAGATATATAGATAGAGGTATATATAGAGATAGATATACTCTTAGACCAACTATCTGTATTATACCAACAGTATAGTATTTCTAGCAGTTCAGTGGTAGACAACACATGTACTGTTATTTGAATAATTACATACAGTAAATAGGTAGATAGATATTGATAGATAGATAGATAGATATTGATAGAGATAGCCTAGATACATCGATAAACAGATAGATAAATATATACACCATTTTATTGCACCAAGAATAAAATACACCATGATGTGTACTGGCCGGCACGTCAAATGGAGGAATTGATGGATACCTGGGGTTAACATTCATGCGCAAATCAAGGGTAAACATGCAATGTGGAACCCAGAAGGCCGTGACTCGCTTATGTCCACAGGTAATGGTTACCTCGGGAAATATTTTCATTTTACGTCACAATCAGACACCATCTCGCACTAATCCCCTATCTTCGAATGTGTTTTATTTCCACGTTTGAGTCTAATCACGATTGTAATATATTCAGCAAGTATCAGGGCTCAACTATAGGAGACACCAACACTATACTGAACAACATCCATTCTCATAAGTATTTGGGAGTCCACCTCTCAGCAGACAGGAGGTGGAACACACATGTGAGTAGCGTCAGGGCAAATGCCAAGAAAACCCTGGGTTCTTGCACAGGAACCTAATACTAACTCGACCACACATTGAATACTGCAACACCGTCTGGGATCCACACACTCTCAACAACATAAATCAATTATAAGCCATATAAAATAAAGCGGCAAGATGTATCAGACGTGATTACACACACACTACATCGGTCACTTTGCTTAAATAAGACATCAAATTAGACACTTGCAACAAGAAGACAAATACACAGACAACAAAGTCTATACAAACTCACAAACAATCTAATAGACATAGACAAAGACACCTATTTACACCCTACAAATATACGATCCACAAAAAGGCAGCCACAACCGAAAATACCACACATACCAGGCAAGCACCGACATATTTGGGTAATAACTTTGGAAAATATTACAAAAACTACCACACATTTTCCCATGGGTTTTCTTTTCGGTTTTGGATAGTGTTCATCATTATACAGTAGTTGAAATTAGTTACAATCCCAGGAATTTGTTTTCCCCATAATACAACGATCATAAAACACTCAATGTTATGTCATTTTCAGAGTAAAAACTATTCCATTTTTGACTTGGGATACAGGATGGTACTTTCGGTAATAAGTACCCTAATTTTTCCCCCGCAGCATCAAGAGTGGAACTTCCATCTCATATAGTTAACAATCCTACTCTTGACAGTTTTAAAGCTAGGATCACAAAAGTGTGTTCTCCTTTTCCTCATCCTTCCCATTAGTCTCATAACTTCTCGCACAACCCCCACATATCATACTACCCGTGTGCTGCCATCTGCAGGTCCCCATGCTAAAGCTAAAAAGCTAAAGCTAAACAATTAGTAATTTAATAGAATGAACACATACCATACTTGGAGAACGATCTACGAGTTTCGGTCCGACTGCAAACCTCAGAGTTGGACGAGTTTAGGTGCAGGATCGAGACGCCATTACTGTAACAAGATAATAGCAATGATAGATTATAAATTATTTTATGGTAAGCTCATTTTGTTTCCATAAAAGAGAAAATGTATTCATTCAATATACTGTAATAATTATTCTATTATAGGACGCGTGACTTATTTACCATTGTTGTTGTTGTTGTTGTGCTCCATAACGAGGATATATTATATGAATTTAAATGTTATCCCCGAACGAAATAGTTTTACTTGTTCTATCCTAACTCCTTGGCCAACAAACTAAGACTACAGACATTGGTCAAATATATAACTAGCCCACACATGCATAAAGGACAATGATAGACTTAACTATGAAGTTGAGGGCGGGTGCCCAACCCCGAAAGGGGTTGAAATAGGGGAGCTATCCCCCCGCCAAAGGCGGCTTTTTAGGGCCTTTCCTAGCTGATGCTGAGAGGATTGGGTTCTAGTCATGTGGTGATGGGCTGGTCTACCAGAGTGAGACTGAGCGATCTCTGCCATACCCATAGCTTACTCTGACTGTTCCTTTTACTTATATGTTTTCTAGATCTCAAGTGACGGCGTCTTTTCCGTGGATTGACCTCCCAATCTACCAAGATTGGAAGCCAAGCGTCACATTTTTCCTTTGCCCCTCAACTTTCTCTTCATAATTGCTGAGGGGCACAGGGTCCTGGATGGGGCTTTGGTTTCCCGGGCGTTTCCGCACCCTCCTCAGCTCCCCGCCATGGAGTGGCTTCGGTCACCCAGGCTTTATTGTGGTCGGCAGGGAGGGTTCTGTGGGGGCGCTCGGTTATGGCCTTGGCCTTGCTCGGGGCCTTGGGGCTGTTCGGCCAGGCAGCTTGGGGAACAACAACAACAACAACAACAAACTATGAAGTTGTTGATGGAAATTAACGGCACTGATAATTTTCCACAAGCACAAGTGTTGTTGTGTGTGGCTAAACGGCTACTGACCCCTCCGTCTTGACCACGAAGGAAACAATATACGGAGTGGCAACTCCACACTATAATTGCGAAAGCATTACATGCACGCCATCTATTGGCCATGCTAGTTGATAAGAGAATGGGAATATAATACGTTTTAAAGAAAACGTGTTTGTATATTGAGTCAAGTTTTCACTTCGTTACCAAACGTCTCACTAATATTACCCTGGGGGTAAAATTGGAATGTAATACATTATGAAATGGCCCTTAACAACATGCAATTAATTCAAACACTGAGAAGGTGTCAACTAAATGTTTTACACATTTATACGTGTAAATGGCTGTAATACACAATAACGTAGGTTTATCATATAATAACAACACTGTAATTCCTCTGACCTCTCTGTAGGAATATGTTAAACATTTTGCAGTAATCTAATTACACACAGCTCTTACGTGCAGATTCGTAAGAAGTTGATCTCAGAAAATTACCCATTACACATATTCCGGTGTACAGCATTAAAAGTGACATTTGCAAATATATAATAATTCAATGCTATATTAATTATGTATATTAGTCGATGCATAAGAGATAAATAGCCATGGCACCGTGAAATACAAACAGGTGTCAGGTGTCAATTATCTATTTTGTATTAATTTCACCACAACACCAAACACCTCCAATGAAATTAATGAAAGCATATAATATGTGATCCACCGGGATTCGAACCCGGGTTATCACACACAGATTTTTAGACACCTTAAGGGGAGATCTCCACTTTGAGGGATTTTTTTTCTGGACCCCGTTCTCCCTCATGTTTAGCCCCATTGGTTTTGATATTATAAAACGTTTGCCCCATTAGTTTAGCGATTTTAAGAACTTTCACCCCATATTAAGACCTTTCGTGCAATTCAGGTGTCGATTTTATCCTGGCGAGCGATAGCGAGCCTGTAATTTAAGAGGAACCGGCCTTCGGCCAGGACATTTTCTACCGAAAAATGTACAAATTTATCTTGAAAGGGACTCAAGGGGGTGTCATTTTTAGCTTGATGGAGGTCTAGGGAACAAACTAAATACCTCCCCTTAACCATTACACCACCAAGACACAATACAATATTATTATACACAATTTGCATTCATGTGAAAATATAACCACTCCCTTAGTAGCTGATTGTTCCATACTTATTGGGTAAATATACAATTAATATGTCTTTGCATCATATAATTGCCACGTTTACATAATTAACAAGATACTTCGACACAAAATTATCGTACTAACTGAGTAAGCAAGATAAAGGTCATGATAATATACCCTCACGCCCTTGTATTGAGTATTGTTCACATGTGTGGGGAGGTTCCTCTCACACCGCTCTCCTAGACAAAGTTGAAAGGAAGGCCTTTCGTATCATTAACTCCCGTCCACTCACCAACTCTCTGCAATCTCTCTCTCTCCGCCGCAATGTTGCATCTCTCTCGCTATTCTATCGCTACTATAATAATCAGTGTTCCTCAGAGCTATCCCAGTGCATACCACCTCCTTTACGTAGGGCACGTGGTACCCGTCTTGCAACTCAATCCCACCCCTACTCTGTGCAACTCTCCAACCCAAGAGTGAAACGTTACTCTCAAACTTTCTTCTACTCAACAGCTGAGCTCTGGAACTCTCTCCCAGAATCAGTCTTTCCCTCTTCCTATGACTTAAATTGCTTCAAACTCCGTGTGTCCAGGCATTTTGGCTCGAACGTCCCTTGATTTTGGCCTTGTCACTCTTTCAACTATGGGGGAGGCACTCGCTATAGGCAGTTATGCCTTTTGCCTCCCTCAATCACATAGAAAAAAAAAAAAAATCAGCTGTCTTTAAGGGAGCCCACCTCGCTTTTATTATCTTTCTCTCCCTCTCTCTTTGGCTTGTATCCATTCGGCCCCATTCAGCCTACTGTTTTAAGACGTTTACCCCCATCCAGGTGTCAATATTTTCCTGGCGAGCGGTAGCAAGCCAGCATATATATTAGTTTGTTTTGACAGCAAGCTAAATTTGTAAATTTTTCGAAAGAAAAATTTCTCCGGCAAAGCCGGATTTCTCCATACAATGCTGGCTCGCTATTGCTCGCCAGGAATAAATCGACACCTGGATGGGGATAAACGTCTTAAAACAGTTGGCTGAATGGGGCCGAATGGTTACAAGCGAGGGAAAGAGAAACCCTACTGGTGATAGTTTATTTACCCCTAGTTTTAAGACGGAAAAGGCCCCCATGCACTACAAACCATGAGTGCGCAAACAAATAATAGTCCCCTAGTTCCACAACCACAACCACTCCCTATGCCTCTCTCTCAATTTCCCCCAACCTGGCGCTCTCTCCCCCCAATATTCAAATCCCCCCGTCTCCCCCCCCCCCCCTTCCCAAACATTTACAATTCTCTCCGTGAAGTTTGGCCGCACACCAGGCTTGTCAGGTCTCGGTCACATCGCCAACAGGTCATTTCGCTGACACACCGATTCAGGGGACTGGAGTTCTCAAAATGGGGCTCCAGTTCTGACGTGGTTGTTCTTGACTTACAGTGTGCTGGCTTAATATTCCAAAAGGGTTGATGGCCTCTGTAGTCCTATTCTAACTAACTAATTACAGATTCGATTCGCCCAAACTTAGCTTAACCATAACACTATCTGATCCGACGTCTTAGGGGTTATTTTTATATATATATATATATTTTTTTTTTATGCATAACTTTCCACAGCTGCTTAGTATCTTATTTATCTCAAGTGATAAATAATTTAAAAGTCGATCGCAGAAGAGATCTTTGAGTTATGAGAGATTAGATGTTTAGATTTCAAGACCACTCATACAGTAAAGACCTCCAATGAAAACCTAGTTCCAAGTTCGCCTCTAAAGCCAGCTATGTCGACTATTTGCTATCTGATTCTACTAGCTGATAATTTTAGCTTTCATTATGACTGTATTTTGTATTTCTGAGTTCATAATTGTGGACATTCCAAGTGAATATAATAGTCAGTCAGTAGCCAAACCCTCACTTCCTTATAAGGATAGGGAGGATCAGCAAGAAAAGGCTTGCGGATCCCTTAGTGGAAGTAAATTCTTGAGGTGGGATTCCCAGTCCCATCCTCCAGGGGCTATCTGCGCCACAAGCGGGACGGGCGATGGGGTCGCCACATCCCTACGCCAAATCGCCAAACTAATGGGCCGAACGTCTTTTAATCTGAAAACTAATGGGGCTAAATATGAGGAAGAAAGCAGGGGGGGGGGGGGAGGGCAGAACAAATGCTAGCGTGAATTCCCCTTAGAAGGAGATGGTCCGTTTTTACTGGACCCTCTTCTCCCTGATGTTTAGCCCATTAGTTTTCAGATTTAAGGACATTCGGTGTAAATATTAAAACTTTTTGTGTCACTTAGGTGTCGATTTTTTCCTGGCGAGCGATAGCGAGCCTGTGATTTAGGAGGAACCGGCCTTCGTCTGGGAAATTTTTCTACCGAAAAATGTACAAATATATCTTGAACGAGAATACTGGGGTTTTTATTTTAAGTTTGATGGAGGGGTCTAGGGAGGAAAGTAAAACACATATATATAATATGAAAACAAAATCAACCAAAAAAATGAACCATTCCCCTTAACATAAACTAGACTGAAGATTGGTCAAGTAAGTTAGCAAAATTACCTGTTAAGGTGTTAATCGAGTGTTGACGATGGCAGATGCAGGATAAATCCATCGTGTGATATTGGCTTAAGGTGGGTAGTGGTTATTTTTGGTATGTATATTTATTCATTCATTTATTGCTTAGTTTATTCACTAGACCTCCATCAAGCTTAAACCGCCCCCCCCCCTAGGTAAATGTGTACATTTGTCGGTAGAAAAACGTCTCGGACGAAGGCCGGTTCTTTTAAAATTTCAGGCTTGCTATCGCTCGCTAAGTCGACACCTAAGTGGCACGAAAGGTCATAAAACTGACTACGAAATGGCGCGAAAGGTATTAAAATCGCCAAACTAATAGGCCGAACGTCTAAATATCTCAAAACATATGGGGCTAAAAATGAGGGAGAAGGGGGTCCAGAAAACAACCCCCCCCCCCCCTTAACCTATCTATAGCCCCTACCTAACTAATCCCAACCTTAAGAGACCGGTGAGCGAATGGCCAAGAGACCGAAATAACCGAGCTCGTCAGGTTCTCTCGTTGATATCCTGTCCAGAGGGAGACACACACACTGGCTGATAGAGAGAGATGGATGGGTGGGAGAGTTACAAGGAGAGGCTGAGAGTTACAAGGAGATACTGAGAGTTACAAGGAGATACAGAGAGTTACAAGGAGATACAAGGAAATACAGAGAGTTACATGGAATAGATAGTATGGCTGATAAGAGTGAGATGGATGGGTGAGAGAGTTACAAGGAGATACAGAGAGTTACATGGAGATACAGAGAGTTACAAGGAGATACAGAGAGTTACATGGAGATACAGAGAGTTACAAGGAGATACAGAGAGAGGCTGAGAGTTACAAGGAGATACTGAGAGTTACAAGGAGATACAGAGAGTTACAAGGAGATACAAAGTAATACAGAGAGTTACATGGAATAGATAGTATGGCTGATAAGAGTGAGATGGATGGGTGAGAGAGTTACAAGGAGATACAGAGAGTTACAAGGAGATACAGAGAGTTACAAGGAGATACAGAGAGTTACAAGGAGATGCAGAGAGTTACAAGGAGATACTGAGAGTTACAAGGAGATACAGAGAGTTACAAGGAGATACAGAGAGTTACATGGAGATACAGAGAGTGACAAGGAGATACAGAGAGTTACAAGGAGATACAGAGAGTTACAAGGAGATGCAGAGAGTTAGATGGAGATACAGAGAGTTACAAGGAGATACAGAGAGTTACAAGGAGATACAGAGAGTTACAAGGAGATGCAGAGAGTTACAAGGAGATGCAGAGAGTTACAAGGAGATGCAGAGAGATACAAGGAGATGCAGAGAGTTACAAGGAGATACAGAGAGTTACAAGGAGATACAGATAGTTACAAGGAGATACAGAGAGTTACAAGGAGATGCAGAGAGTTACATGGAGATGCAGAGAGTTACATGGAGATACAGAGAGTTACAAGAAGATACAGAGAGTTACAAGGAGATACAGAGAGTTACAAGGAGATGCAGAGAGTTACATGGAGATACAGAGAGTTACAAGGAGATACAGAGAGTTACAAGTAGATAAAGAGTTACAAGGAGATACAGAGAGTTACAAGGAGATACAGAGAGTTACATGGAGATACAGAGAGTTACAAGGAGATACAGAGAGTTACAAGGAGATACAGAGAGTTACAAGGAGATACAGAGAGTTACAAGGAGATACAGAGAGTTACAAGGAGATGCAGAGAGTTACATGGAGATACAGAGAGTTACAAGGAGATACAGAGAGTTACAAGGAAATACAGAGAGTTACATGGAGATACAGAGAGTCACAAAGGAGTACAAAGGGAGTACAAAGGAAATCAAGCAACAACATATCTAGTGACCCTTCTAGGTTGCTTGTCCTCCAAAACACTGAGGATCAAGTGTCCAAACAGTGGTTTAGAGTGGGTAAGGGAACATTGGAAAGGGAATTACTGCCCTGGAACTAATGTCCGTGGCAGGATTAGGAAGTTAGTAGAGGACAGATGGGTTAGTAACTGAGGGGGGGATACAATAAAGTTATTCATTTACAAACGCAGTCAGTCGCGGGTTTGATGAGAGATATTTGTCTAGGCGGAGTTTAAATGAATCGACGGTGATGCAGTCTATAACGTTTCGGGGAAGCCCATTCCACAAGTTGACAACTCGATTGAAGAAGAAATTCTTAGATTCGTGCGAGTTAAAAGATTTTCCAATAATTTTGCAACCGTTTCCCCGCGTGTAATTAGATTGGTAGATAGTGAAGTACTTACTACAGTTCATATTGTCGATGCCTTTGATGATTTTGAACACTTGAATTAAGTCACCTCTTAATCTGCGCTGGGTTAAAGGAAATAGATTTAATTCTCTAAGACGCTCTTCGTATGGTTTGTTCTTTAGGCTAGGTATCATTTTGGTAACTCTAAGTTGAACTCGTTCTAGCTTGTTTATATCTTTTTGGTAATAAGGGCACCAGGATTGAACGCAGTATTCCAGAAGAGGGCGGACTAAGGAATTGTAAAGGGTTAGGATAACTTCTTTGGATTTATGCTCAAATGACCTGCCTATAAAGCCAATTATTTTGTTTGCCTTCTTAACAACTTCTGAACATTGTTGACTCGGTTTTAGGTTACTCGATATTGTTACTCCCAGATCGGTTTCTCTGTTTACATTCTTAAGCTGAGTGCCATTCATCAAATAGTTTGCTTTCTCATTTAGGTATCCGACATGTAGTACTTTACATTTATCCGCATTGAAACTCATTTGCCAAATTTGGGCCCAACATGACAATTTATCTAGATTGTGTTGCATATCGTCAACTTGTTCTTTTGAGAGTACGCTATTTGCAATTTTTGTATCGTCAGCAAATTTTGAGATTGTACAGGTGAGACCCTCATCTATGTCGTTGATGTAAATTAGAAAGAGAATTGGTCCTTGGTTACAAGGAGATACAGAGAGTTACATGGAGATACAGAGAGTTACAAGGAGATACAGAGAGTTACATGGAGATACAGCGAGTTACAAGGAGATACAGAGAGTTACAAGGAGATACTGAGAGTTACAAGGAGATACTGAGAGTTGCAAGGAGATACTGAGAGTTGCAAGGAGATACTGAGAGTTACAAGGAGATACTGAGAGTTACAAGGAGATACAGAGAGGAGTACAAGGAGATACAAGGAAATACAGAGAGTTACATGGAATAGATTGTATGGCTGATAGAGGGAGATGGATGGGTGAGAGAGTTACAAGGAGATACAGAGAGTTACAAGGAGATACAGAGAGTTACAAGGAGATACATGGAAATACAGAGAGTTACATGGAATAGATAGTATGGCTGATATGAGTGAGATGGATGGGTGAGAGAGTTACAAGGAGATACTGAGAGTTACAAGGAGATACAAGGAGATGCTGAGAGTTACATGGAATAGATAGTATGGCTGATAAGAGGGAGATGGATGGGTGAGAGAGTTACAAGGAGATACTGAGAGTTACAAGGAGATGCTGAGAGTTACATGGAATAGATAGTATGGCTGATAAGAGGGAGATGGATGGGTGAGAGAGTTACAAGGAGATCCTGAGAGTTACATGGAGATACAAGGAGATGCTGAGAGTTACATGAAGTAGATAGTATTTCAAAGGCTTTGTGGTTCATTCCGGGGGAATGAGAGAGAGAGAGAGAGAGAGAGAGAGAGAGAGAGAGAGAGAGAGAGAGAGAGAGAGAGAGAGAGAGAGAGAGAGAGAGGGGGGGGGGGTGCATACATAGTGTGAGTTTCTTTTTTAGTGCATGAGTGGAACACAACATTTAACAGCTTCGGAAGGAAAATTAAAATGGCAACAGTATTACCCCAAAAAAGCAAATCACCACCAAAATCGCAGTCAATGAATACCGTACGCTGCTTTCAAAACTTCACATCATTTTACCCCATCCTACGCTGGGTGTTCAAGTGAGATAACAATAGGTGAATTATTCCTCTGGTACAGGACATGACTCCACGTTCAGCAATCAATTTTTTTTTTTTTTTTTTTATGTGATTGAGGGAGGCAAAAGGCATAACTGCCTATAGCGAGTGCCTCCCCCATAGTTGAAAGAGTGACAGGGCCAAAATCAAGGGACGTTCGAGCCAAAATACAAGTATCAGGTATGAGGTGTTGGTTTCATTGTACAATGTTATAATTCTAGTCGGAGTTTCGAAATGCGGTCTATCAAAATAACATAATTGAGTGAAGAATTTTACCTGTTTAAATGATTGACAAGTGTATAATACAGATATGTAATATACATATAGCACAATAGTTTAAATATTAATGTAATTATTATTTCTTCTTCTTCTTCTTCTTTTTATTATTATTATTAGTTTTTATTTATTTACTTATTTATTATTATTTTTTTTATTATTTTTTATTTTTTATTTTTTTTTGGGGGGGGCTATTTTCAGACAGTAACTCATACGTTCAACTATCTAAATTAGGTATAACATAAGTATAGATAAACATATACTGTATATCTTACATAGTAGTAAATATTATGACAAAATAAAATAAATGTCGACGTCTGGCCATCAACAATACAAATATCGCAGCAGTGTATTGTTACTTAAGTCCGAATGTCGACATGTTTTATTGCCTGCCTTTCATAATGTCAGAGTACGGTTGGCCAAATAAGTCATGTCTCCACGGTACCATTGACACAAAACACACATTGAATAGTCGCACCAGCCAATCTATCATCACATCTCCACCTTTCTTAATACACTCCACAGCAATACCATCCACTTTTCCCACTCTCATTTGTCTCACTGCTTCTTTCACCTCATTCTTACCAATCCCTTCATTCATTCACTGCCATCTGGGTGGCCTGGGTAACCTATCTCCATCAACAGCTGCTTCAATCACTGCCTCGCTTCCATTTCTTACATTTAGCAAAGATAAAAAAAATACTCCGCATATCTTTTCCTCACTTGCACTCCTTGCACTAGTAACTCTCCATTTGCATCTTTCACCGAATTTTCCCCCTTACTCGATTAAGGGGAGGCAGACCGTTTTTCTGGACCCCCTTCTCCCTAATGTTTAGCCCCACTAGTTTTGAGATTATAAGACGTTCGGCCCATTAGTTTGGCGATTTTAATACCTTTCGCCCCATTTCGTTGTCAATTTTAAGACCTTTCGTGCCATTTAGGTGTCGATTATTTCCTGGCGAGCGATAGCGAGACTGCAATTTTAAGAGGAACCGGCCTTAGGCCGGTACATTTTTCTACCGAAAAATGTACAAATTTATCTTGGAAGGGGTGTCTAGGGGGCGTTTTTCTAAGCTTGATGGAGGTCTAGGGAGGAAACAAAGCAAATATATGAATGCATTAATTAATAGACTAAACAAACGGCCAGTCTCCCCTTAACCTCCTTCCAAAACATCTTCTTTCGTTCCTCAACATGTTCACTCCACCTTTGTCCCCACCTTTCATTGGCAGTTTTCTTCGCTGCTCTAATCTTCCTTTTCACTTCTATATAGTAGGTTTAAAAAACATATTTTAAAACTAGGTGATGTAAGTCCACGTTTATAGATCAACACAGTTCTGTATCTTTCGTCCATATCCAACAAAAGGCGCCGAGTCCGTTTGTCATATGTAAGGTTCATCGAGGACACTAGTCTTGTACTCGAGGGAAAACACACACACAAACATTACACACACACAAACATTACACACACACAAAGCCACACCCCTACACATGCTTGCACTGTACGCACACACACATACATACACACACAACGCACACACGCACGGAAAGAGACATGTATACCTGCACCTTCACCACACACATACTTGCATTGAAGGACGCACACACACACACACAACACACACGCACACACAGATACACATATACCTGCACCTTCACCACACACACACACACACACAGATACACATATACCTGCACCTTCACCACACACACACAACACACACGCACACACAGATACATCTATACCAGCACCTTCACCACACACACACAACACACACGCACACAGATACACATATACCTGCACCTTCACCACACACACACAACACACACACACACACAGATACACATATACCTGCACCTTCTTCTGACGAACCTGAGCCGACATCAAACCAGGACAGCCGCCCTGTTCACCTTAGTCTCTCCCCCACTCCTCGTGCAAGAAGCCTGCTAGCACGAACAGTACCAACCCCTCACCCCCGTTCTAACCACTCCTCTCCCCGACCTGTACGTAGAGTCCCGCCACCACAGGTTTCCGGATTTACACCAGTGAGGAACGGTGCACGGCCAACGCAGAAAAGGTCTCATCTACCAGTCACAATGTCAAACAGATTTGAGATATTGGTAGAGATGGAAGACGAACCAGAAGAGACCAGGCTCGTTGGGGATTCCATCCTACGAGGACAGGTCGAAGAGTTCTGCGACAGAGTCCCAAATCAACGAAAAAGATTTTGCATCCCAGGAGCTGGACTGGACGACATTGTGGAAGCCTTCGAAGATACCACAAAGGATGCAAATGAAAATACCCTTTTTGTCATCCATGCTGGTTCAAATGACGTCATGCACACCAGATCCGAAGAGTTGATGGAGAAATATCGCAAGATGATCCAGCACTACAAAAAACAAGTCAAGGAATATCATCATCTCAGGCATTCTCCCCAAGATCGACGCACCTGACAAATTCTACGACAAGGCCTTCAGCACAAATAGCCGACTAAAACATTTGTGTCTGAGGGAAGAAGTTGAATTCATCAACCTCTGGGACAACTTCTACAACCAGCCTACTCTGTTCCGCAAGGATGGCACTCATCTAAACCCTGTGGGTTCAGCACGCATGGGTCGTCTCCTACACGAAGCAGTCCGCAGCCATGGATCAAAAAACGCCATCCGAGAAGAAGCAGCAGTGACATAAATCATCCAACGCCAAGAAAAAAAACGAGGCAACCGAGGACCACCAGCGATAAGGACCGAAGACAGCGAGGACCGAGGACAGCCATGAACATAAATGTAGATCCGACAAGAACCAAAAATATTATTAAAGAGCGTTCCGCGAGTTCTAAAATAACAAATTTAAAGGTTTTCTATGCAAACGCTCGTAGCATACGCAATAAATTTTCAGATTTAGAGGAGCTAGTGTTTACAGAAAATTATGATGTGATTGGCATAACAGAATCTTGGCTCAATACAGAAGATAGAGACTTTTTAGCAGAGTATTCACTTCCCGGTTATGTAATTGTTTGAGAAAAGCCGAATAAATCGAAATGGAGGTGGCGTTTTACTTTATATCAAAGAAAGTCTTAACCCTACCCTCTTGTCAAAACCTCAAATTGTGAACGTCGACGCAACTTTTGTGCTAATAAAGAATAATAAAGGTACCAAAATAATACTTGCATTAATATACAGACCTCCAGCTCAATCAGTGCAAACTGACCGAGAAATTTACGAACAAATTGCAGATGTAAGTAACTCACAAGATACCATAATTGTTGGTGACTTTAATTTACCTGTGACCAAGTGGGGCGATACCCTTACTTCACACTCCGGACATGACTTGTATACGAACTTGCAGAGAGTTCGCTTTATCAATTTGTTGGAACGCCGACCCGTGGTAATAACGTTCTTGACATTGTACTTGCAACAAAAGAAGAATTAATAGAGAAATGTGAAATGTTGGTGATGAATTCAGTAAACAGCGACCATCGTTACGATAACTTTCACTTTAAAGTTTACTAGTTAACGAACCAAATAGTAGCATCGAAAAAAGTCCCTAATTTCAAGAAAGCAAACTTCCATAAACTTAGAGCTATGTTTAAAGAAACTGACTGGAGCTTTTTAATTCACAATAACGACATAAATACATCTTGGAAGTTATTCGAAGCCACTTACCTAAAAAGCAGTGCAAGACTGCATACCATCGAAAACTCGGCGTCCAGGCCATAATAATAAGCCCAAATGGTGGAATAAAGATATTTCAAACTGCCTGCTTGCTAAAAAAATTGCTAATGATAGATTAAAATCCTCACAAAATGACGAAGAACGGGTGAAATTTGTAGAGCTACGACGCAAAGCCAAAAAGTTAATTAAGCAAAGTAAAAAGACCTTAGAGTTACATATTGCCGAATCAAAGTAAAACAAACCCGAAAGAATTCTATAGTTATATCAGAAAGAAAAAAGTCGTTACTTCAACTGTTGGACCGTTAGTCGATGAAAATGGAGAATACACCAAAGACGAAGAACAAATGAGTAATGCCCTCAATACCTTCTTTGCATCAGTTTTTACAACAGAAGACCTCAGTGATATCCCCTACATCATCGCCGATTCCGATTGATAATTCAGATGTTTCTAAGCAATATCACCGTTACAGAGAGAGAAGGATTGAATTGTTTAGATAAACTCAAGGTAAATAAAACGCCTGACCCTGATACAATCTCGCCTAGAGTTCTAAAGGAAGCTAAGGATGAGCTCTCTAAACCACTGACATTACTATTCAATAAATCCTTGCAGTCTGGAACTATGCCCGAT
Source organism: Paralithodes platypus (assembly GCA_032716605.1). Taxonomy (NCBI): domain Eukaryota; kingdom Metazoa; phylum Arthropoda; class Malacostraca; order Decapoda; family Lithodidae; genus Paralithodes; species Paralithodes platypus. The sequence goes on along the minus strand of CM064486.1, from coordinate 17,488,607 downwards.
CAGTGGAAGCTAGCCAACGTAACACCGATATTCAAAAAAGGCAGCAAATCCCTACCCAGTAACTATCGTCCAATTAGCTTTAACCTCAGTTGTATGTAAAATGCTAGAAACAGTCATACGAGACAGACTCGTAAATCACCTAGAGGAAAATAACATACGTAAAGACACTCAACACGGGTTTCGTTAAAAAACTTCCTGTTTAACAAAACGCTTAGACTTCTTCCACGATATCCTCAACCTCTACGATGAGAGTAAAGCTGTAGATATTATATACCTTGATTTTCAAAAGGCCTTTGACAAAGTTCCCCACAAACGTTTACTGCTAAAACTAAAAGCGCATGGAATACAAGACGGTGTGTTGAAAATGGATAGAAAATTGGCTCAGCGACAGAAAGCAAAGAGTAGTATAAACGGTTAAGGCATCAAAATGACCCAATGTAAGTAGCGGGGTACCCCAGGGATCGGTACTAGGACCAATTCTCTTTCTAATTTACATCAACGACATAGATGAGGGTCTCACCTGTACAATCTCAAAAATTTGCTGACGATACAAAAATTGCAAATAGCGTACTCTCAAAAGAACAAGTTTGACGATATGCAACACAATCTAGATCATTGTCATGTTGGGCCCAAATTTGGCAAATGAGTTTCACTGCGGATAAATGTAAAGTACTACATATCAGATACCTAAATGAGAAAGCAAACTATTCGATGAATGGCACTCAGCTTAAGAATGTAAACAGAGAAACCGATCTGGGAGTAACAATATCGAGTAACCTAAAACCGAGTCAACAATGTTCAGAAGTTGTTAAGAAGGCAAACAAAATAATTGGCTTTATAGGCAGGTCATTTGAGCATAAATCCAAAGAAGTTATCCTAACCCTTTACAATTCATTAGTCCGCCCTCTTCTGGAATACTGCGTTCAATCCTGGTGCCAAAAAGATATAAACAAGCTAGAACGAGTTCAAACGTAGAGTTACCAAAATGATACCTAACCTAATGAACAAACCATACGAAGAGTGTCTTAGAGAATTAAATCTATTTCCTTTAACCCAGCGCAGATTAAGAGGTGACTTAATTCAAGTGTTCAAAATCATCAAAGGCATCGACAATATGAACTCTAGTAAGTACTTCACTATCGACCAATCTAATTACACGCGGGGAAACGGTTGCAAAATTATTGGTAAATCTTTTAATTCACACGAATCTAAGAATTTCTTCTTCAATCGAGTTGTCAACTTGTGGAATGGGCTTCCCCGAAACGTTATAGACTGCATCACCCGTTGATTCATTTAAACTCCGCCTAGACAAATATCTCGCATCAAGCCCGCGACTGACTGCGTTTGTAAATGAATAACTTTATTTTATCCCCCCCTCAGTTACTAACCCATCTGTCCCCTACTAACTTCCTAATCCTGCCACGGACATTAGTTCCAGGGCAGTAATTCCCTTTCCAATGTTCCCTTACCCACTCTAAACCACTGTTTGGACACTTGATCCTCAGTGTTTTGGAGGACAAGCAACCTAGAAGGGTCACTAGATCTGTTGTTGCTTGATTTCCTTTGTACTCCTTTGTACCTTCACCACACACACACAACACACACGCACACACATCTATACCAGCACCTTCACCACACACACCACAACACACACGCACACAGACTACCATGCCTTACCACACACACACAACACACACACCACAACAGATCACATATACATGCACCTCAACACACAACACAACACACACACACACACAGATACACTATACCAGCACCTCACACACACACAAACACACACACAGATACAGCCTACAGCACCTTCACACACAACACACGCAAACACTACCAACAACCAACCCCACACACAACACACACGCACACAGATACACATATACCTGCACCTTCACCACACACACACAACACACACACACACACATATACCAGCAGCTCACCACACACACACAAACACACCACGCACAAATACACATATACCTGCACCTTCATCACACACAAACAACACACACACACACACACAGAATATACCTGCACCTTCACCACACACCACACACAACACACACACACACAGATACACAATACCCACCTTCACCACACACACACAACACACACGCACACACAGATACACATATACCTGCACCTCACACACACACCACACACACAGATACCACATATACCAGCACCTTCACACAACACACACGCACACACAGATACATCTATACCAGCACCTTCACCACACACACACAACACACACGCACACAGATACACATATACCAGCACCTTCACCACACACACAACACACACACACACAACACACACAGATACACATATACCAGCACCTTCACCACACACACACAACACACACGCACACACAGATACATCTATACCAGCACCTTCACCACACACACACAACACACACGCAAACACAGATACACATATACCTGCATCTTCACCACACACACACACACACACACAGATACACATATACCTGCACCTTCACCACACACACAACACACACACACACACACAGATACATCTATACCAGCACCTTCACCACACACGCACACAGATACACATATACCTGCACCTTCACACACACACACAAACAACACACACCCCACCAGATAAACATATACCTGCACCTCACACACACACCAACACACACACACACACAGATACACATATACCTGCACCTTCACCACACACACACAACACACACACACACACAGATACACATATACCTGCACCTTCACCACACACACACAACACACACACACACACAGATACATCTATACCAGCACCTTCACCACACACACACAACACACACACACACACAGATACACATATACCTGCACCTTCACCACACACACACAACACACACGCACACACAGATACATCTATACCAGCACCTTCACCACACACACACAACACACACACACACAGATACCTGCACCTTCACCACACACACAACCAACCACCAACACACACACACGACTAACATATACCAGCCCTTCACCAAAGCACAACACAACACCCCACAAACACACGATACAAC
>CM064486.1:16952241-17485437 GCA_032716605.1 Paralithodes platypus | reverse complement strand
AATACAATATAAACAATACATAAGATCAGTGATGGAATACGCAAGCCCAGCCTGGGCTTCTAACCTAGCTGAAACACATCATAAGACCTTACAGACTATTCAAAACAAAGCCCTGAAGATCATTACAGGCTGCACAGCTACTGCACCCACAGATCACCTACATCAAGAAACCAAAATCCTCAAAGTCAAAGACCATCTGGACATGAGAGGCACTCAATTCCTGGCAGCAGCCTCCACGAACCAAGACCACCCACTAAACTACATGGCAACACACCCACAGACACCAAGAAATATCAAAACAACACCCAGCACACGGTATCACACACAATTATTGTCCTCTCTCCCTCCCTGCCCACCCCGAACCAACTTCCAAAAGCACATCCATACTCATATCTCTCACCGATCCATCCACTCACTCACAGACAACACGCAGCTGCATGCACGACCTCCCGAAATCCATCCTTCCGAATCCTCCCTTCCTCGCGAGGACAGAGTCCACCTGGCCAGGCTGAGATGCGGACACCATCCAGCTCTCCTGAGCTATCAGAAGAGACTGGATGACTCCGTTGTCGACACCTGCCCGGGATGTAACACAGCACCCCATACCATTAAACACATCATAGAAGACTGCATTTCACACAACCACTTACGCCAACAACACAATCTACACTCAATGAGAGCTCTGTGGGAAAGCCCGATCGTGGCCATGGCCTTTCTCAGGGACTCGGGGCTGTTCGGCCAGGCAGCTTAGGGAACAACAACAACAACAACAACAACAACAACATTATACCACCAACATCATATATGACATAACATAGAATACATTAAGCATCAATAAGAACTGTTTTGGACCTGTTACTGACTTTTTTGTGTGGATTGATGTGTTAACGTCGGTAGATTTCCCCGCCGCTGCACTCCCTCCCGCTTCCCCCGCCCCGCCCTGCCCCAACTCCGCCCTGCTCCCAACCCCGACCCCGACCCCGTCACTGTGATGAAGTTGATAGGCATAGTGCTACAGCTCGCACATCGGCTCCTTCAGGTCCCCCAGCATGTTCATCGTCCTCATCGCAACCAGATAACACAGAAATAATGTCCATCATTATCATCATTACCCCTGGGGGTAAGGGAATAGGATATGCCCCACGTGCCTTCTGCGTGTCGTAAGAGGCGACTAAAGAAGTTGGGTCGCTTGCGACCCCCACCCGGAAAAAATACCTAAGCAAAGAAAAACGGACGAACAGCCTCCGATGCGGACGGAACCTATGTTGACGAACCACGACCGACTAAGGACATTCCTTCGGACATTCTGAGAATGGCTACATGGAATGTTAGTGGCATGAATGATGGCACAAAAGAGAGAGAGGTTCTGGAAGTGCTAGTGAATGCCAGGCTGGATGTATGTGGAATGACAGAGACCAAATGGAAAGTTTCAGATGTGAGAGAGTGGGAGTGTGGAATGGGTGTGTGTGCTGGAGTGAGTGAAGGAACAGCGAGAGAAGGTGCGTGTTTGTTTGTAAGTAGCAAATGGAAGGAATGTGTAAGAGAGTATGGGTCTGTGGGTTCAAGGATTGTGTGGGTGAGAATGAAAGTAGGAATACAAACGTGGGTGATTGTGTGTGTGTATGCCCCGACAGAGGATAAACTTGAAAGAAAGAAAGAGGAGTTCTGGATGAATGTGGAGGCGTGCCTGGAGAAGTTTGACAAGAACGAAAGAATATTTCTGATTGGGGATATGAATGGTAAGGTGGATGATAGGAAAGTTGAGGGAGTGGTGGGAGGGTGGGGGGTACCATCAGAGGTGAATGGGAATGGTAGGGCACTTGTGGACGTATGTGTGGGGAGGAGGCTGTGGATAGCTAACACCTTCTTCCGACACAGAATGATCCACAGGTACACGTGGAAACGGGTGTGGACGATGGAGGATGAGACAATGGTGGAACGAAAGTCATTGATTGATTATGTATGTGTGGATGAACGAATGAAGAAATCTGTGATGGATGCAAGGGTGTATAGGGGTATTGGAGGGGGTCTGTCTGATCATTATGTAGTAGCTAAGGTTAGGATACAAAAGAAGTGGGTGAGGAGAGCTGGAGGGAGGCGAGAGGAGGGGGGAATGGTGAGGAGGGTGGAGAGGTTGCAGGAGGAGGAAGTCAGGGAGGAGTACAGGAGAGCAGTGGAAAGACGACTAGGTGGGTTCGACCTGGAAGTTATGGAGGAAGTGGAGGAGATGAGCAAGGTGTTTAAGGATGAGATCTGTGCAGCATGTGAGGAGGTGTGTGGAGTGAGGAGAAGAGGGAGGGGAGTGAAAGGTACAGCATGGTGGACAGAAGAGGTAAGAATAGCTGTGGAAGAAAAGAAGAAAGCATATAGAGAGTGGTTGGGTAGTAGAGGGAATGAAGATTTCGAGAGACAGAAACGAGAGAGGTACGTGGAGAGTAAGAGGGTGGTGAAGAGAGTAGTGAAGGAAAGTAAGAGAAGAGTAGATGAGGAATTTGGAAGGAATCTGAGTGTAAAATGGAGGGAGAGTAAGAAACTGTTCTGGAAAGAAGTCAAGAAAGTTAGGGAAGGTAGCAAGGGAAACAGTAAGGGTGTGAAAGATAAGAATGGGAGAATGCTAGCCGAGAAGCAAGAAAGAGTCGAAAGATGGAGGGAGTACTTCAATGAGTTGCTAAATGTAAGGAATGAAGAGCCAGCAAACAGCTGGATATGGTATGGGAGGGAGAAGAAGAGAAGTAGTGGAGGAGGAGGTGGGGATCAGGAGGTCAGAAGTGTGGGAAGCCATGAAAAGAGTGAAGTTGGGGAAAGCACCAGGAACAGATGGAGTGTGTGGGGAAATGTTGAGGTATGGTGGTGAGATAGTGATCGAATGGGTATGGAAAATGTGCAAACTAGCATGGGAGAAGGGGAGTGCACCTGATGACTGGAAGACTGGCATAATAGTCCCCCTATATAAGGGCAAAGGGGAAAGAGGAGTGTGTGGTAACCACCGAGGAATATGTCTTCTAAGCGTAGTAGGGAAGGTATATACAGTAGGGTAGTGATTGAGAGAGTGAGAGTGAGAACGGAGAAATAGATAGGCGACGAGCAGGGAGGTTTTAGGAAGGGAAGAGGATGTGTAGATCAGATTTTTACCCTGAATTGTGTTGTTGAGAAATATCTGGAGAAGAAACAAAAGGTGTATGTTGCCTTTATGGACTTGGAGAAGGCCTATGACAGAGTGGATAGAGAAGGTTTGTGGAAAGTACTTAGAATATACGAAGTAGATGGCAAGTTGCTGAAAGCAGTGAAGAGCATGTATGAGGGTGCAAAGGCGGCAGTACGTGTGGAGAGTGAGCAGAGCGAGTTCTTTGACCTGAATGTTGGTTTGAAACAGGGGTGTGTGATGTCCCCGTGGTTGTTTACTGTATATATGGATGGAGTTATGAAAGAAATACTATCAAGAGCAGTGGATGTTGGTGTATCGCTGAAAAGGGAGGGAATTGAGTGGAAGCTACCTATACTGCTGTTTTCGGATGATACAGTTCTGATGAGTGATAATGAATGGGAGTTGCAGGGTCTGGTAAATGAGTTTGAAACAGTGTGCGAAAAACGGAATTTGAAGGTAAATGCGGGGAAGAGCAAGGTTATGGTCTTCGAAAGGGGTGAAGTCACAGAGTGTGAGGTGAAGCTCAACGGTCAGGCTATGGAGATCGTCAACTCTTTTAAGTATCTGGGCAGTGTGTTGAGTAAAGATGGGACTATGGATGAAGAAGTGCGGGAGAGGGTACAACAGGGGAAGAGGGTTGTAGGAATGCTGAAAGCAGTAACAAGAAGTAGGGTGGTCAGTATGGAAGTGAAGAAGTCCTTGCATGACAGTGTGGTAATCCCGACACTGACTTACGGAAGCGAAGCATGGACATTGGTTGAGAGACTCAGACCAAGAGTGAGAGCAGTGGAAATGAATTACTTAAGAAGTGCGTGCGGAGTTACATGGAGGGATAGACAGACTAATGAGGAAGTAAGAAGGAGGTGTGGTGTGGAGGTAGATGTGCTGGAAAGGGTGAAAAGGAACAACTTGAGATGGTTCGGCCATATGGAACGTATGGAAAGCGAGAGAATGACTAAGAGGGTGTACGAGAGCGAGGTGGAGGGACAGAGAGGGAGAGGTAGACCGAATGAGAGATGGAAGGATGGAGTGAGGAAGTACATGAACGAAGGCGGTGCTGGTTGGGGGGAGGGGCGTCGACTGACTGGGGACAGAGGTGCATGGGGGCGGTTCGTTCGTGGCCACCCCTTCGGGGATCACGGCGTCAGGCAATAGATAGATAGATAGATAGATTATCATCAGACTGGTTGTCACTTTCGGGGGTACTCGCTCCCTCCCCCCTCCCTTTATTATGGTTCAATAGACCAGAAAGTAGAGAAGAAGTTATGACCCTATTGAGAATGTAAAACTATTGAACAAACTTAAAAGTGTATGTTACAGGGTCTCTATATAATCTGTGAATAATTTACGATATGATGGAATTAAAGATTTTTTTTCCACCAACTCAAAATCATCAAAAATACACAAATGTCAATTAAAAACATGTTGAAATATGTCCCAATAATTTTGTGTACACATACTTTCAAGGCGAAAATATACCATGACATTTGTTTTTGTAAAATTAACCCTCCAGACCCGTTTGGGCTCTGAGGCATCCATAAATATTGAATATCAATATTATGAAATGAAAACAAGTGGTTTCAGTTATTCACAACAAACCTACTCCATAACCGTGAAATATGAGTCGAACAGTGGAAAGGTGAGGTGGAAGGTAGGAGGTTTAGTGAGGGAGGGTATTGAGGAGCTGTGTGCGAAACTGCCAAATTACGATTTCACTGAGATGGTGAGAAGCAGGACTTGTGCGGAAAACTGTACTTCACTACATGAGCATGTTAATCTGTTTCCCAAGCAAACTAATCGCACATATAACGGCGCACTATCGTCACGTTCAAGGAATTAGTCAATTTGGGAAGTTCAGGCCATTCTGGTAAATTTTACTAAATTCTGTATGAATGAAGAAACTAAAATTTACGTTATAATTTTCTATTAAAGCACATTGGCAATTTGACAAGATATTAACAATACTGTTGTTGTTGTTGTTCCCTAAGCTGCCTGGCTGAACAGCCCCGAGTCCCTCAGGAAAGCCATGGCCACGGTCGGGCTTTCCCACAGAGCTCTCAAGGAGTGTAGATTGTGTTGTTGGCATAAGTGGTTGTGTGAAATGCAGTCTTCTATGATATGTTTAATTGTATGGGGTGCTGTGTTACAACCTGGGCAGGTGTCGACGACAGAGTCATCCAGTCTCTTCTGATAGCTCAGAAGAGCTGGATGGTGTCCGCATCTCAGCCTGGCCAGGTGGACTCTGTCCTCGCAAGGAAGGGAGGATTCAGAAGGATGGATTTCGGGAAGTCGTGCCTGCAGCTGCGTGTTGTCTATGAGTGATTGGATGGAACGGCGAGAGATATGAGTATGGATGTGCTTCTGGAAGCTGGTTTGGGGTGGGCAGGGAGGGAGAGAAGATAGTATTTGTGTGTGATAGCGTGTGCTGGGTGTTGTTTTGATATTTCTTGGTGTCTGTGTATTAACAATACTGTAGTACAAAATACACATTGCACTCACTAACGATATTCAAAATATAAATCAAATTCAAAACAAAGCTATTAGATAAATAAAAAATCCTGCAATCACGCCGGACCTTCTTCCATTATTCATATGAAGAGATGTTTCATCCCTTGCATTATTCTACTGATATTTTCACAGCAAATGTTCTGAGGAATTTGCTTCAATTGTGCCACCTCTCTGCAATACTAGGGCAGCTGGAAATACCCATGAATTCACAGCTCACACTCTCTCCTCCACTTATATTATTACTTTATCCCCAGAATTACTACTCTCTGAAATTAACATCCATGAAGTTGCTTTCCACAAACTTATAATCTACAACAGTTTAAATTCAGTTGTTATAAATAGTTTATTAATGGTGGATGCCTTTAGGTACATGGACTTTTTATATTTTGACTTTTTTTCCTGCCTCTATTCATTGTCTCGAAAAAAACAAAACAAAAACATTATAGTAATAAATAACAAAAACACTGAATTAGATATATTACCTACAGGTTGGGTCGAGTTGATGCCTTCATCCAGTCAACAGACAAGAACCTACTAGTGCCTGTGGGGGGCTCTATTGTGGCCGGGTTTGACAGTGCCTTTGTAGCAGAAATTGGAAAGACTTATCCTGGTGAGTTCTAAATTTTTATTTATTAATTTTGTTTATCCTACTGCGTGTCGTACAAGGCAACTAAGAGGCATAAATAAAGATCAATGCTTATCATATACAGTTGTTGTTGTTGCTGTTCCCCAGGCTGTCTGGCCGAACAGCCCCAAGGTCCCGAGCAAGGCCAAGGCCATAACCGAGCGGCCCCACAAAACCCTCCCTGCTTACCACTAATAAAGCCCAGGTGACCGAAGCCACTCCAAGGCGAGGAGCTGAGGAGGGTGCGGAAACGCCCGGGAAACCAAAGCCCCACCCAAGGCCCTGTGCCCCTCAGCAATTATGAAGTGAAAGTTGAGGGGCAAAGGACATATGTGACGCGTCAATCCACGGAAGAGACGCCATCACTTGAGATCTAGAAAATATATAAGTAAAAGGAACAGTCAGAGTAAGCTATGGGTATGGCAGAGAACGCTCAGCTCTCACTCTGATAGACCAGCCCATCACCACATGACTAGAACCCAGTCCTCTCAGCATCATCTAGGAAAGGCCCTAGAAAGCCACCTTTGGCGGGGGGATAGCTCCCCTATTTCAACTCCTTTCATGGTTGGGCACCCGCCCAAAAATCTTGTTATGGCACTAGATTGTAGCACTGTTGAGGCTGTGGAGTTTTTAGATTGCAGGGGGGCTTTCTTGAGTCTTGTGAAACATGGTAAGCACTATGCCAATATCAGCAACGGATGATATGACGGGGCAGTGTTATCCTTATCATCATCATCTCCGACGCCTTGTTTACTCTTGGAAAGCCCCTCTAATGGATGGTCATGACAGAAATGCCTCCAGGCTACTTTGCCCGTGCCTTCCACTATGGAGAATGTTTTCCTCGATATATTGTCCCACTTTTTTCTCCCATATCATAGTTGGTCTTCCTCTACCAGCTGCTCCACTCACCTGACTACCATGTCTCCCTCTGGCATTCTGTCCTCATCCATTCTCTGAACACGATTGTACTACCTCAAAGTACTGTACAACATATATTTTTTAAGCTTACTCTTTCGCAACTCTTTCTTCTTTTTCATTATTTCTTCTATCTCTTTACTAAACCATGTGTTAACTTTCTTTTTCTACATTTTAGCTTTTTTCTTGCCACATACTTTCTCTGCTGTTTTAACCCTTAAAAACCGAATGACGCCATATGGTGTCAATAGGGTTGTGTGCCACAACCCTGGGTGATGCCACATGGCTTCCCAAGTTTCCCTCCAAGCAATCAAATTTTCCATGGTGCATTCACAGCCCTATCGGCTTAGTTATTAACCCGGTAAGCGCGAGTTATATGTAGTGAACACTATACTACTAGGCGGCCATATTAGACTCCATTCCCGCCTAAAATCTTAATTTTACGATAAATATCGTTATTACTTATTTATATGCACCTATTTTACGTTTAATATGAAGATATTAACATGTAACAGCAATAAAACAAGTGGAAATAGAGTTTAGAGGGTCAAAATCGCGAATTATTGCCGACCGTTCATTCATGAAATGTGAGCCAGACGCGACGTACACCCTCTCTCTCTCAAGCCTAGAAGCAGACTGAGTCTCTCTCATTCTCTCTCACAACAAGTACTCGATAGGTATATGACCACGCCTTAGAACCGGATTGGAGATGTTGGCACGGTAAATAAACCGATAAACAAGGGAATAAGAGTAAAAATAAGTGATAATTGAAGGGGGGGGGGAAGGATTTTTTTTTTACATATGCTGAGGAGTGATATGAGGTATGGAGGGGGATTATCTCACTTAAACACCTATTTTTTTGTTTTAAGTGCTACTGGGGCCTTTTAAAAGTTTTGTTTAGGCCTTACCTCTTAAGAGGATCGTCGCCTTTGCCCACCAAAACCTCTTAACCCGAGAACGGAGAGAACACTCTTAACCCTCCAGCCCCGGCTATGTATTCCATATATATTCCCCGAAATCCGGGGATTTTGGCCGAAAAACGTCTACGCCTAGGCTACCGCATCTTTGTTATTTTGCTTGCTTCCGCATTCCCGCACATCCCCAAGCGTAGATGTGTTTCGTACCTGTAGAATGGCATTAAGTAGAGCTCTCTAAGTCAACTGGTTCAGTTGTGATGATGATTTCATTGGAAATAACTTTATGGCAAAAACAGCCACTTTACACTACTTTTCGATACTTAACCCTTATTTAGCGGGGTCGGACTTAAGTCCGATACGAGAAAATTGGACTAAATGGCGGGGTCGGACTTAAGTCCGTGGGCATATTCCCACCCTAATTTAGGTGGAAAGCGAAACTTGGTGGTCAGGCGGTGTACTACAAAGGCCCACCCACACATCCCCACTGCGTGACCGTGACTAAGTGACCCTCAAGCAGCCATAATGGAAGGTCAAGATTTGCCCGTGTTCGATTCGGTGGCCGCCATCCCTAGTGCATCGCGCCACCCTACTAACCACGCCCGGCTTACCACCCAGGAACTAGATATCATGCTGAATTCTTCAGAACTTTCTAATAAGCTGTTGGATGAAACCGTCGAAGGTCTGGGTGAGAGTTTTGGTAGTGTGGATGACTCGGAAGACGAAAATAACCCGATCATAGGCTTTCACCCAAAGCATAATTTGCGTAGGGTGAATGTTGTGGTTGATATTGGACAGACCCTTGAGCAAATTGGAGACGTTCCTGACGAAGAACATACTGGTGTGGGTGTTGGTAAGTACAATTTATATTTTATAATTGCTTGAAAATGTGATTGCAAGCATTTTATCACCTTACGAGCGGCTGGTGGAGTATATTTCACTGTGCCGCCCAGCGGGTTTTTTTTTTAACCCTAAATGGGGTTGTTCCGTGCTCTTTTTCATGCATAAACAAGACCCAGAGCGTAATACAAGTATGTATCATGAAAGTGCGTAAATTGAGCTTTCCAATGACACCCGAACCATCCTTTTACGATCACTGGTTGTCTTTCAACGATCGTAAAACACGAGTGCAAAAACCCTAAAATACGGTAATTTCCTTATATAGTTCCCTGTGTGGCGAGCGGTCTTGAGGTAATTTATGCTCCTGATCACCGCTCCGCTCTCTCTCAGAGCACAATACGTCCTCAAAATTGCACTCTACAAGAAATTTCCTTTGCATTTTATAGCGTATTATTTGCAGGCGTTCGGTAAATTTCTTACGGTAATACAAACAATGAAAAATTGAATATTTGTGCTTGGCATTATATGATTGTGGGGAACAGATGTAGGCCTACCGTATATATTATGTTTTCATATATTATATGATACATGTGTAACATTTGTATATTATCACGACTCTCTCTCTCTCTCTCTCTCACTCTCTTTGTTTGTACTCCTTTGTACTCTCTGTCTGATGTAGGCCAGGGCACGCCCCTAACTAATCTCTTCCCTCCCAGGGGAAATCACACCTAGCAGATGTTTTTGACCTCCCCTCTCTCTCTGTCTGTCAATTCCTCTCTGGGTCTACCTATACTGCATGTGACATTGAAATTGCTTGAGAGTTTGATTGCACGCATTTTATAGCGTATTATTTGCAGGCGTTCGGTAAATTTCTCACGATAACCAGGGTGTATGGTACATTTCTCACGATAATACAAGCAACAACGAAGCTTGGCGAAGATTGTGGTCTACAATATACCTTTTTATAATTGCATGTGACCTTGTAATTGCTTGAAAGTTTGATTGCAAGCATTTTATAGTGTATTATTTTCAGGCGTTCAATAAATTTGATAAATATATCAAAATAAGTCCTGTGGGACTATGAAATAGCTATTATTGGACAAGGAAAACATTTTGTTCATCCCTCCACTGGAACATCAACAACAATGTCAACAACGTATCGCCGTCGGCAATCGTAAGATTCAGAGTCGTAAAGATTCCAGGACGAGCTCAATAGAAAATGAATGAATGAAATGAATGAGTGTGCAGTACTGCGAATACGTATAGCGACTTCCGCTAGATCTAGAGACCTTTACTTCGATCTAGCAGCAATGACTTACACTAGCGGTTTTGTTTTGAAATTTCAGAACAATTTCGAAGTGATATTATATGGATTTTGCCAATTCATATTTCTAGTGGTATTTATCATGTCTTACATCTAACAATATATGCTAGCGGATTTAACTTCAATTGGTAACCCTCCCGCTAGAGTCGGCTCCAAGAAAATCGATAATGGTGGCACTTTAGTAAACAGGTGATAAACAAAACCGCATGCGGATCGGTTTGGTGTATCGGTATTATGGTAAGTTGGCTACCTACTATTGTTTATACGATATAGTAAGTAATGATAAGTAAATTACTATATATTATATATAAAACAAAAACAAAATTCCTGCAAAGCAAGCGAAACAGAGAGAGAGAGAGAGAGAATGCAGAAACTGAACTGAAGAAAGAGTGAAACAGATATAATAATACAGAAATATTACAAGCAAATAAATGAAATAGAGGGATTAGTTAGAGAAAATAATAATGAGATATACATAATACGGATGAGGAAGAGGGAAAGCGAGCGAGCCAGAGAGAGAGAGAGACAGGAGGAGTGAGAGAGATTAGAGAAAATAGAGAGATTGCAAGCATTTTATAGCGTATTATTTGCAGGCGTTCAGTAAATTTCTTACGGTAATACAAACAATGAAAGATTGAATATTTGTGCTTGGCATTATATGATTGTGGGGAACAGATGTAGGCCTACCGTATATATTATTTTTTCATATATATATGATACATATGTAACATTGTTATATTATCATGACACTCTCTCTCTCTCTCTTGTCTCTTCCTCTCTGGGTCTACCTATAGCCTACATTTATAATTGCATGTGACCTTGAAATTGCTTGAGAGTTTGATATAATAATACAGAAATATTACAAGCAAATAAATGAAATAGAGGGATTAGTTAGAGAAAATAATAATGAGAAATACATATACGGATGAGGAAGAGAGAAAGGGAGCACAAGAGAGGGAAAGCGAGCGAGCCAGAGAGACAGACAGACAGGAGGAGTGAGAGAGATTAGAGAAAATAATAATGAGAATTACATATACGGATGAGGAAGAGAGAGAGAGAGACAGAGCGCGCGAGAGAGGGAAAGCGAGCGAGCCAGAGAGAGAGAGACAGACAGACAGACAGACAGGAGTGAGAGAGAGAGACAGAAAGAAAGAGAGAGAGAGAGAGAGAGAGAGAGAATACAGAAATAAGGAGAAATAAGAGAAAAATAAGACCGATTACCGAAGGAATAGTAGACGCGCGAGAGGCCGAAGTCAGGCCAAAGCGAACGCAACCGAACACGCCCGGGAAATAGACCAAAAAGTACCTCCTCTTCCTCACCTCTTCCCACCCTCCACACTCATTCATAACATCCATTCATAGACTTATATGGGGAGACGAAGAGTTGCTCTTTCCAAAAATGATCGTTTCGTTCGCATTGGAGCCATAGTAACGGCGCTAGGGCGAGTGAAATTGAGCGAATATTTCGGGATTATGCCCGCTGAGCGGTACAGTGTAAAATACCTTACCACCCGCTAAATAAGGGTTAACAATAACATACAGGCACACACGAACAAGCGACGCGCTCCTTCTTGTGGTCGGAGATGCGCGGCGTTGGTCCAGCCGGCTGTTGTTTACATGCGTCGGACGGACGCCTCGCACACCAAGCTTACAGGCTTTCAAGCTGCCGGAGCCTCAGCACCCTTCCGGGTGCGCGGGCCGTGTTTTTTATGGGTGCCTCAGAGCCCTTCCGGGTCTGATGGGTTAAAGGTGGGGGCTCATGGGTTGAGATAAACATGGAATGATAATCGCCAAGCTGTACATAATTATCTTGCAAAATGCAATGGCACTGAAATAATTATTAACAATTGGTATAAAGAATTTTGTGGATCGTCTATACCGGGCCTGTGACGTCATAGTGACGTCACACCAGTATCCTTATCCTAGACTGGATGGTGGACTCTTGTGACGTCACAGGCCCGATATAGACGATCCACAAAATCCTTTATACCATTGTTAATAATTATTTCAGTGCCATTGCATTTTGCAAGATAATTATGTACAGTAGGCTCACATATCGCGATCAATCTCATCTCGATATTTCGCATCTCGATGCCACCTTCAAGCTCTCCCCAATCACAAATCTCTATGAAAAAACTTTAATCTCGATAGCTAAATATCGATGCTAGATGCTTATATACTAATATAAACAGATTAATCTTGACCAAATCGATGTGTGAACCTCACATCATTGTGTTTTGTTCACCTGTATACTAATGTACCGCTAGTATCGATCGTTTTCGAGCGGCAGTCTAACCTGACTCATCTCTGCCGCTTTCATTTACGTAGTAATATAAATTACTTTACCATGTTTTAATATACATTATTATTTGTATGAGGAAAATCTAATATATAATAATAGTAAAGACAAAAGAAAACTTGATTAAACTCTATACCATGGAAAATTTATTGAAGTCGGTAGATTTGCGGCCATTTTAGCAACTTGTAGCTTCACGATACAACACATGTTGATCACCAGTCGACTTTTGTTTTAGTTCAAGTGAAGATGCTTTGTTTTATTGATCAATTACATGGAATATTGTAGATGTAGTTGTAGCTGAAGGGTTAGGGAGTCATAAGATACACATATTGATCCAGATTGAGCAAAAAGGGCATCAGCTGGTTGGTGATCGTAAGTACAAGTTACAGGGTCAAAAGTGGTGATTGCTAGATTTGATGTGGGTTACTTGCCGATTCGCTGGTCCCTATTGTATTTTTCCCCATAAGAAGTTAACTTCGCATCTCGATATTTCGAATCTCGATCGGTATTTGTGGGAACCAATTATGATCGAGATTGGAGATTCCACTGTACAGCTTGGCGATTATCATTCCATGTTTATCTCAACCCATGAGCCCCCACCTTTAAGAGGTTTTTGTGGGCAAAGGCGACGATCCTCTTAACTCGTAAAGCGCTAAGTCCCTTTAGTATACACCATTCCACCATGCGAAGGTATTCTGATTCATTCCTCACTAAAATCGTTAATTTACCATATACTGTATACAATTAACCCTCCAGCCCCGGCTACGCATTACATAAATATTCCCCGAAACCCGGGTGTTTTGGCCGAAAAACGTCTAGGCTAGGCTACCGTATATTTGTTATTCTGACTACTTCCCGCATTCCCACGCATCCCCAAGCGTAGCTGTGTTATTTACCTGTAGAATGGCGTTAAGTAGAGCTCTCTAAGTCAACTGGTTGAGTTGTGATGATGATTTCATTGGAGATAACTTTATGGCAAAAACAGCCACTTTACACTACTTTTCGATACTTAACAACAACATACAGGCACACACGAACAAGCGACACTCTCCTTCTTGTGGCCGGAGATGCGGGGCGTCGGTCCAGCCGGCTGTTGTTTACATGCGTCGGACCGACGCCTCGCACACCAAGCTCACAGGCTTTGGCCTCATGGGTGTTTAAGAGCCCTTCTGGGTAGCTCGTGTATGCTTTTTTATGGGCGTTCAAGAGCCCTTCCGGGAACAGAGGGTTAATACTTATCCATATGCACCTATTTTACTTTTAATATGAACATATGAACATGGGAAAGCAATAAAACAAGTGGTAACAGCAATTGGCTGGTGAAAATTGTATATTTATTAGTGGCCCCTCCATCATTGACGAACATGCCTATTACATAAGGCATCCTCTTCAAACACTAATCCGCCGTAGTTTGAATCTACCGCGCAGAGCATTTAAAAACTGAGGAGCCTTCATCATGAGCGCACGCGACCTCACTCATGGCTTCAGTCATTATGAATTGGGTTCTCACTACGAAAAAACTTCGTAAAAAATAAAAACAAAAAGAAAATAAGAATAACTATCCAATAAGCTTTCCATCATATCGTGGATGTACTTGTGTGGATTTCTGACCAGACGCTGAATCAGGCGTCATTCCTCCTTCTTTGCTCTGCGCTCAGCCTGCCCGGACGTACCTTTCAGGCTCCGCTGGTTCCGCATTCGTGGCGTCCCTAGTGAGTTTTTTCTCATTTGTTTACTCTGGGATGTATCGAGTAAGGTTAGGATAGGCGTAGCAGGAGTGTCCTGGGCTGGTTGCCCGCAGTGCAATGTATTTTGGGTCGTATGTATGGGGCATCTATTTCGGATGTACCCTCGTGGTCCTGTTGTGGACACGTGAACTTTTCACAGTTGGGTTAGTTGGTGATGCAGGCGGCTTTCATTACGCGTTAATTATTGCTGCCTTTTATCCTTCTGATGAGGTAAGCTGTGTGTTTGCTGACGTTCCCAGCGTATTTTTCTTCACTTAGTGAAGTTTTTTCTGGGTCCGTGTCAGGCTTCCCGGGGTGGGAAGTTATCGCTTCGGTGGTGTGTTGGCGGTGGTTCCTGTTGTGATATTCCAGTGTGTGTTTATATTTCAACTATTTTCATGCCGTCTACCTAGGCCTAGCCAGCCGCTCGTAGCTTTGCCACATGTCTAGTGTTTATTTATTTTATAAATATGCCCTACTGTGTCATGTGTATCCGGGTTTTAGTTGTGTATTGGCTAATTCCTCGGACTATATTTGTTTCCTGGTTTAGTTGTGTATTGGCTAATTCCACGGATTATGTTGTGACCTTGGTTAGTCGTGCGTGTCTCTCCTCGTGTCGTATTGTTCAGATGGTGTCTGTTCAGGGTGGGGTTTGCCTTCCGGCGGGTTTTTCTCGGTTTCACCATGAAAAATCCTGACCGATGAGCAGTGTTGGGCCACACGTGGTTTTTAACACTGGCTGGTTCCCCGGCGAGGGGAGGTGTCTGTGGCTCTCCAGGACGGCGTCTCTGTGGGTGCTTGGTTTCAGGCCTCCTTTAAAATTCCCGGCGGGATGGCTGTACCCATCCTTACATATATATTTAGTTATATATAAAGAAACGAAGTTCTTGAGAACACTTGTTTTTTATAGGTTTTTCTACCTGGTTTACGACAACCACGGGGAAAACCTAGCTGTTGTTTAGGCGTTCCTCCCCGGCGATCTTTTACAAAGAAGTGGGGTCAGGAACTTGTGGGGTTAACTTTTAGACTTCTCACCCGGCGGGTGCACCTGAGCAGGGTGGGATAAAACGACTTAGGTCTTATAGTTAACCAATCCATTTGAGTGATACTCTGTGTATCGCTGCCTTTACTCTTACGGCAATTGAAGGATCAGTGAGGTTTAACCAAATCGATTTCCACACCCGGCGGGTGCCCCTAAGTAAAGGAACTAAGGAATTTATAAACAAATTCAATTTCGATTAACCTTAATTGGGTGATACTTTCAGTATCGCCGCCTTCTATTTTTACGACGATCGTTTGGGACAATTCGTTAAAAAATCAGATCTCGTATATTCCTGCCCTGGGCTATTCTACTAAAATATTTCAAGGGCCGGCGTCTTTATGAGGGGGGCTTTGTTACAAAATTGAATCTTGAGACAGTCACCACCTCCTACAGACTATAAGTGCCATACTGGACCATTATATCAGAGGGTATTCTTCATGTTCTTTAGCTAAGAAGATTTGTTTAGCCTCTTTACACCCAGCCGCGTGGCGAGATGTGTTAGCTGTGTCTTTGCATCCCGTTACCCGGCGGGTTATTAACACTTGTATGCGAACACTTGGGTTAACCTTATGAGCATTAATTCCTGGAAATTTTTCTTTATTTTTCCAGAGCTGAGCTCCGGCGGACCAATACAGACCCGGCGGTAGTTCCTCACACCAGTCTCTGTCATGGCTAATGTGACCCCAGTTTTTGCCCTGTGCATTACCCCTACTTGCGCGGGTATCCCAATTTTTGCACATACCCTTTGCATAAGGTGTGTTAGATGTCTAGACCGTTCAAGGGGTCTCTGGGTTACACTTAATTGTTCATTTTGCTCCCAATTAGCCAATAAAGTCCTGTGTGACAATGACAAGACCGCGGCGGTAGCGTTGAGAGAGGTCAGACAACAAATGTCGGCCTACACTACCATTGTCGCACATAAGTCACTTCAATGTGACAACGTCCCACTTTGGGATAAGTTGCTGTCAGAGCACCCTCCCCCTAAACGTACCTCTAGAGTAAGGGGTTTTAAGCCGACAGAGACTAGCCAGGGTTCTGTATCGTCTGTGGATACGTTTAAACGCCCGAGAGAGCCTACTCCCCCGGCAGCCACCTCCTCGTCGCAGGCGAGATCGAGGTCAAGGTCACCCCTCAGACAACGGTCTTCAAGTCGGGCCTCTTCCCCGGCTAGTAAGAAGTGCAAGACTGAAGCTTCCCCCAGTGGCCATGGTGGTGATTCTTCCAAACCTAGGTCTAGTTCGCGGTCACACCGTAGCCACAAATCCTCCAAAAAGGATTCCCATAAGAAGTCCTCTCGACATTCTACTAAGTCTAGTGCATCTCATCGTACCTCTACACCTGACAATGTTTCTGTTACAGCCTCAGAGTATAGTGAAGCGCCTGTCCCTAAACAAGATTTACCTATTGATATTTTAACCCTAGAAATGGAAAGTTCAGGATATTCAATAATTGAGAATGTTTCAGACTCTCAAGAGAGCGTAGGCCAGAGCCTCGGTGTTTGGCGGTTTGCTCAGCCAGGGTCTGACCATCCACGTCCGACTCATACGAGTCACACAGTAGCCGATGTCCACAGGGACGCGGCGACCCCATCCTCTATCCCTGATTTATCTTGGAAACAAGGTGCCCCTGCCTCGGCGGGGTCTTCTCAGGAGGATCGGGAGGAACAAGATGAAGTGTCATTAATTTCAGATAGGGAAGGACAAGGTCAGGCTCAGGCCTGGACGCCGCCCATGATAATACTAATTCACCTGAAAGTTCTGCACCTAACCAGTTTGTTACAGCACAAGAAATTGATGGGTTACTTACTCATGCTCTATCAAAATTCTTTAATCAACAACGAGAAAACCCCACAATGGACTTGGGGGCTCCCTTGACAGGTTCTGCGGTACGGCCTCTGATAACGTCAATCGATTTATCTAAGATTCCTAACCCTCCTACTCTGTCACCGGCAGGGAGCTCTAAGCCAGCTACGGCGGCATTCACTACGTCAAATGTCAGGGTCATTACGGATGTTAATCCACCCCCTCTAGACAAAGCGCCTCTTAGAAAGGTAGCTATGCCCCTGCTTTATGGGCCAGACGAGTCATGGGTCCCTTTGAACCCCTCTAAGCCAGAGCTTGCCCAGCCTACCTTGTCAGGGGAACTCCCGGTACCACGTGAGTGGTTTATCCAGGGAAATAAGTCTAAGAAATTAAGGGCATTGGATGCCTTGGGTAATGTTTTGGACGTAAATATCAAGGCTATACCTAGTTATTATCATCAGGATTATTTTGTTTATGCATCTAAGCCTGCTTTACCCCCTGCCTCAGCTTCAAAACTTTTTTCAGACTGGTCTAAGCTGGATGGGTTTAATGATATTAAGGCTCTGTCGGCTATTACTCCTGAACTAGATTTACAGACCGTCACAGACGAGACAGCTAATCCAGTGTTGAAGGTGGGACAGTTGGGACCAGGACCTTGGGTGGATTGGGAGGTAGAGGCTCAAAACTTTGCAACCACTTTCACTTCTAAATCTTCCCACCAGATCCCTCAGGATACACATTCATGGTTCTCAATGCCGGTAGGTTCTGCCGGCGGAGTTCCGTCAGCTTTATTTTCTTTTTAGCTGCCCCTAAGATTAATCTTTGTGAACTAAAGGAACCATTCATTACCCCTACCCCTTCTCACCTAGACAGAGAATTTAGGCTAAGGGGAAAAGCTTTCCGCCTGTTTTCACAGTACATAGTTTCTCAACAGGTGGCTAAGTCTTTACTCAGGTCTACTCAGGCAATCGCAGACGCGGATGCTCGAAGATCAGTTGAATTATCCCGGCGTCTGATTCTTCAGTCGTCAATTCAATCCTTAGGTGACATACGCACAGCCTTACTTGAGGCGGTGCGAGCACGACAGGATCTTAGGATGTCATTAGTTCGCAAGCTGCCTGATCGCATTGCTAACCAGGTGGTAATGTCCCCAGTACTTACACCTTCTTTAATGTCCCCTGATGTATGGCGAACAGTGTTTAACATGGCACAGGCCGTGAAGCACAGTCCCGCACAGGCTAAGAAACCCGCATTTAACTTCCCCAAACCTAAGCCTCCTACTAAAGCTCAGCCAGGGGGTTCTAAGCCGTTTCTTCCGCCTAAGTCCTCCCAATCCCCCCTGGGTCAGTTCAGGCATAGACAGAGAGGGTTTTCAGGACAGAGGGGACGCGGCCAGTATAAGCCGGGGCAGGGCCAGTCTTCGGCCCACACCAGCCAGCCGGCGAAGCGTCCAACACCACCAAACCCACCATCAAAAAACTAAAGTCTTTCTCACTCCCAGTGCCTACCTTAGAGCCGGAGGAACCGAGGGAAGTACAGCCGGCGAACCCTTGTCTGCTAACTGGGTCGTTCCGAACGTGTCACCAAGCATGGCCGTTAAAAACCTGGGCACGGATGGTGGCACGCAAAGGCATCACTTGGCAGTGGCTCCGGCGACCTCGCTTACGTCAGCCGACAACGGCAAATTGTGTTTCATTAGAGGTGGAGTTGCTGGTCCAGGAGATGATTGCCAAGAATGTCATCATCCCGGTACCCCCAGATTACCCTGTATTCACGCCAAAACTGTTTTTGGTTCCCAAACGGGACAGTGTTCAGATGAGGCCGGTCGTAGACCTGTCGTATCTGAATCTTCACATTTACAACGAGTCTTTCAGAATGTTAACAGTTCATCAAATCAGGCTAACACTTCCGCCGGGTGGCTGGATGTGTTCCCTAGACCTGACAGACGCCTATTGGCACGTGTCGGTCAACAAAAGATTTCAAAGGTTTCTGGCCTTGAGGATCAGGCACCAAAATTTTGTTTTTCAGAGGATGCCGTTCGGTTTGAACCTAGCACCTCGATTATTCACGAAACTAGTCCGGCAAGCCCTGATGCCATTGTTAAAACAGGGAATCAGAGTGTTGTGGTATCTAGACGACTGGCTGGTGGTGGCAGAGACACAACAATTATGCATAAAACATGTCAATATCATTTTAAATCATGTCAAAACTCTAGGCTTCAAGGTAAATCTGGTAAAGTCAAACCTTGTTCCCTCAAGAGTAATTCAGTGGATAGGGCTGGTCTGGGACACCGCCGCTCTCACTCTGAGTCAGAGTGTGGACAATCGCAACAGGTTTCGCAGGAAACTGTTCAGGTTTCTTCACAGTCTGACTACGACACGAAGAGTCTGGGAGTCTCTGGTCGGCTCTCTCAACTGGATTCAGCTAACTGTCAAGTTGGGCCGGTTGAAAGTAAAACGATTAATATTGGAAGGCAACAAATATTTCCCACTCTTACCGGCGGGAAAATTATGGCCCATACCAAAATTAATCCACACCTTACTAGCGGTCTGGGCGAAGAGGGAAACATTGCACTCAATCATGTCATGGACCTCTCCTCCTCCAACGGTATGGGTAGACACGGATGCGTCAGGCACCATAGGGTGGGGATTTCAGTCAAATCAGGGGCACCAGGGTCAGGGACTTTGGTCCCACTTAGAAATCTCTCACATAAATGTCAAAGAGTTACTAGTCCCCTTGTATTTCCTTCAGGCTCACGGCCCGGCGTTACGGGGCAAGTCAGTGGCCTTCAGAATGGACAATCTGAATGCAGTTCACTGTATTCAGAAACAAGGGTCAACGAGGTCAAGGAAGTTGCTACTCGTGTCGGAAGAGATTTTTGTTCTAGCCACCAGTCTAGATATTTATCTTCACGCATCTTATCTCCCAGGCGTAGCGAACGTCTGGGCAGACGCTCTGTCCCGGAGACAGAGCACGACAGTAGAATGGGAGCTCAAGCAACCCATTTTCGACCTAATGATTGCGGAGCTCTCCCATCCACAAGTGGATCTTTTTGCGTCCGAGGAGACTCACAAGCTCCCTCTATACCTCACCCGCCGGACGATAACGCCGGCAGGGGGGCCAGACGCCCTAGTGACAGACTGGAACAGATGGAGCTCCATCTATCTGTTTCCGCCGCCAGATGCGTCACTAATGTGCCACGTAGTGAACAAACTACGAGTTTATCGAGGCTTAGTCTCGCTAATCGCGCCCCTGTGGCCAGCGCAGGTGTGGTGCCAGCAGTTAATAATGTGGTGCCCGGACCCGGTATCGCTCCCGGTCGGGTACTTCCACTTAGACACGATTGGCAACCTAGAGACCTCGCTGACTTTTGCATTATGGACATTCAGGAGGCCAAGTGGCTAGCACCATACGGTAGGGATGTGACCAATAAATTGCTCAATCAATATACTCAGTCTACTAAGCGACAATATCAATCTCATTGGAAAGCTTTTACTTCTTGGATTGTTAGAACGGAACAAACTGTACCCTCAGTGGCATTGGTTTTTAATTACTTGAACTATCTGTTTGAGCAGAAACGTTTATCTGTGGTTACTTTGAAGAATCACTTAACTGCGATTAGAGTGCCCTTTTTCGACCTTACAGGCCTATCCATACCGGTGGCGGAGGAAACAGGATTTATGAGAGCGTGTTTTAAACTCCGCCCACCTCCCCGTCAGCTCATGCCTACTTGGTCTCTGGACAAAGCTTTGTCTTTACTTCATTCTCGTCTGTATCAAAATACTGCAGACTTTGCTTTAATCTTAAAGAAGGCAGTTTTCCTTTTGGCTTTGGCCACCGGAAACAGAGTGTCTGAGCTGGCGGCGATGAGCAACACACCTAATTGTCTTAGGTTTGGTAGACTTAATGATTCAATTTCCATTGCACCCTCCCCGGCGTTTGTAGCCAAGAATGAGCATAGTGCACACGTGTTTTCTGAATTCACGGTGCCGGCGTTAAAAAGGGGAAAGGTGCATCATAATTTATGTCCAGTGCAAGCTCTAACCAAATATTTAAGAATAGCTCCTCATAACCCCCAAGGTGCTTTATGGGTAGCGAGTACGGGTAAACGCTTACTTAAACGGCGATTAGCCTCTCTTCTGGTAGAAGTCATTAAAGAGAGTAATCCCGGCGTTGTGGGTAGGGCCCACGATTTACGCAAGTGGGCGGCCTCTTTACGTTTCCTGAAAAACTTTTCAGTTGAAGATATTGCGTCCACACAGTTGTGGGCGTCTAATCATACGTTTCTCTCTAGATACTTGTCAGTTGCTCTAGACAAACCTTCCTTACCATGTATAGCTTTAAGGCAGAGGGTCTAGGTGGCCCTGCAGTCACTTATGTTTATTTTCAAGGAAGGGGGGGGGGTGCAGTCAGTTGACATAGGACACCCTAGACCCCGCCGGAGTATGAGAGCTGTGATACAATTTAAGGTTGAAATGTGATATGAAAATTTCTCTGCGAGAATTTGTGCTAGTACAAAGTTTAGTACAAGACAACGGTGTTGTTATAGTAGTTTTAGCTGCGAAAGCAATGTAACATTAGTTCAATGGAGTTCATTAGCAATTGATCTCCACATGTATTTTGGGGTTTATGATGTGCACATATAAACTTATAACTTATTATTTTTGTCACCACTCGTTGAGTGGGGTGCCTTTTGTAACTACAGATCTGTGTTCAGAATCTTCAGGGTTACCTATTTTTGTCAGGCAGGCTTCTTTGAAGCACGCACCTGCCTGAACCCCTTTTTCTTGTATATTTCCGGCCTACGCCGTATTAAATACATTTTTCAAAAGTAAGAATACTATGTGGTTGTTTTTATTATCTGCTTTTCTAGAGTTATGATATGATTACGAATGTCCCCCTCCAGTCTTAGATATCAGGCATGTTCGTCAATGATGGAGGGGCCACTAATAAATTATAGGTTTGACTCCTGTAAGGAGATAAAGAAAACCTAATATTTAGTAGTGGCCCCGTAATCATTGACGACTGGGGCCCTCCCGACCGTCCCCTTCCCATTCGTTGATGTATTAAGGATTTTGGTTTACTTGATATGTCAGTGAAGGAGGAATGACGCCTGATTCAGCGTCTGGTCAGAAATCCACACAAGTACATCCACGATATGATGGAAAGCTTATTGGATAGTTATTCTTATTTTCTTTTTGTTTTTATTTTTTACGAAGTTTTTTCGTAGTGAGAACCCAATTCATAATGACTGAAGCCATGAGTGAGGTCGCGTGCGCTCATGATGAAGGCTCCTCAGTTTTTAAATGCTCTGCGCGGTAGATTCAAACTACGGCGGATTAGTGTTTGAAGAGGATGCCTTATGTAATAGGCATGTTCGTCAATGATTACGGGGCCACTACTAAATATTAGGTTTTCTTTATCTCCTTACAGGAGTCAAACCTATAATTTTAGCCCCGCGGTCGTAATCTGGCCCAGACCGGCGAGACAAGCACACCCTCCCTCTCTCGTGTCTCACATGGCACTGAGGCCAGGGGAGCTTTCAGACTGGCTTGGAGGGTCGGAGTTACACTCCTCCACCCTCCTCCCACGAAAATACTTGATAAATATTGAGAATAATAGAGAAAATACCTGATAATTGAGGAGGGGGGAATAAGGGGGGTGGGGGACACATTTACTTAAATTATTTTATAAATATATAAACAGTAAGTTGAAGGTAAAGAAACAAATTACTAAATTAAGAGTTGATGCTAGGACGTATGAAAATGTATCGGACATGTGCGAGGTAATGAATAACAAATTGAGGTCAGTTTTTACTAGAGAGGAAAGTTTTGACGAACCACAGGCGGGAGTACTGGAGAGTGGTCTTAGTAAGATTGAAATAACTAGAGATGAGCTGTTATCTGCGATGAGAGGACTTGAAGTAAGGAAAGCTATGGGACCGGATGAAGTGTCTGCCTGGGTTTTAAAGGAGTGTGCAGAGCAATTAGTGGAGCCAGTGAGAGACATAATTCAAGCTTCCTTAGATAAAGGACAGGTTCCTGTTGAATGGAAAAGAGCTAATATCATTCTGATATACAAGAATGGAAACCCTGAGGACCCTTTAAACTATAGACCAGTTTCACTTACTAGTATTGTATGCAAGATTTGTGAAAAGCTAATTAGGAAGAGATGGATGAAAATATTGGAGAGAAAGAAGATAATAACCCAAAAACAATTTGGATTCAGAGAAGGGACATCTTGTGTTACCGGTTTGCTATGTTATTACAGTAGGGTGATAGATGTACTGCAAGAAAGAGGCGGATGGGTGGACTGCATCTACTTAGACCTTTCCAAAGCATTCGATAAAGTACCACATAAGAGATTGTTATCTAAGCTTGAGATGCTAGGATGTGTCAGAGGGAGTTTGCTGAAATGGATGGAGAGCTATTTAACAGATAGGGAAATGAGGACCAACATTAGAGGAATTTACTCATCGTGGCGGAAAGTTGAGAGTGGTGTGCCACAGGGATCTGTGTTGGCACCTCTCATGTTCCTTATGTATGTGAATGACCTGCCGATAGGCATAAACTCCTACATGTCAATGTTTGCAGATGACGTAAAAATTATGAGACAAATAACAAATAAAAGTAGTTGTGAGGAGCTGCAAGGGGATTTAGATAAAATATACGAATGGAGCACCAAGTGGAAAATGAAATTTAATATAAGTAAATGCCATATGTTAAATATGGGAAGAAGTGTAAATAGACCAAATTGGGAGTACAGGATGGGAGATAATATAATTAGCAAGGCCGAAAAAGAAAAGGATTTAGGGTTGATTATACAAGATAACTTGTCGCCAGAGAAACATATTAACAAGCTCTTTAGCGGAATGTATGCAATGGCCGGGAATATGAAAGTTGCTCTGAACTACTGTACTTGGATGAGACCATGGTAGCGAAAATTATAAAAAGTATGATTAGACCAAGATTGGAGTATGCAGCAGTGGTGTGGTCCCCGCATCTAAAGAAGCATATTCACAAGTTAGAAAGAATCCAGAGAGCAGTTACTAGATTGGTTCCAAGTCTCAGAGAACTGCCATATGAAGGGAGGCTAGACAAATTAAATCTACCGAGTCTAAAAGAGGAGAGAGAGGGGAGACATGATAATGATGTACAAATGCACCCGAGGGCTGGAGAGGCTGGATAGGGAGGATATATTAATTATGGATACAGGAATAACTAGAGGCCACAGCTACAAAGTAAAAAGACCTACCTGCAAGAACGATATCAGGAAGTTTAGCTTCCCCTATAGATGTATTGACAAATGGAATAGGCTGGAGGAGGAGGTGGTAGGGGCAAGGAACATCCATATTTTCAAGAAAAAATTGGATGAAAGTAGAATGAGAGACGGGACAACACGAGCTTAGCTCAACTCCTGTAAACTACAATTAGGTAAATACATGTGTAGGAGTGGTAGCAAGTAAGGGAGGGAAATTATCTCTCCTAAATACAAATTGCTTTTTTTTAGTGCCACTAGGGAAATGTTTTTTTTTTAGGCCTAGGATCTTAAAAGTCTTATGCAGCCGCCCAGTAGGACCTCTTAACCCATCAAGCGCGATAGGCCTCACGGAAGGGTCACCATAGGGAACGCGATAGGCCTCACGGAAGCAAGACTATAAAAAAAAACTTCATAAACACCCCAGGGGCTCTCAAAACAAAGGATATGTCATTAGGTTAGATCATTCCCCTCTAGTACTTCCTACCACTCATCCATGTGTTTTTCACCCCCCCCCTCCCCTTCCCCACCTTATTCCCCCCTCCCCCCCCTCCTCAATTATTACCTATTTTTCCTCTTATTTTCATCATTTATCGGTTATTTTTCTCTCCCGCGGTAATGTAGCACAAGTGGGTTGCATAAAAGATTGTTATATAACACCGAGACAGTCCCAGTTGCTTCAGTTGAGTCAGAGACAGCGAGAGGGGAGGGTGTGTGCCTTGCTAGCTCACGCCTGAGAATACGACCGGGTGGGGAATATTTACGATTTTCACCACCCAAATGCTTTTCCCACTTATTTTATCACTTCATGGTTCATATAGTCATCATATATATAAAATAAAAGCACATTGCAAACAAATAATACTTAATATCGTAAATATAACGATTTATGTCAGAATCCAAGGCTAGAAATTCACAAATAAGTACCCTTGCCCCTAGGGCATTTTCGCGCTTAATGGGTTAAGAGTCTTCCCGCAGCTGCTGGGTTAAGAGGTAAGGCCTAAAAAAAGCCTTTTAAAAGCCCCAGTAGCACTTAAAACAAAAGAAATGGGGTTTAAGTGAGATAATTCCCCTCCATACTTTTTATCACTCCTCCACATGTGTCAAAATCCCCTCCTTCCCCCCCCTTCAATTATCACCTATTTTTCATCATATTCCCTTGTTTATCGGTGTATTTACCATGCCAATATCTCCAAACTGGTCCCAGGGTGTGGTCTTGTGTGTCTAATGTGTGGGGAAAGAGAGAGAGAGAGAGAGAGACAAGCTTCAGTCTGCCTCTGGGCTTCAGAGAGAGAGGGTGTACTCCACATTTCATGAATGAACGGTCGGCAATAATTTTTGATTTCCACTATCCAAACACTATTCCCACTTGTTTTATTGCTGTTACATGTTACTATCTTCATATTAACCCTCCAGCCCCGGCTATATATTATATATATATTCCTCGAAACCCGGGTGTTTTGGCCGAAAAACGTCTAGGCTAGGCTACCGTATATTCGTTAATCAGACTGCTTCTCACATTCCCGCGCATCCCCAAGCGTAGCTGTGTTATTTACCTGTAGAATGGCATTAAGTAGAGCTCTCTAAGTCAACTGGTTGAGCTGTGATGATGATTTCATTGGAGATAACTTTATGGCCAAAACAGCCACTTTACACCACTTTTCGATACTTAACAATAACATACAGGCACACACGAACAAGCGACGCTCTCCTTCTTGTGGCCGGAGATGCGGGGCGTCGGTCCAGCCGGCTGTTGTTTACATGCGTCGGACCGACGCCTCGCACACGAAGCTCACAGTCTTTCAACCACTGGGCGTTCAAGAGGCCTTCCGGGTACTTGTTATATGCTTTTTTATGGGCGTTCAAGAGCCCTTCCGTGGTGAGAGGGTTAAACGTAAAATAGGCGCATATGAATAAGTAATAATGATATTTATCATAAAATTACAACTTTAGGCGGGAATCAAGCCTAATATGGCCTCCCAGTTATAGGGTGTTCACTACATATAGCTCGCCTTTTTTCGGGTTAAGAGTGTTCTTGCCGTTCCCGGGTTAACTAAGCTCCATTTCCATCGCCTCCTACACCCCCCTCAAGCCTCTCCCTACCTTCCCGCATCCTCTCCCTCCTGCCCACAAGCAACCCCCCCCCCCAAGCCTACTTCTCACATGATTGCATTATGCCGCCCACCTCAAGAATATAACCCTGATGAAGATGTTACCTCCGCTTATCTATTTATGAACACTCTGCGCCAAAAACTCCTCCACTGCCCCACCCTTGTTCCTAAACTAGTCACACAATTCACAGCTATTTCTGAAAAAATTACAGACCTTACATCTACCCCTTCACCTCCATCCACACAACCCTCTCCACACTCACAACCTTTGCCAGACTCTCTTCAAGAGACCACTATTGTCGATGACTCTGACAATCCTATTCTTGATGGCATATAACATTTTGCAATGGAATATAAACGGATACCAAACTCGCCTCCGTATGGGAGAATTACAACGATTACTTAAATTATATTCACCATTATGCATTTGCCTCCAACATGTAGGCAATTTTGTTGTCCCCCCCAGGCAATATACTGTTGCTGCTAGCTCCCCTATAACCCCTTCACCTCTCCGAACGGCCATCCTTGTGCACTATAAGTGCGTATTTGTTCCTGTCACCCTTGACCCCAACCCTTTTCAAACAACTGCTGTCTCCATTTCATTACCAAACCTTCCTTCCTTGACTGTTTGCTCCTCCTACAATCAACCCTCCTGTCATTACAATACTTCAGACCTTCATCAAATAGTACAACAACTAACCCCACCGTACCTTATTCTGGGCGACTTTAACGCACACTCTCCCCTTTGGGGCAACCCAAACACAGACATCCCAGGCGATAAAATTGAAAAATATCTCCTTCATTCTACTCTTTGTTGTCTCAACTTTGACACCCCCACCTACAGATCTGCTACCCACTGTACATTTTCCGCTGTCGATCTTTCCTTTGCCTCGGATGACGCAGCTCCCCTATTTGACTGGTCAGTTTTACAGGATCGCTTCTCCAGCGACCACTACCCTATACTCCTTAAGTATTTGTGCCCTGTATCCTCCACTCAAATATCGAGTTATAATCTCTAAAGCCGATTGGACGTCTTATACGCACTCCTCTGCAGACGTTTCGGACTTCTCCCCTACCTCTTCCCCTGCACACAATTTTGATTATTTTTCGTCCTTCCTGAACTCCATTGCTCGCATTCATATCCCGCTTTCCTCCTCGCTGACGCACCCTCGCCAGGTCCCTTGGTGGACGCCCACTCTAGCCCAAATGATAAAATTCAAGCATCGTGTGGAACGCCTTCTTAAGCGTCTGAGTGTTAGGCAGCGGCGTTTAAAGACTGTTTCCCCCCCCCGACTTTTTTCCACTAATCGTTACTTTGACCTTATAACCATCACTATTGAAAAAATTGCCCTTAAAACGTTCTATAACAAGATCTGTGCAGTTGTCAAACGCAGTATCCTTGACAAGATACTTTCATGGCTATCATATATCTCGTCCTTCACTTCCCGCACCCCTCTCTCTACTTTATGGAAAAAGTTTCGCAGTATCAACGGACGCACTGTACGGCCTCCACTCTCTCCACTCCAAGACCCTGCCTCGGACTCGCTTACACATGACCCCCTTGACATCGCTGCCATACATGCCAAACATTTCTGTCACGTCAGCTCAGACCAGTCATTGCCTCGTCAATTTCTTCGTTATAAATGTATGGAGGAATCTCGCCCGCTATCTTTTCATAGCGGGGTAACACATGAATATAACACCCCTTTTTCAATTCCGGAATTGCGACACGCGCTCGACCTGTGTACAGACACTACTCCTGGCCCGGATGGATTCTCGTACGCTCTCATCCGTCACCTCCATCCACGTGCGCTACAACATCTTTTACAACTGTACAATCAGTTTTGGATAAGTAACTACTTCCCACCGTCTTGGCGGCATGCTTACACTATACCCGTACCGAAGCCTGGAAAAGATCATAGTCTTCCCACAAATTACAGACCAATTGTACTTACCTAATGCCTCTACAAATTAATGGAAAAAATGATCAATCCTTGACTTTTACATTACGCTGAGTCACATGCCCTACTATCCCCATATCAGAATAGTTCCCACCCTGGCCGTTCTACACTGCACTCACTTATTCGCCTTGAACACCAAATACGTGATGGGTTCTCCAAGAACCAACCCACAGTGGCAATATTTTTTGACATTGCTAAGGCTTATGACACAACATGGAGACACAGGATTTTTAAAAAATTACACGATTCTGGCATGCGGGGTCCTCTTCCCTGCTTTTTACAAAATTTTCTCTCTAACCGTACATTCCAGGTCAAAAATAATGGTTTCCTATCGGACATTATGTCACAAATTAATGGAATACCACAAGGATGTGCCCTTAGCAGCTTACAGTGGAATCTCGCATCTAACGCATTTTGATCTAACGAATTTGCATCTAACGACCCTATTGGAGCTCTACCCGATCTCAATCTAACTAACCAAAATCCATATCTAACGGCAATTATTCTGGGTGCCCGGTATCGAATTTACAAATTTCCCGCCAAATAGGCCTACCGTACTGAGCTAAGTGGCGTCCCTCCCTCCTCCCTCCCCTCCCCGTCACTGTCGTGTGTCGTCAGTCCAGTCCGCGCCGCGCCTTAGGCCTACATTACTCAACCCAACTCAATCTTTTGTTGTGTTACTCGCCCCAACCTTAAGCTTTTGTTGTGTTACGCCTTTTGTGATGTCAACCCAATCCTCAGGTACTGGAGAGGGGAGTGGTGAGAATGGAAATATGCATGAAAGAAAGACAAAAGTACCAGTGAAGAGGGTTACGCGTGTTGGAAAAAAAATGAATAAATATACGGCAGAGGATAAAGCGAAAGTGATTGAACTAATTGAAAAAGGCCTCAAGAACTGCGAGATAGTGAAAATAACTGGGTTTCCCCGAGGACAGTGCGTAACTTTAAGAGTCAGAAAACTAAAATTAAAGCCAGCCTATCTGTTGCAAAGACGTGTTTTAGTGGCAATGCTAAGAGAGGGAGGCGGTGGTGGAGGTGAGGAGGTGCGCGGCGCATCCCAGTTAGCCTAGCCTCCCTGCTCGGATATCTTCGACATCGTCTAACCTACACACTTCATTATTCACTCACAGGTTGGTTTATTATTAATTCTTCTTATAATTAATATATTACATGATTTTAATATATTTGATGTCACAAAATAGCACTCGGAAGGGCAAAAATAGGTAAAAATGGGGACTGTGTCTAAATTTTGGCACCAATTACCATTTTTCCCATTAGTTTATGTATTCATATCTAACGAATCTGGATCTAACGCGATTTTTTCGGCACCTATTATTCGTTAGATACGAGATTCCACTGTACTCTTTATTATGGCGATCAATAGTGTCATACGCAGCCTCCCACCTGAAATATCGTATCTATTCCAGCTTGTATGTGGACGACTTCGCAATATATTATACTTCTCCCAGTCTGACTCACATACAACGGCGTCTCAACATTGCCCTAAAATCCATCCACTCTTGGGCATCCACTGCTGGTTTTCAATTTTCTGCTGAGAAGACTAACGCCGTTGTATTCTATAGAAATGTTCGACATTTACGTAAACAGTCCATTACTCTCACCATGGGAAATTCTAATATTCAGATCCTTCCACATACCAGGTTCCTTGGTTTAATCTTTGATACTCACCTCAATTGGAAGAGTCACATTGCCTGCTTAAAGGCACGTTGCCTCCAGAGAATGAATGTTCTGAAAACAGTCGCACGAGTCCATTGGGGCGCAGATCGCGCTACGCTTTTACTGTTCTACAGAGCTACTATCCTCTCAGCCCTAGATTATGGTAGCCCTGTCTATGGCACGGCCTCTGCTTCCACATTAGGAACCCTCGACAGCGTACACCATTTGGGCATCCGCATTAGCTCGGGGGCATTCCGTTCCTCTCGTGTCTACAATATCCTATGTGAGGCTGGGACCTTACCTCTAGCCTACCACCGTCGATTAGTCCTTATGCGTACGGCTGTTTGCCTCCGTCATGCCCCAACTCTACTAGAACTATTCCATTCCACAGATAACTATCGTTCAACCATTCCAGTGCCATTCCAAATATTGTCTCGCCAATTGCTCTCCACTTACAGTATCACCGTTCCTCCCATAACTCCCCCTCCTAGTCACATCACTCCGTGGACCCTAAAACACCCTACAGTTTGCTTTCACTTAGCGGATCAACTTGATGCCCAAGTCCCATCTCAATGTCGACATCTCGCATTACAACATCTTGTTGATCACATCCCGGCTGTTTTCATTTACACCGATGGCTCGAAAACTGCGGATGCCGTGGGTTGCGCTGCAGTCTCAGACCAAGGCTTGTATCAAAGTACCTTGCACCATCACTCCACGGTTTTCACTGCTGAATTATGGGCTATTCAAGGTGCTTTAAGCACCATCTCTTCATTGTCGAGGAACTCTCCACGGGTCGTTATCTGTAGTGACTCAAAGAGTGCACTGCAAGCCTTATGTGTATTTGCCCCCAAGGACCCATTGGTCAAGACTATCATCCACACCATACACAAATTACAGTGCGCTAATCGTTCCATCACACTGTGCTGGATCCCCGCGCATGTAGGAATTCCCGGGAATGAGCGTGCAGACTTCCTCGCTAAGCAAGCGTGTCATGGTACACCCTCTACTACTTTGCTGCATTCGGAGGATATGCTCCCTGTCCTCCGTCGCCATGTTTATGACGCTTGGCGAGTTGAGTGGAGAGTGCAACCATTAACTGGCCACCATTAAGGATGACGTACACTTGTGGCCCTCTTCTATTAATGGTTCACGCGCAGACCAAACCCTATTAACTAGATTACGTTTAGGCCACACACACCTCAGTACCAGGCTGGGAAATTAGTGTTCCAGATCTAGTTGCCCCGGGCTAGTGAATTCAGAAATTTACTTGCCCTGATATATTCCTTACTTGCCCTGATATTTTTGTACTTGCCCTGAATATGAAATTTGTTGAATTAATACAAATTATGCTATATACTGTATATACAGTATATAATGTTTTTTAGTTATTTTGTTTTATTCAATTGATTTTTTTTCTTAGGGGAATACAAAGGTTGCACATAGCAAAACAATAGCTTTCACAAGTTAGCATATAAAGACAGTGACAAAGTTACAAACAATGCAATACCATCAGATGATTAGTTATCGAATTAATATGTCAAAAATAACTAATACGGTACCAGTAAGTAATAAGCTGTCAGTGTACAGTTATATTATAGAAAACTTATGAAATCATACTCATGTTGAATATTAAGTAAGGTAAACCTCTGCAGAAAACTCATTCTGAAATCTGAACTAAATAAATAACTATCTATCTATCTATCTAATATCTATCTATCTATTTATCTGTATTTACCTAATTGTATTTACCTAATTGTAGTTTACAGGAGTTGAGCTAAGCTCGTGTTGTCCCGTCTCTCAGTCTACTTTTTATCCAATTTTTTCTTGAAAATATGGATGTTCCTTGCCCCTACCACCTCCTCCTCCAGCCCATTCCATTTGTCAATACATCTATAGGGGA
This sequence comes from Paralithodes platypus, assembly GCA_032716605.1. Taxonomy (NCBI): domain Eukaryota; kingdom Metazoa; phylum Arthropoda; class Malacostraca; order Decapoda; family Lithodidae; genus Paralithodes; species Paralithodes platypus. Next base: position 17,453,387 of record CM064486.1, on the reverse strand, counting down.
AGCTAAACTTCCTGATATCGTTCTTGCAGGTAGGTCTTTTTACTTTGTAGCTGTGGCCTCTAGTTATTCCTGTATCCATAATTAATATATCCTCCCTATCCAGCCTCTCCAGCCCCCGGGTACATTTGTACATCATTATCATGTCTCCCCTCTCTCTCCTCTCTTTTAGACTCGGAAGATTTAATTTGTCTAGCCTCCCTTCATATGGCAGTTCTCTGAGACTTGGAACCAATCTAGTGACTGCTCTCTGGATTCTTTCTAACTTGTGAATATGCTTCTTTAGATGCGGGGACCACACCACTGCTGCATACTCCAATCTTGGTCTAATCATACTCTTCATAATTTTCGCTACCATGGTCTCATCCAAATAGTTCAGAGCAACTTTCATATTCCCGGCCATTGCATACATTCCGCTAAAGAGCTTGTTAATATGTTTCTCTGGCGACAAATTATCTTGTATAATCAACCCTAAATCTTTTTCTTTTTCGGCCTTGCTAATTTTATTATCTCCCATCCTGTACTCCCAATTTGGTCTATTCACACTTCTTCCCATATTTAACACATGACATTTACTTATATTAAATTTCATTTTCCACTTGGTGCTCCATTCGTATATTTTATCTAAATCCCCTTGCAGCTCCTCACAACTACTTTTATTTGTTATTTGTCTCATAATTTTTACGTCATCTGCAAACATTGACATGTAAGAGTTTATGCCTATCGGCAGGTCATTCACGTACATAAGGAACATGAGAGGTGCCAACACAGATCCCTGCGGCACACCACTCTCAACTTTCCGCCACGATGAGTAAGTTCCTCTAATGTTGGTCCTCATTTCCCTATCTGTTAAATAGCTCTCCATCCATTTCAGCAAACTCCCCCTGACACATCCTAGCGTCTCAAGCTTAGATAACAATCTCTTATGTGGTACCTTATCGAATGCTTTGGAAAGGTCTAAGTAGACGCAGTCCACCCATCCGCCTCTTTCTTGGAGTACATCTATCACCCTACTGTAATAACATAGCAAACTGGTAACACAAGATGTCCCTTCTCTGAATCCAAATTGCTTTGGGGTTATTATTTTCTTTCTCTCCAACATTTTCATCCATCTCTTCCTAATTAGCTTTTCACAAATCTTGCATACAATACTAGTAAGTGAAACTGGTCTATAGTTTAAAGGGTCCTCAGGGTTTCCATTCTTGTATATCGGAATGATATTAGCTCTTTTCCATTCAACAGGAACCTGTCCTTTATCTAAGGAAGCTTGAATTATGTCCCTCACTGGCTCCACTAATTGCTCTGCACACTCCTTTAAAACCCAGGCAGACACTTCATCCGGTCCCATAGCTTTCCTTACTTCAAGTCCTCTCATCGCAGATAACAGCTCATCTCTAGTTATTTCAATCTTACTAAGACCACTCTCCAGTACTCCCGCCTGTGGTTCGTCAAAACCTTCCTCTCTAGTAAAAACTGACCCCAATTTGTTATTCATTACCTCACACATGTCCGATACATTTTCATACGTCCTAGCATCAACTCTTAATTTAGTAATTTGTTTCTTTACCTTCAACTTACTGTTTATATATTTATAAAATAATCTAGGGTCACTTTCACATTTATTTACTATGTTCTTCTCATAGTTCATTTTAACTTGCCTAATTATGTTAACATATCTATTCCTCTCCTGTTTATATTTATTCCGATTACTCTCAGTGTTCCTTCTTCTTAATCTAGCCCAAGCTGCATCACGCCTACCCAAAGCTCTTTTGCATTTCAAATTAAACCAATCTTTCTGCTTAGTAAAATTTCCAGTTTTATATCTTGCGACACACATCTTGGTTCCTACTCTATAAATTTCGAGGAATCTACTATATTTACCTTGTACGTCCCGTTCCTTCAAAATAAGATCCCAATCTACTCCCTCTAAATATCTTTTCAAGGATACATAATCAGCTTTACTATAATTTAATCTGTCATTTATGTAGCTATTGTCTAATCTATTGGCATTACTCGAGGTCAACTTCCATTTTAGTAATAGGTGATCACTTTTACCTACAGGACATAGATAGTTTATATCACTAATTTCGTGAGGATCTTTTGTAAAAATCAGATCGAGTTTAGAAGGTTCGTTATTACCCCTCATTCTTGTATTTTCCTTCACATGTTGTGTAAGTACATTTTCCGTAACCAACTCCACTAGCCGACTTCCCCAAGATCTCTGATTTGGCCCTGCATCTCCCGATTCCCAATCAACCTCACTACAGTTGAAATCTCCTACCAAGATCAATCGATTCTTCCTTAAAAGCAATCTTCTCAACGACTGAATCATATCCTCTACCATCTCCTCAAACTCCAACTCCCTCCATGCTCTGGTCTTTGGTGGCATGTAAGCTACTGCTATGTCTAGCTTTTTTCCTTCTATATCATTGAGTTCAACTGCCATTATTTCTGCCTTGTCATTATTTAACTCCACGTGCTTTGCTGTCATAGGGTTCTTAACTAATACTGTCTGTCTGTCTGTCTGTATGTGTGTGTGTGTGTGTAAGTGTAGATATTATATTGCAAAATTCATGGTTCACATCTCTACTGAAAGCGAAGGACTAGCTTTAGTTTATTAAATATAGCTGATTTTTTTTTTTTTTTTTTTTAGGCTATATAGAAAATAGAAATATGGCCAGAAAGTGAGTGATAAAGTCATCTTTAATCGACATTCGACACTCGGTACTTATTACTTAAGCCCATGGCCTCCCAACCAATGTCTGCAATGGCAGACATTAGGGGTGAAGTAGACCAGTGTTGTATTTACAACGTGAATACAAGACCCTGATCAGCATGATCGAATTGATTACACTGGTTACAAACTAAATTCACCACCACAGCCATTCCAACAGTATGATAACACACATTTCACTTGAACCCCCAAACACAAATAATAATTCGCGGTTAGACATTATCAATTACCAACACTCCCACGAAACAAGATACAAAATCAAATGAACTGAACGTTGCCTCTATGCTGGAGCTTAGTTTGTGGCCATTCCCTCAGGGATCAAGTTGTCTGGCAATAAATATAGTTTTATTTAGGCATACTTTACATTGTACAGTAGGAGAACAGAGACTGCAGAGTATCATATATATATTTTTGTATTAAAAATTGTGTAACTAAATCCTTAAGATTGTTTATAAACACATTTTTGTAACATTAAGTAAATATCGTAGGTAGAAAACATAGGTGGAGTAGCTTACCAACAATTTTCACTTAAGAGGCGAGTCAATAAGAGAAATCTATCGTCCGACAGACTGACTAGGCTAGATACAAAAAAGTTAACAAACTATTTTAAAACAACGGTTTTACCTAGTTGTACTTGTTGATGGTGGTTGTTTTAGTGTTAAGAATCTTGTCAAGGAAGCCTGTTATTTCTTAGACACACTCATTATAGTACATTTTCTCACTAAACACGTGCTTCCCCGGCGATAATTGAAACACTAATGTTATTGATAAAGAGCGGCGAGCGAGTCGCCTATTCGGAAGTACCTCTTCTCTATCCAACCGTCCAACGTTTTTTTTTTTTTTTTTTAAGAGACAATGAACGGAGGAAGGAAAAACACAGATAAAACAAAAAGGTCCATGTGCCTAAAGGCATCCTCCATTCATAAAATGTTTGTAACAACTGGATTTAAACATTTGTTGATTGTAAGTTTGTGGAAAGCAATTCGAGGGAAGTGAATTCCAAAGAGTAGTAGCTCTGGGGATAAATGAATTCTGATAAGCAGAAGTTCTGCATTGTGGAGGAGAAAGTGTAAATTCATGGGCGCTCTCAGCTGCCCTAGTTCTACGGGGAAAGATGTGGAGAGGCGGCACAATTGAAGCAAGTTCCTCGGAACAATTGCTGTGAAAATATCTGTAGAATAATGCAAGGGATGCAACGTTTCTTCGTATGGCTAATGTAGGAAGGTCCTGTGTGATTGCAGGGTTATTGATTAATCTAATAGCTTTATTTTGAATTTTGTCCAACTGCCTCAATGCAACCACTCCACTTCCACCCCACAGAGGTGAACAGTAATCCATCTGAGAGCGCACATGACTTTTATATATTACGGCCAACTGCTCGTCAGTGAAGAATTCTCGAACTCTGTACAGGAGTCCCAGTTTTTTAGAGGCATTCTTAGCAATGCTTCTAACATAATGTGTCCAGCTCAAGTTAGTAGTTAATGTTACACCGAGAATGTCAATACTAGGGGAAGTGGGAATATTTACATCATTAAAAAATATATGGGAGTCAGTGAGATTCTGTCGGTTAGAAAATTGAATGTACTTGGTTTTCTGTGCATTAAAGGAAACTAGATTCTCTTGTCCCCATTCATTAATTCTAGAAAGGTCCTGGTTCAGAGAAATTGCAGTGTTTATTTTTGAATTTATAAGATCGGGTTGGGTGAAAGAATTGGTAAATGTGAAGGAACTGTGGAGTGTTGAGTCATCTGCGTAGGAATGTATTGGATTATGAGTGGTAGATATGAGATCATTGATATGAATGAGGAACAGAGTTGGGGCCAAAACTGATCCCTGGGGAACACCAGCATTTATTGAGTGAAATTGAGAATAAAGGCCATCTACCATTACACGTATATTTCTGTTATGAAGATAAGAAGAAATTAGTGGAACTAATGATGCAAGGCCGTAGTGTGACATCTTCGACAATAAGGATTGATGCCAGACTCTATCAAATGCCTTTGATATATCCAGTGCTATTGTATGTGTTTCACCATGTTGGTCTGTAGCTTGGTTGATTTGATGCGTAAGAAGGCAAAGAATGTCTGCAGTTGATCGACATCGTCTAAAACCATATTGCCTATCACTGATTAATTTATTATTCTCCAGATGCTTAATTATGTGATTATTTAATATAATTTCAAAAACTTTGCCAAGAGTGGAAGTTATAGCTATTGGTCTGTAGTTTGATGGATCTGAAGAGGCACCTTTTTTAGGAACTGGATGGATGTTTGCTTCTTTCCAGGGTACTGGGAAGCATGAGGTATGAGTACACAGACGGAAAAATTTTGCCAATACAGGAGCGAGCACCAAGGAGCAATTCTTAAGTACTATTGGAGGAATTTCATCTGGACCAGGAGCCTTATCTACTGAGAGATTCTGCAAAATAGTTTTGACATGTCTGGTGTGGATCTTAAGTGAGGGAATTTCAGGTGAATTAAAATTAAGTACAGGGACATCTTGATTTATTTCATCTAAGGTTGAGTTGGTGGAGAAAATATCTGCAAGAAGGTTAGCTTTACCTCGTGGGTCACTTACAAGATTGCCAGTCGGAGATTTTAATGGTGGAATGGATGAAGCAGTAGTGAAGTTGGATTTGAATGAGTTAAGAGTAGACCAAAATATTTTGTTATCATTTGGATTATTTAGAAGTTTATTTGCCTGCTTATGGAGAAAGTTTGATTTAGTTAGGTTTAATCAGTTTTGGCATGATTTCTGATGTTTCTAAAGTAATTAAAGGCTTCATGTGTTTTTGATCTTGTGTATGCATTGTAGGCTATTGCTTTTTGTTCAGTTACTCTAGCACAATTATGGTCAAACCATTTAGGTGAATTAGATCTTTTACTGTACTTTTGATGAGGAATAAAAGTTTCCATTCCAATTTTTACAAAATCTTGTATGTGGCTCAAGGTGGAGTGTGCATCATTAGAAAAGAAAGAGGTCCAGGGAATATCAATAAAGAAACCTTGAAGACCCTCCCAGTCTGCCCTATCGTAATGCCATTTAGTCACCAAAACAGGTTCAGAGTGGGAAGGTGTGGTAGGTGATACACAGGTGGCCTGTATCAGACAGTGATCAGAAGATCCAAGTGGGGACCTCACTGTAACATCATAATTTTCTGAATTGGTTGTTAAAAATAAGTCCAGTATAATAATTATGTAGGCATAATATTAGGTTATAATATTATGTAGGCCTACGGGGGGGGGGGGGGGGGAGGAGGAGGAGAGGAGATAGAGAGAATAGTGACGTGAAATTAACGTGAATCGAAAACCAGCCGTTACGTTACCAGTAACCAATGGTCGTTGAAAGTGGAAATAGTAGATACATCTGCCTGTCTCTTATACTTTATTTATATTTATGGAAAGTGTGTATGTTTGTTTTTATATTAATTTTAGCATTTTTCAAGGGTTAAAAGGCAAAACATTTGACTTGTCCCCCGGGCAACCGCCGGGCAGACCAACATTAAAAAGCACTTGCCCGGCAACATATCCGGGCTAGCCGGGCTGCCGGGCTATACCTAATTTCCCAGCCTGCACCTCACACATGGTTACCTGATGTCCACCCCTCGTGGTCAACCACCTGAATGCCAACATTGCCATACATCATTGACTGTTTTTCACTTTCTTTGTATTTGTCCCGTCTATGCATCTGAAAGACGGAGATTCTTGCTGAACACCTCATTACATGGCATCCTCTCTGACTCAGACTCTTTCAATTTCACCCCTATTCGTCACTTCCTGAGAGCTATAAATCTACACAATGACATATAACTACTGACATATACGTGACTTTAAACTCTGTACCACCTCCTCCACCACTAGCCTTGAGAGGGCCTAGGTGAGAGGGCCTAGGCCCAGTGGGCTAGTAGAAAATAAAAGCATCATCAACAACAACCTCAAGAATATGTGTAGAGCAAGGGTTCCCAACCTGGGGTACATGTACCCCCAGAGGTACATTTGCACTTCTCAGGGGGTACATAGGGGTCTGAGAGAATAACCATGGTGTACAAAACATGGTATTCTAATCTACAGGCAGATTGCACAAAGTTGTGTTTTTATCAATTTCCTCATTTCAGTACTGTAACGTGGGGTAACTTCGTACTGCGGTGATAACTTCGGACATCGGCGATAATAAGTAATCAGACATTGTCATTATATAATGGAAACGCTTTTTTTTTTTTTTTTTTGTGGGGTCCGTTTAGAGAAATGGCAAAGGAAGAGCATGTAAAAGTCCTAGGAAACTGACATACACTAAAACAATATTATATATGTGACGAAAATATGTACATATTTCGCTACCCTGCCAAACTTCTATCGCCCTGAAGAAATTTGTTTGTATGAATGATGTTGTGACTGATATAATTTTGTAGTAACATTACCAGAGACAACATCCACCAAAGGAAATTTGTTACACTTGTATAACGCTCTAGCTAGAACACTATCATTTAACCGATTGTGTTTAAAAAAAAAAAGTGCTAACTTCGGACATGGAACAAAACAATCGTTTGTTATAATAATAATAATAATAATAATAATAATAATAATAATAATAATAATATTTATTATTCAGTTAGCAATTTACAGAGTTGGTACCACATAGTATGTTACAAATATGACATGTACCAGCCTTGCATAATTCCAACTAAGGATAGCCCAATAAGGCCGTTAGGCGTATTTCCATTGGGGTCCTTGTGGGATTAGGTTAGCTGGGGAAAATGGGGAGGATAAAGAAATAGATACTTTAGAGAAAGTATTTCTAGGGGGTTATTTTAAGATACCTTACATCCTATAGTAAATATCAGTAATCTGTAATCAGTAATCATTTCAGTTTGGTTTGTCTATCTCTTATGTCGCATTTAGTAGTAGACATAAGCTTGGTGCTCCCTTCTCGCAGCTGTCCGGTTCAGGTGTTCCTTCAGGCTACGTCTGAAGGAATACAGTTTTCTCTTTTCACGGACTGACTGGGGTAGGTCGTTCCAGTCTTTGATGGCAGTGAAGAAGAATGTTTGCTTACCCTGTCCTTGGATTCTCGGGACCTTAAAATTAAACATCCTGTTTCTTGTATTATGTCCACTCCTCTCATTTGCTTTAACAAAATCATTCTTTAGATACTCTGGAGCTCTGTCATAGAACATTTTGAAGGCATTAGTGAGCCTGATTTGTTTGGCCCTGTCAGAGACATTGAGCATACCTAGTGACTGAAGTTGTTCCTGGCCAACATGTGATCTGGGTCCTAGGTTCAGCATGAACCTAACCATTTTATTTTGAGTGACCTGAAGTTTGTGCTGTGCTGATTTAGATGATGCAGAGTACCAGGATGACACGGAATAGTCAAAATGACATTGAACAAGCGCTTGGCAGAGGGTCTTTTTGGTCGCCGCGGGCAAGCATCCCACCTGTCTATACAGGTATTTTATACGTGCTCTACACTTACTCAGGATAGATTCCAAAATTGTTTCACCTGACAAACTCACGTCCAGTTTTAGTCCGAGATATTTAACTTGTGACACTGTTGTTATAGGAATATCATTACAGTTGACCGAGAAGCCCACAATGTCTTTCAGTTTGTGTTTTGTTCCACATAAGATGGCTTCCGTCTTGCCCAGGTGAAGAGATAGTCTATTGTCCACTAGCCATTCACTACATGATTCTAGTTCTTTAGAAAGTGAAGCGGGAATACTTATTGGGTCTTTTCCTGAAACCAGAAGCACGCTGTCGTCTGCATACAGTAATAATTTACATGAGACGCTCAGTTCCATGTCGTTCACATAACAGAGAAAGAGTAATACTTAATATACTTCATAATACTTGTCCATCATTAACATGGTGGTAAAAGATCAAATAATCATTCTCTGAGTCCAAAAACCCATAAAAATATGATAATATGCTAACCGATTTATGTATTTCGGATAATTCTGGATATATAAAATAATGGTCTCTGGGTCTTCTCCTGGATGTGTGTGAGTTTGTGCTTTTTATCTGTGTTTATTTGTTGTTTTATGTTTGTTTTTGTGTTTTTGTGTTTTCCCTGTTCTTGCTCTGTCTTGAGTCGGCTAATCCCAAAATGGGGATTGGGCCTGAGCATATAGATAGATAGATATAATATATATAAATTAGGAGAGGCATATATCTTGTCCATTTTTTTTTTTATCTGCCGAAAGAAACACCAACAAATACGTTATACCTATAAAAATGCTCAAATTCATAAAAGTGTATATGCAGTGATATAGTATACATACCTATATATTTTCACTGGGCCTAGTTAATTTTTGAGTTATTGATTAGACAGCATTGGTTATTTTTCTTGCTCAATATTTTCTAAGAGTGAGCTCAATACATACATACATAAAATGTTAAGACTGAGTGTTCCACACATAAGTGCAGTTTCAGTCTCTTGTCCTAATGGCGGCGTTCCAGGCAACCCTATTAAGGGCTGCTTCACTTGTCAAGTTCTTGGATTTGAGATCAGCGCGTATAGTCCGATCCCAGGTCTTCCTCGGTCCACCCCTTGGTGCAGCTCCCTCCACAATCACAGACCTGCATTTTTTCACCCAATTTTCTTCATCCATTCTCTCCACATGTCCATACCATCCCAGTCTACTTGTACGCATCACCTCGCTAATACTCTTTATACCTAAACGTCTCCTCAGCTCAACATTTGTTATTCTATCCTGTAGCCTGGCCCCACACATCCATCTCACCATTCTCATCTCATTACGCTCCATTCTGTTGACATCCTCTACTTTAACGGCCCATGTTTCTGAGGCATACGTCATTGCACTTCTAACACATGAGGCATACACCTTTCCCTTCACGGGGAGAGGCATTCTTTTCATGGTCAGGATTGGCATCAATTCTCTGAACTTCCCCCAGCCACACCTAATTCTAGCAACAGTGGCAGCCTCGGCCCCACCACCGGCAGAGATGGTATCTCCTAGGTAACAAAACTTGTTCACCAGCTCCAAAGACTCATTTCCAAAATTCACAGCCACAGGATCATCACTTAACACAAGCTCGCCTTTGCACACTACGCACTCAAATTTCTCTATTTCTGACTTATCCTTCGGCAGGGGTCCCTTTATTCTACTACAGCGCTTACTCCCATGGTGTACCCAACATTGACAGATGCTACATTGAATTGAGTTAACGCCCACTCCCTTTCCACACACTGCACATGGGTATGCACCGCTCTTTTCCACATTGCCTCGTCTCAATCTACAATGCATAACCTTGGTTTTGTTAATATTGACTCTTAAACCCTTGCTCGCCATGCCCTCTCTCCACTCTCTGAATTTGGCCTCAGCATCCTGCATACTGTCAGCTATTGGGACTAAATCGTCTGCATAAAACAGTTCCAACGGGAGTCCGCCTCTAAAAACTCTAGACAGCGCCTCCAAGACCATAATAAAGAGGAGGGGGCTTAATACTGAACCCTGATGGACTCCAACACGGACTGCGAACTCATCACTCAGTACACCCTTCACCCTCACCGAACTTCGCGAATCCTCATACATCTTCATTATCACACGCACCAGCCACTCTTCCACACCAAGTTTCCTCATAGCCCACTGCACAACATCTCTAGGCACCCTATCAAAGGCCTTCTCCAGGTCTACAAACACAAAGTAAAGATCCCTGCCTTTTAGTAAGTATCTTTCCTGTATCTGCCTGACTATGAAGATAGCATCGGTTGTACCACGTCCTGGCAGAAAACCAAACTGCATATCATCAATAGAGATTCTTTGCCTGATCAAACCCTCAAGGACTCTCTCACAGACCTTCATGATTTGGTCAAGCATTTTTAGGCCCCTATAATTTCCTCTATCTAGCGCATCCCCTTTTCCTTTGTATATATTTACTATTACACTTTTGAGCCAATCCTCTGGGATTTTCTCATCTTTAATAATGGTGTTTATCAACTCAGTGACTAAGTTTACACCAATCTCCCCTGAGGCTTTTATCATCTCAGCGACAATGTCGGAGCAACCTGGAGCTTTACCGTCCTTCATTTTATTGATTGCGTCGCTCACTACAGCTGGTGCTATCAAAGGAGGGGGCCCAGATATTGGTTTTTTGATACTAAGCTGTTCCTTATCCCATTCAAACTCTACATTTAGCAATCGTTCATAGTGTACCTTCCATGCTTCTCTGATTTCATTTTCTTCATACACAATCTTCCCATTATAATTTCTAACACACTGTTCACCTATAATATCCCTACTGTCATTTTTAACTCACCTAGCTAGGTTGAAGATCCCATTGGGATTGTCAGTGTTACACACTTGTTCGAGGACCAGGTCCTTAATGCGATTTTTAGCATTGTAAATAACTATTTTGGCAGTTCGTTTAGCTGCCTGGTATTCCTCCCTGCTGCCTCCTTTCTTCCATGCTTTGAAGCATCTCCTTTTCTCTTTCACAGCATGTTCTACCTCATCGTTCCACCACCAAGAGGTCATTTTCCTGGGGTGACCCTTTGTTTTCCCACAGACTTTGTCAGTGGCAGCAATAAGGCTATGCTTAAGAAAGTTCCATTGGCTATTTACATCGCTAGGCCTAGCTTCCTTATTTCTATTAATTTCCTCCAGTTCACTATGAAACCTATCCCTAACTTCCTTGTCCTTCAGCAGCCACACTTTCCTTTTGGGTATGTAAACCTTCTTGCGCTTAGGATCTCTGTATAAGCTCATGTCGCACACAAGTAGCTTATGCTGGGGGATACATTCTTCGCTCGGGATGACCTTTACATCTCAAACTAGTTTCCAGTCTTTCCTGTTAACCAAGAAGTAATCTATCTGGCTACTGGAGACCCCAGAGTTATATGTGATCAGGTGGCTCTGTTTTTTCTTGAACTTTGTGTTACACACAACCATGTTGAGTGCAACGCAGGACTCCAATATATATTCGCCTTCTAGATTTCTCCTTCCGTAACCATTTCCTCCATGTACCCCCTCGTATCCATCTGCAGATGCTCCCACGTGACCATTGAGGTCCCCTCCCACGATTGTTATTTCGTTCTCCGAGAGGCCTGAAATGACACTGACGATGTCATTCCAGAAGCCCTCTTTTTATCTCTTTCTGTAAACCAGCCTGTGGGGCATATGCAGATATCACATTCAGAATTCTTTCACCAACTTTCAACTTCAAAACAATCAGCCTTTCACTAACTCTCGTAATCTGAAGCACACTTTCCGCCAGCTCTTCAGCCACCAGAACACCCACTCCTCCTTTCGCTTTATCAGTCTCCACACCCATCCAGTATATCCTATATCTTTTCCTCCTTCCGACAATCCACTGTACCCCATGCCTCTTCCAGAGTGTTTCCTGGGTACAGCAGACATCCACTCGCCTCCTCTCACACATCTCAGCCACTTCATTCGCACGCAGATTCAAACTACCAACATTTACACTAGCAAGTCTGAGTTTGTGGGGGGCATTTGTCATTGTCCTGTGCGGTTTTGTTTCATCGGACTTACGTTTATTTTCTTTGTTTTAGTCATAGTTAGGTAGGTTTTGCTGGCAGATGGGCATCACCCCCCCCCCCAGAACTCCGGCTCCAGTCTACCCCGGGACCATTCCCAGCACCATCCCCCAAGTGATTACAAGGGGGTAGGATCCAGTGGCCTCCGTACGCCCCACCAGAACCAGCCGCAGGGACGCACCCCGTGCGCGTACACGGCACTACGACTGGCCTGGTATTTTTCGCCAAATGACAGGGCAGCCTCCTGGAGCGCTACCACCAGGTTCGGGCCCCTATACTATTGGGCGGAAAGTGCCAGTCCGGGGAAACACTACGTACTGTACCCTCTGGATCCATTTCGTCCAGGTTGGGCCCAGGGCGCCAGGGCCGGGTCCAGAGGGAGCGACACCCACTGCCAGTGTTCCGCCATTAGGCAACTTGGAGCAAGTACAATGAAGCCCTGTCACAGCACTATCATATAGAGACAATACCAGCGCCAATAACAAGGCTTCATTGTATAGTGATGGCTACTTGGTCCGCAAGTCTAACACCATCCCCCATATTAGTCGCCTTGTACGACATGCAGTAGGATGCGTGAGGCATATTCTTTTTTTCCTCCACCATTAGATGAAGGCCCCCTTACCCCCTGGGGGGTAACAGATCCAAACAGAATATATGTTAAACATCGTATATATCCTCCTCCTATACTGATTATACAGGCCTAAAAGTATTGACTGTGCATTTTCCACTTAAACATCGGACAGGAATAAGCAGCAATTATAAAATATTCATATAAAATAGTAGGAGCCGAAAAATGAATGAAATAAGGCCACGAACGTACGTCCGAAGTTCTCCTCCGTTTGTCTGGAGTTATCCCAGCTTTCTTGGCAATCATTTTCCATAAGAAATCACCTATGTCCGAAGTTATCCATACATGTCCGAAGTTTTCAACTTTTCAAGCAAACTTCGGACATCATTTAGGATAAGGATAGCTCTCTTATTATGGGGGATAATTTTAGGAGGCTTCCTGGATTACGACGCACTATCACCATACATCACTTGACCTAGTTAAATCTCTATAATGTGTTTACACTCAGGAGAAATTGTTAAAAAAACTCGAAAAATGTCCGAAGTTACCCCATTTTACGGTAAGCAAAACTTATATTAAAATTGGCAAGAATGTAGTTACCGGGTGGACCGCCCACCTTACACTACGTGGACGCTCGCAATCATGTTCCCGTCTATTTTGACTGCCGTGGGATACAATAATAGGTTGAAGGGGGGCTTTGCCCCCCCTCACCCAACATGACTTATTGTCATCATCATATATATTGCCAGCAGGGGTCAAATAGCAGAAAAAATATATGGGAGCTTAACCACGAGCGATCGACCTATATAAACATGACGACCGTTCGGACCTACACCCGGATACTACATCCTTCCCTTAAAATTATATCAGTGAGGTGAATATTCAATTTTTTTCATTATTATGTGACATCCTGCGGCCCACAATCTGCATTGGACGTGAAACAATCAGGTATGTATACCAACTCGAGACAGCGGCAGTACCGCCCGATAATGTCCGAGTATGTGACAGATCAAAATATTTTATAAAGTCTCCTAGTTCAGTTTATTGATAATATCAATAATGAGATCCCTATGCAGTCTACACATACATATTTCATAATAAAATAATATAAAATTAACATAATTTTATCCATTTTTATCCTTAATTGTTAGGGGTACAGTACATGGGTACCTATCAGAATGCCCAAGTGGTACAGAGGAACAAAAAGGTTGGGAACCCCTGTAGTGACTAGATAATAGTCCGTCAGGCGCCTGGCCCGGGGAGCCTGTGTATTTATGAAAGATCATGGCTGGATGTGAGGTGGGCGGGCATTGTTGTGGTGAGCCGCTGCGTGCCTGTCTGCTGAGACTGGAACCTGTCTGGGAGGTCTGGGACCGGGGGAGTGCTGGAGGCCCTTAGTGATCCTTGGTCTCTGGGTCTTCTCCTGTGCGACCTAGATGTGTGTGAATTTTAAATTTTATTTTTTACAGTACTGTATTTTGTGTTGTGTTGTCTCTGTTCAGGCTCTTGTCTCGAGTCGGCCACCCCCAGCTATGGGGTATGTCTATCTATCTATCTATTGCCTGACGCCGTGATCCCCGAAGGGGTGGCCACGAACGAACTGCCCCCATGCACCTCTGTCCCCAGTCAGTCGACGCCCCTCCCCCCAACCAGCACCGCCTTCGTTCATGTACTTCCTCACTCCATCCTTCCACCTCTCATTCGGTATGTGCCTGAGTATATATATGATGATGCAGTTTTTACCACTTTACACACTCTGCTCAATAGTGGGACTAGGGTGGGTGTCTTGATGTTTCAGGGCACTTACTGGTATGTCACATTATAATACAGTTTGCTACAACATGCTGGTGATGGTTCATGAAACTTATCTGTGTTGCATCAGGTCTTTCTGTACTATTCTCAGATAATGATGTTACTCTAAGCCACTACTTGTACAGAATCACATGATCACAGTTTCCTGGCAAGTTTTGAGGTGCAATTCCGGTCTGTCAGTTTCTGAATTAAATTTTATATGATTTACACCATCTAAGATTACCAGTATCTACTATCAGTCTCATTGGTGATATCAGTGCAAAAGGATGTCAAAATATAAGTTGTCAAGTAAAATTTACCAGGAAAAGCATTTCTGACTCTGACTTACCAAATTGACTAATTCCTTGAATGTGATGATAGTGCGTTGTTATATGTGCGATTAGTTTGCTTGGGAAACAGATTAACTTGCTCATGTAGTGATGTGCTGTGGCAGTATCATAACCAATGAGGATAAGGCTCTGCAACAAGGCTCGAAACAGAAAATATTGGTTTAAGTTTTCAGCGTATTTACCATCTCCTTTCGCACACCTCGGTTGGGCTACCCCCAAAGGGTAGCCAAGTCGCACCCCACCTGCCCGTGGTATCCTCGCAGACACCCAGTAGTTTTTTTGTTTCCTTTTTCCATCTCACTTTTTTTTCATTTTGGGTGACACAGACGGGGGCTGCGCTACCTGGGGCCTGTCCCAGGTAGTTTAAAAAAAAAAGTTTATTATTTCATTTTAATGGCGGAGTGGAAAGACCAGTGAGTGGACAGCCTAGAGGCTGTGATGGCCAAGGTGGATGAGTTAGTGGCAGAAAACATGGCACTCAAGGCACAGCTTAGGGAATATGAGGGCCACTTGAGTGAGGTAAAAAATTAGTGGACGAGGGTGGAGAGTGCAAAGGTGGTAGCCCTGGAAGAAATTGTGAAGGAGCAGAAGGAAGAGAGAGAAAAGGAAAAGATAGAGTTTGAGAAAAATGTAGTGCAAGTTTTAAGAGAAAGAGAAAGTAGTGAGAGAGACAATAGACAGAGGTAAATGTTTAATAATTTTTGGAGATGTAGAAGAGCACCTTGTAGATATGAAGGCAAGAAAGGAAAGTGATGAAGAGAATGTTAAGGGGATACTGGAGTGCTTAGATGATATTTATGGATGGGTAAAAGAAGTGGAGGAGGTGAGAAGGTTAGGAAAGTAAAAGAAGGGCGAGATGACACCATTAACCCTTAATTGGCGGCGCACAACTTATGTCGTGTGAAATAAACAGGGTTTTTGCACTCGTGTTGCACGATCGTTGCAAGAGAACCAGCGGTCGTACAAGGATAGTTCGGGTGTCATTGGAAAGCTCTGTTTACGCCCTTTCAGGGATAGATACTTGTTTTACGCTCTGGGTCTTATTTAGGCATGAAAATGATCACGTAAACAACCCTATTTAGGGTAAAAACACCCCGCTGGGCGCTACGGTCCGCTAGGCCGCCTAGCCCGTACTGTACCGTAGGTTACAGTAATAAAAGTCCCCAGCAGTCCCAAGCAATGTGGCAAAAATGGCAGGAGAGACCACCTATCCACCTCCAAAGATGAGGCAAGACTGGTTCTTGTCACCCTTCAGTGGGTCTCATATAAGCTGAGAAGTGTTGCCAACACGGGAGCAGTGCTCAAAAGGTTGTGGCAACTGGTACAGGGTTGTACAGGCAGTTACAAGGAAAGTACATTACTGACGGATATATACGTCGCTGGGACTGGGGAGTTACTTATCTACTGACGTATATATATGGTGCTGGGATTGGAGGGGTTAAGAATGGAACTAAAGTGTAGGTCAACAGCAGAAGCAGTAGCCAACATTAGCTGGAAACTTAATTTAACGGAACTGAAGCATATAAGGGTGAAAAGAGACTTGAGTATAGAAGAACGAGAACAGTTACAAGCTAAGGCTGATGAAGAGAATGGAAAGTTGTCTGACGAGCAAAATATTTTTTTTTTGGGGGGGGAGAATAAAGGAAGGGCAATTAAGGAAGTGGTACATCAGGAGCCACCAAGAACCGAAAGTAAAAGGAGTGATAGTGAGAGAGGCAGAGAGACAGGTACCAAGTCGAAGCGAGGAGTCGGAGCGGGGGGAGCGAGAGATAATGCGGGGGGCAGGGGACCGGAGAGAGAGTCAGGACATGGTGGAGAAGATGGAGGTGAAAAAGGTAGAGGTGGAGAAGGTGGAAATGGAAAAGGTAGAGGTGGAGAAGGTGGAACAGGGGGAGAGAGAGGGGTTACAGGAGAATGTGGAGAGGGGGGGAGGAGAGTAGAACTAGCAGGGAATGTGGAGTTTGGTCAGGGAAGGGATGGAGGAGGAGGGGAACCTGGTAGGAGGCGAAGAGGGACGAGAAACAAGGAGGAGGATCCCAATATACTGTACTGTGCTACTACACTAATATAGATGGCATAAACAGTAAAAAGGTAGAGTTAGATGATATACAGGTACTGTATTAAGAAAAGATCAACCACAGATAGTCTGTTTGACGGAGACAAAGCTGAACCTGGACTTTGACAGCAATATAGTGTTTAGTGAAGGATATAATGTATGGAGATATGATAGAAAGGGGAAAAGGGGAGGTGGAGTGGCAGTATTAGTTAAGAATCCTATGACAGCAAAGCAAGTGGAGTTAAATAATGACAAGGGAGAAATAATGGCAGTTGAATTCAATGATATTGAAGGAAAAAAGCTAGACATAGCAGTAGTTTACATGCCACCAAAGACCAGAGCATGGAGGGAGTTAGAGTTGTTGTTGTTGTTGTTGTTCCCCAAGCTGCCTGGCCGAACAGCCCCAAGACCCCGAGCAATTCCAAGGCCATAACCGAGCGCCCCCACAGAACCCTCCCTGCCGACCACAATAAAGCCTGGGTGACCGAAGCCACTCCATGGCGGGGAGCTGAGGAGGGTGCGGAAACGCCCGGGAAACCAAAGCCACACCCTGGGCCCTGTGCCCCTCCGCAATTATCAAGAGAAAGTTGAGGGGCAAAGGAAAAATGTGACGCTTTGGCTTCCAATCTTGGTAGATTGGGAGGTCAATCCACGGAAGAGACGCCGTCACTTGAGATCTAGAAAATATATAAGTAAAAGGAACAGTCAGAGTAAGCTATGGGTATGGCAGAGATCGCTCAGTTCTCACTCTGAGGAGATGGTCGAGGATATGATTCAGTCGTTGAGAAGATTGCTTTTAAGAAAGAATAGATTGATCTTGGTGGGAGATTTCAACTGTGCTGAAGTTAATTGGGAATCGGGAGATGCAGGGCCCAATCAGAGATCCTGGGGAAGTCGGTTATTAGAGTTAGTTATGGAGAATGTATAGAGGGATGGAGTGAGGAAGTACATGAACGAAGGCGGTGCTGGTTGGGGGGGAGGGGCGTCGACTAACTGGGGACAGAGGTGCATGGGGGCGGTTCGTTCATGGCCACCCCTTCGGGGATCACGGCGTCAGGCAATAGATAGATAGATAGATGGAGAATGTACTCACACAACATGTGAAGGAGAATACTGTACTAGAATGAGGGGTAATAACGAACCTTCTAAGCTCTATCTAATTTTTACAAAAGATCCTCATGAAATTAGTGATATAAACTATTTATGTCCTGTAGGCAAAAGTGATCACCTATTACTGAAATGGAAGTTGATCTCGAGTAATGACAATAGATTAGATAATAGCTATATAAATGACAGACTAAATTATAGTAAAGCTGATTATGTATTCTTGAAATTATATTTGGAGGGAGTAGATTGGGATCTCATTATAAAGGATCAAGATGTACAAAGTAAATATAGTAAGTTCCTCAAAATTTATAGAGAAGGAACCAATCTGTTTGTCCCAAGGTATAAAAATGGAAATTTTGCTATGCAGAAAAAATTGTTTAACTTGAGATGCAAAAGAGCTTTTGATAGGCGTGATGCAGCTTGGGCTAGATTAAGAAGAAGGAACACTGAGAGTAATCGGAATAAATATAAACAGGAGAGGAATAGATATGTTAGCATAATTAGGGAAGTTAAAATGAACTATGAGAAGAACATAGTAAATAAATGTGAAAGTGACCCTAAATTGTTTTATAAAAATATAAACAGTAAGCTGAAGGTAAAGAAACAAATTACTAAATTAAGAGCAGATGATAGGACGTATGAGAACGTATCAGACATGTGCGAGGTAATGAATAACAAATTGGGGTCGGTCTTTAGTAGAGATGAAAGTGTTGACGAACCCCAGATGGGAGTACTGGAGAGTGGTCTTAGCAAGATTGAAATAACTAGAGATGAGCTGTTATCTGCAATGAGAGGACTTGAAGTAAGGCAAGCTATGGGACCGGATGAAGTGCCTGCCTGGGTTTTAAAAAGAGTGTGCGGAGCAATTAGTGGAGCCAGTGAGGGACATAATTCAAGCTTCCTTAGATAAAGGACTGGTTCCTGTTGAATGGAAGAGAGCTAATATCATTCCGATATATAAGAATGGAAGCCCTGAGGACCCTTTAAACTATAGACCAGTTTCACTTACTAGTATTGTATGCAAGATTTGTGAAAAGCTAATTAGGAAGAGATGGGTGGAAATGCTGGAGAGAAAAAAGATAATAACCCCGAAGCAATTTGGATTTAGAGAAGGGACATCTTGTGCTACCAGTCTGCTATGTTTCTATAGTAGGGTGATAGATGTACTGCAAGAAAGAGGCGGATGGGTGGACTGCGTCTACTTAGATCTTTCCAAAGCGTTCGATAAGGTACCACATAAGAGATTGTTATCTAAGCTTGAGACGATAGGATGTGTCGGGGGGAGTTTGCTGAAATGGATGGGGAGCTATTTAACAGATATAGAAATGAGGACCAACATTAGAGAAACTAACTCATCGTGGCGGAAAGTCGAGAGTGGTGTGCCACAGGGATCTGTGTTGGCACCTCACATGTTCCTTTTGTACGTGAATGACCTGCCGATAGGCATAAACTCCTACATGTCAATGTTTGCAGATGACATAAAAATTATGAGAAAAATAACAAATAGAAGCAGTTGTGAGGAGCTGCAAGGGGATTTAGATAAAATATATGAATGGAGCACCAAGTGGAAAATGAAATTTAATATAAGTAAATGTCATGTGTTGAATATGGGAAGAAGTGTGAATAGACCAAATTGGGAGTACAGGATGGAAGACCATATAATTAGCAAAGCCAAAAAAGAAAAGGACTTAGGGTTGATTATACAAGATAATTTGTCGCCAGTGAAACATATTAACAAGCTCTTTGGTGGAATGTATGCAATGGCCGGGAATATGAAAGTTGCTCTGAACTACTCTGAACTACTCGGCGGGTGCCCAACCCCGAAAAGGGTTGAAATAGGGGAGCTATCCCCCCGCCAAAGGCGGCTTTCTAGGGCCTTTCCTAGCTGATGCTGAGAGGATTGGGTTCTAGTCATGTGGTGATGGGCTGGTCTATCAGAGTGAGAACTGAGCAATCTCTGCCATACCCATAGCTTACTCTGACTGTTCCTTTTACTTATATATTTTCTAGATCTCAAGTGACGGCATCTCTAACGTGGATTGACCTCCCAATCTACCAAGATTGGAAGCCAAAGCGTCACATTATTCCCTTGCCCCTCAACTTTCTCTTCATAATTGCTGAGGGACACAGGGCCCTGGGTGGGGCTTTGGTTTCCCGGGCATTTCCGCACCCTCCTCAGCTCCCCGCCATGGAGTGGCTTCGGTCACCCAGGCTTTATTGTGGTTGGCGGGGAGGGTTCTGTGGGGGCGCTCGGTTATGGCCTTGGCCTTGCTCAGGGCCTTGGGGCTGTTCGGCCAGGCAGCTTGGGGAACAACAACAACAACAACAACAACAACTTGGATGAGAACATGTTAGCAAAAATTATATAAAGTATGATTAGACCAAGACTGGAGTATGCAGCACTGGTGTGGTCCCCGCATCTTAAGAAGCATATTCACAAGTTAGAAAGAATCCAGAGAGCAGTTACTATATTGGTTCCAAGGCTCAGAGAACTGCCATATGAGAGTTCCGTATGGAGCTCAGTGGTCTGGTTAATCTGCTCTACATAACTACAACTAACAACTATTGCCATATGAAGGGAGGCTTGACAAATTAAATCTACCGAGTCTAAAAGAGTGGAGAGAGAGGGGAGACATGATAATGATGTACAAATGCACCCTAGGCCTGGAGAGGCTGGATAGGGAGGATATAATAATTATGGATACAGGCTTAACTAGAGGCCACAGCTACAAAATAAAAAGACCTACCTGCAAGAACGATATCAGGAAGTTTAGCTTCCCCTATAGATGTATTGGCAAATGGAATAGGCTGAAGGAGGAAGTGGTAGGGGCAAGGAACATCCATATTTTCAAGAAAAAATTGGATGAAAGTAGACTGAGAGACGGGACAACACGAGCTTAGCTCAACTCCTGTAAACTACAATTAGGTATGGTGGATTGTGTTCTTTTATTTAATTTTTTTTTATTTTCATTAAGCGTTATATCCACATAGCGATTTTGATAAGTTCTTTTGTCTTTATCTTGTGTCGTCCAAGTTTTGGTTTGTTTATTTTGCAAGTTTTATAATTTAATTACTTCAAACAGCTTTGTATTTATCTAACTCAATCAACCCTCTACAGGTCGAGCCTCTAGCAGCCCCATACTGGACGTCTTCATAACCCTCCTCTCCTTGGGAACGGAAGGATATGCAAACCTCATGGCCGAGCGGAAGACTATGAAGACTGAGTTGACCAAAGGTTTGAAGAAGGTAGCTGAGAAACATGGACTAAGGGTGATTGAGGCACGGAACAATCCTATATCAGTCGGTACGTAATGGTATGATAAGTAGAGGAAAGAATGGAACTTGCAGATGAAAGAGATTAAAATATTATAAGTTTTGTGGGTTAGCAGCAAAGTTCGCAGACAGCATTTGAGTGGAGATTTATTTTTTGGTGTATAAACCTTTTCACCGATGCTGCCTTTAACCCATCGGATCCGGGGGGCCTCATATGATCCCGATCGCTGTGTCCGGGGCTATTTTTGTACAGTCAAGCTTCATAATTTAGTAGCTACTGATTGAGACCACCTAGAGCAGTATTTTTTTTTGCAAATTGTAGAACGTTTTCTTGTCTGTAGACTGCCGTTGAGATGACATCGCTACGTTGCGTGGTTGCCGAGTTATGATGATTTTAGCGGTGATTTTTAGCCGCGTATTTTGCCTCGTATGAGGCCTCCCGGATTCCGAGGGTTAATAAAGATAATATAGAGAAGTCTGGTATCTAGCGAATTCGTACTGGCGGTACATTTGAAGTTCTACCCTTGCCCGTATCTAGCGCAAAAGAACTCTGATTTGTTCACCCATCCACCTGTATTAGTCCCTTTTTTGCTCAGTCTGAATCAATATTTGTGTATTTTATATCTCCCTAACCCTTTATCTACAACTACATCTACAGTGTGACTCAACTCAACCAGTATCTCTCAACCAGTACCAAATCAACCAATACGGTTAGGTTAGGTTAGGTTAGTACTATATTTTGGCACTGGTTTGGTTGGTCTGGGTTAATTTGGCACTGGTTGAGAGCTACTGGTTGAAATGGTCTACTGGTTGGTTGAGATGACATGGAACCCTTTGCACCCCCTCCAAAGTCATAGAACGCCTTGTACTACAACTGATTACACATGGGCGGGTGCCCAACCCCAAAAAGGGTTGAAATAGGGGAGCTATCCCCCCGCCAAAGGCGGCTTTCTAGGGCCTTTCCTAGCTGATGCTGAGAGATTGGGTTCTAGTCATGTGGTGATGGGCTGGTCTATCAGAGTGAGAACTGAGCAATCTCTGCCTTACCTATAGCTTACTCTGACTTCCTTTTACTTATATATTTTCTAGATCTCAAGTGACGGCGTCTCTTCCGTGGATTGACCTCCCAATCTACCAAGATTGGAAGCCAAAGCATCACATTTTTCCCTTGCCCCTCAACTTTCTTCATAATTGCTGAGGGGCACAGGGCCCTGGGTGGGGCTTTGGTTTCCCGGGCGTTTCCCCACCCTCCTCAGCTCCCCGCCATGGAGTGGCTTCGGTCACCCAGGTTTTATTGTGGTCGGCGGGTAGGGTTCTGTGGGGGCGCTCGGTTATGGCCTTGGCCTTGCTTGGGGCCTTGGGGCTGTTCGGCCAGGCAGCTTGGGGAACAACAACTGATTACACACGCCCTATCCCTAGCTCCAACACAACATGGCTTCAGGCCACTGCACTCCACAAACACTCTTCTTACAGACCTTACACAAAGAGCTTTTGACGGCATCAGCTCAGCCAGACCGCCACACAGATCACTATTTGCCACACTCGACATTAGTAAAGATTTCGATGCCATCCCCCGCCACAACCTAACAAGCAAAATCTACGACACAAACATGCACAACAACACAAAAAGGTGGCTGGCCAACTTCCTAGCAGGCAGATGTGCACACATATCTTTTGCCGGTCAGTCATCTAGCATTTCTTTAGTAATATAAGGGGACTTCACTCTAACATCAATTCTGTACACCAATTTCTTCAAGCAGAATCCCCTACTCTCCTTTTTTTGACAGAGACTCAAGTAACATCCACATCTGACACATCTAGATTTAATTTTCCAGGTTATCAACTGCTCCAAAATTTCAGACCTAAAGGTGGTGTATGTTGCTTCGCAAAATCTGAAATTGCCCTGGAGGAGGTTACTAGTTTCAATTGTCCCTATTTTGATTATTCTATATACAAATTAATTTCTGCTGGTAAATTTAAATACATATGTTGCATCTACCGTTCCCCAAATACTCCTCCAGAGCAAAGTCTTTTTGATTCTCTGTCCTCACAACTCAGTGTCCTCAACTTAAATGCTTCTTCTGAAATCACTGTGTTGGGTGATTTTAATGTCCATAATGTTGAATGGCTCACTCATTCAGCCAGGACTGATGATGCTGGTCTTGAATGTGAGCTATTTGCAGACTCATTTAATCTCATTCAACTAGTCAACCAACCCACCCGTGTACCAGATAATCCTAATCATAATTCCCACCTACTGGACTTATTTTTAACAACCAATTCAGAAAATTATGATGTTACAGTGAGGTCCCCACTTGGATCTTCTGATCACTGTCTGATACAGGCCACCTGTCTATCACCTACCACACCTTCCCACTCTGAACCTGTTTTGGTGACTAAATGGCATTACGATAGGGCAGACTGGGAGGGTCTTCAAGGTTTCTTTATTGATATTCCCTGGACCTCTTTCTTTTCTAATGATGCACACTCCACCTTGAGCCACATACAAGATTTTGTAAAAATTGGAATGGAAACTTTTATTCCTCATCAAAAGTACAGTAAAAGATCTAATTCACCTAAATGGTTTGACCATAATTGTGCTAGAGTAACTGAACAAAAAGCAATAGCCTACAATGCATACACAAGATCAAAAACACATGAAGCCTTTAATTACTTTAGAAACATCAGAAATCATGCCAAAACTGTATTAAACCTAACTAAATCAAACTTTCTCCATAAGCAGGCAAATAAACTTCTAAATAATCCAAATGATAACAAAATATTTTGGTCTACTCTTAACTCATTCAAATCCAACTTCACTACTGCTTCATCCATTCCACCATTAAAATCTCCGACTGGCAATCTTGTAAGTGACCCACGAGGTAAAGCTAACCTTCTTGCAGATATTTTCTCCACCAACTCAACCTTAGATGAAATAAATCAAGATGTCCCTGTACTTAATTTTAATTCACCTGAAATTCCCTCACTTAAGATCCACACCAGACATGTCAAAACTATTTTGCAGAATCTCTCAGTAGATAAGGCTCCTGGTCCATATGAAATTCCTCCAATAGTACTTAAGAATTGCTCCTTGGTGCTCGCTCCTGTATTGGCAAAATTTTTCCGTCTGTGTACTCATACCTCATGCTTCCCAGTACCCTGGAAAGAAGCAAACATCCATCCAGTTCCTAAAAAAGGTGCCTCTTCAGATCCATCAAACTACAGACCAATAGCTATAACTTCCACTCTTGGCAAAGTTTTTGAAATTATATTAAATAATCACATAATTAAGCATCTGGAGAATAATAAATTAATCAGTGATAGGCAATATGGTTTTAGACGATGTCGATCAACTGCAGACATTCTTTGCCTTCTTACGCATCAAATCAACCAAGCTACAGACCAACATGGTGAAACACATACAATAGCACTGGATATATCAAAGGCATTTGATAGAGTCTGGCATCAATCCTTATTGTCGAAGATGTCACACTACGGCCTTGCATCATTAGTTCCACTAATTTCTTCTTATCTTCATAACAGAAAAATATGTGTAATGGTAGATGGCCTTTATTCTCAATTTCACTCAATAAATGCTGGTGTTCCCCAGGGATCAGTTTTGGCCCCAACTCTGTTCCTCATTCATATCAATGATCTCATATCTACCACTCATAATCCAATACATTCCTACGCAGATGACTCAACACTCCCCAGTTCCTTCACATTTACCAATTCTTTCACCCAACCCGATCTTATAAATTCAAAAATAAACACTGCAATTTCTCTGAACCAGGACCTTTCTAGAATTAATGAATGGGGACAAGAGAATCTAGTTTCCTTTAATGCACAGAAAACCAAGTACATTCAATTTTCTAACCGACAGAATCTCACTGACTCCCATATATTTTTAATGATGTAAATATTCCCACTTCCCCTAGTATTGACATTCTCGGTGTAACATTAACTACTAACTTGAGCTGGACACATTATTTTAGAAGCATTGCTAAGAATGCCTCTAAAAAACTGGGACTCCTGTACAGAGTTCGAGAATTCTTCACTGACGAGCAGTTGGCCGTAATATATAAAAGTCATGTGCGCTCTCAGATGGATTACTGTTCACCTCTGTGGGGTGGAAGTGGAGTGGTTGCATTGAGGCAGTTGGACAAAATTCAAAATAAAGCTATTAGATTAATCAATAACCCTGCAATCACACAGGACCTTCCTACATTAGCCATACGAAGAAACGTTGCATCCCTTGCATTATTCTACAGATATTTTCACAGCAATTGTTCCGAGGAACTTGCTTCAATTGTGCCGCCTCTCCACATCTTTCCCCGTAGAACTAGGGCAGCTGAGAGCGCCCATGAATTTACACTTTCTCCTCCACAATGCAGAACTTCTGCTTATCAGAATTCATTTATCCCCAGAGCTACTACTCTTTGGAATTCACTTCCCTCGAATTGCTTTCCACAAACTTACAATCAACAAATGTTTAAATCCAGTTGTTACAAACATTTTATGAATGGAGGATGCCTTTAGGCACATGGACCTTTTTGTTTTATCTGTGTTTTTCCTTCCTCCGTTCATTGTCTCTTAAAAAAAAAAAAAAAAAAAAAAAAAAAAAAAAAAAATTTCCCAAACGCAGTCCCGCAAGGATCCTTACTATCGCCCGCACTCTTCAATTTGTACATGCAATCTGTAAAGAGTATTAGCAAGGTGATGCGTACAAGTAGACTGGGATAGCATGGACATGTGGAGGGAATGGATGAACAAAATTGGGTAAAAAATGCAGGTCTGTGATTGTGGAGGGAGCTGCACCAAGGGGTGGACCGAGGACTATACGTGCCGATCTCAAATCCAAAAACTTGACAAGTGAAGCAGCCCTTAACAGGGTAGCCTGGAACGCCGCCATTAAGACAAGAGACTGAAACTGCACATATGTGTGGAGCACTCAGTCTTAAAATGTTATGTATGTACTGTATGTACTGTATGTATGTATGATATAAATAGTATTAAATACTGTACACCCAATACACCCCAAATAAACATAGCCTCCTACGCAGACGACATAACACTCGCATGCACACACCAAGACCTACTGTAGACACAGCAACAAATCTCCTTCAACCCTATCTCAACACATTACATGACTGGTGCACTACAAACAGACTCAATTTAGCCCCAGCCAAATCCACCGCAACCCTCCTCACAAGCTGGACAGGAGAACACAAATACACCCCGCAACTCACCATAAACAACACATCCCTAATTATAATGTAAAACTTGCAAAATAAACAAACCTAAACTTATACGAACACAGTAAAAAGACAAAATAACTAATCAAAATCGGTATGTGGAAACAACGCTTAACCCTCTGGGACCATTCCAAAGACTCATTTCCAAAATTCACAGCCACAGGATCATCACTTAACACAAGCTCGCCTTTGCACACTACGCACTCAAATTTCTCTATTTCTGACTTATCCTTCGGCAGGGGTCCCTTTATTCTACTACAGCGCTTACTCCCATGGTGTACCCAACATCGACAGATGCTACATTGAATTGAGTTAACGCCCACTCCCTTTCCACACACTGTACATGGGTATGCACCGCTCTTCTCCACATTGCCTCGTCTCAATCTACAATGCATAACCTTGGTTTTGTTAATATTAACTGTTAAACCCTTGCTCGCCATGCCCTCTCTCCACTCTCTGAATTTGGCCTCAGCATCTTGCATACTGTCAGCTATTAGGACTAAATCGTCTGCATAAAACAGTTCCAACGGGAGTTCGCCTCTAAAAACTCTAGACAGTGCCTCCAAGACCATAATAAAGAGGAGGGGGCTTAACACTGAACCCTGATGGACTCCAACACGGACTGCGAACTCATCACTCAGTACACCCTTCACCCTCACCGCACTTCGCGAATCCTCATACATCTTTCATTATCACACGCACCAGCCACTCTTCCAAACCAAGTTTCCTCATAGCCCACTGCACAACATCTCTAGGCACCCTATCAAAGGCCTTCTCCAGGTCTACAAACACAAAGTAAAGATCCCTGCCTTTTAGTAAGTATCTTTCCTGTATCTGCCTGACTATGAAGATAGCATCGGTTGTACCCCGTCCTGGCATAAAACCAAACTGCATATCATCAATAGAGATGCTTACACCAACAACACAATCTACATTCTTTGAGAGCTCTGTGGGAAAGCCTGATCATGGCCATGGCCTTCCTTAAGGACTCGGGGCTGTTCGGCCAGGCAGCTTAGGGAACAACAACAACAACTGATCGATGCTATCGGTGCATTAATTTACCAGTAAACAAAACACCATAAATGTAAGGTTCATGAATCAGTTTTGTCAAGATTACTGAGTTTATATTAGGTTATTGTTATATATAGTTTAGCATAATGGTAATTAGGCTACCTACTTAGGTTTTCATCAATCCTAAGGGGTATTTGGCTGTGAAAAGTGTAAGTTTCTGGAGGAGACGAACTTAACCCTACACTTGTACGGTAAATAAATGCTAAAACAAATCAGAAAATGGTGACTCAGTCCAAGTTTTGGCACTAATTAGCCTTTTTCCTATTGGTTTATAGTTGATGCAAGTAAATTTTTGCATAAATTTAATGTTTTAAGGTCAATTATTGTAACTATTCTTAAATTTGATATCAATAGTTTTAATCAAGCATTTTTAACTTGAAGTTTCTCGTATAACCTCTGCTTACTGTTTGTCTGTATTTATTGATTGTTTATATATATCTATTGTTATTATTGATTTTTTTTTAAAATTCATTATTCCTGGTAAAAAAGTACTCTTTGTTTAAATCTATATTGTTGCTTCTTCATATTTTGCAATTACAGTATTATACTTTATTTAATTGTATTTATTCACTTTTGATAGTATCAATTGGTTGCCTGTATGATATCCTTAATTTGTTTGTACTGGATCGGATTTTTGCATTAATACAGTTATGCGAGAAGTATTTAGAGAAGCATAAGGAGATATTTTGGGCTTTTATGGATTTGGAAAAATCGTATGATCGTGTGGATCGTGAAGCAATGTGGAAGGTGTTAAGGATTTATGAAATTGAAGGAAATTTGCTAAAAGCAGTTAAGAATTTTTAAATGAAGGGAGCAGAGTGTGTGTTAGAGTAGGAAATGGTGAGTTGAGTGAATGGTTTGAGGTAGATGTAGGTTTGCGACGGTTGTGTAATGTCACCATGGCTGTTTAATATATTTATGGATGGTGTAGTGAGGGAGGTGAAAATGAGAACTGTGGGAAGAAGATTGGGTTTAGTAGGAAAGAATGGTAGAGATTGGGAGTTAAATCAGTTGCTGTCAAGGCGTTGGTGGCGGATTCTGAGGAGAAACGGCAGTGGGTAATCAAAGAGTTTAGTGTGGTTTGTGGGAGGAAGAAACTGAAAGTGAACGTCAATAAAAGTAAAGTAGTAGTGTGTAATGGGGGTAATCGTAGGTTGAATCTGGATGTGAGGCTGGATGGGGAAATAATGGAACAAGTAGAGTGTTTTAAATATCTAGGAGGAACGATAAGCAGGAGTGGAGGTATGGAAGTGGAGGTGGAGCAGGGAGTGTGTGAAGGAAGGAAGGTTTTCGGAGCAGTAGGAAGTGTGTGGAAGGGGAGAAATCTCAGAATGAAAGTAAAAAGTGCAGTAAGTGATATGTTGTGATGTCGCTGTTCGGGCTTTATCGCGATAAAAATAAAATAAAATAAAATAAAAAAAAGAAAACTGGGGTAAGTGCCAGGGTATATACATACATACATATTTATGGTAGGGTATGGTGGCGGCATAAATATATCAACCAGAGCCTTCAATCAACAAAGTACTGTACTACATTAGCAACCAATAATCCTCACCCTCCTCACCAGTCACGGTTATTAAGAAGGCCTATTTACATTCCATGAATTTCATATTTACAACTCTCTAGAGATGGCTGTTTTTTGTTTTGTTTTATATTATGTCCCATTCCTGGTGTGCTTTAGTCATGGTTTGGCTACTTTTGAGGTGTGCATGATAGCAAAGAAACACGATAGTGAATCCCGCTATAGCTGAGGGTTGAGTGTAATTATGTGTAATTATTTTATTATATATTTACATTTTGTTTTTACTTATATTGCAGCTCTGAGCCTACCTCAGCGGCCGGATGGAAAGGGATTAACAGAGCTTGGTTCCATGCTGTTCCGACGAGGGGTGTCGGGAACCAGGGTCGTCACTGCCACAGAGACCAAGACAGTCGCAGGACACAACTTTATTGGTCAGTTCAAACTAAATTTCTTATCACTTGCATTTATGTATTAATGTATTGTTATTATTGTCATGATTAGTGGAGTAGGGCGTGGAAATATGGAAAGAAGCGGAAACTATCCATGCGCAGTATGTGGGAAGGGTGTAGGAAGTAACTCAATCCAATGTTGCGTCTGTAGTGACTGGGTACACAAGAGATGTAGTGGAATTAGAGGACCTTTGACAAGAATCATAGATTTTGGATGTGCAGTGTGCAAGGGAGATCTTGTGTTAAGTGACCCGTCTGTTAGTGTTGATTTCGACAGTGTAATGCTGGAATGTGTGAATAACTTCTACCTGGGCGATGCGGTTTCCGTCAGAGGTGGCGCTGAAGCTGGCTCCATTGCTAGAGTTAGAAGTGGAAAAGTTTAGAGAGCTGCTGCCACTCCTGACCATCCCACCTTAACCCTTGTCGGACGGGGACATTTGTAATTTCTACTACCTGTGTGGCGGGTATATTTACCCTAGACGACCTTCATTCCATGCTCTTTTTCATGCATAAACAAGAGCCAGAGCGTAATACAATTATGTATCTGTGAAAGGGCGATAATAGAGCTTTCCAATGACACCTGAATCATCCTTGTACGACCAAGGGTTCGCTTGCAACGATCGTGCAACACGAGGGGAAAAAACCCTAAAATACGGTAATTTCCCGAGATATTACCTTGCCTCGCGAGGCCAGGCAAGTGTAGGGGTGTAATAATAACACCAGTCACCTCGCTAGGTCCAGGCCAAGCGGTCAGAGCCCGCCTGCGGTCCTTGCAACGCGTGGAAGCTCTCTCAGAGCCGATAATGTGCTCAAAATCCCACCCGAATATTGTCGGGACCCGCTGAATAGGCCATGGTTCTCTCACTCGACTATTGTCTAGTCCCGTCGGTTAAGGGTTAAAGGGCAGGTGTATACCTCGTGTGTTAGGAGTGCGATGACCTATGCCTCGGAGACGTGGCCAGTTAAAGCGGAGGATATCGATAGAATAGAACGGAATGAGAAGAGAATGGTGAGATGGATGTGTGGGGTTAATCTCAGGGACGGGGTATCGAGCGAGGAATCAAGAAGTCGTCTGGGCATTAGGAATGTCAGTGAAGTGATGCGCATGAGCCAACTTGGTTGGTTTGGACATGTTGAGAGAATGGATGATCAGAATTGGGTGAGGAAATGGTGGATTGTGAACGTGGGGTGAGCTGCGCATAGGGGTAGACCTAGAATGACATGGGATCAGGTACAGCAATTACTCCATTTTTGCGTGTTCTGATTTTGCGAAACACCAATTTTGCAACCGAGACCCCAAAAATGCAATTTTTGATGAAAACCTAATTTTGCGATGTAACTCTACTTTTGCGGGTGGCGCCGTAAGAAAGTGGGGATCTCCGCACTAGTTTTCGGGGGGGGGAGGGGTGGCCGGGTCGTGACGTCAGGCCGCGCTGCGGCCCGACATCACAACCCAAGCTCTGTATCCTTCCGCTTACAAACGTTATCTCTCCAGTCTCGCAATACTGTAAATGCTCAATTGCTCATTTAATTTGATTTTCTCAAGAATAATGATAATGTCTTCTGTTTTTCTGTATTTTTCTTTATTGTGGGATGTACAGTATAATTACATGTATGTGTGTACAAACAAAGCAAATAAATTACGGAAATCACGAAAAATTGGACTGTCACTGATGAAATGTCGACCATATTCATTTTTTACCATAAGGTTAGTTAATCCAATTTTGCGAATTCCACTTTTGCGGCCCGCAATGTCGACCATTTTCTCGCAAAATTGGGGTAAGCACTGTACTCCGGTCCGATCTCAAAATAAAAAACTTGACACGAAAGGCACTCCTTGACAGGGCCGCCTGGAAAGCCGCCATTTAGGATGTGAGACTGTAACCACATTCCCTGTGGACAAAACGGTCTTTAAACTTGTATGTACAGTATGTATGTATGTATGTTTGAAAATGTAGGGCCCGAATCTAACACAATTACTGTATTGAAAAGGAGAAATTTAAGTTTAGTTCTATCAAGATATACTGAACTGAATGGAGTAGATCTAAGTGACATTATTAAAATGTGAACAAACATTTATGAAATTATTACCATTCTTAACCCGAGAAGCGAGATAAGCCTCTCGGAAGTATCTGTATAGCGTACGCAATAGGCCTCACGGAAGCAAGACCATGAAAAAATACTTCCAAAATGCCCCAGGGGTTCTCAAAACAAAGGAATATGTGATTATGTGAGATAATTTCCCTCTAGTACCTCGTCACACTCATCCACATGTGTTCCCCCCTGCCCCCCCCCCCCCTCCCCCAGCTTTTCCCCCCCTCCTTAATTATCGGCTAGTTTTCCTTTTATTTCCCTCATTTATTGGTTATTTTCCGCGCCAATTATCGTCAGACGGGCTCGGAGGCAAGGTTGAGTCATCTAGAGACCCTCTACCAGTGTGAGATCTTTCCCGGGCCGCTCAGTACCTTGTGAGACGTTGCAGAGGGAAGATATGTATGTCTCTCGGCCGGCCGACCCAGAATACGATCGGACGGCGAAAATTTACGTTTTCCACCACCCAATTGCAGTTCCCACTTCTTTTATCACTCTCCAATGTCCATATATTCTATCTACAGCATCTATATACTCAGGCACATAACCCATTTGTATGTACAGTACTGTATATGTTTTTTTTTTTGTTTTTTTTTAGGGTGGCGACTCGAGACAAAGCCCGAAAAAAAAAACCACACAAATTCACACACATCTAGGTCGCCCAGGAGAAAACTCAAGAGACCCAGGCCCATTTGGGGTCTCCAGCTAAGATGCCCAAGAGGCTCCGATTTTTGCAGGCAGACATGCAGCAAGGAGCACACCACAATGCTTGACCACCATGCATCCAGGCGTACCCTTCATATCTACCACCTCCCCGGGCCAGGTGCCTGACGGACTATTATCTAGTCTAACTGGCACCTGATCCCCTCTCCCAAACTACCGCATTTACACTCATCTATTCACTAGCATTCTCCATTCATTCCTATTTATTACCACTTCTCTTACCTGATATATAGTCATTCCTCTATCTCCTGATGCTTTTCCTGCACAGTGTCTTCATCTCAATGGAGGTCTTCCTACCCCTCTACCTCCCTTTGTATCTGACTCACATATTATCTTTGTAAGCCATTCATCTCCCATTCGCTCAACATGTCCATGCCAGCTCAGCACCCTTCTGTCCACTCTGGCCGACAAATGTTCCTGCTGTCCCACTCTCCTCAATCTGTCTCTACGAGTCACTCCACACATACTCCTCAAGCAGCTCATCTCTATCACATCCAGCTTTCTTCTCTCCTTTTTCTCCAGAGCCCATGTCTCAGCCCCATACATCACTGTTGGTACAACTACAGTATAATCCCTTATATCCGAAAATCACGAATCTCAGGACATTTCGGAAATACGAATATTTCGGATATTCGAAAATTAGGCCTAGGGCCTAGGCCTATTTTTTTTTTTTTTACTAGGCCTAGCCTAGGCCTATTTATTTATTAGGAATTAGGCCTCTAGGCTTCTAGGATGCCTAGGAAGTCCAAAGTTTAACTAACCATTAAATGTTTACTAACATAGAAGAGCATGGCAGGCAAGCTAAACAAATCTCTAGTAGGCCTAGCCTACATTAAATAATCAATGAATATACACAAAATAAAGTGTTTAACTCACCATTGAAGATTGATGCAGAGGTAGTGCTGTAATCCAGGGTGATGCAGAGGTAGTGCTGTAATCCAGGGTGATGCAGAGGTAGTGCTGTAATCCAGGGTTTTGCCATTTCCAAACCACCAACAGAGGTAGGCATGTTGGTTCGTTTTTTTTTCAGTGGTTTCCCCAGTAGGCCTATTCCACTATCCATATCAGCAAATGGTTTTTGTCATCCACTTTCACTAGCCAGCCATCACTAAAGCCACACTCTTCTTTTATGCCCATCTTTTCATGATAATCTCTTGCTTTTTCAATGATTATTGGACCACTCGTAGGGCATCCTTCGGCTCGCTTTACCAAAAACCACTCGTAAAACACTTTGTCAAGCTCCACAAATTTGGCTTCTCGTATTGTATGCCGCTTCTCCAAGGTCTTCTTAACGTCGGAATTGGCCACAAAGCTCAGCAACTTGTCCTTTTGTTTCCTTATATCATAAAGAGTTGTAGAACCGCAATTATACAGGCGCATCAATGTCGTCCTACTGGTTCCCGCATCCATCTTGTGACATATTTCTATCTTCTGTTTAATGGTGAGTACAACCCTTTTCTTCTTGTTTGAAGATCCTGTCGACATCTTGAGTATACTAGGCGTTGATTTAGATGATTTCGGAGGCACCATAGCGTAGATGATAGGCGATTCACAGCGATAAACACGGAGCGTCACGAGCAAATTTTACGGACAATGGTGAGATACAATGACGCCGAAACAACACAGGGAGGCGGGAGGCTGCGCGGTGCGACACCTTGCGGTTGGGCCGTAAAATTGCCGCCCCACACGAACGGGAGAGCGGTCTGTTTGAAATTACGGTTGGATCCCGAATTTCTGCGGTTATTAGAGTTTAGGAAAATAGGATGATTATGTACGGTTGACTGAGATTTTCGGTAGTACGAAATATGGTTATAAGGGATTATACTGTATCCCTTGATACATTACACTTTTAACTTTCATTCCGAGAGTTCTCACCTTCTCACTTCCCATAGCTCCGAAAACTTTCCTTCTTTCACATACTCTCTGTTTTACCTCCATTTCCATACCTCCATTCCTGTTTATCATTCCTCCTATATTATAATGTAAAACTTGCAAAATAAACAAACAAACTAAAAAAACTGGGACGACACAAGATAAATTCAAAAGAACTGATCAAAATCGCTATGTGGAAACAACGCTTAATAAAATAAAATTTTGAAATAAAAGAACACAATCCACCACATAGGGTGTACACAACTACATGAGCAAGTCAATTTGTTTCCAAAGTAAACTGATCGCACATATAACAATGCACCTCGTCATGTTCAAGGAATTAGTCAATTTGGGAAGTCCGGGACGTTCTGGTAAATTTTACTAAATTCTGTATGAATAAAGAAACTACAATTTATATCAAATGCATAATTGTGTTGATTTCGGTGTGAGCGTCCTGGGTTCGAATCCCCGGACTGCCACATGTGTTTGTTAATTTAATTAATCGAGTTTAAGAGTAAAGTTGGTTAGTGGAGAGAACATTTATAATAATTAATTCTGGTTCAGTAGTAGTTTATCGCGAGGCCTTCCCTAGGGTTAAGTGCCCCATTAATTACTATTTCCATTCACACATATTCATAGCCTCCGATAGTGCAGTTGGGATATTGTACATGCTAAGATTGGTATGCAGGATTCGAAACTGCATAATAAATCGTAGGCTTGTGCAACATTCTTTAACTGTCTTCGTGGTGTAATGCATAAGTGTGTTGATTTTTGGTGTGAGAGTCCTGGGTTCGAATCCCCGGACTGCCACATGTGTGTTAATTTCATTAATCGAGTTTAAGAGTAAAGTTGGTTAGTGGAGAGAACATTTATAATAATTAATTCTGGTTCAGTAGTAGTTTATTGCGAGGCCTTCCCTAGGGTTAAGTGCCCCATTAATTACTATTTCCATTCACACATATTCATAGCCTCCGATAGTGCAGTTGGGATATTGTACATGCTAAGATTGGTATGCAGGATTCGAAACTGCATAATAAATCGTAGGCTTGTGCAACATTCTTTAACTGTCTTCGTGGTGTAATGCATAAGTGTGTTGATTTTTTGGTGTGAGAGTCCTGGGTTCGAATCCCCGGACTGCCACATGTGTGTTAATTTCATTAATCGAGTTTAGGAGTAAAGTTGGTTAGTGGAGAGAACATAATAATTAATTCTGGTTCAGTAGTAGTTTATCGAGAGGCCTTCCCTAGGGTTAAGTGCCCCATTAATTACTATTTCCATTCACACATATTCATAGCCTCCGATAGTGCAGTTGGGATATTGTACATGCTAAGATTGGTATGCAGGATTCGAAACTGCATAATAAATCGTAGGCTTGTGTAACATTCTTTAACTGTCTTCGTGGTGCAATGCATAAGTGTGTTGATTTTCGGTGTGAGCGTCCTGGGTTCGAATCCCCGGACTGCCACATGTGTTTGTTAATTTCATTAATCGAGTTTAGGAGTAAAGTTGGTTAGTGGAGAGAACATAATAGTTAAGCTAAATTTGCAATTTGACAAGATATCAACAAAAGTACAAGAAACATAATCACTCACTAACGATAGTGCTATCGGGTAGGTACCTGTAAGCATAGCATGCTTCAAGTGACCCCTAACAATTACTACCCTACTAATATCCTACATTTATTGTACAAATAAACTAAGGAAATCGCAAAAGCAAGCAGTTGATCCTATCATCAATGAATAGATACAGTATAATAAATAGAAATATTTGAAAATATGAAGAAGGCACAATAGATTTAAACAAAAAAATCCACCGCAACCCTGCTCACAAGCTGGACAGGTGAACACGAATACATCCCTCAACTCACCATAAACAACACACCCCTAACACATACACACACACCCAAAATCCTAGGAGTAACATATGATACTCATATGACATTCAAACAGCACACCACAAACATTAAAAAGAAACTGACACCCAGACTTAACGCCCTCAGGTCACTTGCTCACACAAAATTTGGACACAACAAAGAAACTACCACCACAGTATATAAACAATACATAAGATCAGTAATGGAATACGCAAGCCCAGCCTGGGCTTCTAACCTAGCTGAAACACATCATAAGACCTTACAGACTATTCAAAACAAAGCCCTGAAGATCATTACAGGCTGCACAGCTACTACACCCACAGATCATCTACATCAAGAAACAAAAATCTTCAAAGTCAAAGACCATCTGGACATGAGAGGCACTCAATTCCTGGCAGCAGCCTCCACGAACCAAGACCACCCACTAAACTACATGGCAACACACCCACAGACACCAAGAAATATCAAAACAACACCCAGCACACGGTATCACACACAATTATTGTCCTCTCTCCCTCCCTGCCCACCCCGAACCAACTTCCAGAAGCACATCCATACTCATATCTCTCGCCAATCCATCCACTCACTCACAGACAACACGCAGCTGCATGCACGACCTCCCGAAATCCATCCTTCCGAATCCTCCCTCCCTCGCGAGGACAGAGTCCACCTGGCCAGGCTGAGATGCGGACACCATCCAGCTCTCCTGAGCTATCAGAAGAGACTGGATGACTCCGTTGTCGACGCCTGCCCGGGATGTAACACAGCACCCCATACCATTAAACACATCATAGAAGACTGCATTTCACACAACCACTTACGCCAACAACACAACCTACACTC
This sequence comes from Paralithodes platypus, assembly GCA_032716605.1. Classification (NCBI taxonomy): domain Eukaryota; kingdom Metazoa; phylum Arthropoda; class Malacostraca; order Decapoda; family Lithodidae; genus Paralithodes; species Paralithodes platypus. The sequence continues at coordinate 17,416,296 of CM064486.1, read as the reverse complement.
AATGAGAGCTCTGTGGGAAAGCCCGATCGTGGCCATGGCCTTCCTCAGGGACTCGGGGCTGTTCGGCCAGGCAGCTTAGGGAACAACAACAACAACAACAACAAAAGAGTACTCTTTTAACAAGAACAATTAATTATAAAGAATAATAATGATAACAATAACAATAGAAAAAATTAAATATTAGTACATACAGACAAAAAGTAAGCAGAGGTTATAATAGAAACTTCAAGTTAATAATGCTTGATTAAAATTATTGATATCAAATTTTAAAATACAGTCACAATAATTGACCTTAAAAAGATTAAATTTATGCAACAATTTACTTGCAACAAAACCTCTGTCTACTAAGAGTCTGTATAGTAACCTAGCTCTATCCCAAAATTCTTCTACTCTGGTACAAATTTTACAAAATCTTATTAGCTGGGAATAAAAACAATTATAAGTTATTTTACTATCGATATTACTATTAGGGAAAGGAAAGTTTATTACGTTAAAATTAAAATCGTCAACTTTGTGGTATATTTTAAGTGTGCACTGTTCATTAACAATCTGTATATTTATATCAAGAAAATTTTCAACTTCATCTTTTACGTTACCTTGTGTGAGGGGGATGGAATTTGGATAAATTTGTTTAGCGACTTGATTAAAATTTAACATAAAAAAAACAAGAATATCATCAATATACAGTATCTACTATTATTACTTAACAATTTAGCAAGTGCTAATTTTTCTGGGATGTTATTTTTCTTGCTACTGTCAACTAAGTTTTTCATAAATTTAAATTCTAAAGCAAGCAAGAATAAGTCTTCAATTAAAGGGCTAGCATTTCCACCCATAGGAATTCCTAATATTTGTTTGAAAATGTAGGGCCCGAATCTAACATAAGTATTGAAAAGGAGGAATTTAATCTTTAAGTTTAGTTCTATCAAAATATACTGAACTAGTGGGATCAAAGCTAAGTGACGCATTCTTAAAATATGAATTAACATTTATGTAACGATTACGACTACTTTCGAATCTGTCAAAATGCAAATCTATAATAAAGCAAAGTTCTGAAAATACTAAATCTACTAAAGGCAAATTGGTATACAAAATTGAAAAGTCAAAGCTATGTACTGAGGTAACTTTCCGCATGGTATTGAGTTTATCAATAACTTCTACTGAATTGTCAACACTCCAATAATAGTTAACCCGGGAACTGCGGGGAGACTCTTAAGAGTTCCCCCGGCGGACTGCGGGGAGACTCTTAACCCTCCAGCCCCGGGGGCTATAGCTTACGACTGTGCTCCGGTACCGGGTGTTTTGACGATCTTTGGCCTATGTTAACTACTCTGTAAGTCAATGAATATGTCATGTAATGTTGTGAATAAAAAAGAATAATGTTCCACAAACCTTCCTCTGTCGAATGGCGTTGAGTAGAGGTCTCTAGCCCCTCTGGTTGCATAATGGTGAGCGCGGGAAGACGAGTGCTTTTCGGCGGCAAATTCTTCCCGCGTTCGGACGCGTCGCCTCGGCCATGGCTACGACGCACCTAGCCGCTCGCCGCGCCAAAGTATTTATCTCCCTTAGACGATTTTAGTGTTTGATATTGAGAATGTGATGTTTATTTGATATTTTCTAGTTATTTTGAGGCCAATTATTAGGGTATCACTGTCACTGATATTGCTAATTTTCACTCGATACCGTACATTTTATTAGTAATTGAGGTAGCTTATTGTTGTATTAGGCACTGATTATTCGTTATCACAGGTGTTTATTATACTTTGGCCATCAAATATTAGGTCTTGTGTCACTTTCACTTTGACAAATATGCTTTAGAGTGTCACTGTCACTGATAATGCTCATTTTCACTCGATACCGTACATTTTATTAGTAATTGAGGTAGGTTATTGTTGTATTAGGCACTGATTATTCGTTATCACAGGTGTTTATTATACTTTGGCCATCAATATTAGGTCTTGTGTCACTTTCACTTTGACAAATATGCTTTAGAGAGTGTCACTGTCACTGATAATGCTCATTTTCACTCGATACCGTACATTTTATTAGTAATTGAGGTAGGTTATTGTTGTATTAGGCACTGATTATTCGTTATCACAGGTGTTTATTATACTTTGGCCATCAAATATTAGGTCTTGTGTCACTTTCACTTTGACAAATATGCTTTAGAGAGTGTCACTGTCACTGATAATGCTCATTTTCACTCGATACCGTACATTTTATTAGTAATTGAGGTAGGTTATTGTTGTATTAGGCACTGATTATTCGTTATCACAGGTGTTTATTATACTTTGGCCATCAAATATTAGGTCTTGTGTCACTTTCACTTTGACAAATATGCTTTAGAGAGTGTCACTGTCACTGATAATGCTCATTTTCACTCGATACCGTACATTTTATTAGTAATTGAGGTAGGTTATTGTTGTATTAGGCACTGATTATTCGTTATCACAGGTGTTTATTATACTTTGGCCATCAAATATTAGGTCTTGTGTCACTTTCACTTAGTTATATGATTTGTAAACGTTTTATATACAATTTATTGTGTCTTTTCACTGATTTATATATTTCTATAGGTTCTAATCATATGAATGTCACTTGGTATATACATATGTGTCACTTTCACATATTATTATGGTGTAATTGTATTTGTATCAATGTTCTCATAATACATGACTTTTGTATTACAATACATTGGTTTTCTTCCACTTTTTGCCTATATAATTATAGTGTACATATTGTCATTTTATTTGGCAATTTCAGTATGATTATTAGAACTCCAGCTTGGAGTGGTAATCAAAGAAGCAATCTACAGCACAGAGTGCCACCTTGCACTCCACACACTCCAGGGTTGACTTTTTACCTGACCTCGGCTTCACCCTGCTGTTGTAGCAGACATGGCACCGCTTCTGCTGTGTTCTTCCGGATTCATTCTGAGGCAGGGAACCAAGCCTGTGCCTAGTCAAGTATTGAGCAGACTGCAAGCGGTCAATAACGGCGGGCCCAGGATGTGCCACTGCCCTCTGTGGCATAGCATACTTCTCCAGGAGCTCCGTCAACACCTGCTTTTGGAACCTCCGCAGGCTATTGAACTTCATGGGTGTGTTCACATTCTGAAGCTTGTATATGTTGTAGGCATTCAGAACTGACATGTCCACCATATGCAGAAAGAACTTTTTGTACCATCTGCACGAGGTACGCAGGCAGTCAATGAAGCCTATCTGCATGTCGGACTTGTCCACCAGCCTCATGTTGATGTTGTAGTCCAGAACAGCATCGGGCTTGGTCACCCTGGCCTGGGTGCGGCGATCCACCTTGCCAGTCTCCACCATTTCCCCCTTGTGGATGGTGGTCAGGAGGTTGACCTTCCGCTGGTCGTGCCAGTGGATAGCCAGAATGGGCCCCGACTTCTTCTTGAACACATCACCTTTTTTGGTCTTTGGAGGGAAAGGTGGCATGCCCTTCCTTTTCCCTCGTACTGTGCCTACAGTCCCCGTCTTGCGCTCATGCAGGTACTGTGAGAGAGTGGGGGACGTGTAATAATTGTCCGTGTAGAGGACGTGATTCTTATGAAAGTAGCGGTCCATCATGGCTTGCACCACTGCTCCGCCAAAGCCAATGAGGGGGTCCACAAGCAAGTCCCCTTCCTTCCCGCTGTAGACCAGGAAGTCCAGGACATAGCCAGTTTGGCAGTCGCACAGCACAAAGAATTTTATGCCAAAGCGATGTCTTTTTGAGGGGATGTACTGCCGGAAGCTGAGTTTTCCCCGGAACAGCACAAGAGACTCGTCAATGACGACCTTGCGGAAGGGCTTGAAGTAGGAGGTGAAGCGTTCTCGCATCATCTCATACAACGTCCTAATCTTCCACAGCTTGTCTGGGAGGTGGACGTCAAGGTTGGTGACAAGATGGAGCGCTGCGAGGATATCAAGGTACCGGTCGCGAGACATATATTTCCCGAAGGCAGGGGTGGATATCAGATCATTGGTGATCCAATAGTCAGGCAACCTATGCTTCTTGACATGAGGCATTAGCATGGTGAGTGCCAGGAACACCATGAACTCTTTATGAGTCACTGGGGTCCACTGCCTCATGTGGCCCTTGGTCACCTTTCCCAAAAAGTGGACCTGGAATTGGTGCTGCTTATTTGTCTCTTTGACAACATAGCCTACCACCTCCTCATCAAAGAAGGCCTCAAACAGTTCGTGTGGTGGAGCATTGGGGCCTGCAGGAAAATTGGGGGTAACGCCTGAACCCTCCAGTACCTCATCAAAAGCTGGCACATCAGGGTTGTATGCATCCTCATCAACTACGTCTTGCCACTGAAAAACGTAGAATGGGTCTTGTCTACGCTGACGAGGAGCTCCAGCTGGTGGCCCAGCACGCCCACGGCCAACTCGGGAGGCGCGCGCCCTAGGGCGGCGAGGGCGGCGGCCAGGGCGGTGGGCAGCACGACGGGCAGCACGACGCCGGGCCAAGCGGATGGGTCGAGGGTCGTCGATGTCCATATAGTCATCGTCAGAGTGGTCATCTTGCCCTGACGGTGGACCTATGTAATCATGGCCAGAGTCTTGAGAGAGGTGCCCTTCATCATCAGTGGCCCCCACATAATCTGGCGGGGAACCAGTGATGCGTGGGCGGCGTGCGGGTGGGCGAGGTGGGGAAGGAGTGGCAGGTGAGGCTGTGTCCCCCCGAGGTCCCGGGCTCCTTGGCCTGCGACGAGTGACAGAAAGCAATGTTTCACTGTCACTAGGGCCAGGTATTGGTGATGCGAGCTCAAAGACTTCTTCAGGAAGACATGTTGAAGGCGGGAGAGGTGGGGAGGACCGTGGGGAAAGTTGCGGGGACGTATGGCTGGGGCCGGCCGGGGTGGACGCCGCGGGAGCCTCGAACAAAACTCTCTTACTTTTCTTAATTTTCTTGGTATATTTCCTACCTTTCCCCTTTTCGGCAGCAGTATGTCTCCTGTCGGGGGACCTAGGAGGCAAATAGGCCGAAAGTGTGGGGTCCTCAACCCTTGGCAATGGTGGGGGTGGTGGGGAAGAATGCGGGGCATCCGGGTCATCTTGGGTGGCGTGGGTAGATAAGGGAGACAATGGCGGACGAGAAGGGTCACCACGCTGACCCTCACTCACAGCCTCATCCTCACCAAGTAGTTTTGCTTGTTCCCTAGCTGCCGCGGCCGCCTTCTCAAGTATTTTCTGCTTATACAAATGTAGCTTGAAAGGCGATTTACCTGGGGAAGGGCTTGGCGTCGTGTCACTTAAGCGAAATTTGGTGAGTGACCTTGAACTCTCCCACTCGCTCACTCTCTCAAGTTCACTGTCTTTAGGTAAACCAGCTTCCTCAACAACTGGTACATCACCTTCATCACTCTCATCACTGTCATGTTCTCTCGCAAATCCCAGGAATTGCTCTTCTTTATCACTCTCATGGCCATAATCACTCGACTTATAATTACTGGAGTCGTCACTGACTTCATCATCAACATTATGCTTGGCATCAGCTCGCTCATAAAGTCTCAATGTCGTCTCAATACCTCCGGGAGATAACACATTTAGGCGATGGCGTCGGGGTAAGGCGCGACGAACAAGCAAGGGCGTCGTAGGAAGCACGGTATCGGACACAGCGGAATCACTATTTGGCGTACTGTCCATGATGGCGTCGGGGTAGATACTGTTGCTGTGGCGGAGTTTACGCCTGGTGGCGCCACCTACCGTCCCACGATACCGAAAATGTACGCGCGGCATTCGAAAGCACGCATGCAAGCAATGGGCGTTCAAGAGCCCTTCCGGGTTGCGCGGGCCGAGGTTGTTATGGGCGTTCAAGAGCCCATCCGGGTTGGAGGGGTTAAGAGTGAGTGAAAAAAAAAAATCAACTTTTGACATCGAAAAAAAAAAAAAAAAAAAAAAAAATATATATATATATTTTTGTTTGGCCCCTGGGCCATGCAAAATCTCAGTCCTTTACCTCCCCTCCTTCCCCACTTTCCTCCTCTCCTTCAGTTATCACCTATTTTCCCTGTTATTTCCTTATTCTGAGGTATATTTTCGTGCTAACATTAGCCAGTTGCAAGCAGGGTGTTGTCATCACTGATGGCAAGCGAGTGCAAGAGAGAGAGAGAGAGAGAGTATCGATCGACTGTGTCTCAGTGGCCTTGGGGGAAATTGGCGGGAAAGCAGCTTGCCTCACCCATACATTATACAACTCGCGGGCTATATCTCCGATTTTGACCATCCAAACGCTGTTTTCACTCGTTTTATTGTTGTTTCAGGTTATTACCTTTATAATCAACCCATAATAGGCGCATATGGATAAGTATTAATGCTATTAATGGTACAATGAATATTTTAGTGACGGAAACACCTCAAATACATGCGCACAGGGAGAGGTGTCTAATTACCCCCATGCGCACTTCAGAGGTTAATGCTAGTTCTACTCTTGATGGTATCACAATATTGTTTATGAGTACTTTTAATGTATTTTAAGCAATGTACGACTTGTTTTGACAAAGTTTTAGTGGTATCAAATTTTGCTCCGGCAGTAAAGCGGTATTTATAAGGTCTTTTATGAAATTTGGGTAACATGTATAATTTAGCAATGCATTTATTCTTATCAGAAAGTTTAATATCAAAGGTTATATTTGTATTAGTATGTTCATTAACCCTTAACTGGCGGCGCGCATCATATGTCGAATGAAAGAAATTTGGACTATGTGGCGGCTCACAACATAAGTCGTGTGGCAATTTCAGCACGTAATGTTGCTGAGAGAGAGAGACAAGTGGTGGCAGGAGAGTAGCGAGCGTATGACTGCTCCAGACCACCGCGGTGGACCAACTGACATGAATCCCACCCTCCTCCACCCTCTCACACTCGCTACATAGTGAATTGTATGGGGAAAGTACCGAATTACATGGTTTTTGCACTCGTATTGCGCGGTTGTTGCAAGAAAACTAGCGGTCATACAAGGATCGTTGTGGTGTCATTGGAAAGCTCTGTTTATGCCCTTTCAGGGATAGATACTTGTTTTACGCTCTGGGTCTTATTTAGGCATGAAAATGATCACGTAAACAGCCCTATTTTGGGTAAAAACACCCCGCTGGTGGCTACATATTATTTACCGCCTAGGCCGCTCGTTAGGTGTTAATTAAGTTATCAACATTTAAATTTCCCTGCATTTCATAAACGGAATATATATACAGGTATTGATATATATGTATATATATATACAGTAAACTTCCGTTAATCCGAAGGGCAGCGGACCGGCTCTCGTTCGGATTAGTGGATTTTTCGGATTATCGGACTTTACCCCTATGAACCTGTGTATGACGAAAACATTGAGACATTAGGCCACCCAAATGACACAATGGTGCACACACACATCATATGTTCATGAAATCACTTCAAAAGTTTACCATTGTCATTGTAGCCTATTAACTACTTCAAAACATTCAGATTAATGGTCAAAGGAATCTGCTGATATAAACGTCTTCTTCTTCTTCCGTCTACTAGCGAGTTTGTCTTGCTCTTGAAGATCAGATGTGGTTCGGGAAGTAATGCCTTAACAACGGCACTTCCCTGAGAGGTTCTTGTAATTTTCCTTTTGTGATTTTCCTTTTGTGACGTGCTCTGTTATATTATATTGTATTGAAAGCACCCTTGTCTTGTTGTCTTGAAAGCACCCTTGGGATGCTCCGATCACTGAACTATAAATAGTAGCGTATCGGAACATCCAAAGGTGCGTTTTCAAGCTCAAGACTAATACGTCCAAAGGTGCATTTTCAAGCTCAAGACTGAATGCGCTTGCAGAAAATGCGGTGCAAGCCAGTAGCGCATCGGAGCGGAGCGTCCCAAGGATGCGTTCAAGAGCAAAACAAACTCTCTAGCAGACGATGTGGAAGAAGAAGAAGACGAAGGTGTTTACGATTATATCAGTAGCTTCCTTTGACCATTAATCTGAATGTTTTGAAGTAGATAATAGGCTACAATGACAATGGTAAACTTTTAAAGTGAATTCATGAACATATGATATGTGTGTGCTCCATTATGTGTCATTTGAGTGGCCTAATGCCTCAAAAAGGGGACTTTGGGACTTCTTGAAAGGTGCGTTTTCAAGCTCAAGACTGAATGCGCTTGCAGAAAATGCGGTGCAAGCCAGTAGCGCATCGGAGCGTCCCAAGGATGCGTTCAAGAGCAAAACAAACTCTCTAGCAGACGATGTGGAAGAAGAAGAAGACGAAGGTGTTTACGATTATATCAGTAGCTTCCTTTGACCATTAATCTGAATGTTTTGAAGTAGATAATAGGCTACAATGACAATGGTAAACTTTTAAAGTGAATTCATGAACATATGATATGTGTGTGCTCCATTATGTGTCATTTTGAGTGGCCTAATGCCTCAAAAAGGGGACTTTGGGACTTCTTGAAATTCGGACCATCGGGTGAATTCGGATTTGGCCTCAAATTGAAAAATTCGGACTATTGGGAGATTCGAATCATCGGTCGTCGGATTAACGGACTTTTACTGTATATACAGTAGGGTCCTGCATAAAACGTGTTCGCATAAAACGAGTCTCGATTAAAACGACCGACCTAAAATATTAATATTTAATTTTCGATCAGAACGAATGTGATCACATAAAACGAGTCCGCCGCCAAAGTGGGGCAAATCCGAGGAGTTTTCATGTAGAGCGCCGAAATATCGTACAAAACGTACGAAATATCGTACGCTTTCATATAGAACGCCGAAATATTGTACAAAACGTACGAAATATCGTACGCTCCTGACGGAAATTTACGCTTCCAGTGAACATTGACGATATTGGGCCGCCAAAATGCTGTGTTCACATAAAACAAAATCGCATAAAACGCCCTCGTTTATCGACCATATACTCGTTTTATGTGAGACCCTACTGTATATATATAGTATATATATATATATATATAAAAAACACTCCACTTGTTCCAGTATTTCCCCATCCAGCCTAACATCTAGATTCACCTTACGAGCACCTCTATTACACACCACCCCTTTACTTTTATTGACGTTCACTCTCAGCTTCCTCCTCCCACAAACCACACCAAACTCTTTGACTACTCGCTGCAGTTTTTTCCTCAGAATCCGCCACCAATAAACTTCAACTCCCAATCTCTATAATTCTTTCCTACTAAACCCAATCCTCTACCCATCGTTCTCATTTTCACTTTCCTCACCACACCATCCATATATACATTAAACAGCCATGGTGACTTTACATAACCCTGTCACAGACCTACATTTACCTCAAACCATTCACTCAACTCATTATTTCCTATGCTAACACACGCTCTGCTCTCTTCATAAAAACTCTTAACTTCTCTTAACAAATTTCCTCCAATTTCATAAATCCTTAGCACCTTCCACATTGCTTCTCGATTCGCACGATCATACGCTGTTTCCAAATCCCTAAAATCCCAAAATATCTCCTTATGCTTCTCCGAATACTTCTCGCATAACTGTCTTACTGCAAAAATCTAATCCACACCCTTTCTTCCCCTCCTAAAACCGCACTGCTCTGCTCCTATTGCTCCTTCCGTACCCTATATTATCCTCTCTATTAACACCCTGCCATACAGCTTTCCAACTACTGATAATATATATACTAATACCTCTATAACTTGAACACTCCTGCCGGTCTCTCTTTCCCTTGTACAGCAGCACAATACATGCACTCCTCCAGTCTAGTGGTACCGTTGACACAACGAAGTACACATTGATTAGTCTCACCAGCCAATTTATTATTGACAACAAAAAATATATATATCCACCCTTCTTTATACACTCCACAGCAATACTATCCAGACCTGCTTTTCCCGCTCTCATTTGTCTCGCTGCTTCTTTTATCTCATTTTCCCCAATCCTTTCATGCATTCCCTGCCACCTGGGTGGCCTGGGTAACCAATCTCCATCAACCACTGCTTCAATCACTGCCTCCCTTCCATCTCTTACATATAGCAAAGATTAAAAATACTCAGCATATCTTTTCCTCACTTGCACTCCTTCCACTAGTAACTCTCCATTTTTATCTTGCACTGACTCTTCCCTCTTTTGTCCTCCTTTCCTTACTCTACAGTATTTACCTCCTTCCAGAACATTTTCTTTTGTTCCTCATATCATTCCACCACTCGCTTCCCTTCCTGATACCTCTGCCTCCTACTTTCCTTTTTCCTTTTTTCCTTTTTTTATGTGAGTGAGGGAGACAAAAGGCAAAACTGCCTGTGACGAGTGCCTCCCCCAGAGTTGAAAGAGTGACAGGGCCAGAATCAAGGAATGTTTGAGCCAAAATGCCTGGACACACAGAGTTTGAAGCAATTTAAGTCATAGTAATTAAAATGTAAAACTTGTAAGCTAAACAAACCAAAACTGGGACGATACAAGATAAGGGTAAAATAACTTATCAAAATCGCTATGTGGAAATAACGCTTACTAAAATAAAATTTATGAAATAATAGAACACAATCCACCACATTACATGAGCAAGTTAATCTGTTTCCCAAGCAAACTAATCACACACTTAACAACGCACTATCATCACGTTCAAGGAATTAGTCAATGTGGGAAGTCCGGGACGTTCTGGTAAATTTGACTAAACTCTGCATGAATAAAGAAACTACAATTAGTGTCAAAATGTTCTATTAAAATCAAATGTGCAACTTGACAAGGCATTAACAATAGTACAAAATAGAAATAGCACTCACTAACGATAGTGCTATCGGGTAGGTACCTGTAAGCATAGCATGCCTCAGTTGACCCCTATCAATTACTACCCTACAAATAACCTACATTTATCGTACAAATAAACTAAGGAAATTGCAAAAGCAAGCAATTGATACTATCGACAATGAATAGATACACTATAATAAAAACAAATAATTGCAAAATATAAAGCAACAACAGATTTAAACAAAGAGTACTCTTATAACAAGAACAATTAATTTTAAAAATCAATAACAATAGAAAAAGATAAACAATTAATACATACAGACAAAAAGTAAGCAGAGGCTATATAGTCCAGTAAATCTAGCAATCATTTAACTGGACCTAGAACAAATTGTAATAGAAGGTTTTTTGGCTTTAACTTGTTTATTAGGTCCCTCTGATGAACATATAAAAAGTCTCCAACTTTTGGACACCGGGAAAGTGGTTAATTTGCATAAATTCAAGATGGCCGCCGTCCAAAGCTTCAATTTACAGATAACTTTTTTCTGGTTGCTCCTAGATCCTATAAATGTATTACAAACAACGTTTTTTGGCTTTAACTTGTTTATTAGGTCCCTCTGATGAACATATAAAAAGTCTCCAACTTTTGGACACCTGGAAAGTGGTTAATTTACAGCCGAAAAACCTTACAGACAGGCTGAACTGTCTCTTTCACAAGGGGTGACACAGGCACGTTGTGCTTGTATGGGTTTTTTGACCTGTTGTCCCTCTTTTTTATAAAAAAAAAAAAAAAAAAACATGACATAGTATGACGTCATTCAGAGCCAATTATGTAATTCATGATAGGAGTTCGTATTCACTTGGATCATCGGTGCTTGCATCAAAGTTGCTATTTTGACAGAGTCCTTTACATTGACCACATGCACTGGAACATTCAAGCTCATTCCGTTTGCAACTACAGCGTTGAGTGTCACAGTTGCCCTTACACTGACATCTGACCAATTTCAGTAGTGAATCAGGAGCCACTGGCGAATCCATCGTCTTCGGTTCAAGCTGTCCCTTCCGCAGACACCAGCCCCATTTCTCGGGGTCCACACAGTTCCCCATCCATTCCTGGACCTGACAATAAACTCGGAACGAGTGGTATTTGGCTGCATCGGTTGTTGGGGGAAGGCTGTGAACTTCAACGGTAGTTGAACTTTTTGCCACCTTGTTGCAAAACTTTGTCTTTCGCAGTCCGTCAAGGGTGTCATTTCCTTTTCCCCCGTACAAATAAACCAAGGCCTTTTCACCAGCTGATGATATCACGTCTTTACTTCCACTTTGGCAACAGAATGCTTCTATACATTTCAAGAAACCGTTGTCTTCCCTCACTTTCCTCAAGGCAGCCCCTTTACCAATACCATACAGTCGTGAGGTTGTGTCACATCCACAGAGTGCATGGACAACTGGCAGGACACGACAGATGCTTTCACCGAGAGCTTCTGCTACTGAGTTAATATGCCAACATTTCCCACCTTCCTTGCTCGACTTGAAGTACAAATCATTCATCCCTCGTTCCGCATAATGACACAACAGCACCAACAAGTCTGTGTCCTCACCTATCACATATGTCACGGTTTCCCTTGCATGCTCAATTCCCTTCTTCGCAATCATGACATCTGCATCTGCTGGCGCATTGACACAGTCAATTCCATTTGCCTTGAATGTTTCACACAATAAGTCAATGAAGTTTTGCTTATTGTCCGAGTTTGACAAGAAGTTTTCCTTTTTTGACCGAAGGGGCATGGTTGGAGTGAACATCACCTTTTGACCAAAGACTCCTTTTGATCGTCGATTGTGTGTCATGTCCTTGGTAGTAGGTCCTGATTTATAACCGTCGAATACAACCACCGGGTTGAGAAAGTTTTTGGAAACATGCTTCATGTACATGCTTGCAATGTCCTCAAATGTGTCACCCTTCTTCCATGGAATCCTTTGCAATAAGGAACCACCATCCAGAACATGGGTCACAGTCCTTTCTTCCTCAAATGATTCCAATGACGACTTGGGAACAACAGCAGCTATCTCATCTCCTAGCTGTGGTTTATTGGCTTCCCTGAGCCTCCCCCACTTATCGAACAGAGCAGTAGGGTAGCTAGACAACTCATACGCAAAGACCTCTTCAACACCTAAGTCCCTGTTATTAGCAAAGATGAGGAGCCTCTGGAAAAGGAGCTGTGGGTCGATTGGTACTTTTTCAGCACTGATTGTAACCTTTGCACCCAATGACTCAACTTGATCTTTCTTCCTAAATGAAAAGTCAAAAGCATTGCTACCTTCCATCTTCTGCACAATGTTCATACCAACCTCATACAGTAAATGAGGATTGGCCGAGGCTGGTCCTGTCACACCGTTGGCAATATTCCTGAGTTCATTTGATTCTTGAAATGGATCATAATCCTTGAAGAATGCGAGAACCTTCTCTGTGTCCTTCCTATCTCGTTCACGCCTTGCTTCAGTCATTTCTTTGTGCTGCTCAGAGGTGTGGAAATGCTTCCCTGTCAGTTCTTGCATAACTTCACTCACCTCAGCGCAGGCTGGCATAGCAAGTAACCAGCGCAGGCGTTGCGTTTCCTCCATGCCCCTACCACGTGTCAATCCACCATTCGTTTTCAAAGAGCGCATCAAAACCTGCTCTATAACCAAGTCGCTTGGCAGTCCTGCCCACAGCCGATCACTTCGGCGGATCACAAATAGACCGGAGTTCAATTGACAGAACATGTCTGGGTTGAGCTGCTCAAGTTCAATCATGTCTTGAATGTACACATGGGCTGACTTGGCATAATTGTTATGACCACACGCTGCAAAGTACGGCAACATCTCCTGGAGTGTTCCGAGGTACAGTAGGAAATCGCCCATTCTCAGTGCCCTCAGGAAGCGACGCAGCAGGTCAATCATGTCCATGTATTGAATCCATAGCTTTCCCATCTTATGCTCTGCTAAGGAGCTCTTCTCAGCTTTAAGTTTTTCAGAAATTCTGTTGAAAACGTCTTTACTGCAGACTTCATCCGGTGAAACGTCTTCACGCAACAGCTTATCCAAAAGATCTGCAGCCTCCTGGAAGTCCTTGCATGAAACAAGAAACAAGATGATGGGATTAGTATAGGCCTAGGCAAAATGTAATAGACAATAATGTGCAGTAAAGGTAGGGCTTGACCTAGAACAAATTGCAATAGAAGGTTTTTTGGCTGTAAGGTTTTTTGGCTGTAAATTAACCACTTTCCAGGTGTCCAAAAGTTGGAGACTTTTTATATGTTCATCAGAGGGACCTAATAAACAAGTTAAAGCCAAAAAACGTTGTTTGTAATACATTTATAGGGTCTAGGAGCAACCAGAAAAAAGTTATCTGTAAATTGAAGCTTTGGACGGCGGCCATCTTGAATTTATGCAAATTAACCACTTTCCCGGTGTCCAAAAGTTGGAGACTTTTTATATGTTCATCAGAGGGACCTAATAAACAAGTTAAAGCCAAAATACCTTCTATTACAATTTGTTCTAAGTCCAGCCCTACTTTGACTGGTCTAATATAAGAATCTTCATGTTAAAAATGCTTGATTAAAATTATTGATGTCAAATTTTAGAATACAGTCACAATAATTGACCTTAAAAAGATTAAATTTATGTAACAATTTACTAGCCTCAAAACCTCTGTCTACTAAGAGTCTGTATAGTAACCTAGCTCTAACCCAAAAGTCATTACTTAAATGCAAATTTTACAAAATCTTATTAACTGGGAATAAAAACAATTATAACATACATACATACATAAAATTTTAAGACTGAGTGCTCCATACGTGCAGTTTCAGTCTCTTGTCCTAATGGCGGCGTTCCAGGCAACCCTGTTGTTGTTGTTGTTCCCCAAGCTGCCTGGCCGAACAGCCCCAAGGCCCCGAGTAAGGCCAAGGCCATAAACGAGTGCCCCCACAGAACCCTCCCTGCCGACCACAATAAAGCCTGGGTGACCGAAGCCACTTCATGGCGGGGAGCTGAGAGGGTGCGTAAACGCCCGGGAAACCAAAGCCCCACCCAGGGCCCTGTGCCCCTCAGCAATTATGAAGAGAAAGTTGAGGGGCAAAGGAATAATGTGATGCTTTAGCTTCCAATCTTGGTAGATTGGGAGGTCAATCCACGGAAGAGACGCCGTCACTTGAGATCTAGAAAATATATAAGTAAAAGGAACAGTCAGAGTAAGCTATGGGTATGGCAGAGATCGCTCAGGTCTCACTCTGATAGACCAGCCCATCACCATTGGCAACCCTGTTAAGGGCTGCTTCACTTGTCAAATTTTTGGATTTGAGATTGGCACGTACTGTATAGTCCGATCCCAGATCTTCCTCGGTCCACCCCTTGGTGCAGCTCCCTCCACAATCACAGACCTGCATTTTTTCATCCAATTTTGTTCATCCATTCTCTCCACATGTCCATACCATCCCAGTCTACTTGTACGCATCACCTCGCTAATATTCTTTATACCTAAACGTCTCCTCAGCTCAACATTTGTTATTCTATCTTGTAGCCGGGCCCCACACATTCATCTCACCATTCTCATCTCATTACGTTCCATTCTGTTGACATCCTCTACTTTAACGGCCCATGTTTCTGAGGCATACGTCATTGCACTTCTAACACATGAGGCATACACCTTTCCCTTCAGGGGGAGAGGCATTCTTTTTATGGTCAGGATTGGCAGCAGTTCTCTGAACTTCCCCCAGCCACATCTAATTCTAGCGACAATGGCAGCATCGGCCCCACCACTGGCAGAGATAGTATCTCCTAGGTAACTAAACTTGTTCACCAGCTCCAATGACTAATTTCCAAAATTCACAGCCACAGGATCATCACTTAACACAAGCTCGCCTTTGCACACTACGCACTCAAATTTCTCTATTTCTGACTTATCCTTCGGCAGGGGTCCCTTTATCCTACTACAGCGCTTACTCCCATGGTGCACCCAACATCGACAGATGCTACATTGAATCCCGATAACACGCACACCCTTTCCACACACTGCACATGGGTATGCACCGCTCTTTTCCACATTGCCTCGTCTCAATCTACAATGCATAACCTTGGTTTTGTTAATATTGACTCTTAAACCCTTGCTCGCCATGCCCTCTCTCCATTCTCTGAATTTGGCCTCAGCATCTTGCATACTGTCAGCTATTAGGACTAAATTGTCTGCATAGAACAGTTCCAACGGGAGTCCGTCTCTAAAAACTCTAGACAGTGCCTCCAGGACCATAATAAAGAGGAGGGGGCTTAACACTGAACCCTGATGGACTCCAACACGGACTGCGAACTCATCACTCAGTACACCCTACACCCTCACCGCACTTCTTGAATCCTCATACATCTTCATTATCACACGCACCAGCCACTCTTCCACACCAAGTTTCCTCATAGCCCACTGCACAACATCTCTAGGCACCCTGTCAAAGGCCTTCTCCAGGTCTACAAACACAAAGTAATAATCCCTGCTTTTTAGTAAGTATCTTTCCTGTATCTGCCTGACTATGAAGATAGCATCGGTTTTACCCCGTCCTGGCATAAAACCAAACTGCATATCATCAATGGAGATGTTTTGCCTGATCAAACCCTCAAAGACTCTCTCACAGACCTTCATGGTTTGGTCAAACATTTTCAGGCCCCTATAATTTCCTCTATTTAGCGCATCCCCTTTTCCTTTTATATATTTATTATTACACTTTTGAGCCAATCCTCTGGGATTTTCTCATCTTTAATAATGGTGTTTATTAACTCAGTGACTAAGTTGACACCAGTCTCCCCTGAGGCTTTTATCATCTCAGCGACAATGTCAGAGCACCCTGGAGCTTTTACTATCAATATTACTACAAGGCAAAGGAAAGTTTATTACGTTAAAATTAAAATCATCAACTTTGTGATATACTCTAAGTATGCACTGTTCATTAACAATCTGTATATTTATATCAAGAAAATTTTCAACTTAATCATTTACGTTACCTTGTGTGAGGAGGATGGAATTAGGATAAATAAGTTTAGCAACTTGATTAAAATTTAACATATTGCAAACGAGAATATCATCAATACTGTATATCTACTATTATTACTTAACAATTTAGCAAGTGCTAATTTTTCTGGGATGTTATTTTTCTTGCTACTGTCAACTAAGTCTTTTATATTTTTAAATTCTAAAGCAAGCAAGAATAAATCTGCAATTAAAGGGCTAGCATTTCCACCCATAGGAATTCCTAATATTTGTTTGAAAATGTAAGGCCCGAATCTAACATAAGTATTGAAAAAGAGGAATTTAAGGGCATCTTTAAGTTTAGTTCTATCAAAATATACTGAACTAGTGGGAGTAGAGCTAAGTGATGCATTATTAAAATATGAAT
The DNA here is from genome assembly GCA_032716605.1 of Paralithodes platypus. NCBI lineage: Eukaryota > Metazoa > Arthropoda > Malacostraca > Decapoda > Lithodidae > Paralithodes > Paralithodes platypus. The sequence continues at coordinate 17,399,181 of CM064486.1, read as the reverse complement.
AAACATTTATGAAATAATTACCATTCTTAAAAAATCTGTCAAAGTGCAAATCTATAATAAAGCAAATCTGAATATACTAAATCTAAAGGCAAATTGGTATACAAAGTTGAAAAGTCGAAGCTATTCACTGAAGTAACTATCGGCATGGTATTTATTTTATCAATAATTTCTAATGAATTCTCAATACTCCAATAATAGTTAATGCCATTTCTTTTCTTGATGGTATTACAATAACTTTTATGAGTACTTTTAATGTATTTTCAGCAATGTACGACTTGTTCTGACAGAGTTTTAGTGGTAGCAAATTTTGCTCCGGCAATAAAGCGATATTTATAAGGTCTTTTATGAAATTTAGGTAACATGTATGATTTTGAAATGCACTTGTTCTTATCAGAAAAATTAATATCAAATGTTACATTTCTCTTGGTATGTTCATTGATTAAGTTATCAATATTAAAATTATTTTGAATTTCATAAACATAAACATGGAAAGACTGATTCTGGGAGAGTTCCAGAGCTCAGATGCTGAATAGAAGTAAGATTGAGAATAACGTTTCACTCTTGGGATGGAGAGTTGCGCAGAGTAGGGGTGGGATTGTGTTGCAAGACAGGTGCTACGTGCTCTACTTGTTGTTGCTGTTGTTGTTGTTCCCCAGGCTGTCTGGCCGAACAGCCCCAAGGTCCCGAGCAAGGCCAAGGCCATAAACGAGCGGCCCCACAAGACCCTCCCTGTTTACCACTAATAAAGCCTGGGTGACCAAAGCCACTCCAAGGCGGGGAGCTGAGGAGGGTGCGGAAAAGCCCGGGAAACCCAAGCCCCACCCAAGGCCCTGTGCCCCTCAGCAATTATGAAGGGAAAGTTGATGGGCAAAGGAAAAATGTGACACTTTGGCTCCCAATCTGCCAACCTCTTGGTTGGCAGTAGGGAGGTCAATCCACGGAAGAGACGCCGTCACTCTAGATCTAGAAAGTATATAATTAAAAGGAACAGTCAGAGTAAGCTATGGGTATGGCAGAGAACGCTCAACTCTCACTCTGATAGACCAGCCCATCACCACTTTTCACCATGTGCTCTACTAAGAGTGGGTGGTATACACTGAGAGAGCTCGGAGGAACACTGATTATTGTAATAGCTGTAGAATAGTGAGAGAGATGCAACATTGCGGCGAAGAGAATTGGTGAGTGGATGTGAGTTAATAAGACGGAGGCCTTCCTTTCTACTTTGTCTAGAAGTGCGCTTGCTTTCACTCCTTCCTTAAACTGTTTCCATTCATTCTCTACTTCTCTCTCTTCCATCTCTCTCACATGGATGTGTAGGGCTAAACTCCAGGATAGAATAACGAATGATGAGCTGAGGAGACGCTTAGGTATAAAGAGTATTAGCGAGGAGATGCGTACAAGTAGACTGGGATGGTATGGGCATGTGGAGAGAATGGATAAACAAAATTGGGTGAAAAGATGCAGGTCTGTGATTTTGGAGGGAGCTGCACCAAGGGGGGGATGAGGAAGATCTAGGATCGGACTATACATGCCGATCTCTAATTCAAAATATTGATAAATGAAGCAGCCCTTAACCCCTCAAACCCGGTTAGGCTCTAAGGCACCCATAACAAAAGCGGCCCGCGGACCCCGGAAGGGCTCTGAGGCTCCAGCAGCTTGAAAGCCTGTGAGCTTGTTTTGAAAGGCGTCCGTCCGACGCATGTAAACACAGCCGGTTGGCCCGACGCCGCGCACCTCCGACCAGTAAGTTGAAGGTAAAGAAACAAATTACTAAATTAAGAGTTAATGCTAGGACGTATGAAAATGTATCGGACATGTGTGAGGTAATGAATAACAAATTGGGGTCAGTTTTTACTAGAGAGGAAGGTTTTGACGAACCACAGGCGGGAGTACTGGAGAGTGGTCTTAGTAAGATTGAAATAACTAGAGATGAGCTGTTATCTGCGATGAGAGGACTTGAAGTAAGGAAAGCTATGGGACCGGATGAAGTGTCTGCCTGGGTTTTAAAAGAGTGTGCAGAGCAATTAGTGGAGCCAGTGAGGGACATAATTCAAGCTTCCTTAGATAAAGGACAGGTTCCTGTTGAATGGAAAAGAGCTAATATCATTCCGATATACAAGAATGGAAACCCTGAGGACCCTCTAAACTATAGACCAGTTTCACTTACTAGTATTGTATGCAAGATTTGTGAAAAGCTAATTAGGAAGAGATGGATGAAAATGTTGGAGAGAAAGAAAATAATAACCCCAAAGCAATTTGGATTCAGAGAAGGGACATCTTGTGTTACCAGTTTGCTATGTTATTACAGTAGGGTGATAGATGTACTCCAAGAAAGAGGCGGATGGGTGGACTGCGTCTACTTAGACCTTTCCAAAGCATTCGATAAGGTACCACATAAGAGATTGTTATCTAAGCTTGAGACGCTAGGATGTGTCAGGGGGAGTTTGCTGAAATGGATGGAGAGCTACTTAACAGATAGGGAAATGAGGACCAACATTAGAGGAACTTACTCATCGTGGCGGAAAGTTGAGAGTGGTGTGCCGCAGGGATCTGTGTTGGCACCTCTCATGTTCCTTATGTACGTGAATGACCTGCCGATAGGCATAAACTCTTACATGTCAATGTTTGCAGATGACGTAAAAATTATGAGACAAATAACAAATAAAAGTAGTTGTGAGGAGCTGCAAGGGGATTTAGATAAAATATACGAATGGAGCACCAAGTGGAAAATGAAATTTAATATAAGTAAATGTCATGTGTTAAATATGGGAAGAAGTGTGAATAGACCAAATTGGGAGTACAGGATGGGAGATAATAAAATTAGCAAGGCCGAAAAAGAAAAAGATTTAGGGTTGATTATACAAGATAATTTGTCGCCAGAGAAACATATTAACAAGCTCTTTAGCGGAATGTATGCAATGGCCGGGAATATGAAAGTTGCTCTGAACTATTTGGATGAGACCATGGTAGCGAAAATTATGAAGAGTATGATTAGACCAAGATTGGAGTATGCAGCAGTGGTGTGGTCCCCGCATCTAAAGAAGCATATTCACAAGTTAGAAAGAATCCAGAGAGCAGTCACTAGATTGGTTCCAAGTCTCAGAGAACTGCCATATGAAGGGAGGCTAGACAAATTAAATCTACCGAGTCTAAAAGAGAGGAGAGAGAGGGGAGACATGATAATGATGTACAAATGTACCCGGGGGCTGGAGAGGCTGGATAGGGAGGATATATTAATTATGGATACAGGAATAACTAGAGGCCACAGCTACAAAGTAAAAAGACCTACCTGCAAGAACGATATCAGGAAGTTTAGCTTCCCCTATAGATGTATTGACAAATGGAATGGGCTGGAGGAGGAGGTGGTAGGGGCAAGGAACATCCATATTTTCAAGAAAAAATTGGATAAAAAGTAGACTGAGAGACGGGACAACACGAGCTTAGCTCAACTCCTGTAAACTACAATTAGGTAAATACAATTAGGTAAATACAAGAAGGAGAGGCGTAGTTTGTTCTTGTGTGGCTGTATGTTGTCATTTCAGTAATGAAAAGTGGCTAATATGGCTGACATCGCCACAAAGTTCTCTCCACGGAAATTGTCATCACAACTGAACCAGTTGACTTAGAGAGCTCTACTCAACGCCATTCTACAGGTACGAAACACATCTACGCTTGGGGATGCGCGGGAATGCGGAAGCAGTCAAAATAACAAAGATACGGTAGCCTAGATGAGACGTTTTTTCGGCCAAATCCCCCGGGTTTCGGGGAATATTTATAGAATACATAGCCGAGGCTGGAGGGTTAAGGGGACCGGCCGCTTTTTAGGCTTAAAATGCTCGAAATCCTGAAAATACCATTAGGTGTTAAAATGTGTTTACATACATACATACATAAAATGTTAAGACTAAGTGTTCCACACATAAGTGCAGTTTCAGTCTCTTGTCCTAATGGCGACGTTCCAGGCAACCCTGTTAAGGGCTGCTTCACTTGTCAAGTTCTTGGATTTGAGATCGGCGCGTATAGTCCGATCCCAGGTCTTCCTCGGTCCACCCCTTGGTGCAGCTCCCTCCACAATCACAGACCTGCATTTTTTCACCCAATTTTGTTCATCCATTCTCTCCACATGTCCATACCATCCCAGTCTACTTGTACGCATCACCTCGCTAATACTCTTTATACCTAAACGTCTCCTCAGCTCAACATTTGTTATTCTATCCTGTAGCCTGGCCCCACACATCCATCTCACCATTCTCATCTCATTACGCTCCATTCTGTTGACATCCTCTACTTTAACGGCCCATGTTTCTGAGGCATACGTCATTGCACTTCTAACACATGAGGCATACACCTTTCCCTTCAGGGGAGAGGCATTCTTTTCATGGTCAGGATTGGCATCAATTCTCTGAACTTCCCCCAGCCACACCTAATTCTAGCAACAGTGGCAGCCTCGGCCCCACCACCGGCAGAGATGGTATCTCCTAGGTAACAAAACTTGTTCACCAGCTCCAAAGACTCATTTCCAAAATTCACAGCCACAGGATCATCACTTAACACAAGCTCGCCTTTGCACACTACGCACTCAAATTTCTCTATTTCTGACTTATCCTTCGGCAGGGGCCCCTTTATTCTACTACAGCGCTTACTCCCATGGTGTACCCAACATCGACAGATGCTACATTGAATTGAGTTAACGCCCACTCCCTTTCCACACACTGCACATGGGTATGCACCGCTCTTTTCCACATTGCCTCGTCTCAAACTACAATGCATAACCTTTGGTTTTGTTAATATTAACTCTTAAACCCTTGCTCGCCATGCCCTCTCTCCACTCTCTGAATTTGGCCTCAGCATCCTGCATACTGTCAGCTATTAGGACTAAATCGTCTGCATAAAACAGTTCCAACGGGAGTCCGCCTCTAAAAACTCTAGACAGCGCCTCCAAGACCATAATAAAGAGGAGGGGGCTTAACACTGAACCCTGATGGACTCCAACACGGACTGCGAACTCATCACTCAGTACACCCTTCACCCTCACCGAACTTCGCGAATCCTCATACATCTTCATTATCACACGCACCAGCCACTCTTCCACACCAAGTTTCCTCATAGCCCACTGTACAACATCTCTAGGTACCCTATCAAAGGCCTTCTCCAGGTCCACAAACACAAAGTAAAGATCCCTGCCTTTTAGTAAGTATCTTTCCTGTATCTGCCTGACTATGAAGATAGCATCGGTTGTACCACGTCCTGGCATAAAACCAAACTGCATATCATCAATAGAGATGCTTTGCCTGATCAAACCCTCAAGGACTCTCTCACAGACCTTCATGATTTGGTCAAGCATTTTCAGGCCCCTATAATTTCCTCTATCTAGCGCATCCCCTTTTCCTTTGTATATATTTACTATTACACTTTTGAGCCAATCCTCTGGGATTTTCTCATCTTTAATAATGGTGTTTATCAACTCAGTGACTAAGTTTACACCAATCTCCCCTGAGGCTTTTATCATCTCAGCGACAATGTCGGAGCAACCTGGAGCTTTACCGTCCTTCATTTTATTGATTGCGTCGCTCACTACAGCTGGTGCTATCAAAGGAGGGGGCCCAGATATTGGTTTTTCGATACTAAGCTGTTCCTTATTCCATTCAAACTCTACATTTAGCAATCGTTCATAGTGTACCTTCCATGCTTCTCTGATTTCATTTTCTGCATACACAATTTTCCCATTATCATCTCTAACACACTGTTCACCTATAATATCCCTACTGTCATTTTTAACTCGCCTAGCTAGGTTGAAGATCCCATTGGGATTGTCAGTGTTACACACTTGTTCGAGGACCAGGTCCTTAATGCGATTTTTAGCATTGTAAATAACTCTTTTGGCAGTTCGTTTAGCTGCCTGGTATTCCTCCCTGCTGCCTCCTTTCTTCCATGCTTTGAAGCATCTCCTTTTCTCTTTCACAGCATGTTCTACCTCATCGTTCCACCACCAAGAGGTCTTATTCCTGGGGTGACCCTTTGTTTTCCCACAGACTTTGTCAGTGGCAGCGATAAGGCTATGCTTAAGAAAGTTCCATTGGCTATTTACATCGTTAGGCCTAGCTTCCTTATTTCTATTAATTTCCTCCAGTTCATTAACCTATCCCTAACTTCCTTGTCCTTCAGCAGCCACACTTTCCTTTTGGGTATGTAAACCTTCTTGCGCTTAGGATCTCTGTATAAGCTCATGTCGCACACAAGTAGCTTATGCTGGGGGATACATTCTTCGCTCGGGATGACCTTTACATCTCGAACTAGTTTCCAGTCTTTCCTGTTAACCAAGAAGTAATCTATCTGGCTACTGGAGACCCCAGAGTTATATGTGATCAGGTGGCTCTGTCTTTTCTTGAACTTTGTGTTACACACAACCATGTTGAGTGCAACGCAGGACTCCAATATATATTCGCCTTCTAGATTTCTCCTTCCGTAACCAATTCCTCCATGTACCCCCTCGTATCCATCTGCAGATGCTCCCACGTGACCATTGAGGTCCCCCCCCACGATAGTTATTTCGTTCTCCGAGAGGCCTGAAATGACACTGACGGTGTCATTCCAGAAGTCCTCTTTTATCTCTTTCTGTAAACCAGCCTGTGGGGCATATGCAGATATCACATTCAGAATTCTTTCACCAACTTTCAACTTCAAAACAATCAGCCTTTCACTAACTCTCGTAATCTGAAGCACACTTTCCGCCAGCTCTTCAGCCACCAGAACACCCACTCCTCCTTTCGCTTTATCAGTCTCCACACCCATCCAGTATATCCTATATCTTTTCCTCCTTCCGACAATCCACTGTACCCCATGCCTCTATAACCCATCATCTCCTGACATCACCTTTTGCTCCCCAGAACTCGCCCCCACAACATCCTGGAGGGTGGTCAGAACCTTAGGCTCTGACCACCTCCCGATCATTATCACCACCAAAACCAGACTCACCCCAGCTAGCCACAAACACACATACACCAATTATAAAAGAGCTAACTGGGAAGCATTCACAAATGAGACAGAAGAACACTTCACAACTCTAAACAGTACACCCATCACTAACATCAACAATGCTGTACACATACTCAATAAAACTATCCAAAATGCTGACAAGAAACACATTCCAAGAGGTAACAGGAAAAGACACAACCCCAACTTCACACCAGAAATTCAAAACCTCATCAGACAACGCGACATACTGAAACACACCCCAGCACCCCACACACAAGACATCACACACAACAAATTCAAGCACTCAACACCCAAACTAACAACAAAATACAAGAACAACAAAAACTAAATTGGAATAACTTCCTACAAACACTTGATCACAAAACAAACCCCAAAAAACTCTACAAAACACTAAACAGCATCACACTTTCCAACAGCAACACAACACAATCACATGCTGCAATCACAACAACAGACTCTACTCCTTCATGTAAACAACAAGCAAACACTCTCATCAATCACTTTTCACATGTCAGCCACCTAAAACCTCACAAAGACGACCGACGTGTCATCCGACGTAAGAGACAATTCCCCACAGACCCTGACTATACACCCTTCACCAATCACCAGACAAAGCATATCATCAACAATCTCAAGCACTCACCCGCCTGTGGCCTAGACAACATAAGCAACATACACCTCAGACACCTGGGACCACAAGGCATACAAGCACTCACTAACATATCAAACTACAGCTATTCACACAATACAATACCAGACATTTGGAAGCATGGTATCATCATCACATTCCCCAAACCCAACAAAGACCCCACGCTACCCTCCTCGCACCGCCCCATCACACTTCTTTGCTCCCCCTCCAAAGTCATGGAATGCCTAGTATTACAACTAATTACACCTGACCTACCCCTAGCTCCAACACAACATGGCTTTAGGCCACTGCACTCCACAAACACTCTTCTCACAGACCTTACACAAAGAGCTTTCGACGGCATCAACTCAGCTAGACCACCACACAGATCACTATTAGCCACACTCGACATTAGTAAAGCCTTCGATGCCATCCCCCGCCACAACCTTACAAACAAAATCTACAACACAAACATGCACAACAACACAAAAAGGTGGCTGGCCAACTTCCTAGCAGGCAGATGTGCACACGTATCTTTTGCCGGTCAGTCATCTAAAATCAGAAACTTTCCAAACGGAGTCCCACAAGGATCCGTCCTATCGCCCGCACTCTTCAATCTGTACATGCACGATATAACTACACCCAATACGCCCCAAATAAACTTAGCCTCCTATGCAGATGACATAACACTCACATGCACACACCATGACCCAAAAAGATCAACAGATCTCCTTCAACCCTATCTCAACACACTACATGGTTGGTGCACTACAAACAGACTTAATCTAGCCCCAGCCAAATCCACCGCAACCCTGCTCACAAGTTGGACAGGAGAACACGAATACATCCCTCAACTCACCATAAACAACACACCCCTAACACATACACACACACCCAAAATCCTAGGAGTAACATATGATACTCATATGACATTCAAACAGCACACCACAAACATTAAAAAGAAACTGACACCCAGACTTAATGCCCTCAGGTCACTTGCTCACACACAAATTTGGACACAACAAAGAAACTACCACCACAGTATATAAACAATACATAAGATCAGTGATGGAATACGCAAGCCCAGCCTGGGCTTCTAACCTAGCTGAAACACATCATAAGACCTTACAGACTATTCAAAACAAAGCCCTGAAGATCATTACAGGCTGCACAGCTACTTCACCCACAGATCACCTACATCAAGAAACCAAAATTCTCAAAGTCAAAGACCATCTGGACATGAGAGGCACTCAATTCCTGGCAGCAGCCTCCACGAACCAAGACCACCCACTAAACTACATGGCAACACACCCACAGACACCAAGAAATATCAAAACAACACCCAGCACACGGTATCACACACAATTATTGTCCTCTCTCCCTCCCTGCCCACCCCGAACCAACTTCCAGAAGCACATCCATACTCATATCTCTCACCGATCCATCCACTCACTCACAGACAACACGCAGCTGCATGCACGACCTCCCGAAATCCATCCTTCCGAATCCTCCCTTCCTCGCGAGGACAGAGTCCACCTGGCCAGGCTGAGATGCGGACACCATCCAGCTCTCCTGAGCTATCAGAAGAGACTGGATGACTCCGTTGTCGACGCCTGCCCGGGATGTAACACAGCACCCCATACCATTAAACACATCATAGAAGACTGCATTTCACACAACCACTTACGCCAACAACACAATCTACACTCAATGAGAGCTCTGTGGGAAAGCCCGATCGTGGCCATGGCCTTTCTCAGGGACTCGGGGCTGTTCGGCCAGGCAGCTTAGGGAACAACAACAACAACAACCCCATGCCTCTTCCAGAGTGTTTCCTGGGTACAGCAGACGTCCACTCGCCTCCTCTCACACATCTCAGCCACTTCATTCGCACGCAGATTCAAACTACCAACATTCACACTAGCAAGTCTGAGTTTGTGGGGGGCATTTGTCATTTGTTGTTTATTCAACATCCCTTCATAAGCCAGTGAAATGTTATTAGTGAAAACCCATTGGAATTTTGTTTATGTTTTCCTGTATTTCTAAAAACGTTATATAGCAAACTTTGAAATTGACAGGCTCAGTAACTACTGGTCGTACGAGGATCGTACATATATAAATGGACAGAGCGTACAATACTCTACAACCTCCCAAAAGCTGTATCTTCTACTCTGCCGTGTTCCTGCGTAAATTATTGTAAGCCAAAAAAAAAAAAAAAAAAAAATTCACCCAATTACCTTAGACTTTCACATGTTTTTCTCAACACCTGTTTTGTCGCACTTTGGGATCTTATAATAAATGTATTTTTGGCCCTCTAAGAATGTTTTATATACCATTGGAAAGCGCGTGAAATGCTCTATTAAGCTCTTGACGCCTTTTTTTTAAATTTGAGACACAGCCCCTTGGCATATGTAGCTAACCACCGAGGACAAAATCATTACCTAATTTCCGAGTCACCTAATTCCGCAATTAGATAAAAAAGAAAAAAGTGGATCAAGAAAGTTGTAAAACCACCTGTCCTGAGTTGTCTGATCCCTCTGAAAATATTATACAGTGCTTGGGTTTCGAATTATACGACTTCCGATTTTTTTTTAATTTTCGAGCTAATTTCCACCCTAATTCAGGAACTGATTGACCTAGAATAAAAAACAATTAACAAAAAATCCTTGTTACATCATCCTCTATACGTGTGCGAAATCTCATTGAAATCGGACGAAGCTCAGTATTAAAAAGCGGCCGGTCCTCTTAACAGGGTTGCCTGGACTTCCACCATTAGGACAAGAGACTGAAACTAATGAAACTGCACATATGTGTGGAGCACTCATTCTTAACATTTTATGTATGTATGCATGTACAGTACTTCCATCCACTTTTCATTTAGTCTTTCCTAGTACTCCCTCTCTTAAATTGTACTTTTCTATAACTCACTAACTTTACTTCTTACTCTTAATTCACGCTTGTCTCGCATTATACTGTAACTCCTAAATCTCAGCTTTCCCTCCACCAGGTAATGATCCGACATGCAAACATATCTGACAATGTTTATATGTTTATCATAATAAGTAAAATAAACGCACATGGAGAGGAAATAATGCTTTATATGGTAAATAATAATGTAAAACTTGCAAATTAACAAACCAAAACGAGGACGAGACAATATAGCGGCAAAAGAACTAATAAAAATTGCTATGTGGAAACAACGCTTCAGCAAAATTAAATTTTGAAATAAAAGAACACAATCCACCACATAGGGTGTGCATTACTACATGAGCAAGTTAATCTGTTTCCCAAGCAAACCAATCGCACATATAACAACGCACTATTGTCACATTCAAGGAATTAGTCAGAATCGAAGTGTTTAATTGCGCATACTCCAACCTGCCCTCCAAAACATCTCCTCCTATCAATACATTTACCTTGAAGTACAACATACCATTCAAGCCACGTACCTCCCAGGGCGGGCGAACATCTGGGCAGTTGCCCTGTCCCGAGGCAAGAGTACCCTAGTGGAATGGACACTCCAGCAGAATGCTTTCGACAGACTAATTCTCCCATTTCATCCTCAAATAGACGTATTTGCCTCAATGACATTATCCAAGCTCCCCCAGTTCCTCACCAGGTAGTGGGAAACACAAGCGGGTGGATCAGATGCATTCTTGGTAGAGTGGAACAGATGGACCTCTTATTTACCTGTTCCCTCCTCTGGAAATAACCCTATTGTGCAAAATTATTCATCTACTTCGCTCATTTTGAGGTCAAATCTGTCTCATAGCACCAGTTTGGCCCACTCAGATATGGTACCACCAGCTACATCAGTGGTGTCCTAATCCCATTCCCATTCCAATCTCACAATTCCACTTAGACCAGATTTGGCAACTTTCAGACTCTTCTCAATTTCAGTGGACATTCAAAAGGCCAAGTGGCTAACTCCTTATGATACAAGGGTACATGATAAACTAAAAATACAGTACAGTATACTGACTCCACCCTTCGTCAATATGAATCACATTGGAAGAGCTTTACTACTTGGTTAGTGGAATCTAATCAACAAGTATCTTCAGCTGGTCTATTGCTTAACCCGTTCTGTACCGGCGACGTCTTTTTGATACTATTCTAGCTATATTTAGACTACTGTATTTTGTGCAGTTTCAAAAGTATGTGTGGTAGTAAAAAGGGTTAAATAAGATAGTTTGAAGCCTGTTAATTGTTCTATCTATCTATCTATCTATTGCCTGATGCCGTGATCCCCGAAGGGGTGGCCACGAACGAACCGCCCCCATGCACCTCTGTCCCCAGTCAGTCGACGCCCCTCCTCCCAACCAGCACCGCCTTCATTCATATACTTCCTCACTCCATCCTTCCACCTCTCCTTCGGTGCACCTCTCCCTCTCTGTCCTTCCACCTCGCTCTCGTACACCCTCTTAGTCATTCTCTCGCTTTCCATACGTTCCATATGGCCGAACCATCTCAAGTTGTTCCTTTTCACACTTTCCAGCACATCTATCTCCACACCACACCTTCTTACTTCCTCATTCGTCTGTCTATCCATGAAACTCCACACGCACTTCTCAAGTAACTCATTTCCACCGCTCTCACTCTTGGTCTGAGTCTCTTCCCGAACGTCCATGCTTCGCTTCCGTAAGTTAGTGTCGGGATTACCACACTGTCATGCAAGGACTTCTTCACTTCCATACATTACTGACCACCCTATTTCTTGTTACTGCTTTCAACGTTCCTACAACCCTCTTTCCCTGTTGCACCCTCTCCCGCACTTCTTCATCCATAGTCCCATCTTTACTCAACACACTGCCCAGATACTTAAAGGAGCTGATGATCTCCATAGCCTGACCGTTCAACTTCACCTCACACTCTGTTACTTCACCCCTTTCGAAGACCATAACCTTGCTCTTCCCCGCATTTACCTTCAAATTCCGTTTTTCGCACACTGTTCCAAACTCATTTACCAGACCCTGCAACTCCCATTCATTATCGCTCATCAGAACTATATCATCCGCAAACAGCAGTATAGGCAGCGTCCACTTATTTTCCTCCCTTTTCAGCGATACACCAACATCCACTGCTCCTAGTACAGTATTTCTTTCAGGACTCCACCCATATATACAGTAAACAACCACGGGGACATCACACACCCCTGTTTCAACCCAACATTCAGGTCAAAGAACTCGCTCTGCTCATTCTCCACATGTACTGCCGCCTTTGCACCCTCATACATGCTCTTCACTGCTTTCAGCAACTTGCCATCTACTCCGTATATTCTAATTACTTTCCACATACCTTCTCTATGCAATCTGTCATAGGCCTTCTCCAAGTCCATAAAGGCAACATACACCTTTTGTTGCTTCTCCAGATACTTCTCCACAACACAATTCAGGGTAAAAATCTGATCTACACATCCTCTTCCCTTCCTAAAACCTCCCTGCTCGTCGCCTATCCATTTCTCCGTTCTCACTCTCACTCTCTCAATCACTACCCTACTGTACACCTTCCCTACTACGCTTAGAAGACATAATTCCTCGGTGGTTACCACACACTCCTCTTTCTCCTTTGCCCTTATATAGGGGGACTATTATGCCAGTCTTCCAGTCATTGGGTGTCCTCCCCTTCTCCCATGCTAGTTTGCACATTTTCCATACCCATTCGATCACTATCTCACCACCACACCTCACATTTCCCCACACACTCCATCTGTTCCTGGTGCTTTCCCCAACTTCACTCTTTTCATGGCTTCCCACACTTCTGACCTCCTGATCCCCACCTCCTCCTCCACCACTTCTCTTCTTCTCCCACCCATACCATATCCAACTATGTTTGCTGGCTCTTCATTCCTTACATTTAGCAACTCGTTGAAGTACTCCCTCCATCTTTCGACTCTCTCTTGCTTCTCGGCTAGCATTTTCCCATTCTTATCTTTCACACCCTTACTGTTTCCCTTTCTACCTTCCCTAACTTTCTTGACTTCTTTCCAGAACAGTTTCTTACATTCCCTCCATTTTACACTCAGATTCCTTCCAAATTCCTCATCTACTCTTCTCTTACTTTCCTTCACTATCTTCACCACTCTCTCTTCACGTACCTCGCTCGTTTCTGCCTCTCGAAATCTTCATTCCCTCTACTAGCCATCCACTCTCTACAGTATACGCTTTCTTCTTGTCTTCCACAGCTATTTTTACCTTTTCTGTCCACCATGCTGTACCTTTCACTCCCCTCCCTCTTCTCCTCACTCAACACACCTCCTCACATGCTGCATAGATCTCTTCCTTAAACACCTTGCTTATCTCCCCCACTTCCTCCATATCTTCCAGGTCGAACCCACCTAGTCGTCTTTCTACTGCTCTCCTGTACTCTTCCCTGATTTCCTCCTCCTGTAGCCTCTCCACCCTCTTCACCATTCCACCTTCCACCTTTCTCTCGCCTCCCTCCAGCTCTCCTCACCCACTTCTTTTATATCCTAACCTTAGCTACTACTACATAATGATCAGACAGACCCCCTCCAATTGTTAATTGTTGAAGATTCTTTTTAAGCTGAATAAAATCATCTAACAGTTACGAGAATATAATGAAAAGGACATCAATGTACAGAATTGGTTAAAGGTCAGCTATCCTCTTTATCATAATATAAATGTTAGTGTACAATATACCTCCTATGTGCAATAATAGTAGTCCGAGTTTCTTGTAAATGTAAATATAAATACAGTACATTAGTGTTTTGGATGGTGGTGGCGAGAGGCATTTCCGAGCTTTCATGACGTATAAAAAGGCATTTGGTAACCCATAGAATATCACAATCGGTCAAAGAGTTTCAGGAGTCAGGTCACTGGCCATCATATTGATGCTCAGTACAGTATCTCAGTTAAGTACTCCATGCTGTGAAAACAGTTACAAAGATGGACAGATATTTAAAAGAGGAGTATGAGAAATTGTATGAGCAGCATAAGATTAATAATGAAAGATAGAAATAATGGCAAGCTATAGAATAATGCACTGTGAAAGTGAAAATAAAGATGGAATATTTTTATACGTTAGCTGTGCGCTGTTGTATTAGAGTACCTGTGTACCGTTAGAGTAAACACTAGTCGGTAAGACTAGTGTTGCCATATGGATAGAGCTACCAATACGTATTTATTTATGATTAACGAGACCAAAATACGAATAATTGCATTGATAGATACCTAAGGAAAGACAAATTTTACACTCGCGTGATATAAATATCAAATACTGCCTTCACATTACTTCATCATGTATGAAATATATCAGGGTAGGGTAGCTAAAGACAATATGAAAACATATTCAAATTTTGCGGTCTAATTCCGTTATCGCTAACACAAGAGAGAGGTGACAGGGGCTGCCATCAACTTTCTAAACTTTGTTTACTATTTTAGATCAAAATTCATGGTAAACCAAGACAACTGTGCAGTATCAATCATGTTTTTACATGCTTTAGACACTAATAATATGGAAAGGGATATTGCATGAGCTATGCCCTTTAAGTATCTGAATTATTTGTTCGATGGCAAACAATTATCAGTTATCACTCTTTGTAACCATCTCACTGCTATAAAAGACCCCTTCTTTGAACTCGCTGGTCTTTGACTTCCTCCAAAAGATGAGACTGGTTTCATGAAGGCATGTTTTCGATTGAGGGCACCTGCTAGACCGCTTCTTCCTCAATGGTCTCTTAACAATCTTCTTTCTATGCTTAAGTCTAGGTCTTATTCCTATAATCCCTCCAGTGAGAAGCTTTTTCACAAATATGTATTCCTCATATCCCTTGCTACAGCTCACAAGGTGTCTGAATTAGCAGCCATGGCTAGGTCCCCTAACTGCTTGCAATTTCATCCTAGTAACCAGGCAGTTACTATTGGGGGGGGGGGGGGAAGAGAGAGAGAGAGAGAGAGAGAGAGAGAGAGAGAGAGAGAGAGACCTCAATTTGAAATGTATAAATAAGGTGATTAGTACACATACCTTAATGGTTACAAAAAATACATCAGGAGATTTTTTATTTGTGAAATTATATCAATGTTCTAGGAGAGAATTTATGTACACTCGACCAAAAAACAATCTTTACACTGGTGAGCTGTAAATAATCTAGTGTGAACGGAATGAATCGGGTGAAACATACGTCTGTGAGGTATTATCATAAGATTTCGACCCACTTCCAGAATGTTTAGAGCGTTAGTGTAAAGATTGTTTTTTGGTTGAGTGTACAATAATATACTGGAATTTATTTTTATATGTGAAAATACATATGCATCTAGAAAACTAGATTTTTTGTTTTTATCTAACTTATTTGTATTTGGGTGGATGGAACTTTCGGGTGGATGGGACTCGTTAGCCTTAGTCGGTAACCCATCTAGGGGAGAAAACCTAAACAAAATCTGGGTGGCTGGGACTTGTCAGCCTTGGTCGGCAGCCTGTCTAATAGAGTAAACCTTATACAAATCTGTATTGCTTACCTAAGGGTGAAGCAGGTTAGTAGATAGATTAGTGCTAATAAGATACATAAAAGTCCTCGGAGTTGGACGGACCCTAAATTGAGTGGTCAATCCTGTAAGTCCTTCAATAAACTGGCATGGGTTGTCTCTCTTACAGGGGATAGATCCGCTTGGGGGCATTTTGTGTATGGCCACCCTTATTAACCCGTCCAGCCCCGGCTAGTTTTGTAATGTTTGTTCACCAGAACCCGGCCGGTTTTCAAAAAATGGTTTTATTCCAGAAACAATAGCGAATGGGTTAGGAATGAAGGAAAAACCACGAAAAACCGCTCAAAAAGCTTAAAGAATGGTCCTACAGAGCCCCCGAAAACGTATTTTACAAGAGTAAAACATTGAAGGCAATTACCCAAAAAAAACAGGTTATTGCGCGCTCACGCGCACGCACGTGGACTTTGAGAGTTTTCAACCATCGGCACGGTTTCGTGGGATACGTACACAGTTCCCATACAAATCTGAGCCCTCTTGAGTGGCTACACCTGAGGTTACGGTCGGCGCAATTAGGGTGACGCGCCAGGTGCGTCTCTGGGGCTGTGCGTTACATACATCGCCGACGCGCCAGGCGCGTCGCTGGGGCTGTACGGGTTAAGGGGAGTAAGGCGTCTGGCAATAGATAGATAGATTTGTGTTTATCTACTTTATTTTACTTTTCTATTTTTCCTGAAGGCTTACTCAGATACCCCGCCTTATTGCTTATTATTACTCTTTAACCCTCCAGCCCCGGCTACGCATTACATAAATATTCCCCGAAACCCGGGTGTTTTGGCCGAAAAACGTCTAGGCTAGGCTACCGTATATTTGTTATTCTGACTACTTCCCGCATTCCCACGCATTCCCAAGCGTAGCTGTGTTATTTACCTGTAGAATGGCGTTAAGTAGAGCTCTCTAAGTCAACTGGTTGAGTTGTGATGATGATTTCATTGGAGATAACTTTATGGCAAAAACAGCCACTTTACACTACTTTTCGATACTTAACAACAACATACAGGCACACACGAACAAGCGACGCTCTCCTTCTTGTGGCCGGAGATGCGGGGCGTCGGTCCAGCCGGCTGTTGTTTACATGCGTCGGACCGACGCCTTGCACACCAAGCTCACAGGCTTTGACCTCATGGGTGTTTAAGAGCCCTTCCGGGTAGCTCGTGTATGCTTTTTTATGGGCGTTCAAGAGCCCTTCCGGGAACAGAGGGTTAAAATCACCTCTTCTTACTAATTCGGAGAGTAGGTGACACCCACCTTTCAACACATTCCCACCCCTTTTCCGTGCAACTTTCTAACCCAAGTATGAACCAATTTTCCCAGTCTTTCTTCCACTCAACAAGTAAACTCTGGAACTCTCTCCCTCAATCTATCTTTCCCTCATCCTATGAATTTAACTTGCTCTGTTTGTCCAGACATTTTGACTCTTAACTTACCTTTAATTTGACTTTGTCACTCTTTATATTTTGGGGGAGACTCATTACAGGCAGCTTTGTCTTTTGTCTCTTTACAAATAGGAAAACACATATTTTAGCTTTAGTTTTAATTGTTGTAGCTGTGTTGCTATAGTGTTAATTCCTTCTATAGTCAGTTTTATTTCAGCTGATGGTAAATAGAATCCCTTAGTAGCTGATTTCCCGATACTCAATGGAAAAATATGAATCTACTATGTCTCTGTGTCGTACTAATGCCAAGTTTTCAAAATTTTCAAAACATGTACAGTATCTACAAAATTTACGTAATAGCTGATTAACCAAGATTGTAACATGGCAATTTACCCTCAGCTGGAAAAAAATAGACTTTAGGTGTGTTGCTTTATCAGTGACTTGTATGAATTTCCTCAGGCTGGGGCAGTCACACAAACAGTTACCCCCATCCATACCTGACCGCTGCTGCTGGGATTGGCATGGCTGCGCACGACATCACTCTCTTCACGCAACGCCTCGATAAATGTCTCACCAAATTTCTCATGCCGGGTGGAAAGGAAGAGCCTCAGGGAAAACAGGAAAATTCCTGTGATGCAGAAGCTTAACTCATTCAATCAGATGACACCATTTTTTCCCCTAGCTACAGTACTGTACCTCAAAATGATTTAATTCAACTTAGCAAGGACTTGTCAGAGTTAGAGGGTTAATTAAGCTAGTCTACCCGGTACCCATTAGATTCCAAGAGGTCCTTCCTAAGTTTAGGCAAATTGTCTAATGGTATGAAAATAATAAGTGATGCCATCCTATTGAAGAGGTTAAGGCAGATTCACACAAATATTTGTTCTCATAAGTTTGTATCTGCAGCATTTTCTGGCAAGTCTTTGAGGCCTTTTTGTATTGGTATGAGTAACTAGGCTGAAGGTAGATTATCGTAGGTGACAGAAGTCATACAAAATTTATCTAAGAAGCTGCCAGATCAGAATTCCTGAACAAAAAAAAATGCCCCAAAAGTGTCACACAAGCAATTTCAGCAGAGGATTCTATCGAAACCGCTAAGTATTTTTAATAATATACAGTACTGTATATAACTCCTATCAATAACTTCATAACTTCACACCAGAAATTCAAAACCTCATCAGACAATGCGACATACTGAAACACTCCCCAGCACCCCACACACAAGACATCACACAACAAATTCAAGCACTCAACACCCAAACTAACAACAAAATACAAGAACAACAAAAACTAAATTGGAATAACTTCCTACAAACACTTGATCACAAAACAAACCCCAAAAAACTCTACAAAAACACTAAACAGCATCACACTTTCCAACAGCAACACAACACATGCTGCAATCACAACAACAGACTCTACTCCTTCATGTAACTACAAGCAAACACTCATCAATCACTTCACATGTCAGCCACCTAAACCCTCACAAAGACGACCGACGTGTCATCGGACGTAAGAGACAATTCCCACAGACCCTGACTATACACCCTTCACCAATCACCAGACAAAGCATAACAATCTCAAGCACTCTCCCACCTGTGGCCTAGACAACATAAACCTCACACCTGGGACCACAAGGCATACAAGCACTCACTAACATATCAAACTACAGCTATTCACACAACACAATTACCAGACATTTGGAAGCATGACATCATCATCACATTCCCCCAACCCAACAAAGACCCCACGCTACCCTCCTCGCATCGCCCCATCACACTCCTTTGCTCTCCCTCCAAAGTCATGGAACGCCTAGTATTACAACGAATTACACCTGACCTACCCCTAGCTCCAACACAACATGGCTTTTAGGCCACTGCACTCCACAAACACTCTTCTCACAGACCTTACACAAAGAGCTTTCGACGGCATCAATTCAGCTAGACCACCACACAGATCACTATTAGCCACACTCGACATTAGTAAAGCCTTCGATGCCATCCCCCGCCACAACCTAACAAACAAAAATCTACAACACAAACATGCACAACAACACAAAACGGTGGCTGGCAACTTCCTAGCAGGCAGATGTGCACACGTATCTTTTGCCGGTCAGTCATCTAAAATCAGAAACTTTCCAAACGGAGTCCCACAAGGATCCGTCCTATCGCCCGCACTCTTCAATCTGTACATGCACGATATAACTACACCCAATACGCCCCAAATACACTTAGCCTCCTATGCAGATGACATAACACTCACATGCACACACCATGACCCAAAAAGAGCAACAGATCTCCTTCAACCCTATCTCAACACACTACATGGCTGGTGCACTACAAACAGACTTAATCTAGCCCAGCCAAATCCACCGCAACCCTGCTCACAAGTTGGACAGGAGAACACGAATACATCCCTCAACTCACCATAAACAACACACCCCTAACACATACACACACACCCAAAATCCTAGGAGTAACATATGATACTCATATGACATTCAAACAGCACACCACAAACATTAAAAAGAAACTGACACCCAGACTTAACGCCCTCAGGTCACTTGCTCACACAAAATTTGGACACAACAAAGAAACTACCACCACAGTATATAAACAATACATAAGATCAGTGATGGAATACGCAAGCCCAGCCTGGGCTTCTAACCTAGCTGAAACACATCATAAGACCTTACAGACTATTCAAAACAAAGCCCTGAAGATCATTACAGGCTGCACAGCTACTGCACCCACAGATCACCTACATCAAGAAAACAAAAATCCTCAAAGTCAAAAACCATCTGGACATGAGAGGCACTCAATTCCTGGCAGCAGCCTCCACGAACCAAGACCACCCACTAAACTACATGGCAACACACCCACAGACACCAAGAAATATCAAAACAACACCCAGCACACGGTATCACACACAATTATTGTCCTCTCTCCCTCCCTGCCCACCCCGAACCAACTTCCAGAAGCACATCCATACTCATATCTCTCACCGATCCATCCACTCACTCACAGACAACACACAGCTGCATGCACGACCTCCCGAAATCCATCCTTCCGAATCCTCCCTTCCTCGCGAGGACAGAGTCCACCTGGCCAGGCTGAGATGCGGACACCATCCAGCTCTCCTGAGCTATCAGAAGAGACTGGATGACTCCGTTGTCGACGCCTGCCCGGGATGTAACACAGCACCCCATACCATTAAACACATCATAGAAGACTGCATTTCACACAACCACTTACGCCAACAACACAATCTACACTCAATGAGAGCTCTGTGGGAAAGCCCGATCGTGGCCATGGCCTTTCTCAGGGACTCGGGGCTGTTCGGCCAGGCAGCTTAGGGAACAACAACAACAACAACAACTCCTATCATACATACATACATATATACTGTACATACCCCTATCATGGTGGGGTTTTGAATCTAGTGCAACATAGGCTAGTCAATTCAATTAAAAATGGAAAGTAAATATTTTCTCAAAATTATTCATAAAATCATTGCAGAAATTAAGAATCCAAATCTCTTGTGATCTGGCTGCCAAAATAGCTTGTGTGTTCATATATAATCCTGACAGTCCTTGCTACATGACCTTGTTCACCGGAATAATATCATGAGGAAGTATAATAGTTTCATCGGTTTGAAGGGTCAAATGAAATATTTTATTGAAGTTTTGATTACGAGAAGATTTTTCTGATCATTTAATGTTAGCAAACGATTACAGAAAATTTAAGTTATCTATTTGAAAGGGTTAAGATGTCCATAGAAGGTTGTTTGTTGGTACTGTGTTAATATTGATTAGTTCTTTTGTCTATACTGTATATTGTGTCGTTCGTGTTTTGGTTTGTTTATTTTTAAAGTTTTACATGACAGTATTACTGTAATACATATATTAGGTGATGGGCCAGTATTATCAGCATTTTCTAGCTACATATATCGACCTTTTCTTACTTTCTTCTGTCATATTTTTTATCTCCTCATAATTTTCCTTGCAGTCTTTTCTATCATTTAACTTCTATTCTCTCTTAACCCAAGGAATATGTAAGGGGATGGGGGGGCCTTTGTGTCAGGTTTTGATAACATTATTTATTAATGGTTATATCTCCCCTATATAGCAATATTATGGTTCCACATGTGCATAGTTTTCAAGGATAATGCACATGTGAAGAATGAGACCATAAATTTGTTAGAAACATCAACATTCCACTGTACAAACTGTTTTTTGCCCAAGGTGAAGCTGGTTAGTCTCCCAGGCAAAGCGACACACTCCCTCTCTCACAGCAGTCTCGTGGGCAGCTGACGCTCTCTCGGCCTTCCACACTGTCTGTGTGTGAGGGAAGGGTGGTGAGAGAGAGATGAAGAGGGGGGGGGAGAATTAAGGTTTGGGAAGGCATTTGAGGGGGAAGGAGGTAGTTGAGGGAGTGGGGGAGGGAGAAAGAGGGGGGTGGTAAGAGGGAGGGAGGGAGGGTTAAGAGAGCAGGTGGTGGTACTATATGGAGAAATGCCATTGTCACATAATAGTGCGTTGTTATATGTGCGATTAGTTTGCTTGGGAAACAGATTAACTTGCTCATGTAGTAATGTACACCCTATGTGGTGGATTGTGTTCTTTTATTTAATAATTTTCATTTTAGTAAGCGTTGTTTCCACATAGCGATTTTGATAATTTAATTTGACTTTATATTGTCCTTGTCCCAATTTTGGTTTGTTTAGTTTGCAAGTTTTAAATTTTAATTTCCCAGCACTGGCAATATTTTTGTATGTGTTTAATACCGTGCCTCAAGTGTGGCTTGCTGACGGTTCTCAAGTTAATGGGTTATCACACTTAGCCATGTTTTATGGTTTCTCAATTTTTGTTCGTGGTTTAGATAAAACAAAACCAAATTTCACTATCACATATGCACTTCGATTATCCAAGGAGATGACTGGCAGTCTTGTATTGTCATATTACACTTGTATTGGTCACACCTCTGAATTTACCTTCATTGCAGAAATATTATTAAGGTCCTTACTCTTGTAGAAATTATTTTGTTAGAAAAACAATCTTATCATAGAGGTTTTTATTAAAAAACACTTCTTGGTTGATATTCATATTTTAATATCAGGAAAATATAGTTCTATAAAAGCAACTTAGAATAAGTATTGGAGTGGGTACATACAGTATGTGGTTCCTGTAATTATTCTGAAAGAAGAATACAAGGTTATTTATATTACAGATATATCTCGAATGAACAGACCATAGCATTGGAAGAGAAGAACGAACTAGATTGGTAAACTCAAGACGTATTTTTGAGAATTCATGAGGTTTAATCTCGGGGACTTGATAGTGAGGTCTGATTAAATACCCGTGAAAGAAAGGTTAATAGGGAAGAAATCTGAGTACAGTACAGGTTAGTAATGAGGGCAATGTGCTGATGCGAGGGAAACGTGTGGATGACGGAGCTCCTAACTTCACAATGATCAGGGACCTGATACATCCCTTTAGCATAAAAGACATCATTCTTATCTAGACGAACAAGGGAGACTTGGGTCTGGTTAGGGAAGAACTGTATATCTAACAAGTGTGCAGGCATACTGGATGCTGAGGAGCAGGTGCGTAAGAACAGTCTTTCAGCGAACCAAAGTCAGTCACAGTGGTTGGAGTCGAGGTAATTTTGCATGCAGCCTTGCCCGGGGACAGGAAGGAAAACACACATGTAGGACACACATACAGGTGAAGATACGAAGACCTACATGAAACAAGAATATCTTTGCCAGTTATAGTTACAACCTGAAGGTTGTTGGAGATTAGTATCAAGTCTGATGTGTCAGTCACAATTAGTCTTAGCCTTTCCGGGGAAAGGAAGGAAAACACACATGTAGGACACACATACAGGTGAAGATACGAAGACCTACATGAAACAAGAATATCTTTGCCAGTTATAGTTACAACCTGAAGGTTGCTGGAGATGAGTATCAAGTCTGATGTGTCAGTCACAATTAGTCTTAGCCTTGTCCGGGGAAAGGAAGGAAAACACACATGTAGGACACACATACAGGTGAAGATACGAAGACCTACATGAAACCAGAATATCTTTGCCAGTCATAGTTACAAGCTGAAGGTCGTTGGAGATGAGTATCAAGTCTGATGTGTCAGTCACAATTAGTAGATTTCCATCTATGGAAAATGGAAAAGGAAATACAGTATTCTGCATGCATTGAACATGTGTGAGGACTGGAAAGGAATGTGAACTATAATGGCCGAGTGCGTCAGAAATGCTTCCGTTACTGGGTAATAAAACTCGCAGTTGACTATCTCAAATAGCGGAATCAGAGCAAATTGTTCCTTCGCTATTTCAATGTAAATATGGAATCTTCCCAAGCTTTCTGGCATCTAGCTAAAAACCTCTCCAACAATTTTTCTTCCTCGTCTTTCCCTCCCCTTTTGCCTTTTCCACTCTGATGGCACAACCATCACTTCTTTCTCTGACAAAGCTGAACTCTAGGCTCAAACTTTTGCTAGAAACTCCACCTTGGATGATTTCGGTGCTATTCCTCCCTCTCCACCACCCTCTCTCCTACTTATGCCTAATATCTTAATCTCTTCTAAAGATGTATTTTCTACCCTCCAACTATCGTCCAATTGCTCTCATCTCTTGTATCTCTAAAGTTTTTAAAACTATTCTTGCTTCCAAATTTCTTAAGAATTTCTCTTCTCATAATCTACTCTCAGATCGCTTCCTTAACCCTCCAGACCCGGCGCCCTTAGCTCGCGACTGTACTGTGGTACCGGGTGTTTTACGATTATTGGGCTATGTTCACTCACCTGTAACTCAATAAATAGGGCATGTATTGTTATGAATAACAAAATAAAATGTTCCACAAACCTTCCTCTGTAGAATGCCGTTGAGTAGAGGTCTCTAGCCCCAGTGGTTGCATATTGGCGAGCGCGGGAAGTAGAGTGATGTTCGGCGGAAAATTCTTCCCGCGTTTGGCTGCGTCGCCCCGGCCCTGGCTACCACGCACCTAGCCGCTCGTCGCGCCAGAGTGTTTGCCTCCCATAGATGACTTTAGTGGTTGATATTGACAATGTGATGTTTATTTGATATCTTTATAGTTATTTTGAGGCCAATTATATAAAGTATGTGTACAGATATTAGGGTATCACTGTCACTAATATTCCTCATTTTCACTCGATACTATACGCTTTATTAGTAATTGAGGTAGGTTATTGTTATATTAGGCACTAATTATTCGTTATCACAGGTGTTTATTATACTTTGGCCATCAAATATTATGTCTTGTGTCACTTTCACTTTGGTAAATATGCTTTAGAGAGTGTCACTGTCACTGATAATGCTAATTTTCACTCGATACCGTACGTTTTATTAGTAATTGAGGTAGGTTATTGTTATATTAGGAACTGATAATTCGTTATCACAGGTGTTTATTATACTTTGGCCATCAAATATTAGGTCTTGTGTCACTCACTTATTTATATATTTCTATAGGTTCTAATCATATGAAGGTCACTTATTATATACATATATGTGTCACTTTCACATATTATGGTGTTATTCTATTTGTATCAATTTTCTCATAATACTTGACTTTTGTAATACAATAAATTGTTTTACTTCCACTTTTTGCCTATACTGTACTGTATATATACTGTACATATTGTCACTGTCTTTGGCACTTTCACTATGATTAGAACTCCTGCTTGGAGTGGTAATCAAAGAAGCACCCTTCAGCACAGAGTGCCACCTTGCACTCCACACACTCCATGGTGGACTTTTTCTCTGACCTCGCCCTCAGCCTGGTGTTGTAGCAGACATGGCACCGCTTCTGCTGCTTTCTTCCTGCTGGTGTCATAGGCAGGGAAATGAGCCTGTGCATATTCATGTAATATGCACAGTGCAAGCGGTCAGTAGCGGCGGTCCCAGCATGTGCCACTGCCCTCTGTGGCGTACCATACTTCTCCAGGAGCTTCTTCAACACCTGCTTTTGGAACCTCCGCAGGCTATTGAACTTCCTGGGTGTGTTCTCATTCCGAAGCTTGTAGATGTTGTAAGCGTTCAGAATGGACATGTTCACCATGTGCAGAAAGAACTTTTTGTACCATCTGCACGAAGTACGCAGACAGTCAATGAAGCCTATCTGCATGTCGGACTTGTCCACCAGCCTCATGTTGATGTTGTTGTTGTTCCCCAGGCTGTCTGGCCGAACAGCCCCAAGGTCTCGAGCAAGGCCAAGGCCATAAATGAGCGCCCCCACAAAATCCTCCCTGCTTACCACTAACAAAGCCCGGGTGACTGAAGCCACTCCAAGGCAGGGAGCTGAGGAGGGTGCGGAAACGCCCGGGAAACCAAAGCCCCACCCAAGGCCCTGTGCCCCTCAGCAATTATGAAGGGAAAGTTGAGGGTAAGGGAAAAATATGACGCTTTGGCTCCCAATCTGCCAACTTCTAGGTTGGCAGTAGGGAGGTCAATCCACGGAAAAGACGCCGCCACTTGAGATCTAGAAGATATATAAGTAAAAGGAACAGTCAGAGTAAGCTATGGGTATGGCAGAGATCGCTCAGTTCTCACTCGGATAGACCAGCCCATCACCACATGACTAGAACCCAATCCTCTCAGCATCAGCTAGGAAAGGCCCTAGAAAGTCGCCTTTTGCGGGGGGATAGCTCCCCTATTTCAACTCCTTTCGGGGTTGGGCACCCGCCCTCATGTTGATGTTGTAGTCCATGACAGCATCGGGCTTGGTCACCCTGGCCTGGGTGCGGCGATCCACCTTGCCAGTCTCCACCATTTCCCCCTTGTGGATGGTGCTCAGGAGGTTGACCTTCCGCTGGTCGTGCCAGTGGATAGCCAGAATGGGCCCCGACTTCTTCCGGAACACATCGTCTTTCTTGGTCTTTGGAGGGAAAGGTGGCATGCCCTTCCTTCTCCCTCGTACTGTGCCTACAGTCCCCGTCTTGCACTCATGGAGGTACAGTAGGGTCCCGCATAAAACGTGTTCGCATAAAACGAGTCTCGATTAAAACGACCGACCTAAAATATTAATATTTAATTTTCGATCAGAACGAATGTGATCACATAAAACGAGTCCGCCGCCAAAGTGGGGCAAATCCGAGGAGTTTTCATATAGAGCGCCGAAATATCGTACAAAATATCATATGTTTTCATATAAAACGCCGAAATATCGTACAAAAAGTACGAAATATCGTACGCTCCTGACGGAAATTTACGCTTCCAGTGAACATTGACGATATTGGGCCACCAAAATGCTGTGTTCACATAAAACGAAATCGCATAAAACGCCCTCGTTTATCGACCATAAACTCGTTTTATGTGAGACCCTACTGTACTTTGAGAGAGTGGGGGACGTGTAGTAATTGTCCGTGTAGAGGACGTGATTCTTGTGAAAGTAGCGGTCCATCATGGCTTGCACCACTGCTCCGCCAAAGCCAATGAGGGGGTCCACAAGCACGTCCCCTTCCTTCCCGCTGTAGACCAGGAAGTCCAGGACATAGCAAGTTCGGCAGTCGCACAGCACAAAGAATTTTATGCCAAAGCGATGTCTCTTTGAGGGGATGTACTGCCGGAAGCTGAGCTTTCCCCGGAACAGCACAAGAGGCTCGTCAATGACGACCTTGCGGAAGGGCTTGAAGTAGGAGGAGAAGCGGTGTCGCATCATCTCGTACAACGTCCTAATCTTCCACAGCTTGTCTGAGCAGTGGACGTCGGTGTTGGTGACAAGATGGAGCGCTGCGAGGATGTCAAGGTACCGGTCGTGAGACATATATTTCCCGAAGGCAGGGGTGGATATGAGATCATTGGTGATCCAATAGTCAGGCAACCTATGCTTCTTGACATGAGGCATTAGCATGGTGAGTGCCAGGAACACCATGAACTCGTGATGAGTCACTTCGGTCCACTGCCTCATGTGGCCCTTGGTCACCTTGTCAAACATGTGGACCTGGAATTGGTGCTGCTTGTTTGTCTCCTTGATGACAAATCCGGTAACCTCATCAAAAAAGGCCTCAAAAAGCTCATGTGGTGGAGCATTGGGGCCTGCGGGAAAATTGGGGGTAATTCCTGAACCCTCCTGTACCTCATCAAAAGCTGGCACATCAGGGTTGTAATCTACCCCGTCAGCCAGGTCTTCCCACTGAAACACGTAGAATGGGTCTTGGCGACGCCTACGAGGAGCTCCAGCTGGTGGCCCAGCACGCCCACGGCCAACTCGGGAGGCGCGCGCCCTAGGGCGGCCAGGGCGGGCCACAGCACGACGCCCCCGGGTGGAGCGGATGGGTTGAGGGTCGTCCATGTCCATGTAGTCGTCGTCGTCGTCAGAGTGGTCATCTTACCCTGACGGTGGACCTATATAGTCATGGCCAGAGTCATCTGTGAGGTGCCCTTCATCGTCAGTGTCCCCCACATAATCTGGCGGGGAACGAGTGATGCGTGGGCGACGTGCGAGGGGGCGAGGTGGGGAAGGAGTGGCAGGTGAGGCAATGGCCCCCCGAAGTTCTAGGCTCCTTTGCCTGCGACGAGTGGCAGGAAGCAATGTTCCACTGCCACTAGGTCCAGGTATTGGTGATGCGAGCTCAAAAACTTCGTCAGGCACACATGTTGAAGGCTGGAGAGGTGGCGAAAGTTGCGGGGGCGTATGGCTGGGGCCGGCAGGGGTGGACGCCGCGGGAGCCTCGAACAAAGCCCGCCTAGTTTGCTGTCCTTTTTTCACATATTGCCTGCCTTTCCCCTTTTCGGCAGCAGTATGTCTCCTGTCGGGGGACCTAGGAGGCAAATAGGCCGAAAGTGGGGGGTCCTCAACCCTTGGCAGTGGTGGGGGTGGTGGGGAAGAATTCGGGGCGCCCGGGTCATCTTGGGTGGCTTGGGTAGATAAGGGAGACAATGGCGGGCGAGATGAGTCACCACGCTGACCCTCACTCACAGCCTCATCCTCACGAAGTCTTTTGGCTTCTTCCCTGGCTGCCCCGGCCGCCTTTTCAAGTACCTGCTTCTTATAAAAGCGTAGCTTGAAAGGCGATTTAGCTGGCGAAGGGCTTGGAGTCGTGTCACTCAACTGAAACTTGGAGAGTGACCTTGAACTCTCCCACTCACTCACTTTCATCAGCTAAAACAGCTTCCGCGTAAGCTGTTACATCACCTTCATCACTCTCATGTTCACTCGCAAATCCCCTAAATTGCGTATCATTATCGCCATAATCACTAGACTTATAATTAGCCGATTTATCACTGTCTTCATCATCAACATTATGCTCTGCATCAGCACGCTCATAAAGTCTCAATGTCTTCTCAATACCTCCGGGAGATAACACATTTAGGCGGTGTCGTCTGCGTAAGACGCGACGAGCTTGCGCGGGCGTCGTAGGGAGCACGGTATCGGACACATCGGAATCACTATTTTGCGTACTATCCATGATGGCGTCGGGGTAGAGACTGTTGTCATGGCGTAGTTCACGTGTGGTGGCGCTGTCTACCACCCACGACAACAAAAATTTACGCGCGCCATTCGAAAGCACGTACGCAAGCACCCGGAGCCTCAGAGCCCTACCGGGTTCCGCGGGGGTGTTTGTTATGGGTTTCTCAGAGCCCAACCGGGTCTGAGGGGTTTAAAGGTCGCTCTACTGGTGATCTTCTTTCATATCTTACTAACTCTTGGTCATCCTCCTTTCGGGACTTCGGTGAGACCTTTTCTATTGCACTAGATATTTCAAAGGCCTTCGATAGAGTCTGGCACAAATCTTTAATTTCTAAACTACCCTCCTTCGGTTTCTATCCCTCCATCTGTGCCTTTATCTCTAATTTCCTTCTAGAATTACAGGCTCGCTATCGCTCGCCAGGAAAGAATCGACACCTAAATGACACAAAACTTCTATATATTGAACAAGAAATGGGGCAAAAGATCTTAAAATCGCCAAACTAAAGGAATTAATGTCTTAAATTCT
The DNA here is from genome assembly GCA_032716605.1 of Paralithodes platypus. NCBI lineage: Eukaryota > Metazoa > Arthropoda > Malacostraca > Decapoda > Lithodidae > Paralithodes > Paralithodes platypus. The sequence goes on along the minus strand of CM064486.1, from coordinate 17,369,718 downwards.
CAAAGCTAATGGGACTAGACATGGGAGAGAAAAAGCAGCTACCTCCCCCTTAAGTATTTGTATGAGGGTGGGGAAGAAAAAAAAATAAAAAAATAAAAAATATATATTCAGAAGGAATTGTGAATGTTTTTCTTATATTTTCCTAACCTCTGTAGCAGTTACAATAATATCTTGTTACTGCCTTACTGTAACACGGTGGGGGTTGGTGTGATGCGGATTTGTCAAGGGACTGCAGGTAATCTACGTTAGTGTTAGGGGACCGGTAAAATGATCCTATATAAAGTGTCCTGCAGCCCTGTATCTGTGTTTTAATCCAAAAAATGTCTACGTCTGTACTAAGTTCGATGGCTGGTGTTACGCCTAGTCCCGGCTTCATCGCTATCATGGTCTCCGGTCTGTCTGTCTGTCTGTCTGTCTAAGACTAAATACATTTAATAAAAAGAAAAACAGGTCTGATATTAAAATTATTGTTAATAATTTATATTCATTATATCGAAATTTCGGAATTAAAAAATTAAAAGACTCATTGAAAGGCCTACAAAAGAAAAGTTTTGCTCCTTTTATAGAAAATATTCTAAATAATAAACATAATTTCACAAATAAATTTAAGAATATAGTCTTTGCTTTTATGGGATATATTAGAGCTAATTCTAAGAAATCCAAAGATAACCGTATTAAAGATAAAGTCATGTCCACTTTAAATTATTCCTCTAAAATTTTAGACAAAATTAATGTTTACAGTCTTATTAATTCAAAGAAAGTTAAGTCCATGTTACCAGATGGTTGTAAAGATTTCAAACCATTAATAGTGTATTCATATGAACGACCTGTTGGGTCTATTATTTGTAATTATAATAAAGTTTTAGGAAATCTTTCAGATAATGATATTTTCAATAATAATAAATGCGTGTGTGAAAGAGTCATGGATATGCCAGCTAGCAGACGTGATGCACTAGCAAAGTTCATTTATAGTCCGATATGTCACATATTAACAGGTGATGTAGAACTAGTTAAACATTTTGCAAACGACAAATTAGCGGAGCTATGTCGTAAAGGGTTTAAATTTAGAATAGGGAGTAATAAAGTAACATGGGACATAATTTTAAAAGATATTGTTTTTTCAGTCAATAAATTAAAAGATAAATTGTTAAAAATTGCGTGCTGCAATGGCAGAGAACTAGAAGCATGGTCTAAATTATTAATTAAGTTAATTAGAAATACAATTTTCTCGCTTAAAAATGAATTTAATCTTTCAGATTTTATAGACTATAATTATAATAAGCTTAAAGCTGATTTAATAAATTTACAAACATTTTGTAATCACTACAGTAGATAAAGCCAGCAATAATTATAGCTTCACATGTAAGAAATTTTATCTTGAAAATATGAAAAAAGAATTAGGTATTAAGGGTAACATATTACGTAAAAATATTTGCGGTAATTCTGTTTATGAAATTCAAAATAATCTGAATATTGATAACTTAATCGATGAACATACCAAGAAAAATATAATATTTGATATTAAACTTTCTGATAAGAACAAGTGCATTGCAAAATTATACATGTTACCTAAATTTCATAAAAGACCTTATAAATATCGCTTATTGCCGGAGCAAAATTTGCTACCACTAAAACTCTATCAGAACAAGTCGTAAATTGCTTAAAATACATTAAAAGTACTCATAAAAGATATTGTAATACCATCATGAAAAGAACTGGCATTAACTATTATTGGAGTGTTGACAATTCGTTAGAAGTTATTGATAAAATAAATACCATGCCGAAAGTTACCTCGGTACATAGCTTCGACTTTTCAACTTTGTATACCAATTTGCCTTTAGATTTAGTATATTCAGAGCTTTGCTTTATTATAGATTTGCACTTTGACAGGTTCGTTAGGAATGGTAATTATTTCATAAATGTTTATACATATTTTAATAATGCATCACTTAGCTCTACTCCCACTAGTTCTGTATATTTTGATAGAACTAAACTTAAAGATGCCCTTAAATTCCTCCTTTTCAATACTTATGTTAGATTCGGGCCGTACATTTTCAAACAAATATTAGGAATTCCTATGGGTGGAAATGCTAGCCCTTTAATTGCAGACTTATTCTTGCTTGCTTTAGAATTTAAATATATAAAAGACTTAGTTGACAGTAGCAAGAAAAATAAAATTCCAGAAAAATTAGCACTTGCTAAACTGTTAAGTAATAATAGTAGATATATTGATGATATTCTTGTTTGCAATTTGTTAAATTTTAATCAAGTTGCTAAACTTATTTACCCTAATTCTATTCCCCTCACACAATGTAACGTAAATTATAAAGTTGAAAATTTTCTTGATATAAATATAGAGATTGTTAATGAACAGTGCATACTTAAAGTATATCACAAAGTTGATGATTTTAATTTTAACGTAATAAACTTTCCTTTCCCTAGTAGTAATATCGATAGTAAAATAACTTATAATTGTTTTTATTCCCAATTAATAAGATTTTGTAAAATCTGCACTAAAGTAGATGACTTTTGGGCTAGAGCTAGGTTACTATACAGACTCTTAGTGGACAGAGGTTTTGAGGCAAGTAAATTGTTCCATAAATTTAATCTTTTTAGGGTCAATTATTGTGACTGTATTCTAAAATTTGACATCAATAATTTTAATCAAGCATTTTTAACTTGAAGTTTCTTGTATAACCTCTGCTTACTTTTTGTCTGTATTTATTGTTTATCTTTTTCTTTTTCTATTATTATTATTATTAATATTAATATTGATGATTTTTTAAATTTATTGTTCTTGTTAAAAGAGTACTCTTTGTTTAAATCTGTTGTTACTTCATATTTTGTAATTATTTGTCTTTATTATATGTATTCATTGTCGATAGTATCAATTGCTTACTTTTGCGATTTCCTTAGTTTATTTGTGCTATAAATGTAGGTTATTTGTAGGGTAGTATTGATAGGGGTCACTTGAGGCATGCTATGCTTACAGGTACCTACCCGATAGCACTATCGTTAGTGAGTGCTGTACTGTATTTTATATATTATTTTGTAATAGTATAGATATCTTATCAATATTTGTATTTTGTACTATTTTAATGTCTTGTCATGTTGCAAATTTGATTTTAAATAATATTTTGACATTTAACATATAGTTTCTTTATTCATGCAGAGTTTAGTAAAATTTGCCAGAACGTCCCGGACTTCCCAAACTTGACTACTTCCTTTAACGTGACGATAGTGCGTTGTTATATGTGCGATTAGTTTGCTTGGGAAACAGATTAACTTGCTCATGTAGTAATGTACACCCTATGTGGTGGATTGTGTTCTTTTATTTAATAATTTTCATTTTAGTAAACGTTGTTTCCACATAGCGATTTTGATAATTTAATTTGACTTTATATTGTCCTTGTCCCAATTTTGGTTTGTTTAGTTTGCAAGTTTTACATTTTAATGTAAGGTCATAGTATAGGGAGTGTCTGTCGGGAAGACTTCACTGTCCGAAAAATAAAAATTCTCCCCATCGACGGCGTCGGCGCCAAAATTGTGGGTTAAAACTCTAATTAGGTCCTCAACTGTCAAAATACTGTAGATTTTGATTTCAATAAGACACCCATTCTGTATCTTTTAAGGCAATGACCGCGGCCCGAGCATCACACAGGCCAATTTTACTGCGGCCTGAGCATCATGGGACCTTCTTAACCTTTTTGCACACAAGGACGCAATACGGTTTTGACAACCCGTAAGGGAAGGAAGGAAAAACTAATATTTATTGGTGGCTCCTGGAGTCAATGACGTAAGAGCCTATGATAATATGGCCTCGTTCCGGTCTCCTCAGAGACCGGGTTAACCTTGATAGCGATGGTCGAGAACCAAGATCATCTTAGGGGGTACCCCATAATCATTCCTAAGGTCATTACGTTATTTTATTCTCACTAATGTTGCATCATTACACCTTCTTTAGTCTCGCTATTGATCACCCCCTTCTTTTCTTGTTCAGTCTTATGTGTCTGCCTGCATCCTCCAGTTAATCTCCTTTTAATAATTAATTTTCCTTCAATAATGCCTCATCCTTACATATCTCATAGTTTCCCTCTTGATCATCATCTTTATTCATTGATCTTCTGTGTCTCTCCATCTCACTTCTTCTTTCCCATTTGATCTATTATTATCTGGATGTTTGCACAGACCTTGATGACAAAGAGATTGAGTTTTTGTTTACGCTTGGGGCCCCATGTCGAATACTGAAATAAATCTATGGAAATACAGGCTAATATAAGTACAGGTCATATTGTATACTCATGCCTATGATACTAATATTATTGTAATGCCTGGTGATTAACCCTCTCACCACGGAAGGGCTCTTGAACGCCCATAAAAAAGCATATAACAGGTACCCGGAAGGCCTCTTGAACGCCCAGTGGTTGAAAGCCTGTGAGCTTCGTGTGCGAGGCGTCGGTCCGACGCATGTAAACAACAGCCGGCTGGACCGACGCCCCGCATCTCCGGCCACAAGAAGGAGAGCGTCGCTTGTTCGTGTGTGCCTGTATGTTGTTGTTAAGTATCGAAAAGTGGTGTAAAGTGGCTGTTTTGGCCATAAAGTTATCTCCAATGAAATCATCATCACAGCTCAACCAGTTGACTTAGATAGCTCTACTTAATGCCATTCTACAGGTAAATAACACAGCTACACTTGGGGATGCACGGGAATGCGGGAAGCAGTCTGATTAACGAATATACGGTAGCCTAGCCTAGACGTTTTTCGGCCAAAACACCCGGGTTTCGAGGAATATATATATAATACATAGTCGGGGCTGGAGGGTTAAGGATTACTGTCACACAAAAACGTCTGGGCCTAGCCAGGGATTAAACCCAGGTCTCTGGCTTACCAAATTTGTCCCTTACCAACTGAGCCACGCTCGGATGTACAAAATGGGAGTTAGGCCTGGGTAGGCCTATTTTCTGGGACTCCCCTCGACATCAACTTGGCACAGCTCTGTGGTTCGGGGATTTTCGGGCATTACGCAACATCCTTCTTTGACAAGGCTATTTCCATAGCCTCAACACTTCTTGGGTTCGTCGTGATGTGTGCACTACATCTAGCTGCTACCTGATCATGTTCTGTTACTGCCACCAGTGTAATGCCAAGTGATTAAGGATTGGCTTATGGTCTGACTTCCCTTGACGCCAACTCGGCGCAGCTCTGTAGTTTGACATTTTCAGGCAATACAATTATGAATCAAACTGCACATAGTTTGTAAACAATTGTTTTCTTGTCAACTGGAAATTTAGATATTTTATTACTGAAAAAAATGTTAACAGTTTGATTTGGAAAATAAATTACCTTAATTGATATTTTATATTTAAATATTTTCATAGCCTCTTAAGGTTGTCAGAAAGCTATGTATTTTTTCTTAATTAATTATATTTTTATTTACAATAGCTATTCTATAAATGACACTATATTTTATATATCGCTAGTTTTGCCTTTCTTTTAGTTCCTTTTAACTTCCCACTTCTAGAGTCATAATGAGTGTAAGAAAGCAAAAGTGTGTGTATCTTAATATCAGGCTAGAATTGCTCTTGGTGTAAATGAGGCACAGAGAAAAAAAAAAAGCAAATGCCGTGAAACAGGCTGTCTAGCAAACCTTATATTCCACCTAAAAAGGCGGTATCACACGAGAGCTTTTATAGTCAACATTCGATGGTCAACATTTATGGAATATTTTCCCCTGGTATCGGAAACTAAACTGATGATAGAAGAATGTAGGTAACTGGAATATATTAAATGTTGACCACATAAACTGCCAGACCAGTGTTGAGGATACATTTTGAGGGAAAAAGCGCTCATGTGATACCGGCTTAAGGCTCTCAGTCGCACTACAGTACTTTATTGGCTTTATTTACCATTACTGTTACAATAGGTTTTATTTGTAACTGTTTCAATGTGTGAATAATTATTGTATTAATTTAGCACCAGAGGATTTGTTTGAATTTATGTATCAAGTCAAAAGCATGTCAAAATACTTGAACAATCGTTTATATGACGTCCCAAGATCCCCTTCAGAGTAGATTTGTAAATTTTTTGATAGAAAAATGTCCCTCCTAATTGTTATCGCTTGTCCAGGAAAAACGGACTTCTGAATAGGGTTGAAGCATTGTATAATTGCCAACTTGCGGGTTTCGTTCTATAAGGAAGTTGGAGCTGTAGACAACGATATTTAACAGAATGTACAACTCAAATTTTGACTTTATATTGTCTTTGTCCCAGTTTTGGTTTGACTTTGTTTGCAAGTTTTACATTTTAATACATAATACCCAATTCACTATACCATTTATCCATCAGAAACCAACGTTATTATTACATTTCTGTCTAATATAGATGTTCACAGCTCCAACTTCCTTATAGCCTGAAACTCGCAAGTGGTTAATTGTCAAGCTAATGGAGTGGTGAAACAGAGAGGGTCCAATTGTTCCCCCTACCTCCCCCAGCATCCGATATTTTTTTTTTTTTTTTTCGTAATTCCCGAGAAGGGGTGGCCATGAACATTAGGCGTTTGTCACGAATCGCTAGGTCAAGTTGCCTGGGCTTGATGTCTACCAATAACATTTTGACAGTGCGGGCTCGATCCGCTGACCCTTTGATCAGCTGCCGACGCTTCAATATACTGTATTGTCATGGTTAAAAGTGTTCTGATTAGATAATTGATTAATTCACCTGAACATAATTATATGATCAACATTTATTAGTCTTATTTATTTATTTTTTATTTCTATATACACGTTTCTTCAGCATTTTTTTTTTTTTAGATTAATTTAATTTTTGTTTCTACAGTACAATTAGTGAATAAATTATAATGTAAAAATTGCAAAATATACAAATAAATAAATTAAAATGTAAAACTTGCAAACTAAACAAACCAAAATTGGGACAAGGACAATATAAAGTCAAATTAAATTATCAAAATCGCTATGTGGAAACAACGCTTACTAAAATGAAAATTATTAAATAAAAGAACACAATCCACCACATAGGGTGTACATTACTACATGAGCAAGTTAATCTGTTTCCCAAGCAAACTAATCGCACATATAACAACGCACTATCGTACTAAGTATAATTTGTGAACGTTGTAAAGACCTTTCACCCCTACTGTCCCAGAGGTAATTTTTAAGCTGAATAGAATTGTGTGTGAACATAGTCAGAGTACTGTACAATAATAAATAACAACATTGATAGCTTCTGAAATACACTTTTTCAATAATTCCTTACTTGGTTAAGGTGTCTAAAAATCTGTGTGTGATAACCCGGGTTCGAATCCTGGTGGATCACATATATGCTTTTATTAATTTCATTGGAGGTGTTTGGTGTTGTGGTGAAATTAATAAAAAATAGATTTCAGTTATAGTTGCATTCCTGAAAATTAACACTTTACATGAAACTACTTGAACCCCTTCAGGCTCTTGACGCATTTTGAAATTTTTTTCTGGCTAGAATTAGATGCTTTTATGCAGCTTAGGAAGGATCTGTGGGATTTAAAGGGGTAAACACCATCTCTATTATCCCTCTGATTTCTATATACCCTTCCGAATCTGAATAAAATCGTCAAATAATAGCCAGAAAATATAAATGAAATGCATCATCGGGGTCTGAGAGGGTTAAGTGAACAGGGTTGCCTAGAGCAGCCTCCATTAGGATGTGAGACAGGCATCGCACTTCCTGTAAAGCACTCAGGCTATAAATTTATGTATGTATGTACGTAATTAGTACCCCCCTCCTACTATGCTACGCTCCTTGACGCGGTTGGGGGGCTTCGGGGCCGGCGACTGAAGGTTATGGATATTTCCTTCTCCCCTCGAGCTTTCGTCGTCGGCTTGACTAATTTTGCGTAGTTTTTCATTCGGTTATCCTTCAGGCGGCCTATACCATATGCCACCCTGCCCTGGCTAGGTTGTAGGCTCCTGACATGATTTGTCTCTTCGGTCGCTGATACAGTCAAGCTGACTCGATTCCCCTCAGTAGTGCATTTTTTTGCATCTCGCTGTGATTTTACTTTATTAAGCGTTATTTCCACATAGCGATTTTCATAAGTTCTTTTGCATTTATCTTGTGTCGTCCCAGTTTTGGTTTGTTTATTTTGCAAGTTTTACATTATAATTAGTCCTGATCTCTCACGCTTCGCCCTTGATCACTTCTTGGTTGGTGCTGCAGTGTAGCAGTTCTTGCCTCATCCTTCGGCCCTGCCCTATAAGAGCTCTGCTGTGGAGCTCATGTGGTCCGGCTGAATTGATGAAATGGCGAGAAATGTCTGCGTGTCTTCACCTTCCTAGATTTGTTCACCTCCTGCCCTTCCCTATCTATCTTGACTTGATTAGTTGTCCATCTTAATCTGTCTTGATAGCGTAATGCATAAATGCGCTGAATTTCGATGTGAGTATCCTAGGTTCGAGTCCTTGGAGTGCCACATGTATTTGTTGATTTCATTAATTGAGTTTAGAAGTAAAGTTGGTTGGTGAAAAAATATGAATAATCCTTATGGTTAAACTATTATATAATTTTTTGTTTTTAAATTAGTGTTTGTCTATTTTCTCGCACTGTCAGACTAGCAGAATTACCAACTAAAATACATTTTCTTGCAAGGTCGGACTAGCAGAATTACCAACTAAAATACGGTTGTAGTACATTTATAAATACATAAAATATAATTCAGCATACTTTTTATCCATTACAAACCAACATTTTTGTATGAATGTACAGTATATATAAACTCGGGTCAAATAATGAAAAATTAGAACACAATCCATAATGATATAATATATTCTATATATCTATCTATTTGCTCAGGTCCTTTCCCCATTTGTTTTTGTTTTTACTGGGGGTGGCCGACTCGAGACAGAGCCAAAATAGACACAATTATTATTTTTTTAACTGGGGGTGGCCAACTCGAGACAGAGCCCGAATAGGGACAACACAAAATAATATAAATTGGTGCATGGAATAGCGAGGGAGATCTGCACACCATAGTATTACCATTGTACGTTTTCTTTATCATTTATTTACAGGAAATTTTTATATTAAAACACTCAGATTTTATGATGTAGTTTCTTTATTCATGTACAGTCGCGCTAATAAGTCATGTCCCGGCTGTCATTACGTTTGGCTCGCTCTGCGCTGTATTAATGTCTGTCAGATGTTGAATAGGATGGGTACCGGTAAGTGTAGGAACATGTTTGTATATTTCACTCGATATGAAGAAATGAAGCTTCGATATTGCTGATACCAATTATTGATCAAAACATACTTGGTGCCGAGACATCACTTATTAACGTGACTGTACTGTATTTATGTATATACTCTAGCACTTAACCCAGTTTTCCTTTTGTATTTATTTTATTTTTTTTAATTTATTTATTTATTTTTTTTATTTTTTTTATGGGGGTGGCCGACTCTAGACAGAGCCCGAACAGGGACATCACAACACATAAAAAAAAAACAATGTACAGTATGTATGTATGTACAGGTATATACTGTACTCTGGTACTTACCCCAGTTTTTTTTTTTAGGGATCCTCCGGCGCGAAAGGACTCACGACGGTCATCGGAGCCTGGTACCCCGCTTTCTGCCTCTACCCCCACCAAGTCTAATGTCCAATCTGACAGGTCGGGGGTGGAGTCAGTGAATGTGGTGGAGGATGCCCCGGCGGACATTTCATTACCTGATATTCAGGCTTTTTCTACTAGGTCACGTGTGTCAGCCTCAGATCTAGAAGTGTCTTACAGAAACTATAAACCTCTAGGGGGCTCGGGTGAGGGCTCTCAATCAGAGAGTATTCCTAGCTCGCAAGCGAGTGACAACCACAGCCAAGGGGTATGGCATTACTCACAGTCCTGGCAGGACAGGACAGACCCTTTTGTGACTCAAGTAGTGGCTGACGTCCACCGGGATGCCGATGTACCATCTTCTATCCCAGATTTAACATGGCAGCATGTGGAGGTCCCGGCTTCGGCGGGATCTTCCCATGATAGGCCAGACTTAACGGATGAAGAACAACAATCTCTGGTCTCAGAGATGGAGGTTCAAGAGTCCAGTCAACTTCTAGACGACTCAGGGTACTGTCGAATCTCCACGGAGTTCGTCATCGGCTAGGTATGTAACAGCAGAAGAGATTGATGGATTACTATTGAATGCACTTAATAGGTTCTTTGGCCCTGCGCCGGAAACTCCTACAGTTGGTACGGGAGCTCCCGCGACGTCGACGAATGTGCGACCTCTGGCTACATCCATTGCTTTAGCTAAAATACCTAACCCCCCTCTTGTGTCAGATCCAAGTTCCAATGTGCCAGGCACAGCAGCTCTCACTACTTCCAATGTGCGAGTCATATCAGACATAACTCCCCCTCCTTTAGACAATTCTCCAGTCAAAAAGGGAGCTATGACTCTTTTATATGGGCCTGATGAGTCATGGGTAGCAATGTTACCAACTAAGCCAGAGGCAGCACAAGCTACTATTTCGGGGGAGCTCCCTGTACCACATGAGTGGGTAATCCAAGGTAATAAGTCTAGAAAACTCAGAGCTTTGGATAGTCAAGGAAATGTTTTGGATGTTCATATTAAGGCCATTCCAAGTTATTATAACCATGACTTTTTTGTGTATGCATCAACACCAGCCCTACCCCCTGCCTCACCTTCAAAGCTTTTTTCTGACTGGACTAAGAATGACGGCTTTAACGACGTCAAGGCACTTTCTGCTTTGACGCCGGAGTTGGATAGGTTTCCGATCACAGACTCAGCCTCTAATCCAGTTTTGCAGGTGGGGCAGTTGGGTACGGGACCTTGGGTGGAATGGGAAACAGAGGCTCAAAATTTTGCCACTACTTTCACGTCAAAATCTTCCCACCAAATCCCTCAAGAACACCTTTCTTGGTTCTCTCTTCCGGTTTATAGTGCCGGCGGAGTCCCCTCTGCTTTGTTTGATTTCTTGGCTGCCCCTAAAATCAATTTGTGCGAATTAAAAGATCCTTTTAGCACGCCTTCCTCGGCTCACCTAGACCGCGAGTTTAGGTTAAGAGGAAAAGCGTTTAGACTGTTTTCGCAATATGTTGTTACCCAGCAAATAACAAAGTCTCTGTTACGCTCTTCTCAGGCAATAGAAGCCGCGGAAGTCAAGAAAGCCATTGAGTTTGCCCGGCGCTTGCTTCTCCAGACTTCCATACAGTCTTTAGGAGATATTCGGACGGCCATATTAGAGGCGGTTCGAGCAAGGCAGGATCTGCGGATGTTCTTAGTGAAGAAACTTCCTGACCGTATTGCAAGCTAAGTAGTTCTGTCTCCAGTTCTAACTCCTTTGATTTCACCAGCAGGTTGGAAGACTGTTTTCAATATGGCACAAGCATTCAAACAAAGTCCCTCTCAACCTAAGAAACCTACCTTCACTTTCCCTAAACCCAAACCAGTTTCGAAAGTTCAAGCTAGTGGGTCTAAGCCTTTTCATCAGCCAAAATCCCCTTCCACCCAGGGTCAGGCTCAGTTCAGGTATAAACAGGGTAGCTTCTCAGGTAAAGGCCACAAGTTTCACCAACGACCAGGTCAGGGCCCGCCTCCAGCCAAACCCGGCCAGTCGTCCAAGGGTACACCTCCACCAGCAAAAAAATAAGGTCTCTCTCACTCCCGGGGCCATTCAAAGGCGTGTTGGAAACGAGGGTAGTCCAGCTGGCGAACCCCAGTCTGCTAACTGGGTCCTTCCGGGCGTGTCATCAGGCATGGCCTTTAAGAACATGGGCGAGGACTGTGGTACGCAAAGGCATCACTTGGCAGTGGCTCCGGCGACCTCGCTTACGTCAGCCGACAACGGCCAATCATGTTTCTTTAGAGGTGGAGTCACTGGTTCAGGAGATGATTACCAAGGGTGTCATTATCCCCGTCCCCCCGACTTACCCGGTGTTTACGTCCAAACTCTTTCTAGTACCCAAAAGGGACAGTATTCAAATGAGACCGGTCGTAGACCTGTCTTATTTGAATCTCCACATTCACAACGTGTCCTTCAGGATGCTGACAGTGAATCAAATCAGGCTAACACTTCCGCCGGGAGGGTAGATGTGTTCATTAGACCTGACAGACGCGTATTGGCATGTCCCGGTAAACGAGAGATTTCAAAAAATTCTGGCGTTAAGAATAATGCATCAGAATTATGTCTTTCAAAGGATGCCGTTTGGGTTGAACCTAGCGCCGCGCATCTTCACAAAATTAGTCCGGCAAGCCCTGATGCCCATTTTAGAACAAGGGATCAGGATCTTGTGGTATCTGGACGACTGGCTGGTGGTGGCAGAGACAGAAAAGTTATGCAACACTCATGTCAACATTACGTTAAACCATGTCAAATCTCTAGGATTCAAGGTCAACTTGGTAAAGTCAAACCTTGTTCCCTCACGAGTAATTCAGTGGATAGGGCTGGTCTGGGACACAGCATCTCTCACTCTGAGTCAGAGTGTGGACAATCGAAACAGGTTTCGCAAGACACTGTTTATGTTTCTCCACAGTCTGACTACGACACAGAGACTCTGGGAATCTCTAATCGGTTCTCTCAACTGGGTTCAACTAACTGTGAAGTTGGGCCGGTTGAAAGTCAAACGTTTAATCTTGGAGGGCAACAGATATTTCCCACTCTTACCGGTGGGAAAATTATGGCCTATCCCAACATTAATACACAGCTTACTAGCGGTCTGGGCGAAGAGGGAAATGTTGCACTCAGTCATGTCATGGACCTCTCCTCCGCCGACGGTATGGGTGGACACGGATGCGTCAGGGATGATAGGTTGGGGCTTTCAGTCAAACCTCGGGCATCAGGGTCAAGGGCTTTGGTCCCCTTCAGAAACCTCTCATATAAATGTAAAAGAGTTACTAGTCCCCTTGTATTTCCTTCAGGTTCACAGCTCTACTTTACGGGGAAAGTCAGTGGCCTTCAGGATGGACAATCTCAATGCAGTTCACTGCATTCAGAAACAAGGGTCAACGAGGTCTCGGAAGTTGCTAGACGTGTCAGAAAAGATTTTTGTGCTAGCCAACAAGCTGCACATTCATCTTCATGCATCATATCTCCCAGGCGTATCAAACGTCTGGGCAGACGCGCTGTCTCGAAGACAGAGCACAACAGTAGAGTGGGCACTCAAGCAAAACCTTTTCAATCAAATGATTGCAGAGCCTTACCGTCCACAAGTGGATCTGTTTGCGTCAGAAGAGAATCACAAACTCCCTCGGTACCTCACACGCCGGACATTAACGCCGGCGGGGGGGCCCGACGCATTGGTGACGGATTGGACCAGGTGGAGTTCCATTTATCTGTTTCCGCCACCAGACGCTTCTCTAATGTGCCACGTAGTCAACAAACTACAGGATTATCGAGTTATCTGCTCAACAGGTGGCGTTGTGTGTGTGTAAGTGTGAGAGTCCGAGTGTAGGGGATGAGACAGTGAAGCACGGGAACGAGGTGGCTTCAGAGATGGGGTAGTTTCGGGCCATGAGTGAGCACCGTGCCTCATGTGAAGGCAAGATGGCAGGTGCTCGTTGTACTCTACGTGCTTCACATGTCTCACTCCCTAGACTGGAACAAGACCTCACGGGCTTCACTGTTCATTGTAAAGCGGTGAATGTTAAGGCTCTCAGCCTATGCCCGAGAGGAAGTAAGTTGGAATATATAAAAAAAAAAAAAAAAAAAAAAATCGTGCCCCAGTGGCCGGCGCAGTTGTGGTACCAGCAATTGAGAATGTGGTGCCCGAACCCGGTGTCGCTCCCGGTCAGGTATTTCCACTTAGACACGATTGGCAACCTAAAGACCTCGCTGACTTTTGCATTGTGGACATTCAGGAGGCCAAGTGGCTAACGCCGTATGGTAGAAACGTGACAGATAAATTTATGAATCAGTACACACAATCTACCAAGAGGCAATATCAATCTCATTGGCAGTCCTTTACTTCTTGGATAGTTAGAACAGAACAGACAGTACCTTCGGTGGCATTAGTTTTTAATTATTTAAACTACTTGTTTGAACAGAAACGTCTATCTGTAGTGACTCTAAAAAATCACTTAACAGCTATCAGGGTGCCATTCTTTGACCTTACAGGTCTAACCATACCACAAGCGGAAGAAACAGGTTTCATGAGAGCATGCTTCAAACTCTGCCCACCTCCCCGTCAGCTCATGCCTACCTGGTCTCTTGACAAAGTGTTATCTTTGCTTCATTCCCGTCTGTATCAGAATACGGCAGATTTTGAATTGCTATTAAAAAAGGCTGTGTTCCTTATGGCTTTGGCAACTGGTAACAGGGTGTCTGAGCTGGCGGCGATGAGCAACACCCCTAATTGCATAAGGTTTGGTAGACTAAATGATTGCATTCATATTGCTCCCTCCCCAGGGTTCATCGCCAAGAATGAACACAGTGAACATGTTTTCTCAGAGTTCACGGTGCCGGCGTTGAAACGGGGCAAAGTGCACCATAATTTGTGTCCTCTACAAGCTTTAACCAAATATATGAGAGTGGCACCTCTTAACCAGCAAGGTGCTTTATGGGTATCGAGTACGGGTAAAAGATTAATGAAACGTAAAATGGCTTCTCTGCTAGTAGAAGTCATTAAAGAGAGTAATCCCGGCGTAGTGGGTAGGGCCCACGATTTACGCAAATGGGCAGTATCTTTACGTTTTCTAAAGAATTTTTCTGTTGAAGACATAGCTACTACTCAACTATGGGCTTCAAATCATACTTTTTTTACTCGATACCTGTCGGTAGCACTAGACAAACCATCAATGCCATGTATAGCGTTACGGCAAAGGGTCTAGATGGGTCTCTTAAGTCACTAATTGTTTAGGTTAAGAAAGAGGGGGGGGGGGGTGCAGTCAGTGAAACATAAGACACCCTATACCCCGCCGGAAGATATGTACAAAGTATACGAGCTGTGATACAATGTATAAGTGTTGTGATTAAAATTTCTCTGTAGTAATGCCTATGGGAAATGTTGAGGTACAGTAGTACAACAATGGTTTCTTTCAGTGGGATACACTGTTGAAGCAATTTAATTTTAAGAGTTCTCGGTAGTTGCAACTACGAGTAGCATTTTAGTAAGTACATCTGCGATAGTACAAGAATTTATTCTATTTTTGTGTCTAATTTTAAGGAATATACACATTAGAATAATGGGGTTTATATGTGCACATGTAAACATAAAGTTTTATTTTTCACCACTTACTTTAAGTGGGGTGCCTTTAACTTTCAGATCTGTGAACAGATTCTCATAGTTACCTTTTTCCTCAAGCAGGCTTCTTTAAGCACGCCCCTGCTTGTACCCCTTTTTATATGTTGTATAAAGTTTATACATAAATATACAGTTTTACAAAGTAAGAATACTATGTGGTTGTTTGATTATCTGCCTTTTCTATTTGCAATGGTTATGATATGATTACGAATGTCCCCCTCCAGTCTTAGATATCAGGCATAATCGTCAATGATGGAGGGGCCACTAATAAATTATAGGTTTGACTCCTGCAAGGAGATAAAGAAAACCTAATATTTAGTAGTGGCCCCGTAATCATTGACGACTGGGGCCCTCCCGACCATCCCCTTCCCATTCGCTGATGTATTAAGGATTTTGGTATACTTGATATGTCAGTGAAGGTGGTTAGATGCGCTAGCCAGCGTCTGGTCCAAGAATCCACAAAAGTACATCCACGGAATATGGAAAGCTTATGAATATTTATTCTTATTTTATTTTTATTTTTTATTTGTTACGAAGTTTTTTCGTAGTGAGAACCCAATCATAAAGACGAACCATGAGTGATTTAGCGTGTGCTTATGATGAAGGTTCCTCTGAGCTCTGCGGCGGTAGTTTCAAACTGCGCTTATGGGCGTTTGAAGAGGTAGCCTTATGTAATAGGCATAATCGTCAATGATTACGGGGCCACTACTAAATATTAGGTTTTCTTTATCTCCTTGCAGGAGTCAAACCTATAATGTATACTGTAAGCTATATACTCAGGCACATATCCCATTGCTGAGAGTGGCCGACTCGAGACAGGGCCCGAACAGAAACCTTGACCGAGACCACTTTCGCGTTCCCTCTCCCCTCTCTGTCTCGTCGAGTAGGAGAATTTTACAAGGGGAGGAGGATTCCTAGCCTCCTGCCCATAGAAGGAAAAGTAGGACAGTAAAAGAGACACAGAAATGGCTAAGGTTGGATAGAGTATGCCAAACCTCACATTTTGATTAGGTCTCCCTCGATTTACGATTGGGTTACGTTCCTGAAAACCCGATCTTGAATAGAAAAATCATGTAGCGAACCTTAAAATGTATGGGGTAAGTGGGGTTGTGTTCTCGGGCCAGCCAAAACCCAAACCCAAACACCTAAAAACCTATAATAATATCGTAAATCAGTGCATCGTATAATGAGGGAGACCTGCCACATGTATTTGTTGATTTCATTAATTGAGTTTAGGAGTAAAGTCGGTTGGTGGAGGTAACATAATAATATAGGAATAGGTTTTTACACCATACCCGAAGGAGGATTTATGGAGCTCCGATGTTGCTCTCAACCATCTTAACAATTTTACCAACACACCTAAGCTTCGTTAGATGCTGAAATTGCCTCACGAAAACATGCCACGGACTGGGATTGAACCCGGGACCCTTGGGCTATGAGGCGAACACTCTACCAGTGACACCAAGTAAGATATCTCACTTGGCATGGTCGGCTCAAGTTATTTCCGCATCTGGGTCTGCTTAGGCTAACCTATTTTCACTGACTTTACATATAGTATAGTTGGCCCAGCTGCCCCATGAGGAGAGATGTCGACGCCTAGATCTCCAGACCCTGCAGGACAGAAGAATCAGGGATGACATGATCGAGATGTACAAATTGCTACACAAGTTTGAGGACATCCCCTATTCTCGTTTCTTTCAGATTAATCGGCGCTCTGCAGACCCCCGTTTCTTGACCTCTGACCGTTTTGGTGAGGTCGGTCCTCATGGTATTAGTGAGCTGGGCCTAGGCTATAATTAGGCCTTGTAATTGGGGTTGGGTGTGAGAGGGATCTGCCTTGTGTGGGCCAATCGGCTTTCTGCAGACTCCCATTTTCTTATGTTCTTAGAGGTGGGGGGACACCACAAAGAAGCCGACTAGAAGATCCCGCCCGCTTAGCTACAGTAGGTCCTTCCCGCCCGAATGTTGTGGGCGGGAAGAGCCAAGCAATCAATCTTTCCTTGGCTGATTCCGCCCTCCAAGATTAGACCGTCCTGCCCATTTGTATGGTTCACACAACCTCAGCTGATCTTGCCTAAATGTGCGATGCAAAAGCCTGTAACCTTGAAATTCGTGATTGCATTATATATTTTGTATATTATGAGGCAATTTTATTCAGATTAGGAAGGTTATTCGAAACAGTCTTAAGCATTTCAACTATCACAGATCCTTCCTAAGCTGTATGAGATCGTCTAATGACAGCCGGAATTAATAAAAAGGTGACCTAAACCTCAAGGGGTAATGTCACGTTTTCATGATCACTCCATTATTCGCTACTCTACTGTATTTGCAAAGTAACTGATTTCTATAAACATGGGAAATATGCTAATCACCATCGGCAGAAAATGGACAATTGGCAAATTAATTGGTTGTGATTTTTCCTAGTAATGGGCGTGTTTTAGTCTGATCGTCATATATATATATATATTTTTTTTCTTTTCTATGTGATTGAGGGAGGCAAAAGGCATAACTGCCTATAGCGAGTGCCTCCCCCATAGTTGAAAGAGTGACAGGGCCAAAATCAAGGGACGTTCGAGCCAAAATGCCTGGACACACGGAGTTTGAAGCAATTTAAGTCATAGGAAGAGGGAAAGACTGATTCTGGGAGAGAGTTCCAGAGCTCAGCTGTTGAGTAGAAGAAAGTTTGAGAGTAACGTTTCACTCTTGGGTTGGAGAGTTGCACAGAGTAGGGTGGGATTGAGTTGCAAGACGGGTACCACGTGCCCTACGTAAAGGAGGTGGTATGCACTGGGATAGCTCTGAGGAACACTGATTATTATAGTAGCGATAGAATAGCGAGAGAGATGCAACATTGCGGCGGAGAGAGAGAGATTGCAGAGAGTTGGTGAGTGGACGGGAGTTAATGATACGAAAGGCCTTCCTTTCAACTTTGTCTAGGAGAGCAGTGTGAGAGGAACCTCCCCACACATGTGAACAATACTCAATACAAGGGCGCACTATGCCCCTGTACAGAGCAAGAAGCTGTGCAGGGGAAAAGAACCCCCTAAGGCGGTTGAGCACACCCAGCTTCTGGGAGGCTGCCTTAGCAAGACTGGTAATATGGTCCTTCCAAATGAGAGCAGAAGAAAAAGAGACACCAAGAATATTGAGAAGATGAAGGGTTGATTTTTGTATTGTTGAAGAATAAGGGATAGTCCGCTGGGAGATCCTGACGGGTAGATAGATGGAGAAATTGGGTTTTGGAAGCATTAAAGTTAACAAGGTTTTCTCTGCCCCAATTGGAAATAGTATTTAGATCAGAATTTAAGAGTTCTATGGCTTCATTACGTTTGTCGTTGAGGGATTGCTGGCTGGGGCGTTCTGAAAAACTAATGGAGTAGTGCAAGGTTGAGTCGTCTGCGTATGAATGGATGGGAATTAAGGTACAGTTAAGGAGATCATTTATAAAAATTAGAAAGAGAATAGGAGATAGGACAGAGCCCTGAGGAACACTGGAGTTTATAGAGTGAGGAAGTGAACAATGGTCGTCCACAACCGCGGCTATGGAACGGCCGGAAAGGAAATTAGAGACAAAGGCACAGATGGAGGGATAAAAACCGAAGGAGGGTAGTTTAGAAATTAAAGATTTATGCCAGACTCTATCGAAGGCTTTCGATATGTCTAGTGCAATAGAAAAAGTCTCACCGAAGTCCCGAAAGGAGGATGACCAAGAGTTAGTAAGATATGAAAGAAGATCACCAGTAGAGCGACCCTTAAGGAAGCCATACTGGCGATCTGAGAGCAGATTATGAGAAGAGAAATGCTTAAGAAATTTGGAAGCAAGAATAGTTTCAAAAACTTTAGAAAGACAAGAGATAAGAGCAATTGGACGATAGTTGGAGGGTTGAGAGCGGTCACCCTTCTTTGGGACAGGTTGAATGTGAGCAAACTTCCAGCATGAAGGGAAGACGTTAGAGGATAGACAGAGACGAAAGAGTTTGCCTAGGCAGGGAGTCAGCACGGAAGCACAGTTTTTGAGAACAACAGGAGGAACACCGTCCGGACCGTACGCCTTATTAGTGTTAAGCCCAGAGAGGGTAGAAAGTACATCTTTAGAAGAGATTAGGATATTAGGCATAAGTAAGAGAGAGGAAGGCGGAGAGGGAGGAATAGCACCGGAATCATCCAAGGTGGAGTTTCTAGCAAAAGTTTGAGCGAAGAGTTTAGCTTTGTCAGAGGAAGAAGTGATGGTTGTGCCATCAGAGTGGGAAAGGGGAGGGAAAGACGAGGAAGAGAAATTGTTGGAGAGGTTTTTGGCTAGATGCCAGAAAGCTTGGGAAGAGCTAGAGTTGGATAGTTCAGTGCATTTATTATTGATGAAAGAGTGTTTGGCAAGTCGAAGAACAGATTTGGCTTGATTCCGGGCAGAAACATAGGAAGAATGAGAGTCTTGAGTTTTAAGGCGTCGGTACCGTTTGAATGCTTCCTCCTTATTGCGGACAGCAGTAGAACAGGCGTGAGTAAACCAAGATTTTTTAGCATTAGTCTGAGAGAAAGAGAATGGAATGTATGCTTCCATGCCCGATAGGATTACCTCGGTAATGCGTTCAGCACTCTCCGAGGGTCCTCGGCCATGGAAGCAGAAATAATTCCATGGGAAATCAAAGAAGTACTGCCGAAGAGCCTCCCAGTCGGCAGCGCCAAAGTGCCACAAGCGCCGCCGGCTAGGAGGATCGGGTGGCTGTACTGGAGAGATAGGACAGGTGACAGAGATAAGTGTAATGCCCTCGAAAATGTCCCGCACCCACAATAATACTAACCCGAGTTGACGTCAGGTATAGCGTAAAATAGTCGGAGATGGTAAGTCCAATAAACTCATCACGTGATAACACCACGAGACTATCACCTGGTTCTTAAAAATCGGACTAAGGTTGCTATACTTTTAGTACGTCCGTGGTAGTACAGTGGGTTAGCGCGCGGGCCTGGTGGTGATGGTTGGGTCACTAACCAGGGTTCGAACCCCACCCAAGGCATCTCAAAACCTGTGGGTTTTTAGGGGGGTTAAATTCCCTTCAGAGGTTCGTACCCCGCGCCAGGTACCAGGAAAAGTTGATCCTAAAAGGTAGCCTGGGGATATTTCGGGAGACCATGAAATTCCCTTCACACCCAGCATTTCATTGGTGGCCCTGAAATGAAATGCTGGGTGTGAAGGGAATTTCATGGTCTCCTGAAATATCCCCAGGCTACCTTTAGGATCAACTTTTCCTGGTACCTGGCGCGGGGTACGAACCTCTGAAGGGAATTTAACCCCCCTAAAAACCCACAGGTTTTGAGATGCCTTGGGTGGGGTTCGAACCCTGGTTAGTGACCCAACCATCACCACCAGGCCCGCGCGCTAACCCACTGTACTACCACGGACGTACTAAAAGTATAGCAACCTTAGTCCGATTTTTAAGAACCAGGTGATAGTCTCGTGGTGTTATCACGTGATGAGTTTTCGCGTGACGGGTGCTCCACGTAGCTACCTGGTCACATCCCACCGCTGCCACCAATGAAATGCTGGGTGTGAAGGGAATTTCATGGTCTCCTGAAATATCCCCAGGCTACCTTTTAGGATCAACTTTTCCTGGTACCTGGCGCGGGGTACGAACCTCTGAAGGGAATTTAACCCCCCTAAAAACCCACAGGTTTTGAGATGCCTTGGGTGGGGTTCGAACCCTGGTTAGTGACCCAACCATCACCACCAGGCCCGCACGCTAACCCACTGTACTACCACGGACGTACTAAAAGTATAGCAACCTTAGTCCGATTTTTAAGAACCAGGTGATAGTCTCGTGATGTTATCACGTGATGAGTTTATTGGACTTACCATCTCCGACTATTTTACGCTATACCTGACGTCAACTCGGGTTAGTATTATTGTGGGTGCGGGACATTTTCGAGGGCATTACATTACATCCTTCTTTAACTGGGCTAGTCCCTAGCCTATTTTAAGGTCGTAAGGTATCGTAGCTGTATTACCTCAGCAATCTCAATATTGTTGGTATAGGGTTCGCGTGACGGGTGCTCCACGTAGCTACCTGGTCACATCCCACCGCTGCCACCAATGAAATGCTGGGTGTGAAGGGAATTTCATGATCTCCTGAAATATCCCCAGGCTACCTTTTAGGATCAACTTTTCCTGGTACCTGGCGCGGGGTACGAACCTCTGAAGGGAATTTAACCCCCCTAAAAACCCACAGGTTTTGAGATGCCTTGGGTGGGGTTCGAACCCTGGTTAGTGACCCAACCATCACCACCAGGCCCGCGCGCTAACCCACTGTACTACCACGGACGTACTAAAAGTATAGCAACCTTAGTCTGATTTTTAAGAACCAGGTGATAGTCTCGTGGTGTTATCACGTGATGAGTTTATTGGACTTACCATCTCCGACTATTTTACGCTATACCTGACGTCAACTCGGGTTAGTATTATTGTGGGTGCGGGACATTTTCGAGGGCATTACAATAAGTTTATGGTCGGAGGAGCCCAAAGGAGAGAAAAGATCGACAGTATAAGAAGAAGGGTTAGAAGTTAGAAACAGGTCAAGAATGTTGGGCCGATCTCCGATGCGATCCGGGATACGGGTGGGTTGCTGAACTAACTGCTCTAGGTCATTTAGGATAGAAAAGACGTAGGCTTGTTCACCAGGTGGATCAGTAGTGTGAGAGGAGAGCCAATCGCGGTGGTGAACGTTGAAATCTCCTAAGATGGAGATTTCTGAGAAAGGAGAAATGGATAGAATGTGTTCCACTGTAGAGTTTAGATAGTCAAAGAATTTGGGAAAGTTGGTAGAGTTAGGGGAAAGATAGACAGCACAGAAATATTTAGTAAGAGAATGACAGGAAAGTTTGAGCCATAAAGTTGAGAATTCAGAGGAGTCGAAATCGGGAACACGAGAGCAAGTGAGTTTGTTGTGCACATATGCACAACATCCGCCTTTGGCTTTGAAACTAGGATAGAGAAAGTAGGAGGATACAGAGAAGGGGTTGCTGGATGTTGCTACAGACACCTGAGTTTCGGTGAGGAAGAGAAGATCAGGTTTGTAGGAGAGATGGTGCTCAACAGAGTGAAAGTTAGAGGAAAGTCCGCGAATGTTGCAGATATTAATAGAAAGAGTAACAGGCCGAGGTCCAGGTAATTGTGTGGGGTCGTCAGGGGATGGTCGGTCGGGTGAGGGGGCATTTATGGTCCCCCCCCCTGGGGACTCCGAGGCTGGGCTATAATTCATAATTTTTGTTAATTTTTAATTTTGGTGTGGAAGAATGAAGTCTGGTGTGCATGTTTAGTGTAGTGAAGTGGATAGGAGGAGGAGGTGTTTGTGAGAGCTAGCTGGATTGCTCTCAGTGTAAATGAGGCACAGAGAAAATCAGTAAGAGAGGCCAAGCAAGTGAAACAGGAGTTCCAGCGACTCTTTATCACATGCCTATAACCTCACCTGGGTCTAGCCCTGATCGATTGGTGCCTACAATCTCCCCACACAATATATATACACAAGGTTAGATACAATCACAAATTTCAAGGCTACAGGCTTTTTCATTGCACATTTAGGCAAGCACAGTTTAAGGTATACGCGAACCTTACAAACGGGCGGGACGGTCTAATCTTAGAAGGCGGAATCAGCCAAGGAAGGATTGATGTTTGGCTCTTCCCACCCACAACATTCGGGCGGGAAGGACCTAGCTAAGCGGGCGGGATCTTCTAGTGGGAATGGTCTGAGGGCGGAATAGTCACTAAGCCGCAACAGGCCATTAGTGATCGTTTAATTAGGTTATTGTATTAATTAGTACACTTCTACGGTTCAAGACAATGCTAAATTATATATATATGATCTTTTTCATACAATATATCAGTAATAAAAGTATATAGACTTATGAAATTAATGAAAACTGATTTAGGCTTACGAATCCAACAAAGCGACCTCCATTTTTGTTATGTCGCCGGCGAATCCAAAAAACTCATCGAAAATATGAAAAAATCGTCCTCTATAGAAAGTGGAGCAGGTAACTATTATGCTCAGAGGTTTCTATGTATATATATGTTAATTTTCAGAGAGTAGGAGGCCCAGATTTTCCATATATTTCCATATAGGCTATGAAGATTCTAGCAGTGGCGTCACTTCGATTTGGGTAAGATTGTTTCGGTAAAAATTGAAGTATTTTTAGTATATATATATATATCTTAATCTTATTTTGTCCGTTTTTTCTGCTATATACCGTCTTGTTTCATAACAAGGACAAGTGGAAAGTAGTATTTATCCATGAGGTCTATCCAACAATCTAAAAATGACCCCCTCTAGCCTAGGCCATGTGGGGGCAGTGGGGAGGGCTAGCCTATAAAGTTCAGGGAAAATGTGGCGTTAAATTACGCAAATTACGATGAAAAACGTAATAAAATAAGGAAAATTGCCCTCTATACCTAGGAATTTTCTATGAAAAAGCATGGTCCAAAAGTAGCCTAGAAAAAATGACGGCAAAATGTAATTTTAATACCACGAATTTTCCGAGTGTTTTTTATAAATAAAATTGGTCATTTGCATCAATATATAGTGTTTGTAATTAGCCTAATTAGAAATCTCGGAAAAACCTATTTTCCCCATTAGGCCTATCGATCGATGTTGAGACACTCGCTCCCCGATAGTGATTTGAAAAGACATTAGCCTAACCTAACAACCTTACCTAACCTAACCTAGTATTATGGGTGGGGGCTGCCGCCCCCACACCCCCGCTGGTTGAGTACTTTAAAAAAAAAAAATTGGCTGTCGATTATACGAAGGTGAAAGAAAAGTCGATGAAGTCTACGGTGTTTACTCTGCAATCTTCAGCTTGATTGTACATTGATAACGGGAAATTACCGTATTGACAACCTTTTTACGAAAATTAAATTTTTGTACCATACTTTTATAGCCTATTAGGTTTTTCCGAAGATTTAACAAATTTTCATATGATCTTTGGAGCTATCGATGACTGAAAGTACCGTATTGACAACCTTGTTACGATTTTTTTTTTTTTTAGTATCATAGCCTACTTTTTTAAGTTTTGCCGAGGGTTAAAACTAATTTTCTTATGATCTTTAGAGCATATAGATTCATTATTTATCTTCAAATATATCAACAAAATTCGTGGTATTAAAATAACATTAAACCAAAATTACCTTTTATAGGGAGAATTTCTTGAAAAATAGTGTAAAAAATTGAATAGGCCTAACTATATATCCTCTATGGGGAGAATTTATTTAAAAGTATCGTTTGGTGTGGAAAATTAACTTGTATGGGGAGAATTTTGGAAAAATTGAACAGGTGGAAATTAGGCTAGGCCTATCCAACAATCTATAAATGGGAGGGCTAGGCTATGAAGATCAAGGAAAATGTGAGGTTAAAGTAAAGAATTTACGATGAAAACAATAACATTAGGAAACTGCCCTCTATAGGGAGAATATGAAAAAGCATTGTTCAAAGATGACCATTTATAGGGAGAATTTCAAAAATACAGTAGGGTCTCGCATAGAACGAGAAATTGGTCGATAACCGAGGCCGTTCTATGTGATTTCGTTCTATGTGATCGGGGCATTTTGGTGGCCCAATATGGTCAATGTTCACTGTAGCCTAAGCGTAAATTTCCGTCAGGAGCGTACGATATTTCGTACGTTTTGTACGATATTTCGGCGCTCTATATGAGAACTCGTCGGATTTGCCCTACTTTGATGGCGAAATCGTTCTATATGATCACATTCGTTCCTAATGAAAATTTTGGAACAATATTTTAGGTCGGCGTTCTATAACCGACTCGTTCTATGTGAGCCCCTACTGTACTGTAAAAAATACATAATTATCCTCTATGGGGAGATTGTATTTAAAACTTGGATATATCTACAGTTATACTACCCCTATTTTGTATCTATTCTGTTGGTACTAATGGGTTAATATTATTAGTAGCAGACTTAGTATGGTTTGATGATGCGCGGAAATGTATATTTGACTTGAAATAGATAGGCCTACATTGAACTATTACAAACCTTCGCGAACCCATAAACAGGGAACGTGAGCTGGGTTTAGACCAGTCGTGAGACAGGTTAGTTTTCGGTTAGGTTAGGCTAATGTTAAAAATACTAAAATGCGACGGTCCTCGGTATTAGGCTAAACAACACTAGCCTATATCAAATAAAAAATAAAAAACAACAACAAATTACCTGAAAAACTCATATCTGGTTGGTGATAAATTGTTATCAAAATAAGTATTTTTCCAGTTTCCGCGTCTGCTGAACCATCCAAAAACACGCTAAAAGGCGTGTTTTGAAGGGGGGAGGTGGTGGGGGGTAGTATAACTGTAGATTTACCAAAACTTGTTTGGTGTATAAAATGAACTTTTATGGGGAGAATTTTGGAATAATTAGGCCTAGGCCTACTTATTTTTTTGTACTTTGTACTTTTTGTAGATGTTTAGGTGACAATCACCACGGTCAATCTGGGGTTCCGCCGCGACTACTGTAAAAATTGAATTATCTTTAGGGAGAGTTTTGGAAAATGGTTACGGTACGGCTAATCAGGATTGCCGTGGGATCCATGATGCATAGAAATCATATATGTTGCCAGTACAGTAGGCCTATAGTAGGGGGCCTAGAGGTACAGTTTTTAAAGGGTTTCATTTTTCACTTACAGTGGAGCACTGAATTTGGCGCCGTCTAAGTTGGCGAAATTAAACTTTGCGCCATACCCCAAATATTTCAAAATTCCAGGTTCGTGCAAAAATATTCTATTTTGGTGCCAAAATCGCAGTCGAAACCCGAAAAAGAGAGCAAAAATTATGAAAGACTCAATATTAAACTAGAAAACACAAAGAAACAAGTGAACTGAACTCCAAGAATATCTGGATAAGATCCTGCATAGTGGGACGAATTGTTTTTCAGATGCCTATTTACTAAGAAACATTGAACAATATCTTTAACCTAACCTGACCAAAACCTAACCTAGTATATTAGTGGATTATTTATGAATGTAAAATGTAAAAATATATTTCAACATTACCAAATTATTGAGATATAAATACAGGTCCTCCCGCTACACAGGATTATACCAATATCTGTCATTGTCAAGGTATTTGCTGCTTGGAGGCGAAATTTGAGTGAATTCGACATCCGGATTCCGAGCGTCACTTGCGAAAGTTGCTGCCGTGTCGCCGCCATATTGACCCATCCTACTTAAAGTACGGTAAATTTGTGGGTGCGTTTGGCAAGCTTGTAGTATTCCGGCGTACTGCCCGTCTTGTTTACACCACGAGGACGCTCGCGTTCATGTTCCCGTCTATTTTGACTGCCGTGGGATACAATAATAGGTTGAGGGCCCCCTTACCCCCCCCCCATGACTTATTATCATCATCATAGGCCTATATATTGCCAGCAGGGGTCAAATAACAGAAAAAATAGACGGGAACTCCGCGAGCGATCAACCTACGTAAACATGACGACCGTACGCCCGAATATACATCCTTCCCATGCGTTTTGAAGTTTTATTAGTTTTTAACGAGATTTACTATTTAACACTACTGTATTATAAAAATACAGTATATCCCAGACGTCCGACCGTCACTCCGAAGATGACGCTACCATGCAAGTTTTGTTAAATAACAGACATTTTGACGGTGTACGGTTCGTAATTTTCCTTTGTGAACTGTTCACTTTTTTTTTTTTTTAGGAAGCCCTACTACTGATGTGCGGGTATGGGGGTGGCAGCCCTCAGGTTAGGTAAGGCTGTTTGGTTAGGTTAATGACAATATTGTCGTCGAAAGTGCTGGCGTCATGTGAAACCCGTCCACCGCCAGCCAGCGAGGCTGCCCTTGCGGCGGACGTGTGTCACATGACGCCAGCATTTTTAATGACAACCTTACCTAACCTTGGGGCTGCCACCCCCAGACCCCCACTTCTCTTAAAAATTATGTAGATGTCAAAATACTGCAGGAGAACAAAACGCATCCGAAACTGCCGCCATCGTACGAAAATGGGTCAACAGAAAACAGATGTCCGAAGGTAAATTCGTCGGCGATAGCATCGCTGGACGTCTTGAAATAGTGTTTAAAAATAGTAAAGCTTGTTAATAACTAATAACATTTCGAAACGCACCCACAAATTTACCGTACCGTACTTTAAGTAGGATGGGTCACTATTTCGGTATTGTGTAAGCGCTTTTTATAGGAGGTGGGGATTATTAGTGCTACTACTGTATTACCCTGGTATTAATAAACATCTTAAACATTACAGGTATGACAACAGGGGTCTTCAAGAGGGAACTGGACAAGTTTCTGGCTACCATCCCGGACCAATCATGAGTTGTTGTTGTTGCTGTTCCTCAGGCTGTCTGGCCGAACAGCCCCAAGGCCCCGAGCAAGGCCAAGGCCATAACCGAGCGCCCCCACAGAACCCTCCCTGCCGACCACAATAAAGCCTGGGTGACCGAAGCCACTCCATGGCGGGGAGCTGAGGAGGGTGCGGAAACACCCGGGAAACCAAAGCCCCACCCAGGGCCCTGTGCCCCTCAGCAATTATGAAGAGAAATTTGAGGGGCAAAGGAAAGATGTGACGCTTTGGCTTCCAATCTTGGTAGATTAGGAGGTCAATCCACGCAAGAGACGCCATCACTTGAGATCTAGAAAATATATAAGTAAAAGGAACAGTCAGAGTAAGCTATGGGTATGGCAGAGATCGCTCAGTTCTCACTCTGATAGACCAGCCCATCACCACATGACTAGAACCCAATCCTCTCAGCATCAGCTAGGAAAGGCCCTAGAAAGCCGCCTTTGGCGGGGGGATAGCTCCCCTATTTCAACCCTTTTCGTGGTTGGGCACCAATCATGAGTTCCGGGAAATACCTCATCACGCCCAGCAGCGGCGAAAGCGGCGAAATTATGCCGTGAGGCTAGGCTATATATGACTGATTTCAAATAAAGTCTGTGTGGTAAGTAATCTCATAATATGTATTTATAAGTATTCTCAAATAATATGTATTTATTGGATGTATTTGGGGGGATATAGGTACTTTAGGGATGGCTGGACGAATTTGGAACCAATAGTGTGGTACACCGTATCCGTTTATTTGTTTATATATATATATATATATTGTTACGTATCTTGATCCTCAAGTGGTTAACTTGATGAATCTAGATAGCACAGAGATATATATTAAGGTATCAGTCAGCTGAAGGCAAAACAAAAGTAAAATCTAATAACATAAATTCCTGTTGTTGCTTCCTTTCCTTTTGGATCTTAGGACTTGGTATCCTTTATTGACTGATACTCTTTAATTATGAAAAATACTGAAACTAATTAAAGTCATGTAGTATTTATAAAGAATTATTATTTAACCGAAGCTTAGTAGGCTATGGTTATGAACCGAATAAGTATTAGCTAAAGAAGGACTATTAATTTTATAAAAAGTCTTGAAAGATAAATATTAAAGTAAGAATATTTCTGTCTCTTACCCTTTTTGAAATGAATAGATAGTTTTCTTCTATGTCCTTTTATTTATATTTAATGTAATTATTCTTGGTTCTTGTCTTACGTTAATAGTATTATATTATTATTATCATCAGGAGTAATATCAAAGTCACATAAAAAGTTAGATATATATTTAATAATTAGTTAAATTTATTTCTTAACCACGTAACATTGAGGTTTGATTATGAGTAAATAAAGTTACAGGATCGTTTCATAGATTCGATTCAGGTCTCACTCAAATAATATGAAAAGCAAAATATAATATTTTGAAGCAAAAGAATTTTCTTCAGCTTAAGAAATCACTAGAAGTAATATTAACACAGCCATGTTAGTCTAAGGCGATATTACTAATACGAGACAATAGCATCACCGTACTAAGCACCATTAAGCACTGTAAGCTTAATTCAAAGAAAATGAAAGAACTCGTAAGTATTAATATAAAACAATAGTATTACTTTCATCATAACCCAATTACTTAAAGAGTTGCTTTAGTCCACAAGTTAGTCAACTAAAATAGTTAAGTACATAATAATAGCGTTAACGTTAATTCCCAATCAAATAGTTAAACACATAATAGTAGCGTTCACGTTAATTCCCAATTAAATAGTTAAACACATAATAATAGTGTTCACGTTAATTCCCAATTAAATAGTTAAACACATAATAATAGTGTTCACGTTAATTCCCAATTAAATAGTTAAACACATAATAGTAGCGTTCACGTTAATTCGCAATTAAATAGTTAAACACATAATAGTAGCGTTAACGTTAATTCCCAATCACATATCTCACTAACCAACATAACATAAGTGTTTACACCGAACACACTTAACACACATTTATATAATCTGACTGACAGTCACAATCCCATTATAATACTTCACCCCGTCTTCCTCCAGCTGCAAGTTCACCTTCCCCAACTCCAAATGAGACTGATTTGAATGCCCACAACTCGGGTCTTATATACCAAACAATGATGGTGTAGGAACGAATCAGGAGGCGGCGGGTGATGCCTGCTCCAATCATAGCTCCTCGAGTCGCATAACAGGTGCGTGGTCCACTCACAGCTCCTGGCGTCGATCATACGTCATCGCATCGGTCATCGAGGTGTGAAGGCTAGCATGCTGGTATGGGGCGAGATGGTTTACCCACTCGCTCGTTCGCTAGTCTGCTTCACCGTTTGGGTAGTGGGCTCCTTCAACTCTAATTCTAACTCTTAAATTAACATACAGGGCTCCGTATGTCAGTATATATATATATATATATATATATATATATATATATATATATATATATATATATATATATATATATATATATATATATATATAGTATATATATATATATATATATATATATATATATATATGTATATATATATATATATATATATATATATATATATATATATATATATATATATATATATATATATATATATATATATATATATATATATATATTTTTTTTTTTTTTTTTTTTTTTTTTTAAAGAAAAAATACCATGGCTCTATGCCAAGCAGCTGAAAGAGCCGTAAAACATTCAAGAAGGGTAGACATTATTTACAGGTAAGGCGTTGATATAAAAATGGAGAAATTTTAGGAAAGGGGTAACCCACTGAGGGAGGCATCAGCCGTACCCAGTGTCAATAAAAAATGCTAAAAGTGGTGTATTGTAAACCTAAAACTGAATAAGATTACAAAAATTAAAAATATAAAAAGGGAGATAATGGATTTGTACTGTAATTAACCCGTCCAGCCCCGGCTAGTTTTGTAATGTTTGTTCACCAGAACCCGGCCAGTTTTCAAAAAATGGTTTTATTCCAGAAAATAGCGAATGGGTTAGGAATGAAGGAAAAACCACGAAAAACCGCTCAAAAAGCTTAAAGAATGGTCCTACAGAGCCCCCGAAAACGTATTTTACAAGAGTAAAAAAATTGAAGGCAATTACCCCAAAAAACCAGGTTATTGCGCGCTCACGCGCACGCACGTGGACTTTGAGAGTTTTCAACCATCGGCACGGTTGCGTGGGATACGTACACAGTTCCCATACAAATCTGAGCCCTCTTGAGTGGCTACACCTGAGGTTACGGTTGGCGCAATTAGGGTGACGCGCCAGGCGCGTCTCTGGGGCTGTGCGTTACATACATCGCCGACGCGTCAGGCGCGTCGCTGGGGTTGTACGGGTTAAAACTACTAAATCTTGCCCAAAATACCAACATCTTTGCAGAACGCAAAAATTCTTTCAGCAGAAATGGAACAGCCCTCAGCTAAGATTGCTTTCAGGCTGAGTGGTCTGCGGATATTTCCAAAGTACCTATCCCTTTGACGTTGTAAAGATGGAGATTCTATCAGGATATTTTTAACCGTGAGGAGAACAGCACAATCTGTACACTCCGGCTGGTTTGCCTTTTCCATAATCATTTGGTACCGTACATATTAATGTCATAAGGTAGATCAAAATAATGTTGAAGTGATGCACACATGCAGACTTGGTTGGATTGGACATGTGGAGAGAGGGTGAATTATCAGAACTGGATGAAGAAATGCCGGACTGTGAACGTTGGGGGAGCTGCGCATAGGGGTAGACCTAGAAATACTTGGGATCAGGTACTCTGGTCCGATCAGGGGGGGGGGGGACTAACTCAAGACAGAGCCAGAATAGGGACAATAGAAATCAATATACTTACCTGTGATTCAATTTATGTTCAACATTTGACTTGATTTGTGTGTACTGTAGTTCAAGTAATATTAGGTGCCTTAACCCTTCTGGCCCGGGCTCGCCCTCCTAAGGACGTTGTTGAGATCTGGACGATTTGGCCGAAAAACGTTACGCCTAGGCTACCGTATTTTTGTTATTTTAACTGCTAGAAAATTCCCACACATCTCTAAACGTACTGCGGTTTCCAATCTGTAGACTGGCGTGGAGTAGAGCTCTCCAAGTCAACTGCTTCAGTTGTGATGACGATTTCCGTGGAGAGAGTTTCGAGGCGATGTTAGCAATATGACACAATTTTCAACACTAAATCTGTCTTACCAGACCACACAACAACAAAGCTCTGACGTCTGCTTGCTTTCATAGTTGCGCGCGTTGCCTCCGACCAGCTGTGTTTACATATGTCAGACGCGCGGCTTTCAAAGCAAGCCTAATAGGCTTTCAAGCTTACGGATTACAAGGGGACACCCAGGCTCCTGCCCATCTTCCGCGGTGTCCTTTTAAAATGCTGCCCGGGCGGGAAGGGTTAAGGAGAGTTACTCTCATAAGGCTCAGCCAGATATGTTTTTTTCTTGTGTGTCCATTGTTTCCTGTTGTGTTGTCCCTATTCTGGCTCTGTCTTGAGTCCCCCCCCCCCCCCCCCAAAAGGAAAAGGGAAAAAAGAAAAGAAACAAAATAGGAAAAGTGTGGATTGGGCCTGAGTATATACAAAATAGAACATAAAACTATTGTAATCTGCAGGCTAAATAAAATAATCTGAATCTGAATGCATTCATATTATGACCAACCCACCAATTAACTTACAAATAAACCTAATTAATGCAATCAATGAAACTAATGAATATATAGATCTCCCTTGATTTACGATTGGGTTACGTTCCAGTAAACCAGATCTTAAATAGAAAAATCATATAGCAAACCCTAAAATTAATGGGGTAAATGGGGATGCATTGTGGGACCAGCTAAAACACAAACACAAACGCCTAAAAACCTATAATTATATCGTAAATCAAGGCATCGGATAGTGAGGGAGACCTGTATGTGGTACTCCATGGATTCGAACCTTGGAAACTCGCACCAAAATTCTGCGCACTAACCATTACGCTATCAATACAGCATGTCAGACGATTAACCTCTTTTATACCGGCAACGTCTTTTTAACTTTATTCTGGCTACTATTAGACAAATTTAATCAGTTTCAAAAGGGCCTGCAGCAATTAATAGGCTTCAAACTATCTCACTTAACCCTTTTTACTACCACAGTTCCTTCTTAAACTACACAAAATTGTGTAAATATAGCTAGAATAAAATACAAAATACATCATCGGTACAGAAGGGGTTAACTAGAATTGATTGTAGTTTTTCCTTGGACTTTGTTATGAAGTATTATTAAAAGTTGTTGTAATTTCAGGTGACGACTGTAATGGAGCAAGATGACAGCCTCCCTCCAAAGGTGTCCAGTACAGAGCTGACCCCCCTGGTGCCCCCTCTCCCACCCACCACCACCACCACCACCACCACCACCACCACCACAACCACCACCACCACAACCACAACCACACCAGGGGAATGAGGCCCCCAGCCACCCACTACCACCAGCACCACCACCACACCAGGGGAACGAGGCCCCCAGCCACCCACTACCACCACCACCACCACCACACCAGGGGAACGAGCCCCAGTCACAAGTTCTGCTGGGCCACCTAACTTCACACAGGTACATTAACTAGAAAATTGTGGGAAGGATGTAGTTTCCAGGTGTACGGTTGTCATGTGCGCTCGCAGTTACGTTCCCGTCTATTTCGACACTATATTTTCTGCTATTTGCCCCCTGTCATTACTACATGAATAGCAGGTTAGGTTAGGTTAGGTTGTTTGGTTAGGCTAATGTATTTTTATATCCAAAGGCAGTTAAAATAGACGGGAACATGATGGGAAAGGTCCGACGCCACTACGCGTAGTGTAAATAAGGCTGGCGGTACGCCCGCACTTAACATTCTTGCCAAAATTGTTACAGTATCTTTTGCTGGGGACCCCAAATAGGCCTGGGTCTCTGGGTATTTCTCCTGGATGACCTAGATGTGTGTGATTTTGTGTTTTGTTTTGTTTTGTTTTGTTTTTCTGTTATGTTGTGATGTCCCTGTTCGGGCTCTGTCGAGTCGGCCACCCCCATAAAAAAAAAAGGGAAAACTAGGGCAAGTGCCAGAGTATATACATACTTTGTAACTTTTGTAGGTGTTTAGGTGCAATCACCACGGCCAATCTGGGGATCCGCCGTTATTGAGCTCGTCCTGGAATTTTTACGACTCTGAATCTAACGATTCTATACAGGCACTAGCTCAGAGAAGAGTGTTGAGAGGGGAGAAGGGGTGTTGGAGTGGCTTTGTTATGTGTGTTTAGTCTGTATACGTCGTCAGGATGTCCCCTGACTGGGTGCAAGCATGTGAAACATGCTAGGACGTACTACCACACCCACTAAATGTCCGCCGTGGCGGGGATTCGATCCCGGGTCTTGCAGATTCACACGCGAGCGTGCTCACCACTCGACCACCACAGCTCCATACAGTACATACATTTCCTCACTTTAATTTGTTTTATTCCTGAAAAACAAAAGTACTGTAAGCAGATCAACCTTTATTATGTTTCTCTTTATATTTTCTTACTATCATACAATTTTTATTGTCAACTTGTTAATGAAGCATATACTGTATACTTAAGTACAGTACCATAGTTTTCCCCAATTGTTGAACAGTGAACGACACAATATATAGACAAAAGAACTTATATCAAAATCTATACATACATACATGCATACATACTGTACATACAAGTTTAAAGACTGTTTTGTCCACAGAGAATGTTCTTACAGTCTCAAAATCTATCTATCTATCGATACAAATCACTAAACTCAATTAATGAAATCAACAAATACATGTGGCACTCCAAGGACTCGAACCTAGGATACTCACACCGAAATTCCACGCACTAATGCATTACGCTATCACTATTGTCATGTTCAAGGAATTAGTCAATTTGGGAAGTTCAGCACGTTCTGGTAAAATTGTTAATATTGTGCATAAATAAGAAACTGCAATATGTCAAAATTATCTATTTACACACATTTTCAATATGACAAGATATTAACCCTTTCAGGTCCGGGGGTTGCCGTTTATTTTCCGTTCTTTTATTTCATAAATTGTATTTTAGTAAGCGTTATTTCCACAGCGATTTTGAGAAGTTATTTTACCTTTATCTTGTATCATCCCAGTGTTGGTTTGTTTAGTTTGCAAGTTTTACATTTTAATTCAGAAATATAATTCTCTTAATCTCATAATTACCTCACCAAAAATAGGTTTCTGGCCAAAACTCGCTCAAACACAAATGCAGAGGTTGAAGTAATTTAACTAAAGGTTTCTAAACACCCCTGATGGTCACAAGATTTTTAAGTATCCCTGTAAGGGCACAATCGCGTCCAGTAGTGCACGAACGGTTTAATAATAGTACAAAGTACAGTCAGCTCTCCTAATACGCGGCTGGAGGGTCGGAAAAAACACAAAATTCTCAATAAGTGTCTACAGTTCCTAATAGTGTTTTGGGAGCCCAAAAGTGGCCATATCCGCCCTTTTTACCTAATACACGTGGATACCCATCATTATTTCGCGTGGCACCAGATATCATATAATGTGGATATTACTTACCACATAGACTTTATTTGAAACCAGTCATATTTAGCATACCCCCAGTAATACAAAAATATACTGTATATATATTAAAAAAAAAAAAAAAAAAAAAAAAATTTGGGAATTGGCCTGAGCAAATAGATAGATAGAAATAGAAATAGATAGAAACTCATCGTCATTTTTCCGTGGCTTCGTCAGACGCGGCACTTGCCTTGACTCTGTTTTGATAGTCCCGGGCATTCAATTCCTTCATCATTACCACCAGGCCCACCGTCCCTATCACTGAATGCACTAGAGGCTATAATAAACGTGAGAGATACAAGGTTCAGGATTGTGTTCTTTTAACTTGCTCATGTAGCAAGCCTATGAGGTGGATTGTGTTCTTTTATTTCATAAATGTCATTTTAGTAAGCGTTGTTTCCACATAGCGATTTTGATAAGTTAATTTTACTTTATATTGTCCCAGTTTTGGTTTGTTTAGTTTGCAAGTTTTACATTTTAATTTTATAACATTTTTATTTTAGTAAGTGTTATTTCCACATAGCGATTTTGATAAGTTATGTTGCCTTTATATTGTCTTTGTCCAAGTTTTGGTTTGTTTAGTTTGCAAGTTTTACATTTTAATTAACAAATAAGCAAGTAAAAGGCGGGTGGACTTGAGAGCGTCTTGGCTAATGTTGACGACATTAAAGATGGCGGACGTAGCTTGCGCAAGTGACGCTCGGATTTCTGATTCACCGGTCACTCAGATTTCGCCTCCAACCAAGAAACACCTTGACAATGGCAGTTTATATTATTATTATTATTACTTTTTTGTTTCTGGGTCTTCTCCTGGATGACCTAGATGTGTGTGAATATGTGTTTTGTTTTTGTGTGTTCGTTGTTTTCTGTTGTGTTTTGTGTTGTCCCTGTTCTTGTTCTGTCTTGAGTCGCCCCCCCAGGAAAAGTGGGGATTGGGCCTGAGTAAATAGATAGATAGATAGATTTTTTATTCCATACACAAAGAGATGTATACAGTACAGTATAGGGCATACAGTACACCCTGATGGTCCATATCACATTCAAAATACATTCACTTGTTTGTTTATGTTTTTTAGTTTGATGTTTTGAGTCTTCAATTATTTTTGCTGCCTGGCCGAACAGCCCCAAGGCCCCGAGCAAGGCCAAGGCCATAGCCGAGCGCCCCCACAGAACCCTCCCTGCTGACCAGAATAAAGCCTGGGTGACCGAAGCCACTCCATGGCGGGGAGCTGAGGAGGGTGCGGAAACGCCCGGGAAACCAAAGCCCCACCCAGGGCCCTGTGCCCCTCAGCAATTATGAAGAGAAAGTTAAGGGGCAAAGGAAAAATGTGACGCTTTGGCTTCCAATCTTGGTAGATTGGGAGGCCAATCCATGGAAGAGACGCCGAACTTGAGATCTAGAAAATATATAAGTAAAAGGAACAGTCAGAGTAAGCTATGGGTATGGCAGAGAGCGCTCAGTTCTCACTCTGATAGACCAGCCCATCACCAAGCTCCTTCAGTGTTCATGGTTATAATCCACTTAGTGGAAATGGCACTGTGGAGTGGGTCAGTCGGGGCATGTCTGGGAGCCTGGAGGCAGTTTCTGCCATGGCCATCCCTTTTAGGGTGCTTCCGCTGGAAGCGAGGCATCAGATTTTATGATGATTATGATGATGAATCCATATTTTTACTGTTGTTTTGATGATAATGTATTGTTCATGTTTAGTTCCTTAAACGTGACGATAGTGCGTTGTTATGTTTGCGATTAGTTTGCTTGGGAAACAGATTAACTTGCTCATGTAGTAATGTACACCCAATGTGGTGGATTGTGTTCTTTTATTTCAAATTTGATTTTATTAAGCGTTATTTCCACATAGTGATTTTGATTAGTTCCTTTGCGTTTATCTTGTGTCGTCCCAGTTCTGGTTTGTTTATTTTGCAAGTTTTACATTATTCCTTCTCATATTAATTTGAGTCTTTAACCCGGCCAGCCCCAGCGACGCGTCTGACGAGTCACCTATGTATGTAACGCCAAACCCCAGCGACTCGCCTGACGAGTCACCCTTATTGCTCAGTCGTAAGGCTCAGAGTGGCTCTACCTAGAGGGCTCAGATTTGTATGGGAACTGTGTAAGTATCCCACGCACCCATGCCGATGGTTGAAAACTCTCAAAGTCCAACCGCGTGCGTGTGAGCGCGCAAAAACATGTTTTTTGGGGGAAATTGCCTTCAATTTTTTACTCTTGTAAAATCCGTTTTCGGGGGCTCTGTAGGACCATTTTTTGAGCTTTTTGATCGGTTTTTCGTGGGTTTTCCTTCATTCCTAACCCATTCGCTATTGTTTCTGGGAAAAAGAAAAAAAATCAAAACCGGCTGGTCCCTGGTGGTACATTTATTAATAACTAGCTGGGGCTCACCGGGTTAAACAAAATTGCTCCGGTTTGTCATCCTCTTTATTATTACTGTTACTTGTTGAGTTTTGCTGAGGCATTGGGAATTTAGTTTTAGTTTTGTGTTATCGTATGATATTGATATGCAGGATTCGAAACTACATAATAAATCGTAGGCTTGTGCATATTTTGTTAACTGTCTTGATAGCGTAGTGCATAAGTGCGCAGAATTTAGATGTGAGTATCCTAGGTTCGAGTCCCTGGAGTGCCACATGTATTTGTTGATTTCATTGATTGAGTTTGGAGGTGAAGTTGGTTGGTGGATATTATTGATATTATAAGTTTGTTGTTTTCAAAGTTTAATATCCGATAAATTTAAATGTATTTTTCCACATATAGATTTTGTTTAGTGTTTTGTCGTTTCAATAGTTTTTATTTTTATGAGTTCGTTGTTGTTGTTGTTGTTGTTGTTCTTCTTCCCAAAGCTGCCTGGCCGAACAGCCCCAAGGCCCCGAGCAAGGCCATAACCCTGCGCCCCCACAGAACCCTCACTGCCGACCAGAATAAAGCCTGGGTGACCTAAGCCACTCCATGGCTGGGAGCTGAGGAGGGTGCGGAAACGCCCGGGAAACCAAAGCCCCACCCAGGGCCCTGTGCCCCTCAGCAATTATGAAGAGAAAGTTGAGGGGCAAAGGAAAAAAATGTGACGCTTTGGCTTCCAATCTAGGTAGACTGGGAGGTCAATCCACAGAAGAGACGCCGTCACTTGAGATCTAGAAAATATAAAAGTAAAAGGAACAGTCAGAGTAAGCTATGGGTATGGCAGAGATCACTCAG
The DNA here is from genome assembly GCA_032716605.1 of Paralithodes platypus. Taxonomy (NCBI): domain Eukaryota; kingdom Metazoa; phylum Arthropoda; class Malacostraca; order Decapoda; family Lithodidae; genus Paralithodes; species Paralithodes platypus. Next base: position 17,331,347 of record CM064486.1, on the reverse strand, counting down.
TTCTCACTCTGATAGAGCAGCCCATCACCAGTATTCGTTATATTGATGTGATCAGTAACTTTTGAGTACATACATACATGTCATTGTTTAGCATCGTTTTCTATGACATATTAGAGCATGCGTTGTTTCGACATAGTGAATTTGAGTTATTATAGTTTGTTCGTCTATACAGTACTGTATATTATCCGGTTCCTGTAATTTGTTTGTTTATTTTATTTATTTGTTTGCAAGTTTTACATATTAATTACACTCCAACTGCGAAAAAGCAAGCCTGTCTGAGCTGGTATAATATATTATTATGTTCTCTCCACTAACCAACTTTACTCCTAAACTCGATTATTGAAATTAACAAACACATGTGGCAGTCCTGGGATTCGAACTCAGGATGCTCTAATATGTCATAGAAAACGATGCTAAACAATGACACGTATGTATGTACACTCGGATACCATGTAGTGTGTAGCCCACTCTGAAATATGACGATAGTGCGTTGTTATATGTGCGATTAGTTTGCTTGGGAAACAGATTAACTTGCGCATGTAGTGATGTACACCCTATGTAGAATTGAAGAATGGGGACAAAAGACTCTAGTTTCCTTTAATGCACAGAAAACCAAGTACAGTACATTAAATTTTCTAACCGACAGAATCTCACTGACTCCCATATATTTGTTAATGATGTAAATATTCCCACTTCCCCTAGTATTGACATTCTCGGTGTAACATTAACTACTAACTTGAGCTGGACACATTATGTTAGAAGCATTGCTAAGAATGCCTCTAAAAAACTGGGACTCCTGTACAGAGTTCGAGAATTCTTCACTGACGAGCAGTTGGCCGTAATATATAAAAGTCATGTGCGTTCTCAGATGGATTACTGTTCACCTCTGTGGAGTGGAAGTGGAGTGGTTGCATTGAGGCAGTTGGACAAAATTCAAAATAAAGCTATTAGATTAATCAATAACCCTGCAATCACACAGGACCTTCCTACATTATCCATACGAAGAAACGTTGCATCCCTTGCATTATTTTACAGATATTTTCACAGCAATTGTTCCGAGGAACTTGCTTCAATTGTGCCGCCTCTCCACATCTTTCCCCGTAGAACTAGGGCAGCTGAGAGCGCCCATGAATTTACACTTTCTCCTCCACAATGCAGAACTTCTGCTTATCAAAATTCATTTATCCCTAGAACTACTACTCTTTGGAATTCACTTCCCTCGAATTGCTTTCCACAAACTTACAATCTACAAATGTTTAAATCCAGTTGTTACAAACATTTTATGAATGGAGGATGCCATTAGGCACATGGACCTTTTTGTTTTATCTGTGTTTTTCCTTCCTCCGTTCATTGTCTTTAAAAAAAAAAAAAAAAAAAAAAATGTGGTGGATTGTGTTCTTTTATTTATAAATCATTATTTTACTTAAGCGTTGTTTCCACATCGCGATTTTGATTAGTTGTTTTGTCTTTTTACTGTGTTCGTCAAAGTTTTGGTTTGTTTATTTTGCAAGTTTTACATTATAATAGCTTCAATAAAACTTAAATTACGTCGGCGATACAGAAGGGGTAAAATATTCATGGAGTTTAGCTATTTCTAATTTTATAAGTATATCTGTGGAAAAAAAAATCCGAATATAATGTCCTATACATCAAGTACAAAACTCTACAAAACTTTATTTAAATATTTTATTTTGCTAAAGCGTTGTTTCCACATAGCGATTATAATTAGTTCTTTTGCCTTTATATTGTCTTGTCCTCGTTTTGGTTTGTTTATTTTGCAAGTTTTACATTCTAATTTATTGAGAACATACATACATACATACATAACATTTTAAGACTGAGTGTTACGTGCAGTTTCAGTCTCTTGTCCTAATGGCGGCGTTGCAGGCAACCCTGTTAAGGGCTACTTCACTTGTCAAGTTTTTGGATTTGATATCGGCACGTATGGTCCGATCCCAGGTCTTCCTCGGTCCACCCCTTGGTGCAGCTCCCTCCACAATTAAAATGTAAAACTTGCAAACTAAACAAACCAAAATTGGGACAAGGACAATATAAAGTCAAATTAAATTATCAAAATCGCTATGTGGAAACAACGCTTACTAAAATGAAAATTATTAAATAAAAGAACACAATCCACCACATAGGGTGTACATTACTACATGAGCAAGTTAATCTGTTTCCCAAGCAAACTAATCGCACATATAACAACGCACTATCGTCACGTTAAAGGAAGTAGTCAAGTTTGGGAAGTCCGGGACGTTCTGGCAAATTTTACTAAACTCTGCATGAATAAAGAAACTACATGTTAAATGTCAAAATATTATTTAAAATCAAATTTGCAACATGACAAGACATTAACAATAGTACAAAATACAAATATTGATAAGATATCTATACTATTACAAAATAATATATAAAATACAGTACAGCACTCACTAACGATAGTGCTATCGGGTAGGTACCTGTAAGCATAGCATGCCTCAAGTGACCCCTATCAATAACTACCCTACAAATAACCTACATTTATAGCACAAATAAACTAAGGAAATCGCAAAAGTAAGCAATTGATACTATCGACAATGAATACATATAATATAAAGACAAATAATTGCAAAATATGAAGTAACAACAGATTTAAACAAAGAGTACTCTTTTAACAAGAACAATAAAAAAATTTAAAAAATCATCAATAATAATATTAATAATAGAAAAAGAAAAAGAAAAAGATAAAAAATAATTTAAAATGTAAAACTTGCAAACTAAACAAACCAAAATTGGGACAAGGACAATATAAAGTCAAATTAAATTATCAAAATCGCTATGTGGAAACAACGTTTACTAAAATGAAAATTATTAAATAAAAGAACACAATCCACCACATAGGGTGTACATTACTACATGAGCAAGTTAATCTGTTTCCCAAGCAAACTAATCGCACATATAACAACGCACTATCGTCACGTTAAAGGAAGTAGTCAAGTTTGGGAAGTCCGGGACGTTCTGGCAAATTTTACTAAACTCTGCATGAATAAAGAAACTATATGTTAAATGTCAAAATATTATTTAAAATCAAATTTGCAACATGACAAGACATTAAAATAGTACAAAATACAAATATTGATAGGATATCTATACTATTACAAAATAATATATAAAATACAGTACAGCACTCACTAACGATAGTGCTATCGGGTAGGTACCTGTAAGCATAGCATGCCTCAAGTGACCCCTATCAATAACTACCCTACAAATAACCTACATTTATAGCACAAATAAACTAAGGAAATCGCAAAAGTAAGCAATTGATACTATCGACAATGAATACATATAATATAAAGACAAATAATTACAAAATATGAAGTAACAACAGATTTAAACAAAGAGTACTCTTTTAACAAGAACAATAAATTTAAAAAATCATCAATATTAATATTAATAATAATAGAAAAAGAAAAAGATTACAGACAAAAAGTAAGCAGAGGTTATACAAGAAACTTCAAGTTAAAAATGCTTGATTAAAATTATTGATGTCAAATTTTAGAATACAGTCACAATAATTGACCCTAAAAAGATTAAATTTATGGAACAATTTACTTGCCTCAAAACCTCTGTCCACTAAGAGTCTGTATAGTAACCTAGCTCTAGCCCAAAAGTCATCTACTTTAGTGCAGATTTTACAAAATCTTATTAATTGGGAATAAAAACAATTATAAGTTATTTTACTATCGATATTACTACTAGGGAAAGGAAAGTTTATTACGTTAAAATTAAAATCATCAACTTTGTGATATACTTTAAGTATGCACTGTTCATTAACAATCTCTATATTTATATCAAGAAAATTTTCAACTTTATAATTTACGTTACATTGTGTGAGGGGAATAGAATTAGGGTAAATATGTTTAGCAACTTGATTAAAATTTAACAAATTGCAAACAAGAATATCATCAATATATCTACTATTATTACTTAACAGTTTAGCAAGTGCTAATTTTTCTGGAATTTTATTTTTCTTGCTACTGTCAACTAAATCTTTTATATATTTAAATTCTAAAGCAAGCAAGAATAAGTTTGCAATTAGAGGGCTAGCATTTCCACCCATAGGAATTCCTAATATTTGTTTGAAAATGTACGGCCCGAATCTAACATAAGTATTGAAAAGGAGGAATTTAAGGGCATCTTTAAGTTTAGTTCTATCAAAATATACAGAACTAGTGGGAGTAGAGCTAAGTGATGCATTATTAAAATATGTATAAACATTTATGAAATAATTACCATTCCTAACGAACCTGTCAAAGTGCAAATCTATAATAAAGCAAAGCTCTGAATATACTAAATCTAAAGGCAAATTGGTATACAAAGTTGAAAAGTCGAAGCTATGTACCGAGGTAACTTTCACAGACCTGTATTTTTTCACCCAATTTTGTTCATCCATTCTCTCCACATGTCCATACCATCCCAGTCTACTTGTACGCATCTCCTCGCTAATACTCTTTATACCTAAATGTCTCCTCAGCTCAACATTTGTTATTCTATTCTGTAGCCTGGCCTGAGAAGCAATGTAATTATAAATGCATAAAGACAAACATATGGATCCACAAATTGTTATGAGTGGGGTATAGAGATTATGGTATCCGACTGTGTACTGTATATATTTTGAAAGTGTAATTTCCGATAAATCTAAATGCATTTTTCCACATATAGATTTTGTTTAGTGTGTTATCGTTTTGATATTTTTTTAACTGTCTTAACCCGTGGAGCCCCGGCTAGTTTTGTAATGTTTGTTCACCAGAACCCGGCCGGTTTTCAATTTTTTTTGTTATTCCAGAAACAATAGCGAATGGGTTAGGAATGAAGGAAAAACCACGAAAAACCGCTCAAAAAGCTTAAAGAATGGTCCTACAGAGCCCCGAAAACATATTTTACAAGAGTAAAAAATTGAAGGCAATTACCCCAAAAAACCAGGTTATTGCGCGCTCACGCGCACGCACGTGGACTTTGAGAGTTTTCAACCATCGGCACGGTTGCGTGGGATACGTACACAGTTCCCATACAAATCTGAGCCCTCTTGAGTGGCTACACCTGAGGTTACGGTCGGCGCAATTAGGGTGACGCGCCAGACGCGTCTCTGGGGCTGTGCGTTACATACATCGCCGACGCGTCAAGACGCGTCGCTGGGGCTGTACGGGTTACTAGCGTAATGCATAAATGCGCGGAATTTTGGTGTGAGCATCCTAGGTTGGAGTCCTTGGAGTGCCACATGTATTTGTTGATTTCATTAATTGAGTTTAGAAGTGAAGTTGGTTGGTGAAAAAATATAAATTATTAGATTGGTTATTATGTATGTATTTATAATTTAAAATATTATTGTTTATTTAATATTGATTTTAAATACAGTAGTTTAAATGTATGTACAGTACAGTACAGTACATTACAGTATATAATGAGGTACAGACCCCATAGCTGTGGGTGACCGACTCCAGACAGAGCCTGGTTAGTAATAGGACAAAACTAGAGTAATGACAACCAGCACTAATGGGGCTAATGACTAAGAGGGTGTACGAGAGCGAGGTGGAGGGACAGAGAGGGAGAGGTAGACAAAATGAGAGGTGGAAGGATGGAGTGAGGAAGTACATGAACGAAGGCGGTGCTGGTTGCGGGGAGGGGCGTCGACTGACTGGGGACAGAGATGCATGGGGGCGGTTCGTTCGTGGCCACCCCTTCGGGGATCACGGCGTCGGGCAATAGATAGATAGATAGATAGAATAATGGGGCTTGTCTGAACGTGACGATAGTGCGTTGTTATATGTGCGATTAGTTTGCTTGGGAACCAGATTAACTTGCTCATGTAGTAATGTACACTCTATGTGGTGGTTTTGTGTTCTTATATTTCATAATGTTATTTTATTGAGCGTTATTTCCACATAGCGATTTTGATTAGTTCTTTTGCTTTTATCTTGTGTCGTCCCAGTTTTGGTTTGTTTATTTTGCAAGTTTTACAATTTAATTTTATAGCGTAATGCTTAGTGAACGGAATTTTTTGGGAGTATCCTAGGTTGGAGTCCTTGGAGTACCACATGTATTCATTACTTTCATTTATTTCATTATTGGTGTTTGATTTGTGTTGGTGGTGTAATAGTTTAGACGCTTATGTTCTGGGTATGGTGTCCCGAGTTGGAATCCCGGGAGGACCATATACTTTCATTGGTTTATTCAAGTGCATTGGGGTTTGTAGTTGATGATTAATGTTAAGAACGGGGTGTTACTTAATTTGATAGCGTAATGCTTAGTGCGCGGAATTTCGATGTGAGTATCCTAGGTTCGAGTCCTTGGAGTACCACATGTATTCATTAGTTTTATTTCATAAATGTTATTTTATTTAGCGTTGTTTCCACATAGCGATTTTGATAAGTTATTTGCCTTTGTATTGTCTTTGTCCAAGTTTTGGTTTGTTTAGTTTGCAAGTTTTACATTTTAATTTCATAAATATATTTTACTATAGCGTTGTTTCCACATAGCAAATTTGATTAGTTCTTTTGCCTATATATTGTCTTAGTCCCAGTTTTTGTTTGTTTATTTTGCAAGTCACAATTTACTAGATTAACTTGCTAATGTAGTAATGTACACCCTATGTGGTGGGTTGTGTTCTATTATTTCATAATTTTATTTTGCTGAAGCGTTGTTTCCACATAGCGATTTTGATTAGTTGTTTTGTCTTTTTACTGTGTTCGTCTCAGTTTTTGTTTGTTTATGTTGCAAGTTTTACATTATTTGATAATTTTATTTTGCTAAAGCATTTCCACATAGTTCATAGTTCTTTTGCCTTTATATTGTCCTTGTCCAAGTTTTGGTTTGTTTATATTGCAAGTATTGTATTACATTATAATTTCATAGTTATATTTTGCTTAAGCATTGTTTATACATAGCAATTTTGATCAAGTTCTTTAGTCATTATGCTGTGTTCGTGCCAGTTTTGGTTTGTTTATTTTGCAAGCTTTACATTACAACTATAGTAAGAGTCCCTTGTTGTATGTACTATATGTATGTACTGGTATATATATATATTCTGAGGCACATACCCATAGCTTGGGGTGGCCTACTTGTTACAGGGACTTAGTGGGTATTTACCATGAATCCCTAGACCGAGCTGGCCATGCTCTTCCTGTCTATCAATGACACGGTGTGGGATCGAAGTACAGACCTATCGATCAGCAACCATACACGCTAACGCCCATAGCACAGCCCGTGGAAACAGATTAACTTGCTCATGTAGTAATGTACACCCTATGTGGTGGATTGTGTTCTTTTATTTCATACATTTTATTTTAGTAAGATTTTTTTCCACATAGTGATCATAGTGATTTTGATAAGTTATTTTGCCTTTATATTGTCTTTGTCCAAGTTTTGGTTTGTTTAGTTTGCAAGTTTTACATTTTAAATTACCGGTATATTATTATTATAAATGTTTATGTTTGATTTACTTTATACAGTACCGTATATTTACTTTATATATATATTGACTAACCTGCCTTCGGGTATTTATATAATATGTTACTAACCGAGTGGTGACTGGCTGGGATATTTGGGCCTTCCCTACGGCCTGTGCGGGTAGAGGCTTGACTTATCAGGTTGTGGAAGACCCATTTATTCCGACGAGATAAGCCTTTTTTACACCACCCCTTTCTCTCTCCCTGTGTCTTATTCTTCTTCTCTTCGCACTGGTGGAAAGGGAAATCGTGGCAGATGACCATGTCAACGATGGCTCCTTGAAACCTCCGAGGGTCCTTGAGATACGGCTAGAGCGGTGAGATTGGATACGACCCCGACTGGTGCACCCTTGCCACTGCGAGGTATTAGATAGCTGACAGGGACCACCTCCATTTAACCCTCTGTGTACCGGTGATGTACTTTTCTTGATATTCTGGAAGGTATTAGATGATTTTGGCAGAATATAATGTATTGGACGATTTTGTTCAGCTTGGGAAGGACGTGTACCCATTAAAATGCTACAGACACTCTCAATTAATCGCAAGATCCAGGGTTCGAATCCCGAGTGGATTGTATGATTTTTTTCTCAATTGGCATGACTTGATTTAAATGGTCTCGATTAATCCTTTAAGCTACCATATATATCTTTCGTAAGCCTCCTAAGCTTCACAAAATCGTCTAAGCTGAAATCAAATGAAAAATACGTTGGCGGTACCGTATGGGTTTAGCTGTTTAGGACGCCTCAGTGCTTGTATAGATGATAGGGGATAGGTAATAGGGCTGGCTCTAGTGCCGGCTTAGCTATGTTCTAATATCTGTTGCCTTCTAGAGGACGCCGACAGTCGAGCAAACCTCGCAACCAAAATTGACCTAGACATCCTTGGGAATTTCTCACTTCTGTGTTGATAGCGTAATGCATAAATGCACGGAATTTTTGTGTGAGCATCCTAGGTTCGAGTCCTTGGAGTGCCACATGTATTTGTTGACTGTCGCTACTAATAGACATTTTTAATCAGTTCAAAAAGTTTCTCCAGTAATTAAGAAGCTTGATAGTATCTACTTAAGTATTTATAGTATCACAGATCCTTCTTAAACTTCAAAATTGTTTCTAAATATAGATAGAATATAATTATAGACCTAGAGAGTACAATTTAATATGTTATAAAGGCCAAATGTCTGACTATGATAGAAGCGCTACAAATACCACACGATGCAGGGTATGCTGTCAGGATCACAACAGGGAACAATGTACAGTACTGTAGTAAAAGAACACAAAATGAGAGAAGAAACCTCCGAGAAATGTGGCAACTGCAAAGAAGGCTACTGGGCATGCTACCAAAATGTACGGGAAAACTCTATCGTATTAAAAAACCCGAGAAACGGCAAATAATGTTCGACCTCCTGTTGTATCATTATTTGCTGGTTCTCGGGGTTTTTAATATGACTAGAGTTTTTCCGCACATTTTGGTAGCATGCCCAGTAGCCTTCTTTGCAGTTGCCACATTTCTTGGAGGTTTCTTCTCTCATTTTGTGTTTTTTTACTACAGTACATTGTCCCCTGTTGTGATCCTGACAGCATACCCTGCATCGTGTGGTATTTGTAGCGCATCTATGGTAGTCGGACATTTGGACTTTATAACATCTTAACCCATTCTGTACTCTCTAGGTCTATAATTATATTCTATCTATATTTTTTTTAATTAAAATGTAAAACTTGCAAACTAAACAAACCAAAATTGGGACAAGGACAATATAAAAATATAAAGTCAAATTAAATTATCAAAATCGCTATGTGGAAACAACGCTTACTAAAATGAAAATTTAAGAGAATTTTTGCAGTTTAAGAAGGATCTGTGATACTAAATATATTTAAATAGTTTGAAGCTTGTTAATTGCTGGAGGCCCTTTTTCAAGTGATTAAAATAGTCTATTAGTAGCCACAGTAAAGTTTAAATCACGGCACAGTACTGAAAAGTTTAACTGGAAACGCTATAGTGTATTAATTAAAAGTCGGCCAAAGCTCTTGAATACTACCCTCTAGACCTGATCACGTTCTTAGGAGATCTCCCAAGAAAAATTGACCTATGCAGCGTTGGGAACTTCTCAGCGAGGCGCTATGACATGGAGTTTATAGCGCCTCGGTGAGAAGTTCCCACCGCTGCATAGCTCAAAAATTTTCTTTGGAGTTCTCCTTAGAACGTGATCAGGTCTAGAGGTTAGTTTTCAAGAGGTTTGGCGTACTTTTAACGAATACACTATAGCATTTCCAGTATTTATTATCATGGTTTAATGTTTTTAATGATTACACTTCATAAATTAGTGAACAAAATGTTCTCTGCTTCAAAATTCCTCACTTGACCCCTTCACCGCCATTGTTATTTTCATTGTATTCTTGATTTATGTATGTACACTCGGTCAAAAAAGTATCTGCACCCCTACGCTGATCATCAGGTGTGTACAGCTCGATAGGGTTGGTACCTCTGCCTGCAACTATATCCGATCGTCTCTGACACACGGATATATTTGCAGGCAGAGGTACCAACCCTATCGAGTTGTACACACCTAATGATCAGCGTAGGGGTGCAGATACTTTTTTGACCGAGTGTACATACATAAATCCAGAATACAATGAAAATAATAATGGCGGTGAAGGGGTTAAGTGAGGAATTTCTGTTTTGTGTATTATGTTTCATATTTTTGTTTGCTAAATATTTTGTTCCACATACTGTATTGACTTTGATTAGTTGTTTTTTGTCTTTATATTGTGTCGTCCCAGTTTTGGATGATATTAAAATTGGCTACTGACTAACTTTAGGAATAAAATGCAAGTTGTTACATATATTTTCTTTTCTTTTCAGGTCAAGTGTTCCCATGATGTAGGAAAAATCTGTTGGCTGTTGCCGTGGTGGTATGGCTGCCTGGTCCCGGCCTCTACTGCTTTAAGAAATGTAAGTACTGTATATTCATAATCGTTTTGTTTTTGGTTGCTTAGATTATCATAATGTATGTTCCATCAATTGCGTGTATTCAATCAAGTTCCAGTTACTTAAGCAGTTGACTTTTGTTGATGCTTTTAATAAACCAGTGAAGTCGCACCTATTTCTGAAGGCTTATGATACTGCGGATCATAGAGTTACTGTACTGATGACTATAAACATATATTTTTTGTTTGAAAAATTGAAGTTAATGCGAGCGCTCGTGAATCATCTTTGTTGGCGCTCGTACAATACAGTACCAGCCTATTATTATTATTATTATTTACAGTTGTTGGATTTGTCGTGTACGGTGGCGCTAATAAGTCATGTCCCAGCTGTCATTACGTTTGGCTCGCTCTGTGCTGTATTAATGTCTGTCAGATGTTGAATAGGGTGGGTAAGTGTAGGAACATGTTTGTATATTTCACTCGATATGACGAAATGAAGCTTTGATATTGCTGATAGCAATTATTGATCAAAACATACTTTGTGCCGAGACATGACTTATTAGCGCCACTGTACTTTGTCGTGTACTATTACCGGTATGCATTTCTATGGTTGGTGTTTACTTGTGAATATTTTGATTGTATTGTTCTTTGCTTGGGCACTTTATATATTGGTTAGACACTTATGTTTTTCAGTATGGCTTGATTTGAGTAGTTTGCTTTGTCATTGGAACTCTCTCCCATAATCAGTATTTCCCTGTTCTTATGATTTCAATTGCTCCGTGTGTCCTGGCATTTTGGTTCGTCCGTCCCTTGATTTTGGCCCTGTCACTCTTTGAACTCTGAGGAAGACACTCGCTACAGGCAGTTTTGCTTTTTGTCTCCCTCACTCATATAGAAAAAAGCAAATAGGTTTTGCTTGTGTATGGGTATATATTTGATAAGTTCTTGTTTGCTTGAATAGTTTACTTTGATATTTTCTCTACTTGTGAAATGCCTCCTGTTGTTGCTCCCTTTTCTTTGCTTGTCAGTTTTTTAGTTTTATCAATTGTCATTTGTTTGGATATTATGTTAGTTTCCCGAATGTTTAGCGTTATGTTGCTTTAGTTGTTTATCTTATATTGTTTGCTTTACCCCTTCATGATTGACACATCTTGACAGTACAGTAACTTGACTATCATTGTACATTGTTCTTGTCCGTTAACCCTTTGAGTAGCAGAAGTAACTTGGCTATCATTTTGCATTGTTCTTGTCCGTTAAGCCTTTGAGTAGCAGAAGTAAGTTGGCTATCATTTTGCATTGTTCTTGTCCGTTAACCCTTTGAGTAGCAGAAGTAACTTGGCTATCATTTTGCATTGTTCTTGTCCGTTAACCCTTCGAGTAGCAGAAGTAAGTTGGCTATCATTTTGCATTGTTCTTATCCGTTAACCCTTTGAGTACCAGAAGTAAGTTGGCTATCATTGTACATTGTTCTTGTCCGTTAACCCTTTGAGTAGAAGTAACTTGATCATTTTGCATTGTTCTTGTCCGTTAACCCTTTGAGTAGCAGAAGTAACTTGGCTATCATTTTGCATTGTTCTTGTCCATTAACCCTTTGAGTACCAGAAGTAAGTTGGCTATCATTGTACATTGTTCTTGTCCGTTAACCCTTTGAGTAGCAGAAGTAACTTGGCTATCATTTTACATTGTTTTTGTCCGTTAACCCTTTGAGTACCAGCGATGTGTGCTAGATTTGTATTGTGGCTATATTTTGACGATTGGTGGTTAAAAGGGTTGGTAGAGATATTATTGAAGCCTTATTTTTTGCTAGAGGTCCTTCCTAAGCTGAATAAAGTAGTTAAAAGAGTTGGTTGAGATATATTGAAGCCTTATTTTTTGCTAGAGGTCCTTCTAAGCTGAATAAAATAGTCTTCCTGTCAGACAATTATAAAAAGGACCTCTGGTATTGAATGAGTTGATGTTGCTTATTTTAATATGTTTGAGTTGCTTATCTGTTATGCAGTGATTTTGATTTGTTCTTTATATTGTCTCATCAGTTTGTTTATTTTGCAAGTTTAGGTCGATTGGTTTGAATATTTGCTTTACTTCATTTCTCAAAACAAAAATTGTTAAGTCATTATTGTTTGTGCATTTAGTTGTCTTGAACATAGTCATTAGATACCTGTTTATGCTTGATTTCCCTTTAATTTTGTTGCTCAAGCAGTTTCCACAATGTTCTTTTGTCTTTATATAGTTTGTTTGTTTATTGTGCAAGTTTTATATTATAATAATTGGTTTTGATTGGTAATATTTGTCTGAGGAATGATAGGCTATATAATTGATTTGTTTCCACATAGCAATTTTGACTTTCTCAGTTTGCTTAGTTTGACATTTTAATTTATTGATGAAACATTGCTTAGCAATATAGGTATGGCATATTTACTTAGGTCCTTACTATGTTGTATTTCTCAGTACCAATAATTGATGCCTTCTTAGCAGTAGCCTTTGAGACAGCCTTTGAGTAACTGTCTATGTGGTGCGATGCATAAGGTGTTGATTTTCGGTGTGAGCATCCTGGATTCGAATCCACGGACTGCCACATGTGTTTGTAAATTTCATTAATCGATTTTAGGAGTATAGTTGGTTGTTGGAAGGAACATAATAATTTGTATAATTAATTATCAGTATATGCTCAGGCAGGCCCTTACTATGTTGAATTTCTCAGTACCAATAATTGAGGACTTTTTATTTGTATAATTAACTATCAGTATATGCTCAGGCACATTCACTTTTATTAATATTTACAGTTTAATATGTGACTCCATATTGGTAAATGTACTGATGCCAGTCTCTAAGCCACTCAGAAATGTATATTCTTGTTAAGTCCATGATTATTTATACGCATCAGTCACTTGAACCAGTTGTCCATTGTATCCATGAACTTTGGAATTTTATTAAGTTATTTCCATAGCAATTTTGATTAGTTCCTTTGAGTCTATCTTGTGTAGTCAGTTTTAGTTTGTTTATTTTGAAAGTTTTAAATTATAATTTGGCAAAGCCAAATGTTACAAGGTTTATTGAGAAAAGTATACCAGGTCAATTTTATTAGACAGAAATAACAATAAGTTTTAAAGATTTTGTTAATTATAAAGTTTATAATAATCATTCATAAAACATAGTCACGTCAAAGAAATTACAGTAAAACCTTTTAGTAACTTAAGTTATTTTGACGTTAGTCTTTGGAAGTTTTAATTTTTAATGTCCAATGACTTTCCTGGTTTAAAGTTATGCTTGAATTGTATAGTAATCAATTGAAAGTATATCATTGTCACCGATGCTTTAAAAATCTATAATTGTTGTGATGTATTGAAAGTGATCAAATGTTATCTATTTAAAAACGGCAGACTTGTTGATAATCCCAAAGCCTAATGTTTGTAAGTAATGGAACTAGTAGTTACTAGAAGTACATTAAGTGAAATATAAGTAAAGTAGAAAGGTGCTTTAAGACTTGAGGAATTCTATCACAATTAACAGTCCTGTAATATTTGGAAATATATATAGTAAAAGTTTTGAATACCATATCTTGTTTTATTATAATACATGTAATAGGATACAGTTTAGAGTATTTTGTTAGTAGTAAAAACAAAATTTCAAAGTTAAAAAGTCAAAACAATGAATGGAATTTAGTATTCAGTTAGCTTTGTTGCAAAATTTTGCCAGTCCGAGCTCCGAACATATCAGAACTGTGGAGCTTTGTTGCAAAATTTTGCCAGTCCGAGCTCCGAACATATCAGAACTGTGGACATGCAAAAATTTCCAAAGTCCAAACCACCAAATGTTTTCAAAGTCCAGTCATAGACTGGACTCAGGAAAAATTTTCATTGGTTTGGACTTTGAAAAATTCAGTTCAGATATGTTCAGCAAAAATTTTCAAAGTGAAACTTTAAAAAATTTCAGGTGTAAACTTGGGAAAATTTCACAAGTCCAGTCTGATGATCAGAACTAGACTTGTGAAATGTTCCAAAGTTTACACCACTGAAATTTTGCCAAGTCCGACTTTGAAAAATTTCAGTTACCCCCAGAAATTTCCTAAATCCAGCCTCAGAGGCTGGACTTTCGCAATATTCTGGGGGAAATCAGTCAAAAGTCTATGGGGTGAAACCCAAACATTTCACACCGCAAAAACTTTTCTATATCAAGATTCTTGCTGGCAATTTGTGGAGGTTTCTACTTAACTAACCAGATTTTGACCAGAAACTCTGTGCATTTCAAACCTAACCTCACATAGCCATCCTAGTCATTGGCTCAATTAACCCTTTCAGTACTGTCACTACTTATTCTAGCTAACCTCAAAAGATATTAGTCAGCTTAGGAAAGAGGTCCTTTCTAAGCTGATTAAAATCATCTGAGACTAGCCAGTGACAGTACCAAAAAGGTTAATAGAACTCATGACAAGCATGGGCTATGGAGGTTAAGTTTGAAATGCACTGAGAACACATGCAACCCAGAATAAACAGTACACAACCAAAGACTTTGTCAGAGAAACATTACTTGCAATCTTAAGACCAGACAAATAATGAAGGCTCTGAACTTTATCATTTTGCTTCTCGAACATTCAACCACATTACTTAAAAGAACTTTGGTTTAGCACTTTCAGTAATGATGGTTGAACATATCCAGAGTTCATAATGATCCTTTGGTTGTCAAACTGTTCATTCTAGGTTGCTAAACTTTATATCATGAGTGTGCAGTATATAAATATGGTAAACTATCACATAACAGCCAAAGAAACTTAATGATTTATAAAGTCCATAAACAAATCTTAGTAAAATATCTGTATATGGTAACAAATGTATTACTTTTATCATGCAGGTTATTTATGAAAATAATATTACTTTCTTTGCATGTTAAGTGATATTTTCACTTACCATGCAAACAAAGTATGTATTTTCATAAATGGCATATGCATCATAAAATAATATATTTTTACCAATTTAAATACTTTAAATCAACCAGCTATTTTTAAATCTTTAAGGTATTTTGGCAGATTTTTTTCAGTCAGTGATAGACAAAACCACATTTAAATATGCAAACCCAAGATATAGTTTTAAACCTACATAAATGCAGCCAAACCATTGCTTACATGATACAGTACACTCTTAAGGAAAAATAAGTACACCAATGGAATCGTGAACCTTTAACCCTCATAAAAGAATAAGTCATGCTGGCTAAGGAGAAATTTTATGCACTTCAGGAAAACTTCTAGGAATAATAAAGTATAAAACTCCATTAGACCCAGATCCTTCCAAAGCTTAATAAAATCATCCAATAACCAGAATTAACAAGTCATGCTGGCTAAGAGAAATTCTATGCACTTAAGGAATAATTAAGAGCATAAATGCCAAAATAATTCCAAAGCAACATAAAATAATCAAATATCCAGAATTAACTTACTCATATTTATCAAGGGGCTGATAAGAACTCAGTAATTATAGCAGTAAATATATAAAGGCCAAAATTCTAAACCAATTCAAATATGATGCACTTTGGGAATATTGGCTAGCATTAAATTATATTCAGCTTAGGAAGTACCACATCAATCTCAAGGGTTAATAAATTACTATTACTCCTCCCATTGCTAGTCTTCCTAAGCTGCATATAATAGTCAGGTAACCAAAATTAACTTAGTGATTCATATTCATCAATGGGTTAACTAAAAAGGCTAAAGTAAATAAACTATTACCACACCTATTTCCTGGTAAACTCTTCCAAACTTAGAGAAATCTCACAAACTGATTACCCATTATTAATCTTAGTGGCAAAGATATCTGGCTTAATTATAATACAAGACTTATAATTGACAAATATTCTTTACCATTAACATCAATAAAAGGGAATCAAGCATGAGATTTTCATAATTTGGGAAGAGTCAGCCAGGGAATAGGATAAAAAACTTTCAGCCCATTTCTTCTAGCCTTTTAGAGTTTCAAGAAGGTTGGCCTATCATATATTAAAATACAGAACAAGATTTGTAAACAGTCTATTTTCTTTGCAATATCAATATAAATACCATCACAAAAATCAAGGGACATAAATATATATCAAAATGCACAAGTACATTTCCATAAATATTTAATCTCACTTAGATTTCAGTGGGCATTTTCTATTAATATAACTATTTAAAACACTGCAGACAAATCGTATGCTGTACCCTAAATTACTTTTTCTCAAATAGGTTCAATAGATTCCATAGCATGTACTTATTTATGGCTAAAGAGTATCTCAACGGAATAAATTTTAGAATGTGCAAACTTTTAGTGATGTCAGGTACAGTCCTTGACAAAATCTACTAAAGTATATAGAGTAAAATAATTTCTACTTCATATATTTTCATTTTGGTATATATATTAAAAGATTATTTTAAGTATCGATTTGGTTAAGTCCCCGATCATCAGGACACCCACGCTACCCCAGCTCTTGAGCAAGGAGTGTATGGTGGTGAAAACAATAATTTTGAAAGCATATATAATTTTCCTCTTAAATATACCACGACTTATATTTTCAGAGGAAATTACATTGCCTTCATAAATCAATACTGAATTAGTCTTCAAACATATACCAAATAATGCACATTCTAAAATATCATTCCATTAAAGATTTCATTACTGTATTATGCAGTTGTAGAAAAATATGCATAACTTCTATATCCAGTATTAATAAAGACAACTTTGAGTACCGGTAGACATAATAGAAAAATTACAAAACTTTTAAATATTGCAAAATTTCTAGTACTTCTATTTTATTTTTATTCTTTTAGGAAAATTGCGATTGGGCCTGAGTATATAGATAGCATTTTTCCTGCTCAGTCTCAAGTTGGCCAACCCCACCTATGGGGTATGTGCCAGAGTATATACAAATTCCAAAATTAATTACTTTAAATGCAAAGTATTTTGACAAACACTAAGATTTAATTAAATTTTAATTTCCATTTGGGCTCGGTCTCAAGTCTGCCAACCCCAGCTATGGGGTATGTGCCTAAGTATATACATAAATACCCAATTTCATTAATTTAAATTTTCAGTCTTTGGACAAATGCTCATATATTCCAAAAATGATATTTATTTAAATGTTAAACTCCCTGTGCGGGCTCTGTCTCAAGTCGGCAAACCCAAACTATGGGGTATATTACCAGAGTATAATTTAATTACTTTAATTTCCAAGTCTATTTTGCAAGCAATATTTTGTTATGAATTTCTTTCTATTGAAGTCTCAAGTTGTCAATATTAAAACTCAATCAGAATAATTATGAATCGTCTACAACTGCATCTCAAAAAGTAAACTTTAATCATCTACACAAACAGAACTTGCACCTTAAACTTTCAGTATACAATTACTTCCTTTATTCTGGCTAATAGATTATTTCTTCAGCTTAGGTAGGGCCTGTGAGAGTCAGAAGGTTGATCTAGTCATTGCCCTTTACACTCTCAAAGGTCTCTCTTAAACTGCTCAAATTTGTCAAAAAGCCAGAATATGGAAAAATATATTGCATTCCAAAAGGATTAATACACCATGGGTTAGTGACATTTTTAGCTCTATGTTAAACAGACAAATAAATACATAAATCATAAATATAACAAATAAGCCCTTTACAAATGTAGTAATCATTGTATAAAACTATGTATGAACTAAACCTATACCAATCCTACTAATCATTCAATAAAACTATGAACTAACTAAAAGCCTATTAATTATACCTGATGTAGTAGTAATTCTATAAAACTATGAACTAAATCCCTATTGATTATACCTATAACTAAAATCTAACTTTCATACTGTACTATAGACCAAGGCATCACTATCTCCATCAGTCTTCCCTAGTACCATAAAACAATCCTTATTACCATATTTAGTACAGTACTGTATTAATAACTACTCTTCTCATAACCTATAACCAAGTTTGAGCCATAAGCAAAAATAACAAATGTAACCTTCACATTCAAAGTATTTTAAAGATATATACCGTAAAATGTATAACTATTTTTCAATCCTCCCTCCTAAATACAACTATATATCCCATATATGTACAGTATTCCCAATGACCAATTACAGTTTACAGAAATCTACACTAATCTGACCACAAATTTACTTTCAGATAACTGGTACTGTACTAGAGAGTAATAGAAGCTAATATTTCTAGCATTTGGGAAGAGTCAGCCAGGGTATCTTATTTTATAGGCAAATTCCTCAGAGCATCAGTCATATTTTCATCCCAAATTATATAGATTACACTAGTCTTACACTTCACTGGACTTTATATAAATGACAAAGTTACTTTCTTCAGGCTAACATTTGTTATTGAATTCTTAGCCTTCCAGCCTATTAAACTACTTTTCAAAATTTATAGAGACCATTAATCCACTTTACTCAGCTTAGGAAGGATCTAATGTTATAAATGGACAATTAAGGTTTGCTTCCATTCCTAATGTATTTTTTAATTACTTCAGGTAATTTACTCATTACACCACTAGGTAAATCTTTTACTTATACATTTAATTTATAATTTAAAAGCTTTATACAAACACTTCACTTAGGGATACTGCATTTGCAACTATAATATATAGTACTGTATATTCTTCAAGAGAGTACCGTATCAAATAAAAAAATTGACTGCAAACTTATTTCAGTTATTTGCCTATTATTATTAGTTATTCAGTCTCACAAACTAGAATTGAGTTTCACTTACGCCAAAATTGCTCTTGCTTTATAAAATTTCAAACTTTATTGCTAATTGCTATTTTGACAAGTACTTGGTCTTTATAGTCATTTGTGTTTTGGTTTCTTTTGCAAGTTTTACTTTCAAATTTCTAACTAAGCTGCCAGACTAATTAAAAAACATTAAAGACTACAGTATATAGAATCAATCATTATCAGATCTTTTACCAAACTTATTCCTAGCATATTTTACTATTTATAACTAGTCACTACTACAACTAGGTACTTCTATTTTCAGCCTAACCCTATCCATTGAACAATACAGCATATCAAAATGTATAATGGGCTTAGATGGTATATATACAATTCACATCTCATATTTTTCTTTATTTACCAATGGAGCAAAAAATGTCAAAAACTTACAATAGTGCATTAAAATCAGCGTCGGTAAAATAAATTAGGTTAAAGCTTGGATACTGCACATAAATTCCTTTCCTTAACTTAGGACAGTTAACGAAAGCAACTAATCAGTAACCAAAGCTCTCCCATTCACTTTTACCTTGCCAAGTTCGATTTGTATAAATTTACTCCGTTAGCAATGTTTACAGAACCCTTACAAACTTAAAATATTTCCAAAACACCAGGATGGAAATTCTTTTAAGTTAATAAACACCTTCAGGATTAGGAAGCGTTCAGTTTATTCGATCATTAAATGCTTTTATTCACCTTACGAAGGATCTATGGATTCATATTTTGTCACCAACCAACTTTACTTCTAAACTCAATGAAAAATACATGACACACTCCAAGGATATTACTAAAGTAAATTTAATTAAAAATACTGTACATGTGGCACTCCAAGGACTCGAACCTAGGAGACACAGAAATTCTGCACATTTATGCATTACGCTATAAAGACCGTTAAAGAATTATGCACAAGGCTACGATATATTGGGTAGATTTGAGTTGCCAAAGGCCTTCCTAAAACACAGAAATTATATAAAGATCTAATAAACTTTATGCGCATCTTAATACCGAGGGAGCAAAGACTCTCCAAACATTGCTTCCGAAGGAATATAAATGATACCAGTGGAACAATTAATACCCCGAAGCTAAGCCTACATAAACAAACTCTCAACGTTCATCCCTAGATCCCGGGCACCTCGGGGGCAGGACCTGACGTTCGGAATCACTACTTATTGACAACCTTGTTGCGTACTAGCAGGAGACTTTTATGAATGACCGTACTAGTTTTCAGGCTGCAGTCGTGGGCCCGGAATATACTCAAAAAAACAAATAAAATAAAAGTTCTACAGCTAAAAACATTAAATTTAAAGTTACCCTTCCTAGCATAATCCCATCCCCTATCTCCCAGAATATACTAACAAAACAATAAAAATAACAGTAATAAATCTAATAAGTACCACCCCATTTAAATAAAAGTTATAAATCTAATAAGTAACACCCCATTCTTATCAATTACAAACTCAAATTTACTTTAATAAACTGATGAAAGCATATGGTCCTCCCGGGACACCACACCCAGAACATAAGCACCTTAAGCCAATACACCAACAACTTTACTTCTAAACTCAATGAAATCAACAAATACATGTGGCACTCCAAGGACTCGAACCTAGGATAGTCACACCAAAATTATATTTTAATTTTGAAGTTAACCCACCCACCCAAAACTATTCTCCCCCACCCGAGAGATATGCTCCGCGGTTCCAATATTCAATATGTGAACTAACTAACTGCATTCAATCCCCATTTCAGGGTAGCAGTACTGTATAAGGGGCAGATCCCTTCTAGCACTCCTCCATTCACATTCTGGATTAGTAGATAGGTTACAGGATTCAATTTTTGGCAAGATTCGGATATCATCTAAAATAACTTTAATTTTACTTTCATCACAGCTACCCTTAGACAGTTTTATTAAGCTTAGGAAACATCAGTACGAATCAAATACGCTTTGATGCCATAGACCCTTCATAAACTGAATAAAATTGAAGGAAAACTACAATAAAGCAGGAATTACAGTCTGGATTTAAATTTAGTGAACACTTTTCTATAAATTTCTGATAACCATTCACTGAAGTCCCCGATCATTAGGGCACCCACCCTAACCCAGCTATAAGTCAGCAGGGAGTACATGGTGGTCAAAACTGCATCAAATATAATACTTAGCCATTTTGATTAGTGGTCTTAGCGTTCCTTAAGTTGTTGGTTTATTTTGAAAGTTTTACATTATAATTTAAGTTAAAAAGATAGTTCAACTTTCTTACATTTGCCCCATTTTTATAACTTTTTATGTAATTTAGAAGAAATCGGCCTTTGGCCGAGCCATTTTTCTACCGAAAAAGGCACCAATTTATTTTGAGTGTCTTTAGTATTTATTTACACCTTTGAGGTCAAAGGAATTTTTTATTAATTTATATTTTTTCACCAAAACTTTACTTCTAAACTCAATGAAATTAACAAATGCACGAGACTCTCCAAGGACTCGAACCTAGGATACTCACACCAATATTCCGCACATTTATGCATAATGCTATCAAGACAATTAACATGAAAGGTCATAAACGTTTAAGTATTACGCTATCAAATCATGCCAAAATATTACAAACCTTCGTAACCGTACCTATTCTTCCATCACTATCACACCGTTAATAAAGTATCCTAATTGTCCACTAGTATCATTTTTTAATGTTTACCCTGTAAGCATATCATTTGGCTACATTCATGTTTATAGAGGATATATCACGTTAGGCTGCATTTAGAGGTTTTAATAGAAATGGGGGAGGGGGAGGGGGGATTCAGGGCGCTACAGGACAGACCGTCACTTTCAACGTCAATACTAATATTCGCCGCGCTCCCTTCAAGGTCCAGTACTAACGGCTCATACTTTCTCTAACATTTTACTGATGAATAGGCTGTCCGCATAGGCCCAGAATATACTAAAAATAAATTACAGTACGCTACGTCAATACTCATATCCGCCGTGCTCCCTTCAAGGTCCGGTACTAACGGCGGATACTTTCTCGAACATGTACAGACAGTCTTTATAGGCACAGCGTATACTAAATTATTAAGTATGGCAAATTTTCTATCAAAATCTGTACGAAGGGTACTTTTTAAGCTTGATTGAAGTCTAGAGCAAACCAAATTTTTTCTATCAAATATTTTTTTTTTTTTTTTTTGTAAAGTTGGATTGAAAGTCTACAGAGCAAACCAAGAAATTTTTCATCAAACTGACATTTTATCTATCGATTTTTTTTTTTTTTTTTAAAGTTTGATTGAAAGTCTACAGAGCAAACCGACATTTTTCTATCGAAAAATGCACAGTGCTTTTTTTAAGCTTGATCGAGGTCTAGAGAGCAAACAATGTAATACAAAATAAATAAGCAATTAACCCGTACAGCCCCAGCGACGCGTCGGCGATGTATGTAACGCACAGCCCCAGAGACGCGTCACCCTAATTGCGCCGACCGTAACCTCAGGTGTAGCCACTCAAGAGGGCTCAGAATTGTATGGGAACTGTGTACGTATCCCACGCAACCGTGCCGATGGTTGAAAACTCTCAAAGTCCACGTGCGTGCGCGTGAGCGCGCAATAACCTGGTTTTTTGGGGTAATTGCCTTCAATTTTTTACTCTTGTAAAATACGTTTTCGGGGGCTCTGTAGGACCATTCTTTAAGCTTTTTGAGCGGTTTTTCGTGGTTTTTCCTTCATTCCTAACCCATTCGCTATTGTTTCTGGAATAAAACAATTTTTTGAAAACCAGCCGGGTTCTGGTGAACAAACATTACAAAACTAGCCGGGGCTCCACGGGTTAAACACGCCGCTCTATAGATAATATTTCTTATTTTATTTTAAGCCCTGGGAGTCTTTTTCTAGACTCAGTGGTCTGGTTAAACAAACTTAATTCATTTTAGCAAGCATTTTCTCCAGTGATTTTGAAGTTACTTTGACTTTATATTGACTCAAAGTTTTGGTTCGTTTAGTTTGCAAGTTTTACATTTTAATAAGCAAATAAATAAGCAGTTTTATAGATATTAATAATAAATACAATGGGGAAGGTGACCGAGTATATAGATAAAGATTTAAGTACTGTGGGACCAGTTATTACTTTTAACTGTTCATTTGCTAATGGCAATGGCGAAGATTTAGGGAACCGATTGTAAAAGAAATATATTCTAATTCAGTGCACGCTCATTTTATTTAATTATTTTATAGCTTTGTACTTTTATGTTTAATTTCCGATAAATTTTAATGAGTTTTACCACATACAGTATAAGAAACCCCACCTTATATTATAAGGTGGGGTTTCTATTATTTGTTTGGTTTGCAAGTTTTGCATTTTAATTTTAAACTTATATTAACCCTCTCCGACATATGGCGCGATTTTGAGCCTATTAGGGATACTTTAAAGCCTTTGTTACCATCAGGGGTATTTAGAAACCTTTAGTTTAGTTACTTCAACCTCTGCAGTTGTCTTTGAGTTAGCTGTGTTGAGCCTATTAGGGATACTTTAAAGCCTTTGTTACCATCAGGGGTATTTAGAAACCTTTAGTTTAGTTACTTCAACCTCTGCAGTTGTCTTTGAGTTAACTGTGGGCAGAAAACTAATTTTGGAGAGGTAAATTATAACAGTGAGAGAACTCCATTTCTTATTGCTAATCTGGCAACCTCTGCATCATATGAGTCTGAAGGGGTTAATTTGAACAGTAACTTTTAGTTACATTTAAAGTTTTATATATAAAATTTATTGCTAATGCAATACCGAAGATTTAAAAGGAACATTGTAATTCAGTCCAGTCATTTTATTTCATATTAGAAGTTTGTGGTTTTCAAAGTTTAAATTCCGATAATTTTACATTAATTTTGACACATTTCTGTTAGTGCGCTTCGATAATTTTAAATTTTAAAGTTACTTTTATTAATATGAACAGTACTTTGTTTCAAAGTTAGGCTATATATTTTAATTGCTGTACAAAGTATCCATACTTGAAAAGTTTGCTGGATTGCCCACTTTAGATAGATTAATTATATAGTCGCTTTTACTTTGCCAGAAACAAGTCTAATTCTATACAAAACTATCCAGCAATTTTAATATTACTTTACTGCACATTTACTCTTAATTTCATAGATTTATTTATACTTTTAATTTTCCTATTTTATATTTAGCGTGATTTCTATTACTCATTTTGACTTTAATTTGAATTTGTCCCAGTTTTAGTTTGATTATTTTTAAAGTTTTAAAATTAATTATCTATATATTTATCTATACAGTATTATTACTTAGTTTATTAAGGGAGAGGAGGGGAGGGGGGAGCGGATCATTCTTAACCAACATAGTCAGACTAATTTCAACAAGGGACTTTAATTTACAACCAACAAATCCAACATAACATAAATATATCCTATCTAACTTCACGAACCTTATTGAACAGAAGCGATGTGTGTGGAGAGTTGAAGATAGACGATTGGAGATCCTAGCGACTTTAATCTTCAGACGTTGAGCTTGAAATAATCTTGAGACGTTGGGAAGGTCTTGGTCAGCTGTACGATCCTTGTGCTGTAAAGCGTAGACAAAGGTTAGTGGATTCCATGCTATATAGATGTGGATATACATGCATCAAATTTTAAGACCGAATGCTCCACACATACGTGCAGTTTCAGGCTCTTGTCCTAATGGCGGCGTTCCAGGCAACCCTGTTAAGGGCTGCTCCACTTTTCAATTTTTTGGATTTGAAATCGGCACGTATAGTCTGATCACAAATTTGTTTTAAAATAATAATTTCCGATCAATTTAAATGCAAGTTTTTCACTTATTTTGTTTAGGGCATTTCGATAATTATTAATTTTAAAGTCTTAAAATTAACAGATAGCTCAAAAGTTACCATTCAAATTAAAGAAAAAAAAATCCTACCCAAAGCTTTTACCTGTACTCTAAAATAATTATTTTCATTAAAAGTTACTTAATTCTTTACCATCAACATCTATACCTCCAAAACAATAAGTCAAATTATACCGGTAGCTATAATAACCTATTATGTTCTCTCCACCAACCAACCAACTCTACTCCTAAAATCGGTGATGGGCTGCTCTATCAGAGTGAGAACTGAGTGATCTCTGCCATACCCATAGCTTACTCTGACTGTTCCTTTTACTTTTATATTTTCTAGATCTCAAGTGACGGCGTCTCTTCTGTGGATTGACCTCCCAGTCTACCTAGATTGGAAGCCAAAGCGTCACATTTTTTTCCTTTGCCCCTCAACTTTCTCTTCATAATTGCCGAGGGGCACAGGGCCCTGGGTGGGGCTTTGATTTCCCGGGCGTTTCCGCACCCTCCTCAGCTCCCAGCCATGGAGTGGCTTCGGTCACCCAGGCTTTATTCTGGTCGGCAGTGAGGGTTCTGTGGGGGCGCAGGGTTATGGCCTTGCTCGGGGCCTTGGGGCTGTTCGGCCAGGCAGCTTTGGGAAGAACAACAACAACAACAACGAACTCATCAAAATAAAAACTATTGAAACGACAAAACACTAAACAAAATCTATATGTGGAAAAATACATTTAAATTTATCGGATATTAAACTTTGAAAACAACAAACTTATAATATCAATAATATCCACCAACCAACTTCACCTCCAAACTCAATCAATGAAATCAACAAATACATGTGGCACTCCAAGGACTCGAACCTAGGATACTCACATCGAAATTCTGCGCACTTATGCACTACGCTATCAAGACGGTTAACAAAATATGCACAAGCCTACGATTTATTATGTAGTTTCGAATCCTGCATATCAATATCATACGATAACACAAAACTAAAACTAAATTCCCAATGCCTCAGCAAAACTCAACAAGTAACCGTAATAATAAAGAGGATGACAAACCGGAGCAATTTTGTTTAACCCGGTGAGCCCCAGCTAGTTATTAATAAATGTACCACCAGGGACCAGCCGGTTTTGATTTTTTTTCTTTTTCCCAGAAACAATAGCGAATGGGTTAGGAATGAAGGAAAACCCACGAAAAACCGATCAAAAAGCTCAAAAAATGGTCCTACAGAGCCCCCGAAAACGGATTTTACAAGAGTAAAAAATTGAAGGCAATTTCCCCCAAAAAACATGTTTTTGCACGCTCACGCACACGCGGTTGGACTTTGAGAGTTTTCAACCATCGGCATGGGTGCGTGGGATACTTACACAGTTCCCATACAAATCTGAGCCCTCTAGGTAGAGCCACTCTGAGCCTTACGACTGAGCAATAAGGGTGACTCGTCAGGCGAGTCGCTGGGGTTTGGCGTTACATACATAGGTGACTCGTCAGACGCGTCGCTGGGGCTGGCCGGGTTAAAGACTCAAATTAATATGAGAAGGAATAATGTAAAACTTGCAAAATAAACAAACCAGAACTGGGACGACACAAGATAAACACAAAGGAACTAATCAAAATCACTATGTGGAAATAACGCTTAATAAAATCAAATTTGAAATAAAAGAACACAATCCACCACATTGGGTGTACATTACTACATGAGCAAGTTAATTTGTTTCCCAAGCAAACTAATCGCAAACATAACAACGCACTATAGTCACGTTAAAGGAACTAAACATGAACAATACATTATCATCAAAACAACAGTAAAAATATAGATTCATCATCATAATCATCATAAAATCTGACGCCTCGCTTCCAGAGGAAGCACCCCAAAAGGGATGGCCATGGCAGTTTAGGTGTGTTGGTAAAATTGTCTAGATGGTTGAAAGATCGGAGCTCCATAACTCCTCTTTCGGGTATGGTGTAAATCCTATTCCAACAAACATACCTTATGGGAAAAATAGCTTATGGTAGACACCTCGAAAAAAAAAATCCTAATTTTGAATTTTTTTGCCCTAAATACCAACCAAAAGTGGATTAAATCATGAACAATACGACAGAAAAAAATTCATATTTTTTCACCAACAAACTTTACTTCTAAACTCAATTAATGAAATCAACAAACACATGCGGCACTCCAAGGACTCGAACCTAGGATACTCACACCAAAATTCTGCGCATTTATGCATTACGCTATCAAGACAGAAAATACACCGAAAACGAGAGCAAAAATAATTGAAGACTCAAAACATCAAACTAAAAAACATAAACAAACAAGTGAATGTATTTTGAATGTGATATGGACCATCAGGGTGTACTGTATGCCCTATACTGTACTGTATACATCTCTTTGTGTATGGAATAAAAAATCTATCTATCTATCTATTTACTCAGGCCGAATCCCCACTTTTCCTGGGGGGGGCGACTCAAGACAGAACAAGAACAGGGACAACACAAAACACAACAGAAAACAACGAACACACAAAAACAAAACACATATTCACACACATCTAGGTCATCCAGGAGAAGAACCCAGAAACAAAAAAGTAATAATAATAATAATATAAACTGCCATTGTCAAGGTGTTTCTTGGTTGGAGGCGAAATCTGAGTGACCGGTGAATCAGAAATCCAAGCGTCACTTGCGCAAGCTACGTCCGCCATCTTTAATGTCGTCAACACTAGCCAAGACGCTCTCAAGTCCACCCGCCTTTTACTTGCTTATTTGTTAATTAAAATGTAAAACTTGCAAACTAAACAAACCAAAACTTGGACAAAGACAATATAAAGGCAACATAACTTATCAAAATCGCTATGTGGAAATAACACTTACTAAAATAAACATGTTATAAAATTAAAATGTAAAACTTGCAAACTAAACAAACCAAAACTGGGACAATATAAAGTAAAATTAACTTATCAAAATCGCTATGTGGAAACAACGCTTACTAAAATGACATTTATGAAATAAAAGAACACAATCCACCACATAGGCTTGCTACATGAGCAAGTTAAAAGAACACAATCCTGAACCTTGTATCTCTCACGTTTATTATAGCCTCTAGTGCATTCAGTGATAGGGACGGTGGGCCTGGTGGTAATGATGAAGGAATTGAATGCCCGGGACTATCAAAACAGAGTCAAGGCAAGTGCCGCGTCTGACGAAGCCACGGAAAAATGACGATGAGCTCGCAAGATGGCGGGAGGGATGAAGGGTGCGGGCGTAGCCCTCTCTCTATGTATCATCCTTCTCAACATCCAGAGGGGCTATGCAGATATACAGGTGCAGAGGGGTCCGGTAGTGTACCAGGTCAACCCTAAACAAGTATTGAGGGACCTCGTCACACAGAAATCACACACGAGTGAAATTTCTGTCACCATTCCTGCCTGGTCTATTTCATATATCGGGAAGGCGCCGCGACTGGGCAAATTCTCTGGCAAAACCTCGCTACAACACCTATTGTGCTACACTCTAATTAGCTGCGGAGATGTAGAGACCAACCCCGGCCCTTGTTCAACGTTGAAGAAACCTCACCACCAAACAAGTAAGGCAGACACCGACATTTCAGCAGTCCCTAGCAGTAAAATTAGTTATAACAAACTGGGCCACCAGGTACCCCAGCCTCCGGCCGTCACGCTCCAATTCAACCCACAACACAATCCAACACTATCGGTGGCTCAACATGTAACTGGAGCAGCTAGGAAGAAAGGCATCAGTCGCAACAACATAACAATGGAGCAGCATTAGCAGCCAGGAATAAGGACAACATCATCAAACAGCAAATACAGGTGGGGCAGGGAGGGGTCACAGGGGGAAACATAGCCACAGACAGTCCCCACCCTAGCAGCACAGCTGATCATCACACCGCCAGACGTACGACGAACAATACAAAGAATCTATGTACAGTGTGCGATATTAGATTCAACAAAAGGAGTCCAACATCACAATGTAGTATTTGTAATGAAACCGCACACGATCGATGTTCATATGTTAACAGCAGAAAAGAAATGGAATGCGATAAATGCAGGGAACTAGCAATTACCCACTCCACCAACTCTACATTACCCACAGCATTACCATTAATACCACAGATATCGGCGACCCAAGTAGCACAACATGCAACAATAAAAACAGGTAGCACTCGCAAATACATCTACAGGGAAGCAGCATCAACGGACAATGAAAACAACAACAACAACAACAGCAAACAACCACAGCCCGACCGCGAGTATCCCCTACTCTCTCCCGCACAAACAGCTGATCGACGCGGACCAAATCACACCTCCAGTCGTATGATAAACAGTAAGAAAAAACTATGTATAGTCTGTAATATTGGTTTCAACAATAGGAGTTCACTTTTACAATGCAACAGTTGTAATGAAATTGTTCATAACCGATGTACTTACGTTAACAGTAGAAACAAAGTTGAATGTGTTAAATGTAGGAACTCAGCTGTACAACATCGCGAATCTATTTGTTTTATTTGTGAATCACTCATAACACGACGTCAGAAGATCCAAAACTGTGTAGTGCAAACAGGTAGCTCACATGAAGTGCATCTCTAAGAAGACCAACAGTGAAGAACGGGAATTCCTTTGCAATAAGTGTGCCTTGCATTCATTACCGAATATTAATGTAAATGATCCAAGTATTAACAACTCAGAATCCAGCCAGGACACATTCAAAATCAAAGATGAATACAGAGTGTTCACCAACAAAGGGCTCCATCTTATCCACATTAACGCCAGATCAATGTACCATAAATTGTCAGAAATAAACTTGTTAGCTAATAAGGCCAAAGCTACAATAATTGCAATCACAGAAACCTGGCTGGATTCAAGTATAAACGATGGTGAAATAAACATTCAAGGTTTCAACATGGTTAGGAATGATCGCAATAGGCATGGGGGAGGAGTATGTCTGTATGTAAAAAACAACCTCACACACACAACTAGGACCGACCTCCATGTAGATAATCACGAAGCTCTGTGGATCGACCTACACCTGCCGAGGACAAGACCCATCACAATTGGGGTATGCTATAGGCCACCAGCCGACACACAATTCTTGACCAAATTTGAACGAACTTTGTCATCGCTAGACCCTCGGAATGAATCCATCATACTAGGGGATTTTAACCTGTGTTACAAACAACGAAATGATAGGCTTGTACGAGAATATAGGCATATACTGACAATGCACAATCACAAACAACTCATCACAACCCCCACACGTATCTCTGAGAACACTGCCACAATATTAGACCACATAAACTGTAACAGAGAGGACAAAATATCCCAATCAGGGGTTATACAGACTGGGATAAGTGATCACTTCGTCACATATTGCACACGGAAAACCACAAAAATTACCCTAGAGAATCACAAGATTATCAAAACAAGGTCACTCAGAAACTACAATAAGAGAAACATTTCTGGACATTTTATGGAATACAGACTGGTCTCCAGTGTTTGGAAGTACAAACGTTAATGACGCATGGGTTGGCTTCAGAACCATCATCACAAACATCCTAGACGAAATAGCTCCTCTGAAAGACATACGAATTAAAGCAAGGTCAGACCCATGGATCAACAATGACATACTACACCATCTGGAACACAGAGACAATCTGTTAAAAAGGCTAGCGAAACAGAGACAGGATCAAGGTCTGAAACATGAGTTCAACAGGGCCAGGAATAAACTAAGTAGGAAAATGAAATCGGCGAAAATAATTATTTTCACAATAAGGCAGAGGAATATCAGAATAACCCAAAGAAACTATGGAGGCACCTAAAAACAACAGGCTACAGCAACAAGACAAGGGATTCGTCTAACACTAATATTGCTCTCGCCATTAATTATCAGGTTTGCCACGATAAACGACAAATTTCAACCTACTTCAACTCCTTCTTCACTTCCATAGCAAACACACTTGCACAGAACCTACCTCAACCTCTCAATAAATACACGACAACAACGGCCACCTTTCGTAATTTCTACAGAGATAAAGACATACACCCGAACACATTTAGATTGCAAAATGTTACACCAAAATACACTTTTGACGAGCTGTCTAACCTAAATGTACATAAGAGCACAGGACCAGACAAAATTCCTGCCAAATTTCTACGAGATGGAGCCATTGGTATAGCAGGCCCCCTAACCCACATCATCAACTTGTCAATTAACACCAACACAGTACCTGCTGAACTGAAGGAAGCTATTGTAACCCCTCTATTCAAGAAAGGAAATAAACTAGAAGTTGGCAACTACAGACCAGTTAGCATATTATGTATTGTATCTAAAATCCTTGAAAGAGCGGTATACACCCAAATTGAACACTACCTCAAACAAAATGATCTATTCTATAAGTTTCAATCAGGTTTCAGATGCATGTACTCGACAGACTCCTGTCTCATCCACTTAACGGATCACATTCGTAAAGAAATGTCTAAAGGTAACTACACCGGTATGGTTCTTCTTGATCTACAAAAAGCGTTTGACACAGTAGACCATGATATCCTATGTAATAAACTACAAGCTATGGGCATAGGGTCTGTGAACTGGTTTAAATCTTATCTTAGTGGTAGAACCCAAAGAGTCAAAATTGATGATAATATATCTGATCCTATGCCAATTAACTGTGGGGTCCCGCAAGGAAGCATCCTTGGTCCCTTACTCTTTCTCTGTTATGTGAACGACATGGAACTGAGCGTCTCATGTAAATTATTACTGTATGCAGACGACAGCGTGCTTCTGGTTTCAGGAAAAGACCTAATAAGTATTGCCGCTTCACTTTCCAAAGAACTAGCATCATGTAGTGAATGGCTAGTGGACAATAGACTATCTCTTCACCTGGGCAAGACGGAAGCCATCTTATGTGGAACAAAACGCAAACTGAAAGACATTGTGGGCTTCTCGGTCAACTGTAATGATATTCCTATAACAACAGGGTCACAAGTTAAATATCTCGGACTGAAACTGGACGCGAGTTTGTCAGGTGAAACAATTTTGGAATCTATCCTGAGTAAGTGTAGAGCACGTATAAAATACCTGTATAGACAGGTGGGATGCTTGCCCGCGGCGACCAAAAAGACCCTCTGCCAAGCGCTTGTTCAATGTCATTTTGACTATTCTGTGTCATCCTGGTACTCTGCATCATCTAAATCAGCACAGCACAAACTTCAGGTCACTCAAAATAAAATGGTTAGGTTCATGCTGAACCTAGGACCCAGATCACATGTTGGCCAGGAACAACTTCAGTCACTAGGTATGCTCAATGTTTCTGACAGGGCCAAACAAATCAGGATAACTAATGCCTTCAAAATTTTCTATGACAGAGCTCCAGAGTATCTAAAGAATGATTTTGTTAAAGCAAATGAGAGGAGTGGACATAATACAAGAAACATGTTTAATTTTAAGGTCCCGAGAATCCAAGGACAGGGTAAGCAAACATTCTTCTTCACTGCCATCAAAGACTGGAACGACCTACCCCAGTCAGTCCGTGAAAAGAGAAAACTGTATTCCTTCAGACGTAGCCTGAAGGAACACCTGAACCGGACAGCTGCGAGAAGGGAGCACCAAGCTTATGTCTACTACTAAATACGACATAAGAGATAGACAAACCAAACTGAAATGATTACTGATTACGGATTACTGACATTTACTATAGGATGTAAGGTATCTTAAAATAACCCCCTAGCAATACTTTTTCTAAAGTATCTATTTCTTTATCCTCCCCTTTTCCCCAGCTAACCTAATCCCACAAGGACCCCAATGGAAATACGCCTAACGGCCTTATTGGGCTATCCTTAGTTGGAATTATGCAAGGCTGGTACATGTCATATTTGTAACAAACTATGTGGTACCAACTCTGTAAATTGCTGACTGAATAAATATTATTATTATTATTATTATTATTATTATTATTATTATTATCTATCTATTTGCTCAGGCCCATTCCCAATTTTTTTTTTTTTTTAATATATATACAGTATATTTTTTGTATTACTGGGGGTATGCTAAATATGACTGGTTTCAAATAAAGTCTATGTGGTAAGTAATATCCACATTATATGATATCTAGTGCCACGCGAAATAATGATGGGTATCCACGTGTATTAGGTAAAAAGGGCGGATATGGCCACTTTTGGGCTCCAAAACACTTATTAGGAACTGTAGACACTTATTGAGAATTTAGTGTTTTTTCCTACCCTCCAGCCGCGTATTAGGAGAGCTGACTGTATTTTGTACTATTATTAAACCGTTCGTGCACTACTGGACGCGATTGTGCCCTTACAGGGATACTTAAAAATCTTGTGACCATCAGGGGTGTTTAGAAACCTTTAGTTAAATTACTTCAACCTCTGCAGTTGTGTTTGAGCGAGTTTTGGCCAGAAACCTATTTTTGGTGAGGTAATTATGAGATTAAGAGAATTATATTTCTGAATTAAAATGTAAAACTTGCAAACTAAACAAACCAACACTGGGACGATACAAGATAAAGGTAAAATAACTTCTCAAAATCGCTTACTAAAATACAATTTATGAAATAAAAGAATGGAAAATAAACGGCAACCCCCGGACCTGAAAGGGTTAATATCTTGTCATATTGAAAATGTGTGTAAATAGATAATTTTGACATATTGCAGTTTCTTATTTATGCACAATATTAACAATTTTACCAGAACGTGCTGAACTTCCCAAATTGACTAATTCCTTGAACATGACAATAGTGATAGCGTAATGCATTAGTGCGTGGAATTTCGGTGTGAGTATCCTAGGTTAGAGTCCTTGGAGTGCCACATGTATTTGTTGATTTCATTAACCCGTGGAGCCCCGGCTAGTTTTGTAATGTTTGCGCACCAGAACCCGGCCGGTTTTCAAAAAATTGTTTTATTCCAGAAACAATAGCGAATGGGTTAGGAATGAAGGAAAAACCACAAAAAACCGCTCAAAAAGCTTAAAAAATGGTCCTACAGAGCCCCCGAAAATGGATTTTACAAGAGTAAAAAATTGAAGGCAATTATCCCAAAAAACCAGGTTATTGCTCGCACGCACGTGGACTTTGAGTTTTCAACCATCGGCACGGTTGCGTGGGATACGTACACAGTTCCCATACAAATCTGAGCCCTCTTGAGTGGCTACACCTGAGGTTACGGTCGGCGCAATTAGGGTGACGCGCCAGGCGCGTCTCTGGGGCTGTGCGTTACATTCATCGCCGACGCGTCAGGCGCGTCGCTGGGACTATACGGGTTAATTGAGTTTAGTGATTTGTATCGATAGATAGATAGATTTTGAGACTAAGAACATTCTCTGTGGACAAAACGGTCTTTAAACTTGTATGTACAGTATGTATGCATGTATGTATGTATGTATAGATTTTGATATAATTTCTTTTGTCTATATATTGTGTCGTTCACTGTTCAACAATTGGGGAAAACTATGGTACTGTACTTAAGTATACAGTATATGCTTCATTA
Organism: Paralithodes platypus; assembly: GCA_032716605.1. Taxonomy (NCBI): domain Eukaryota; kingdom Metazoa; phylum Arthropoda; class Malacostraca; order Decapoda; family Lithodidae; genus Paralithodes; species Paralithodes platypus. The sequence goes on along the minus strand of CM064486.1, from coordinate 17,296,876 downwards.
ACAAGTTGACAATAAAAATTGGATGATAGTAAGAAAATATAAAGAGAAACATAATAAAGGTTGATCTGCTTACAGTACTTTTGTTTTTCAGGAATAAAACAAATTAAAGTGAGGAAATGTATGTACTGTATGGAGCTGTGGTGGTCGAGTGGTGAGCACGCTCGCGTGTGAATCTGCAAGACCCGGGATCGAATCCCCGCCACGGCGGACATTTAGTGGGTGTGGTAGTACGTCCTAGCATTTTTCACATGCTTGCACCCAGTCAGGGGACATCCTGACGACGTATACAGACTAAACACACATAACAATGCCACTCCAACACCCCTTCTCAACACTCTTCTCTGAGCTAGTGCCTGTATAGAATCGTAAGATTCAGAGTCGTAAAAATTCCAGGACGAGCTCAATAACGGCGGATCCCCAGATTGGCCGTGGTGATTGCACCTAAACACCTACAAAAGTTACAAAGTATGTATATACTCTGGCACTTGCCCCAGTTTTCCCTTTTTTTTTTTATGGGGGTGGCCGACTCGAGACAGAGCCCGAACAGGGACATCACAACATAACAGAAAAACAAAACAAAACAAAACACAAAATCACATACATCTAGGTCATCCAGGATAAAAAACCCAGAGACCCAGGCCTATTTGGGGTCCCCAGCAAAAGATACTGTAACAATTTTGGCAAGAATGTTAAGTGCGGGCGTACCGCCAGCCTTATTTACACTACGCGTAGTGGCGTCGGACCTTTCCCATCATGTTCCCGTCTATTTTAACTGCCTTTGGATATAAAAATACATTAGCCTAACCAAACAACCTAACCTAACCTAACCTGCTATTCATGTAGTAATGACAGGGGGCAAATAGCAGAAAATATAGTGTCGAAATAGACGGGAACGTAACTGCGAGCGCACATGACAACCGTACACCCGGAAACTACATCCTTCCCACAATTTTCTAGTTAATGTACCTGTGTGAAGTTAGGTGGCCCAGCAGAACTTGTGACTGGGGCTCGTTCCCCTGGTGTGGTGGTGGTGGTAGTGGGTGGCTGGGGGCCTCGTTCCCCTGGTGGTGGTGGTGGTGGTGGTGGTGGTGGTGGTGGTGGTGGTGCTGGTGCTGGTGGTAGTGGGTGGCTGGGGGCCTCGTTCCCCTGGTGTGGTGGTGGTGGTGGTGGTGGTGGTGGTGGGTGGGAGGGGGGGCACCAGGGGGGTCAGCTCTGTACTCTGGACACCTTTGGAGGGAGGCTGTCATCTTGCTCCATTACAGTCGTCACCTGAAATTACAACAACTTTTAATAACACTTCATAACAAAGTCCAAGGAAAAACTACAATTAATTCTAGTTAACCCCTTCTGTACCGATGATGTATTTTGTATTTTATTCTAGCTATATTTACACAATTTTGTGTAGTTTAAGAAAGAACTGTGGTAGTAAAAAGGGTTAAGTGAGATAGTTTGAAGCCTATTAATTGCTGCAGGCCCTTTTGAAACTGATTAAATTTGTCTAATAGTAGCCAGATTAAAGTTAAAAAGACGTTGCCGGTATAGAAGAGGTTAATCGTCTGACATGCTGTATTGATAGCGTAATGGTTAGTGCGCAGAATTTTGGTGCGAGTTTCCAAGGTTCGAATCCATGGAGTACCACATACAGGTCTCCCTCACTATCCGATGCCTTGATTTACGATATAATTATAGGTTTTTAGGTGTTTGTGTTTGTGTTTTAGCTGGTCCCACAATGCATCCCCATTTACCCCATTAATTTTAGGGTTTGCTATATGATTTTTCTATTTAAGATCTGGTTTACTGGAACGTAACCCAATCGTAAATCAAGGGAGATCTATATATTCATTAGTTTCATTGATTGCATTAATTAGGTTTATTTGTAAGTTAATTGGTGGGTTGGTCATAATATGAATGCATTCAGATTCAGATTATTTTATTTAGCCTGCGGATTACAATAGTTTTATGTTCTATTTTGTATATACTCAGGCCCAATCCACACTTTTCCTATTTTGTTTCTTTTCTTTTTTCCCTTTTCCTTTTGGGGGGGGGGGGGACTCAAGACAGAGCCAGAATAGGGACAACACAACAGGAAACAATGGACACACAAGAAAAAAAACATATCTGGCTGAGCCTTATGAGAGTAACTCTCCTTAACCCTTCCCGCCCGGGCAGCATTTTAAAAGGACACCGCGGAAGATGGGCAGGAGCCCGGGTGTCCCCTTGTAATCCGTAAGCTTGAAAGCCTATTAGGCTTGCTTTGAAAGCCGCGCGTCTGACATATGTAAACACAGCTGGTCGGAGGCAACGCGCGCAACTATGAAAGCAAGCAGACGTCAGAGCTTTGTTGTTGTGTGGTCTGGTAAGACAGATTTAGTGTTGAAAATTGTGTCATATTGCTAACATCGCCTCGAAACTCTCTCCACGGAAATCGTCATCACAACTGAAGCAGTTGACTTAGAGAGCTCTACTCCACGCCAGTCTGCAGATTGGAAACTGCAGTATGTTTAGAGATGTGTGGGAATTTTCTAGCAGTTAAAATAACAAAAATACGGTAGCCTAGGCGTAGACGTTTTTCGGCCAAATCGTCCAGATCTCAACAACGTCCTTAGGAGGGCGAGCCCGGGCCAGAAGGGTTAAGGCACCTAATATTACTCAAACTACAGTACACACAAATCAAGTCAAATGTTGAACATAAATTGAATCACAGGTAAGTATATTGTTTTCTATTGTCCCTATTCTGGCTCTGTCTTGAGTCAGTCCCCCCCCCCTCTGATCGGACCAGAGTACCTGATCCCAAGTATTTCTAGGTCTACCCCTATGCGCAGCTCCCCCAACGTTCACAGTCCAGCATTTCTTCATCCAGTTCTGATAATTCACCCTCTCTCCACATGTCCAATCCAACCAAGTCTGCATGTGCGCATCACTTCACCATTATTTTGACCTACCTTATGACATTAATATGTACGGTACCAAATGATTACGGAAAAGGCAAACCAGCCGGAGTGTACGGATTGTGCTGTTCTCCTCACGGTTAAACATATCCTGATAGAATCTCCATCTTTACAACGTCAAAGGGATAGGTACTTTGGAAATATCCGCAGACCACTCAGCCTGAGAGCAATCTTAGCTGAGGGCTGTTCCATTTCTGCTGAAAGAATTTTTGCGTTCTGCAAAGATGTTGGTATTTTGGGCAAGATTTAGTAGTTTTAACCCGTACAGCCCCAGCGACGCGCCTGACGCGTCGGCGATGTATGTAACGCACAGCCCCAGAGACGCGCCTGGCGCGTCACCCTAATTGCGCCAACCGTAACCTCAGGTGTAGCCACTCAAGAGGGCTCAGATTTGTATGGGAACTGTGTACGTATCCCACGCAACCGTGCCGATGGTTGAAAACTCTCAAAGTCCACGTGCGTGCGCGTGAGCGCGCAATAACCTGGTTTTTTGGGGTAATTGCCTTCAATTTTTTTACTCTTGTAAAATATGTTTTCGGGGGCTCTGTAGGACCATTCTTTAAGCTTTTTGAGTGGTTTTTCGTGGTTTTTCCTTCATTCCTAACCCATTCGCTATTTTCTGGAATAAAACCATTTTTTGAAAACTGGCCGGGTTCTGGTGAACAAACATTACAAAACTAGCCGGGGCTGGACGGGTTAATTACAGTACAAATCCATTATCTCCGTTTTTATATTTTTAATTTTTGTAATCTTATTCAGTTTTAGGTTTACAATACACCACTTTTAGCATTTTTTATTGACACTGGGTACGGCTGATGCCTCCCTCAGTGGGTTACCCCTTTCCTAAAATTTCTCCATTTTTATATCAACGCCTTACCTGTAAATAATGTCTACCCTTCTTGAATGTTTTACGGCTCTTTCAGCTGCTTGGCATAGAGCCATGGTATTTTTTCTTTAAAAAAAAAATATATATATATATATATACCATATATATATACCGTATATATATATATATATATATATATATATATATATAAACAAATAAACGGATACGGTGTACCACACTATTGGTTCCAAATTCGTCCAGCCATCCCTAAAGTACCTATATCCCCCCAAATACATCCAATAAATACATATTATTTGAGAATACTTATAAATACATATTATGAGATTACTTACCACACAGACTTTATTTGAAATCAGTCATATATAGCCTAGCCTCACTGCATAATTTCGCCGCTGCTGGGCGTGATGAGGTATTTCCCGTAACTCATGATTGGTCCGGGATGGTAGCCAGAAACTTGTCCAGTTCCCTCTTGAAGACCCCTGTTGTCATACCTGTAATGTTTAAGATGTTTATTAATACCAGGGTAATACAGTAGTAGCACTAATAATCCCCACCTCCTATAAAAAGCGCTTACACAATACCGAAATAGTGACCCATCCTACTTAAAGTACGGTACGGTAAATTTGTGGGTGCGTTTCGAAATGTTATTAGTTATTAACAAGCTTTACTATTTTTAAACACTATTTCAAGACGTCCAGCGATGCTATCGCCGACGAATTTACCTTCGGACATCTGTTTTCTGTTGACCCATTTTCGTACGATGGTGGCAGTTTTGGATGCGTTTTATGTTCTCCTGCAGTATTTTGACATCTACATCATTTTTAAGAGAAGTGGGGGTCTGGGGGTGGCAGCCCCAAGGTTAGGTAAGGTTGTCATTAAAAATGCTGGCGTCATGTGACACACGTCCGCCGCAAGGCCAGCCTCGCCGGCTGGCGGTGGACGGGTTTCACATGACGCCAGCACTTTCGACGACAATATTGTCATTAACCTAACCAAACAGCCTTACCTAACCTGAGGGCTGCCACCCCCATACCCGCACATCAGTAGTAGGGCTTCCTAAAAAAAAAAAAAAGTGAACAGTTCACAAAGGAAAATTACGAACCGTACACCGTCAAAATGTCTGTTATTTAACAAAACTTGCATGGTAGCGTCATCGTCGGAGTGACGGTCAGACGTCTGGGATATACTGTATTTTTATAATACAGTAGTGTTAAATAGTAAATCTCGTTAAAAACTAATAAAACTTCAAAACGCATGGGAAGGATGTATATTCGGGCATACGGTCGTCATGTTTACGTAGGTTGATCGCTCGCGGAGTTCCCGTCTATTTTGACGGCTATTTTTTCTGTTATTTGACCCCTGCTGGCAATATAAAGGCCTATGATGATGATAAGTCATGGGGGGGGTAAGGGGGGCCCTCAACCTATTATTGTATCCCACGGCAGTCAAAATAGACGGGAACATGAACGCGAGCGTCCTCGTGGTGTAAACAAGACGGGCAGTACGCCGGAATACTACAAGCTTGCCAAACGCACCCACAAATTTACCGTACTTTAAGTAGGATGGGTCAATATGGCGGCGACACGGCAGCAACTTTCGCAAGTGACGCTCGGAATCCGGATGTCGAATTCACTCAAATTTCGCCTCCAAGCAGCAAACACCTTGACAATGACAGATATTGGTATAATCCTGTGTAGCGGGAGGACCTGTATTTATATCTCAATAATTTGGTAATGTTGCAATATATTTTTACATTTTACATTCATAAATAATCCACTAATATACTAGGTTAGGTTTTGGTCAGGTTAGGTTAAAGATATTGTTCAATGTTTCTTAGTAAATAGGCATCTGAAAAACAATTCGTCCCACTATGCAGGATCTTATCCAGATATTCTTGGAGTTCAGTTCACTTGTTTCTTTGTGTTTTCTAGTTTAATATTGAGTCTTTCATAATTTTTGCTCTCTTTTTCGGGTTTCGACTGCGATTTTGGCACCAAAATAGAATATTTTTGCACGAACCTGGAATTTTGAAATATTTGGGGTATGGCGCAAAGTTTAATTTCGCCAACTTAGACGGCGCCAAATTCAGTGCTCCACTGTAAGTGAAAAATGAAACCCTTTAAAAACTGTACCTCTAGGCCCCCTACTATAGGCCTACTGTACTGGCAACATATATGATTTCTATGCATCATGGATCCCACGGCAATCCTGATTAGCCGTACCGTAACCGTTTTCCAAAACTCTCCCTAAAGATAATTCAATTTTTACAGTAGTCGCGGCGGAACCCCAGATTGACCATGGTGATTGTCACCTAAACATCTACAAAAAGTACAAAGTACAAAAAAATAAGTAGGCCTAGGCCTAATTATTCCAAAATTCTCTCCATAAAAGTTCATTTTATACACCAAACAATTTTTGGTAAATCTACAGTTATACTACCCCCCACCACCTCCCCCCTGCAAAACACGCCTTTTAGCGTGTTTTTGGAAGGTTCAGCAGACGCGGAAACTGGAAAAATACTTATTTTGATAACAATTTATCATCAACCAGATAAGAGTTTTTCAGGTAATTTGTTGTTGTTTTTTATTTTTTATTTGATATAGGCTACAGTGTTGTTTAGCCTAATACCGAGGACCGTCGCATTTTAGTATTTTTAACATTAGCCTAACCTAACCGAAAACTAACCTGTCTCACGACTGGTCTAAACCCAGCTCACGTTCCCGTTTATGGGTTCGCGAAGGTTTGTAATACTTCAATGTAGGCCTATCTATTTCAAGTCAAATATACATTTCCGCGCATCATCAAACCATACTAAGTCTGCTACTAATAATATTAACCCATTAGTACCAACAGAATAGCTACAAAATAGGGGTAGTATAACTGTAGATATATCCAAGTTTTAAATACAACCTCCCCATAGAGGATAATTATGTATTTTTTACAGTACAGTAGGGGCTCACATAGAATGTGTTCGCATAGAACGAGTCGGTTATAGATTTTAATCACTATCCATTACACCATCAAGACTCAAAAACATCACAAGGAATAACTTTGATGGACAACTGTACAAAGACTGCTAAACTTAAAATAAACAAAATACTAACCGTATAGTAGTATTCTAGGGAAGTAGTGGTAGTTTACTCCATTGAAGCTAATAGTAGTCCACTGCAGAGAATATTAGTCTAGTCTTGTAGTAGTACCAGTCCATTGAAGAGAATAGTAGTCTTGTCTAGTAGTAGTAGTACCGGGTAGTCCACAGAATATCATCTTCAATCTAGGTACGATCCTCCTAGGTCTTCTTGCGCTGTAATAAAAGTAGAAAAAATATATTAGTTATATGGATTCAGTGCCATTTCGTAGCCTAAGATTTTATACTCCAATTTGTTGCTCATGTAGTAATGTACGGTCGCGCTAATAAGTCATGCCACAGCTGTCATTAACTTTAGCTTGCGCTGTACTGTATTAATGAGTCAGATGTTGTTGTTGTTGTTGTTCCCCAAGCTGCCTGGCCGAACAGCCCCAAGGCCCCGAGCAATTCCAAGGCCATAACCGAGTGCCCCCACAGAACCCTCCCCGCCGACCACAATAAAGCCTGGGTGACCGAAGCCACTCATTTGTATATTTCACTCTACATGACAAAATGAAGCTTAGATATTGCCGATACAACTTTTTGATCAAAACATACATGGTGCCGAGACATTACTTACTAGCGCGACTGTACTACGTGGTGGATTGTGTTTTTATTTATAAATTTTGCGCAAGCGTCTTTCACATCGCGATTTAGTGAAGTGCTTTTGTCTACCCAAATAGGGTGTAAATTACTACTCAATGCACTTATTTTACAATCGTATACAAGATCATAACGAGGAACATAACTTATGTGGCCAACTGTATAAGGATCACCTAAGTTAACCCTCTCAGACATAAGACTCAATTTTGAGCCTATTGGGGATACTTTAAAGCCTTTGTTACCATCAGGGGTATTTAGAAACCTTTAGTTACTTCAACCTCTGCAGTTGTCTTTGAGTTAGCTGTGGCCAGAAAACTAATTTTAGAGTTTATTATAAGAGTGAGAGAACTATTTCTTATTGCTAATCTGGCAACCTCTGCGTCATATATGCGTGAAAGGGTTAAAATACCAAACTCATCAAAATACTAACCGATTAGTTGTCCTGTAGAGCGGTACATCATGGGGTCCACATAGAGTCCGAATACCATGCATGCCCTACGCTGTATCCAAAACAAAGAGGCTCCTTCCGTAACTCCACCACCATTCCAGACGATCCATACAAAACATGTCGGGCCACAACGCTCCTTCAGTCAGGCACCAACGCTCTGCCTCTTGTCAATTTAAGATAAGATTCCCAAGGTCACCGTACTCTGCAAGAAGAGTAACAAAAATAATTAAGTTACTGCCAAGGATTATGACATTTGGATTTATACTTTAGAATTTAAAACTTTCAAAATAAACAAATCAAAACTTATACGAACACCGCAAAAAGACAAAACAACTAATCAAAATTGCTATGTGGAAACAACGCTTAAAATAATATTTTATAAATACGAGGAATAAGACTTTTGTGCACAGTTTAGCAGATAGCTTACTTTTTTTATCAATTTAGTCTACTTTTAAAGTACTGTACTGCTCAACATTATGGAATTTCGTATGCCAAGCTTTTACTGTATATTATATTTGCCTATTCAGGCATTTTGAGCCACATTTCTTTACCACAAACTTCCAAAACTCAAAAATTGGTTAAACTTAAAACAAACACTTCAACATACTAACCGTGGGCGGGTGCTCAACCCCGAAAAGGGTTGAAATAGGGGAGCTATCCCCCCGCCAAAGGCGGCTTTCTAGGGCCTTTCCTAGCTGATGCTGAGAGGATTGGGTTCTAGTCATGTGGTGATGGGCTGGTCTATCAGAGTGAGAACTGAGCAATCTCTGCCATACCCATAGCTTACTCTGACTGTTCCTTTTACTTATATATTTTCTAGATCTCAAGTGACTGCGTCTCTAACGTGGATTGACCTCCCAATCTACCAAGATTGGAAGCCAAAGCGTCACATTTTTCCCTTGCCCCTCAAGTTTCTCTTCATAATTGCTGAGGGGCACAGGGCCCTGGGTGGGGCTTTGGTTTCCCGGGCGTTTCCGCACCCTCCTCAAGCTCCCCGCCATGGAGTGGCTTCGGTCACCCAGGCTTTATTGTGGTCGGCGGGGAGGGTTCTGTGGGGGCGCTCGGTTATGGCCTTGGCCTTGCTCGGGGCCTTGGGGCTGTTCGGCCAGGCAGCTTGGGGAACAACAACAACATACTAACCGAACATTAGTCCTGTAGAGTGGTTCAACGGAAACGTTAGTCGCCATCACCGACGCTCCATCATCAGGCCAGAACTGCGTCCACCACACACCAGGCCACAACTCTGCGTCCACCACAACACTGCATCCACCACCAGGCCAAAAACCCTGCGTCCACCACACCACCATCGGGCCACAACTGCGTCCACCACACAACACCAGACCACAACTCTGCATCCACCACCAGGCCAAAATCCCTGCGTCCACCACACCACCATCGGGCCACAACTGCGTCCACCACACAATACCGAGTCGTCCACCACCAGGCCAAAAACCCTGCAACCACCACACCATCGGGCCACAACTGCGTCCACCACACAGCACTGAGTCGTCCACCACCACACCATCAGGCCACAACTACATCCACCACACAACACTGCGTCTTCCACCACACTACACCAGGCCACAACTCTGCGTCCACCACACCACAACACTGCATCCACCACACAACACTGCGTCTTCCACCACACTACACCAGGCCACAACTCTGCATCCACCACACTACCATCAGGCCACAACTTCGTCCACCACACTACCATCAGGCCACAACTGCATCCACCACAACACTGCATCGTCCACCACACTACCATCAGGCCACAACTGCGTCCACCACACAACACTGCATCGTCCACCACCACACACCAGGCCACAATTCTGCATCCACCACCAGGCCAAAACTCAGCATCCACCACATATTTTTTTCTTTCTAGACTTCCTTATCCCTAATTAGAATTTAAAAGTTTCAAAATAAAGAAACCAAAACTTTGACAAACTCAGTAAAATGACAAAACTATCAAAATAGATGCGGAAACTATAATATTTAGCTCCATTAGTTTACAGATTTAAAAGTATCTGCCCCAGAACTACGGCGACTTTGAGACCTTTTGTGCAATAGCGACTGCAATTTAGGAGGAACCTGCCCTAAGATGGGGCATTTTTCTAATGAAAATTTAACAAGTTCACCTCGAAGAGAGTCTTTGGAGAATTTTTAAAGCTTTATGGAGAGTTAGCAAAGAAAAATAAAGAAAATATATATACACAGAAATATCAGTTTTTTCAACTGAATGTGAACAATAACAAATTGACAACTTACAACTTGAGGGTGCACCACTTGAGGGCAGAGTCCGACGTAGGGCAGAGTCCATCAACACAAGTCTCGGCCAACACACCACCGGAGAAGAGCCGACCGACAGGATCGGTACATTGAGGAGATTCATTCATGGCCACCACCTCAGGGAGTCTGGCAATAGATAGAAGTGGCGCACTTACGCTGTTCCCCACACATAATACACTTTTCAATCAAAATAGAAACTAATTATATAAAAAATGTGGAATGGGCCGGAGTAAATAGAACAGACATAATATTATTCAAGCAGACTTAAAAAATAATACGATACGCTTATATGTCCGGGTTTTAAGCGACCAGAATAGGTTAGTTGCATTGTATACCACCTGTACCTTCCATTAAGTTTTATGCATCAGATGCGTAATAAACAATATATACATAAAAAAGGTTGGTTAAGGTTTAGAGTTTTATCCTACATACTACAGATACATGGTAAGCGATACATGTTAAGCCAAGGTTATTCTTTTCACACATGTACTGGATGCTAAAGATTACGTACCAGCTAATAAGGAAGAGTTAGTTTAGTATCCCATGTACGGTACCGGTACATGGGATACATACTAGCTGGTAGGTAAGGGTTAGTTTTGTATCCAACGTACTGTACTAAAGTTCATTCCAGCCGACTAAATTGTTTTCAAAGTTTAATTTCCGATAAATTTAAATGCATTTTTCCAAAAAAAAATTAGGGCGTTTTAGTTTCAATATTTTTTTAATCTTTAGTTATTGATTTGAACAGCAACTTTTGAGTTTGTTTTAAAGTTTCAGATTTAAATTACAATCTTAACCCTTTCACGCACATGACGCAGAGGTTGCCAGATTAGCAATAAGAAATAGAGTTCTCATTCTTATAATTACCTCTCCAAAATTAGTTTTCTGCCCACAGCTAACTCAAAAACAACTGCAGAGGTTGAAGTAACCAAACTAAAGGTTTCTAAATACCCCTGATAGTAACAAAGGCTTTAAAGTAGGCTCAAAATTGAGTCATATGTCGGAGAGGGTTAAATACTTTGCTATTATGAAGATTTGTTCAATTAAATCATGAAAACTATGCAAGATCATATTTATCCATTAATTAAGTACTGTACAGTATCAAAATTATCTACTAAAGAATTATATTTGCCGTCAGCTGAAAAGAAACTATAGGTCTAAGTTTGTTAGGTTAATGCCTTACATATACATACTATACTACTAATCTTAATACGCATCTACATTCTCAAACTTTGACGGGTAGTAAACAATGCATCTAATCGATTAAGATAGATAAAACACCGCTCAAAATTCAGACCTAAAAGATATATTTACCAATGAAAAAAGTAATAATTATATACAAATCAAAAATAAAATAATCATGGGAAAAGTGGGGAATGGGGTAAATACCAATAATTATTAAAGTTTGTAGACTCTCATATACTGTACACATACTAGCATTAACAAAAACAAAAATCTATATAGGCCTAGACAAAAAATAGGAAAGGTGGGGATTGGGCCTGAGCATAAATAGATATAGATAGCATACATATTTTGGTATATATTAAGCAAACCACCCACCAATTGTCATGACAATTTTGAAATGCATGTTGGAATCCCTATAAACTGTACTTCATTTTTATGTAAGTTTGATAATTTGGAAAAATCGATTAAGGGAAAAATTAACATTGAAAATTATGTGTATAAAGTCTCCCATAAACGGCGGCCCGCTATGTTATTGTAGTTTGCGGCCTAATTTCGTCTGTTAATTCACTTTCTCCTTAATTGGACCCCCTATGAAGTACAACAGATTATGATGACATAAGTGACGGGTGTTTAGAGGGGGCAGAACTCCCCCTTCAACATATTACGTGTCTCACAGTAACTTCTATTATATAAACAACCCAAGAATTTTCACAGATATTTAAATTTAATTTAGGATGTAATATAACCTATACTCCATGTCAAAATAAGTGTCAACCCTCGAAAAATTCTATTAAGGGAGATACAGAACCTAGAACCTGTAACTATATTTGTCCAGGGTACTCCTCCTCATAGACGGCACACAACACGACTCGGCGGACCTCTTTCTCCCTGCCTTTCAATCTAATTAACACTAGGAATTTACCTAATTTTCTATCGAATGTAGTATCCAACCAGCGGGGGTGTGGGGGCGACAGCCCCCACCCATAATACTAGGTTAGGTTAGGTAAGGTTGGTAGGTTAGGCTAAAATCTTTAATGTTGCTTAATTGTTGGATAATGGATAATGTCTAATGAGCTTACTGGGTAAGTTCATTTTCTATCCCATGTATCATCCAACAACTTTTGCCAAAACTTGACTTTTTTTCATTTTTTTCATTTTGGGGGTTTCTTAACCCGTACAGCCCCAGCGACGCGTAGGCGATGTATGTAACGCACAGCCCCAGAGACGCGTCTGACGCGTCACCGTAATTGCACCGACCGTAACCTCAGGTGTAGCCACTCAAGAGGGCTCAGATTTGTATGGGAACTGTGTACGTATCCCACGCAACCGTGCCGATGGTTGAAAACTCTCAAAGTCCACGTGCGTGCGCGTGAGCGCGCAATAACCTGTTTTTTTGGGGTAATTGCCTTCAATTTTTTACTCTTGTAAAATACGTTTTCGGGGGCTCTGTAGGACCATTCTTTAAGATTTTTGAGCAGTTTTTCGTGGTTTTTCCTTCATTCCTAACCCATTCGCTATTGTTTCTGGAATAAAACCCATTTTTTGAAAACCGGCCGGGTTCTGGTGAACAAACATTACAAAACTAGCCGGGGCTCCACGGGTTAAGTTGAAAAACAAGAAAACTTGAGCCAACTTTTTTTTGCCACTTTCTGACTTTTATGAAGCTGAAAAATCTTAAAATCCCAGCCAACTTTTGCCAAAACTTGGCTCGATTTAGTTTCATTTTGGAGTTTTCTTAAGTTGAAAAACAAGAAAACCCGAGCCAACTTCTTTTTTGCACTTGCTGTCTTTTATGCAGCTGAAAAATCTTAAAATCCGAGCCAACTTTTGCCAAAACTTGGCTGGGGTTTTCTCAAGTTGAAAAACAACAAAACCCGAGCCAACTTTCATCATAAAAGCCATTATATCGCCTTTTTATGTCTTTAACCCCACATTTTCCCTGATCTTCATAGCCCTCCCCACTATCGGGCGCCGTGTCTCAAGATCGTTGGATAAAGGGGAAAACTATTTTTGCGGAGGTTGAAACTAATGTCAATCACTATATATTGATGCAAATAAACTAAAACTAAAAAAAAAATAATGAAAATAATTGGTGGGTGGTTTCCTTAATATTTTCCCATATTTTTTTTACCAATGACAAAAAAATATGAAAAATACAGTTTGTAGGCTTTTTCTTTACATACACAAACTAGCATAAATATATTACTGTACCAATGACAAAAATAAAATATAAATAAAAATGAATAAAAATAAAGTTTGTAGGCTTCTTCATTATATACACAATTAAACTAGCATTAAATATAACTCACCCGGTGGAAGTGTGAAGATTGTCCACTGTCATCAGCTTCTGAAGGATCTCTCACAAGATTGTACCGGTACCGGGTTGTCCAACACATCCATGGTGTAGCATAGTCTCTCCTTCACTGCTGGGAGGAGTAGGTGGTGGTTAAAAATTACAAATCTATAATAATTTTGTAATAATTTCACTACACCACCAAACACCTCATAATGAAATTAATGAAAGAGTAACGATGTTGGTAAGGGTAGAAGTGAGGAACTGCTGCAGCAGTATCGGGATGTGTTAGATAAAGTTAGGATGAAGGGAGGGATCCCTGTAGTACATTGTATCCTACCCAGAAGAGGAGTTCCCAAGGAATGGACATCCAGGGCGATTGGTGTCAATTGCCGTTTGGAGAAATATTGCAAAGAAAAAGCAATACCATTCATTGATAACTGGGATAGTTTCTATGGGAGAGATGGGATGTACGCAAGGGATGGGGTTCGTCTTTCACGGTTAGGGGTTTCTACATTAGCTAGTTCTTTAGATAGGGTGGTTGTGGGGTTTGGAACAGAAATATTGAGAGTGTAAATGAGAGGTTAAATGGAACAATTTTAGCGTCAGGCGAAAGCGATAAGGATATTCAGTCTCATGCTAAAAATGATGACTATAATGCAAATGATAGTAGTGATGGTGCAACGGAAGATGGAAATGTCGTTAGAAACAAAGGTAAATTAGGTATAAAGAAAAGAAGTAAATTGAGAGTATATTACACAAACTGTAGGAGTCTATGTAACAAAATGAACGAACTTAGAGACCTTGTTAGCAAAGAAAATATAGACATAATAGCGCTAACTGAAACGTGGATTAATACAGAAACCAGGCATTTTTTAGCAGAATTTGATATACCAGGATATAGTTTGTTTAAATATGACCGAACAAGTAAGAGGGGTGGCGGTATAGCAGTTTTTTTTTTTTTTTTTTTTCTATGTGATTAAGGGAGGCAAAAGGCATAACTGCCTATAGCAAGTGCCTCCCCCATAGTTGAAAGAGTGACAGGGCCAAAATCAAGGGACGTTCGAGCCAAAATGCCTGGACACACAGAGTTTGAAGCAATTTAAGTCATAGGAAGAGGGAAAGACTGATTCTGGGAGAGAGTTCCAGAGCTCAGCTGTTGAGTAGAAGAAAGTTTGAGAGTAATGTTTCACTCTTGGGTTGGAGAGTTGCACAGAGTAGGGGTGGGATTGAGTTGCAAGACGGGTACCACGTGCCCTACGTAAAGGAGGTGGTATGCACTGGGATAGCTCTGAGGAACACTGATTATTATAGTAGCGATAGAATAGCGAGAGAGATGCAACATTGCGGCGGAGAGAGAGAGATTGCAGAGAGTTGGTGAGTGGACGGGAGTTAATGATACGAAAGGCCTTCCTTTCAACTTTGTCTAGGAGAGCGGTGTGAGAGGAACCTCCCCACACATGTGAACAATACTCAATACAAGGGCGCACTATGCCCCTGTAGAGCAAGAAGCTGTGCAGGGGAAAAGAACCCCCTAAGGCGGTTGAGCACACCCAGCTTCTGGGAGGCTGCCTTAGCAAGACTGGTAATATGGTCCTTCCAAAGGAGAGCAGAAGAAAAAGAGACACCAAGAATATTGAGAGAAGATGAAGGGTTGATTTTTGTATTGTTGAAGAATAAGGGATAGTCCGCTGGGAGATCCTGACGGGTAGATAGATGGAGAAATTGGGTTTTGGAAGCATTAAAGTTAACAAGGTTTTCTCTGCCCCAATTGGAAATAGTATTTAGATCAGAATTTAAGAGTTCTATGGCTTCATTACGTTTGTCGTTGAGGGATTGCTGGCTGGGGCGTTCTGAAAAACTAATGGAGTAGTGCAAGGTTGAGTCGTCTGCGTATGAATGGATGGGAATTAAGGTACAGTTAAGGAGATCATTTATAAAAATTAGAAAGAGAATAGGAGATAGGACAGAGCCCTGAGGAACACCGGAGTTTATAGAGTGAGGAAGTGAACAATGGCCGTCCACAACCGCGGCTATGGAACGGCCGGAAAGGAAATTAGAGACAAAGGCACAGATGGAGGGATAGAAACCGAAGGAGGGTAGTTTAGAAATTAAAGATTTATGCCAGACTCTATCGAAGGCTTTCGATATGTCTAGTGCAATAGAAAAAGTTTCACCGAAGTCCCGAAAGGAGGATGACCAAGAGTTAGTAAGATATGAAAGAAGATCACCAGTAGAGCGACCCTTAAGGAAGCCATACTGGCGATCTGAGAGCAGATTATGAGAAGAGAAATGCTTAAGAAATTTGGAAGCAAGAATAGTTTCAAAAACTTTAGAAAGACAAGAGATAAGAGCAATTGGACGATAGTTGGAGGGTTGAGAGCGGTCACCCTTCTTTGGGACAGGTTGAATGTGAGCAAACTTCCAGCATGAAGGGAAGACGTTAGAGGATAGACAGAGACGAAAGAGTTTGCCTAGGCAGGGAGTTAGCACGGAAGCACAGTTTTTGAGAACAGGAGGAACACCATCCGGACCGTACGCCTTATTAGTGTTAAGCCCAGAGAGGGTAGAAAGTACATCTTTAGAAGAGATTAGGATATTAGGCATAAGTTAAAATGTAAAACTTGCAAACTAAACAAACCAAAATTGGGACAAGGACAATATAAAGTCAAATTAAATTATCAAAATCGCTATGTGGAAACAACGCTTACTAAAATGAAAATTATTAAATAAAAGAACACAATCCACCACATAGGGTGTACATCACTACATGAGCAAGTTAATCCGTTTCCCAAGCAAACCAATCGCACATATAACAACGCACTATCGTCACGTTAAAGGAAGTAGTCAAGTTTGGGAAGTCCGGGACGTTCTGGCAAATTTTACTAAACTCTGCATGAATAAAGAAATTACATGTTAAATGCCAAAATATTATTTAAAATCAAATTTGCAACATGACAAGACATTAACAATAGTAAAAAATACAAATATTGATAAGATATCTATACTATTACAAAATAATATATAAAATACAGTACAGCACTCACTAACGATAGTGCTATCGGGTAGGTACCTGTAAGCATAGCATGCCTAAAGTGACCCCTATCAATAAGAGAGAGGAGGGCGGAGAGGGAGGAATAGCACCGGAATCATCCAATGTGGAGTTTCTAGCAAAAGTTTGAGCGAAGAGTTTAGCTTTGTCAGAGGAAGAAGTGATGGTTGTGCCATCAGAGTGGGAAAGGGGAGGGAAAGACGAGGAAGAGAAATTGTTGGAGAGGTTTTTGGCTAGATGCCAGAAAGCTTGGGAAGAGCTAGAGTTGGATAGTTCAGTGCATTATTTATTGATGAAAGAGTGTTTGGCAAGTCGAAGAACAGATTTGGCTTGATTCCGGGCAGAAACATATGAAGAATGAGAGTCTTGAGTTTTAAGGCGTCGGTACCGTTTGAATGCTTCCTCCTTATTGCGGACAGCAGTAGAACAGGCGTGAGTAAACCAAGATTTTTTAGCATTAGTCTGAGAGAAAGAGAATGGAATGTATGCTTCCATGCCCGATAGGATTACCTCGGTAATGCGTTCAGCACTCTCCGAGGGTCCCCGGCCATGGAAGCAGAAATCATTCCATGGGAAATCAAAGAAGTACTGCCGAAGAGCCTCCCAGTCGGCAGCGCCAAAGTGCCACAAGCGCCGCCGGCTAGGAGGATCGGGTGGCTGTACTGGAGAGATAGGACAGGTGACAGAGATAAGTTTATGGTCGGAGGAGCCCAAAGGAGAGAAAAGATCGACAGTATAAGAAGAAGGGTTAGAAGTTAGAAACAGGTCAAGAATGTTGGGCCGATCTCCGATGCGATCCGGGATACGGGTGGGTTGCTGAACTAACTGCTCTAGGTCATTTAGGATAGAAAAGACGTAGGCTTGTTCACCAGGTGGATCAGTAGTGTGAGGAGAGCCAATGGCGGTGGTGAACGTTGAAATCTCCTAAGATGGAGATTTCTGAGAAAGGAGAAATGGATAGAATGTGTTCCACTGTGTGTTTGTCAGGAGTACATTAAAAAGCTGTATTAAATCAGGTATTAGACTAAATAACGATAATGAAAGTGTTTGGGTAGAGGTTAACGAAGGTAGTGAGACCATAGTTATTGGAGTTATGTATAGACCGCCAAATATGAGTAGAAATGACGGAACGTCATTATGGGAGGAAATTAAAATGGCATCAAGGTTTAGCAATGTGTGCATTATGGGGGATTTTAATTTTACGAATATAGATTGGCAGCATCAAATAGGAGACTCTGATTCTGAGGAGTTTATAGAGGTAGTACAAGATAGTTTTTTATTTCAATTCATAGATACGCCGACTAGAGGTAATAATATTCTCGATTTAGTTTTCAGTAACAATGAACATATGGTAAATAATGTAGAGATAGGGGACCACCTAGGAAATAGTGACCACAATTCTGTGTATTTTAATATACAATGGAAAGGTAATACCAGAGAGAATACAACATTAATACCTGACTTTAGAAAAGCCAATTATGGTGGGTTAAGAAGAGCCCTATTAGCTGACCCTACGGTCAAAAAATTAAGTCGATCCAGGTGTCCAAATGAGTGTACCCCTTCTCAGGCACCTGTCATCTTAAGTCAGGAAGAGACGTCAACCTTGGTAGATACATACGATAATTTTATCAAGTCAGTATTCAATGCACAAAATAAATAAATCCCCAAAAGAAAATTTAGATCAACACAGAACCAACCCAAATGGATGAATAATAGACTATTAGATCTTCTAGGACAAAAGAGAGGAATATATAGAAAAATTAGAAAAGGCGAAATTCACCTACTTGCTTACTATCAGAATCTATCAAGACAGGTAAAAAAGGATATTAGGAAAGAAAAAAGAAATTATGAAATTAAGGTTGCCAATGACTCAAAAAATAATCCTAAAGCTTTTTACCAACTATATAAATCCAAGGTTAGAGATGTAATTGGTCCCCTTAAAACTTCGATAGGAGAAATGACAGAAAATGATTTAGAAATGTGCAGTACATTAAATAGTCAATTTCTTTCCGTTTTCACTAATGAAAATTTGGCACAGTTTCCAGAAGTCCGTAAGGTATATAGCGATAGTATAGAAAATAGGTTAAGTACGGTTACTATAAGTAGAAATGATGTGCTTAAGGAAATTGACAGACTGAAACCTCATAAATCGCCTGGTCCTGATGAGGTATATGCTAGAGTATTAAAAGAATGTAGGGATGAGTTAAGTTACCCATTAACATTTTTATTTAACAAGTTATTGGAGACAGGTATAGTTCCAGAAGCTTGGAAGCTTGCAAACGTAGTTCCGATCTTCAAAAAAGGTGACAAATCAATAGCATCCAATTACCGTCCCATTAGTCTTACATCAATCATAGGAAAGCTACTAGAGTCAATTATTGCTAGTAAAATTAGAAACCACTTAGATACATTTAATTTAATAAATTCTTCTCAGCATGGATTCACTCAGGGACGTTCTTGCCTTACTAATTTGCTTAGTTTTTTCTCAGAGGTATATGAAGCAGCAGATAATGACAAGTCATATGATATAATATATTTAGATTTCAGTAAAGCTTTCGACAGGGTCCCCCATGAGAGATTGATGAGAAAGGTTGAGGCGCATGGAATAGGTGGGGCGTTGTTGGGATGGATTAGGTCATGGCTAATTGGTAGGAAGCAGAGAGTCAGCATAAATGGTACGAAGTCAGAATGGGGAGCAGTCAAAAGTGGTGTCCCCCAGGGATCTGTATTAGGTCCTCTGTTGTTTGTTATATACATAAATGACCTTGATTTAGGTATAACTAGTAGGATAAGTAAATTTGCAGACGATACCAAAATGGGGAGAACAATTGATTCAGATAGAGATATAGAGTGCCTCCAAAGGGATCTAGATACCTTAATGGTCAGTAAATTGGCAGATGAAGTTTAACATTGACAAATGCAAGGTATTAAAGATAGGGAAGATGCATACAAATGTTAAATATAAACTAGCTAATGTGGAATTAGAAAACTCGAATTGTGAGAAAGATCTAGGTGTGTTTGTTAGCAATGATTTGAAGCCTAGACAACAGTGTATAAGCGTTCGAAACAAGGCAAACCGGATTCTCGGGTTCATCTCAAGGAGTGTGAGTAACAGAACTGCTGATGTTATCTTAAAACTTTACTTGTCATTAGTGAGACCCCATATGGATTATGCGGTTCAATTTTGGTGTCCTTATTACAGAATGGACATAGATTAATTGGAGAGAGTACATCGTAGAATGACAAAAATGATCCATAATATTAGAAATCTTCCGTATAAAGAAAGGTTGAAGAAATTATGCTTACATTCGTTAGAGAGACGCAGAGTTAGAGGGGATATGATAGAGGTGTTCAAGTGGGTTAGTGGGATTAACAAAGGGGACATGACAAATGTACTAAAGCTCAGTGATAGCGAAAGAACTCTTACCAATGGTTTCAAATTAGATAAATTTCGTTTCAGAAAAGATATAGGCAAATATTGGTTTGGTAACAGAGTTGTAGATGGGTGGAATGGACTACCAAGTGCTATAGTGGGATTAAAAACGATAGGGAGCTTTAAGATAAAATTGGATAAGCATATGGACGAGAAGGGTTGGGTGTGAAGGGGGATCAGCAGGGTTGGGCCAATCAGCGCTCTGCAGACCCCCGTAATCCTGCGTTAATCTCTAACCGTTTTGGTAAGATGATCCTCAGGGTATTAGAGTGTTGAGCCTATAATTGGGCTTTGTAATTGGGGTTGTGTGGGACAGGGATCTGCCTTGCTTAGGCCAATCGGCTTTCTGCAGACTCCCATTTTCTTATGTTCTTATGTGAAATAATAAATACAAATAAATAAATAATTAATAGAACAGTAATAAACTATTAGCAATTTCCGACTATAAAGTAATAAAGAAGTTGGAGCTGTAGACACCAAAGTTTTAGTAAACAAAATTGTCAAAATAAGGTTGGGGTGGAAAAATATATAAGTAACACCCCGTTCTTAACTAATCAATTACAAACGCCAATGTACTTTAATAAACTAATATGGTCCTCCCGGGACACCACACCCAGAACAAAACCACTAAACCATTACACCACTAACACAGATCAAAATAAGTAAATTTAGCCATAATCTCTTTTAGACTTAATTTCAATCTAGTCCCAATTACTTAATCATACTTTATAAGCAATGACAAATACAAAATATGGTCAATATACAGGAGGCGCTACAATATAGGTAGCAAAATTCTAATGGTAGTTTTGGGTTCCTATCATCATATGCTTCATTTCTATATACTTTTTATCCCCGGGAAAAAAAAACAAAAAAAATCTTGGGATTTTTCATTTATTTTCTTGGGATTTTTTGTTTTGGTCATTAACCTAACCAAAAAACCTAACCTAACCTAATAGCCCCCAAATACATTTAGGTTAGGTTAGGTTAGGTTAATAAAAAAATAAATAAAAAAACCCAAGATTTTTTTTTTCCCCGGGGATAAAAAGTATATAGAAATGAAGCATATAATGATAGGAACCCAAAACTACCATTAGAATTTTGCTACCTATATTGTAGCGCCTCCTGTATATTGACCCAAAATATATTAAGATTAATAATAAATTTTCAGGTTGCATATTAACCCGTACAGCCCCAGCGACGCGTCGGCGATGTATGTAACGCACAGCCCCAGAGACGCGCCTGACGCGTCACCCTAATTGCGCCAACCGTAACCTCACGTGTAGCCACTCAAGAGGGCTCAAATTTGTATGGGAACTGTGTACGTATCCCACGCAACCGTGCCGATGGTTGAAAACTCTCAAAGTCTACGCGCGAGCACGCAATAACCTGTTTTTGGGGGATAATTGCCTTCAATTTTTTTACTCTTGTAAAATCCATTTTCGGGGGCTCTGTAGGACCATTTTTAAAGCTTTTTGAGCGGTTTTTCGTGGTTTTTCCTTCATTCCTAAGCCATTCGCTATTGTTTCTGGAATAAAACCATTTTTTGAAAACCGGCCAGGTTCTGGTGCGCAAACATTACAAAACTAGCCGGGGCTCCACGGGTTAAGTGCCATTGCTCTGTTTTCCCTATTCGGGCTCTGTCTAGAGTCTGCCGCCCCCAGAAACAAATGAAAAAAAATAGGGAAATGGGCTTCAGTAAATATATTAATGTAGGCCTAGTCATTTTATATAGCAAGGATCATTGCATTCGAGTGTTTCCATTGGATACAGGATGGGTTGAGGGGGGCAGTGCCCCCTGCGACTTTTGGAAATTAGGTTTGGGGTACGGTCGCGCTAACAAGCCATGTCCCACAGGCCACAGTCCCAGCAGTCATTAACCTCTGAAGTGCGCATGGGGGTAATTAGACACCTCTCCCTGTGCGCATGTATTTGAGGTGTTTCCGTCACTAAAATATTCATTGTACCATTAATAGCATTAATACTTATCCATATGCGCCTATTATGGGTTGATTATAAAGGTATTAACCTGAAACAACAATAAAACAAGTGAAAACAGCGTTTGGATGGTCAAAATCGGAGATATAGCCCGCGAGTTGTATAATGTATGGGTGAGGCAAGCTGCTTTCCCCCCAAGGCCACTGAGACACAGTCGATCGATACTCTCTCTCTCTCTCTCTCTCTCTTGCATTCGCTTGCTATCAGTGATGACCACACCCTGCAACCGGATTTCTAATGTTAGCACGAAAATATAGCCTACCTCAGAATAAGGGAATAACAGGGAAAATAGGTGATAACTGAAGGAGAGGAGGAAAGTGGGGAAGGCGGGGAGGTAGAGGACTGAGATTTTGCATGGCCCAGGGGCCCAAAAAAAAAAAAAAAAAAAAAAAAAAATCGCCTAGGCTAAAAAAAAAAAAAAATCATGTCAAAAGTTGATTTTTTTTTTCTCTGGCTCTTAAGAGTCTCCCCGCAGTCCGCCGGGGGAACTCTTAAGAGTCTCCCGGCAGTTCCCGGGTTAAGTCTGGCTTTCTGTGCTGTATCTGTGCTGAGATGGAGCCATTGGTATAGCAGGCCCCCTAACCCACATCATCAACTTGTCAATTAACACCAACACTGTACCTGCTGAACTGAAGGAAGCTATTGTAACCCCTCTATTCAAGAAAGGAAATAAACTAGAAGTTGGTAACTACAGACCAGTTAGCATATTATGTATTGTATCTAAAATCCTTGAAAGAGCGGTATACACCCAAATTGAACATTACCTCAAACAAAATGATCTATTCTATAAGTTTCAATCAGGTTTCAGATGCATGTACTCGACAGACTCCTGTCTCATCCACTTAACGGATCACATTCGTAAAGAAATGTCTAAAGGTAACTACACCGGTATGGTTCTTCTTGATCTACAAAAAGCGTTTGACACAGTAGACCATGATATCCTATGTAATAAACTACAAGCAATGGGCATAGGATCTGTGAACTGGTTTAAATCTTATCTTAGTGGTAGAACTCAAAGAGTCAAAATTGACGATAATATATCTGATCCTATGCCAATTAACTGTGGGGTCCCGCAGGGAAGCATCCTTGGTCCCTTACTCTTTCTCTGTTATGTGAACGACATGGAACTGAGCGTCTCATGTAAATTATTACTGTATGCAGACGACAGCGTGCTCCTGGTTTCAGGAAAAGACCCAATAAGTATTGCTGCTTCACTTTCCAAAGAACTAGAATCATGTAGTGAATGGCTAGTGGACAATAGACTATCTCTTCACCTGGGCAAGACGGAAGCCATCTTATGTGGAACAAAACGCAAACTGAAAGACATTGTGGGCTTCTCGGTCAACTGTAATGATATTCCTATAACAACAGTGTCACAAGTTAAATATCTCGGACTAAAACTGGACGCGAGTTTGTCAGGTGAAACAATTTTGGAATCTATCCTGAGTAAGTGTAGAGCACGTATAAAATACCTGTATAGACAGGTGGGATGCTTGCCAGCGGCGACCAAAAAGACCCTCTGCCAAGCGCTTGTTCAATGTCATTTTGACTATTCTGTGTCATCCTGATACTCTGCATCATCTAAATCAGCACAGCACAAACTTCAGGTCACTCAAAATAAAATGGTTAGGTTCATGCTGAACCTAGGACCCAGATCACATGTTGGCCAGGAACAACTTCAGTCACTAGGTATGCTCAATGTCGCTGACAGGGCCAAACAAATCAGGCTCACTAATGCCTTCAAAATTTTCTAT
This sequence comes from Paralithodes platypus, assembly GCA_032716605.1. Classification (NCBI taxonomy): domain Eukaryota; kingdom Metazoa; phylum Arthropoda; class Malacostraca; order Decapoda; family Lithodidae; genus Paralithodes; species Paralithodes platypus. The sequence continues at coordinate 17,272,899 of CM064486.1, read as the reverse complement.
GACAGAGCTCCAGAGTACCTAAAGAATGATTTTGTTAAATCAAATGAGAGGAGTGGACATAATACAAGAAACAGGATGTTTAATTTTAAGGTCCCGAGAATCCAAGGACAGGGTAAGCAAACATTCTTCTTCACCGCCATCAAAGACTGGAACGACCTACCCCAGTCAGTCCGTGAAAAGAGAACACTGTATTCCTTCAGACGTAGCCTGAAGGAACACCTGAACCGGACAGCTGCGAGAAGGGAGCACCAAGCTTATGTCTACTACTAAATGCGACATAAGAGATAGACAAACCAAACTGAAATGATTACTGATTACGGATTACTGATATTTACTATAGGATGTAAGGTATCTTAAAATAACCCCCTAGAAATACTTTCTCTAAAGTATCTATTTCTTTATCCTCCCCATTTTCCCCAGCTAACCTAATCCCACAAGGACCCCAATGGAAATACGCCTAACGGCCTTATTGGGGCTATCCTTAGTTGGAATTATGCAAGGCTGGTACATGTCATATTTGTAACAAACTATGTGGTACCAACTCTGTAAATTGCTAATTGAATAAATATTATTATTATTATTACCCTATTATTATTATTATTACCCTATTATTATTATTATTAGTCAGTTGAATAGGTGGTTAAGCGTTTGAAAAAGTTCGTATATTTCACTCTAGGCTATATGAAGAAATTAAGCTTACATAGGCCTATTGCGGATACCAATTATTGATCAAAACATACTTGGCGCCGATAGGCCTAGGCTAAATCACTTATTAGCGCGACTGTACACTAATTACTATAAAGACAGTGGCGCTGGCATAGGGGGCCTAGGCTAGACTGAATTTTAGTGCGAAACATCTCCCGAAATTTTACGGGCCCTAGGCTATATTGGGAAAGTTGGAAGCAAAAAATCTAGTCTTAGGCCTATTTATAACATTTTGCTAAAGCGTTTTTCTTTTTCTTTTCACATAGGCCTTGCGATTTTGAAACGGTAACTTCTTCTAGTTGTTTATTAGGCCTAGGCTATGCAAGTTTTATTTACAATAAGCTAAGCCATTCGCGACGGTCTACGCATCTCCAACACTGAAGTAGGCTATATTAACTTTGTATAACAAAACTTGTAAATATTGATGGCTCTGGAGGCCGGGTAACACTGGACATAAAATACATAGGCTAGGCTAGCCTATAAAACAATGAAATGCAATAAATAAAAAAATAAATGAAATTAACTAGGCCTAGCCAATAACTATACCGGTTTGGGAAATAAATAAAGTTAAAACAAACATAGGCTACCCTAGCCTAGCAAGGAGAAGCCTCGTATTGTCTGGCCTTTTTTTATGTTATTTAACGGGCTCTATAATAGTCTACATATAATTTAATGACCACCACTGAATATATATATAGACTTAGCTGGTTAGTGAAGCATGTTGATGAATGACAGGTGTTGGGGGGATGGTAACAGGTGAATGTGATTGATAGGTGTTCGGGGCTAAGGTAAACGTGCATCTTCTCTAATGTTAATTCAAGAGTTCTTATAATAGTTACGTATAAATTAATGGCCACCAGTGAATATAAATACACTTGACTAGTTCATGGAGCATGTTGATTAATGACAGGTGCTAGGATAATCAAGATGGATACTGATAAATGTGGAGGTACATACAGGTGGAAGTGATGGCGGCTGGGGTGGCGTTGGAGGAGTGAGGCCCTTTATACTTCGAACCTCACCTCGGTAAACAAATGAACCTTCGACATGCGCAATAATTCTTGATCCAGATTACATTAATTAAAATGTCAAATAGTACTTTATACCTATTCAAAAACTAATTACCTTCTAGAAATTCGGAGTTACAGTAATTAAATTAAATTATAAGATTTCAGGTGATCAAACTATTATTTAAGCCTGCACACCGCAAATCGAAACAGTCAGGAATACCCGTTTTCCGAAAAAAAATAAAGAGTATAAATTAACCATGTAAAGAACGCGCACATAAGTTAAAATAGGCCTTCAGAGGCTATTATTATTTAGGATTATTAAGCCAGCACACCGTAAGTAAAAAATAGTCAGAAAATAGAGGCCCCTTTAAAGATTAAAAATTCCCGAGTATAGGCCTAAAATAATTAAATAACTATAAAAATCGCACACATACGTTAAAATCGGATATTATTTTGGATTATTAAATCAAAATAGTTAAACATTGAAAGTTAATTTAAAATAGAACTTCAGTGTCAAAACTTACGATCGTATAGTGGATATTGGTATATTTCTATATATTTACCCAGGCACATTCCATTTTTGTTTTCTTACGACGGTAGATCGACTTCCATTATTAGCCTAGGCCCTAAGGAGAAGCCTCTTATCGTCTGGCCTTTTTGTATGTTAATTCACAAGCTGTATAATAGTCTAAATCTATTATAAATGACCAGTGAATATAGATAGACTTAGCTGGTTAATTGACCACGTTATGAAGGACAGGTGCTGGGATGGTGACAATATCGAGATAAATATGGCACAGGCACAACAGGTGAAAGCGATATCCCTAGAGTATAAAATAATTAAATAACCTTATAAATATCGCAGACACATACGAGAAGACTTCACGGGCTATTATGATCCTGGATTATTAAGCCAACACACCGTAAATAGAGAATACAGTAAGATAATAACAAGTCCCTAGATTATAAACTCTAAAATATAACATTATCAAGAACGAAAACACTTGTCACCTCGTTATGGCGTCCAGCTATAAAAGAACTCCCTTCTTCTTCTTTAGAACCCGCCCGCAGACCGTACAGATCCACAGGGCTGACCTTTGTATCGGTACTGGCTCAGAAACGTTAGTAGGAGGGAAAGTTTAGAGTAGAAGGATAGTTTAAGATTTTTTTTTTTTTTTTTATAAACCCCCCCCCCCCTCACCCATTTCTCTTCCTCCACATTTTCTCCAACATCCTCTTCACCATCTCCATGTCTTGTCTTTCCATCTCCTGTGTTAACCCCAATAGCACCCCTACCCCTCTATCTTCCCTCTGCTTAATCTCCTCCCACCCCCTCTCCCCAACTCTATTCCTCATGTACCTCTCCAACTCGTCTCTCTCCTCATTATATCTTGTACATTCCGTTACTATGTGTTCTACATCCTCCACTATTGGGTCTCCTCCCATTTCACATTGACTGCAGTGCAGTCCCACTCCATTCCATCTCCTTGTTCTCTCATTCGTTTCCAGCGATCCTGTTCTTGCTTTAAATAGAAGTTTCGATCCCCATCCTCCATCATAGTATAGTTCTCTAGCTGGTTTTTCCTTCTCTCTATAATATGCCAGCGTGGTTTTATTTTCTACCCCCTCCCTCCATCTTCTTCTCCCCTCCTCCTTTATCCCTTTCTCTATCTCTCTGACACATCCCCTCCCATTTTCTAGTATGACCCACTCCACTCTCTCATTTCGTTTTCTAAATTCCCCTCCCACCCGGTCCTGTTTTATATTTATCCTCCCCAATCTTTTTTTGCACTCTGTTCCATTTACTTTGCTCGCTCGCCCATCTGTATACCTTCCCCGGCCACCTATCTTCCTCCATCCCCTCTAGCCTCACTTTGTACTTCCCTTTCGCTTTCCCAATCCTTTCCTCAAACGTACTCCACCCCATCTCCCCTCGGATTGCTTCTTGTGCTACGTATTTATTTTCCCCCAATCCTGTCCTCCCGATTTTATTCTGTATCGTTTCTAATTTCTTCGTTTCCGCCTCTGTTGTTTCTACCGCCTCTAAGCCGTACAGGTACTCCTAATCCTTTCCACAGCCCTCGCACTATTTCATAGCTATTCGCTCTTAGCCTTGTCGCGCTCCATAGTCTCCCATTCCATTGTTGCATTTGTCCCACCTTTTCACTTTTCGCCTTCTCAAACCCTTTCTCTGTGATCGTTACCCCCAGATATTTATACTCCCTTGTCTTCTTCATTCTGTTTCCTTCCAGTGTCCATTCCTCGTCCTCTTGAAGCTCTCCATTCATTTTCATCACCTGGCTCTTTTCTTTACTAAATCTTACTTAAAGTTCCTCCCCGAATCTCGTTGCTTCCTCTAGTAACCCTCCTCCCGTTTCTGCCATCAGAACTACGTCATCAGCAAACAGCAGTACCCCCAGTCTTTCTTTGTTTATCTGAATCCCCTCCCCCACTCTTTTTATCCTCTGTGTCATTTCTTCCATGTATAACGCAAATAATAACGGCGATAATACGCACCCCTGCCTTACCCCCCTCTTGCTTTCTACCCATCCCGTTTCTATATTTCCTGCGCGTACTTCGCTTTTGTTCCTTGGTACATCGATGTTATGATGTTTATATACTTTTCTGGTATTCCACTCCTTGCCATTATTTTCCACAGCAGTTCCCTGTTTACTCTATCATAGGCTTTCTCTATATCCAGGAATGCACAGTAACCCATTTTTTTTTCTCTTTTCATTTTCCCCATCACTTCGCTTAGTATATAAATATTATCTGTCCCCCTCCTGTCTCTTCTGAACCCATTTTGCTCATCACTTATTAGTCCGTTTCCCTCTATGGCTCTATTCATCCTTTCCTTCAATATCCAGCAGAAGAGTTTCCCTATTGTGTTTGTCACTGTCACTGGCCTGTAGCTTTTCATTTCCTTCTTACTCTTGTACCCTCCCTTGTGCAATAGTGTTACTCTCGCTTCATTCCATCTTTCTGGTACTCTCTCATTTCCCATTACCTCATTAAACATTTTCTTCAGTCTTCTTGCCATTTCTTCCCCCCCCCCCCCCCCTCTATGTACATTTCATTTGGTATCCCATCCGGGCCGGTCGCCTTTCCCTTTTTTAGTGCTTTGATCCCTCTCCTTACTTCTTCTATTGTGAGCTCCCTTTCCATTTCCATCTTATCCTGTTCTGGTAGCCTTCTCTCTCTCATTTCCAAGTTCCATTCCCTCTCCTCCCCTTGTTCATTTACTCCCCCTATTTCCTCCCAGTATCGCTTTATTTCAATCTTTATTTCTTCTTCTGTCTTTATTATTCTATCTCCCACTATTAGTTCCACGCTTTCTTCCTCTCTACCGGTCTCACCTCTTAACATCCTATACCACTCCTTTTGGCCCTCTTTCCCCTTGCTTCTGATCTTTTCTACTTCTTCTTTCTCGTGTTTTATCATTGCCTCTTGTATTAGTATTTTTACCTTCTTCCTTTTCTCCTCGTATGCCCGTACCGCTTGTCTTTCTTCTCGTTCCCTCTCTCCGCCTTCCCTCCTATTTCTCTCTATCATCCTTCTCCTTTCTCTGTTCGCATCCCTTCTTTCACTTCTTGCTTGTTTTATTTCCCCATTCCACCATGGTTTTTGTTTTCTTTTTCCTTTCCATCTTCTTATTCTTCCTATACTCCTTTCTGCCGCTCTATTTATGTCCATCATCAACTCTCCGTCCATTTCTTCTACGCTCCCCTCTCTTCTTTCCCCTATTTCTTCCAGGTAACCTCTGTATTCTACCCATCTTTCACTTTTTAGATTCCATCTATTAATCTTCCATCTCGTGTTTCCTTTGCTTTTCCATTCCTTTGTGTAGTTTATCACCATGAGTCTGTGGTCGCTTTGTATCCCTACTTCATTTTCTTTATCTATCCACATGTTTTGGATCTCTTCCCTTGCTCTTCCATTCGCTAGTATGAAGTCTATCGCCGATCTTTGGCCTTCTCCGTGTCTTACCCCTCACCTGGCCCGTCCTGGTAGATGGGTTGGTGAGCTGCTGATTGGCTGATGGGCGATGACGTGGCGCTCTCTCATTGGTCGAGCTCCTCCCCACCTCCCGCCTCCACCCCCCTCCCCGCCCAACAGGATACGAGATTTAGCGCGTGCTTTTTGTTTAAATCACCCCACCTTCCCCTCCCCTTTTAACTGCGACCCCCGATCATCCCCCACCCCCTGACAGGATACTCTCTCTCTCTCTCTCTCTTTGTTCAGTCGCCCCCCTCTACCCTCCCCTCCCCTCCTATAACTGCGACCCCCGATAATCCCCCACCCCCTGACCTCCTCCCCAACGGGATACTCTCTCTCTTTGTTCAGTCGCCCCCCCCCCCCCCCCACCTACCCTTCCCTTCCCCCAATCCCTCCTCCTCTTTCTCTCTCCCGTTGCCTTACATGGGCATTCTTTCGTTCCGTTCCTCCCCCGCCTTCCTCCTTCCTCCCCCCCCCCAAGTACTCAGTCCCCCCTGTCCCTTTAATATTCGCTTTTCTGGACCCCCTTCCCCCTCATGTCTAGCATATTATAATATCATCACCACCCCACCAATTAACTAACAAATATAGGCTACCTAATTAAGAGTGGTGATGGGCTGGTCTATCAGAGTGAGAACTGAGCGATCTCTGCCATACCCATAGCTTACTCTGACTGTTCCTTTTACTTATATATTTTCTAGATCTCAAGTGACGGCGTCTCTTGCGTGGATTGACCTCCTAATCTACCAAGATTGGAAGCCAAAGCGTCACATCTTTCCTTTGCCCTTCAACTTTCTCTTCATAATTGCTGAGGGGCACAGGGCCCTGGGTGGGGCTTTGGTTTCCCGGGCGTTTCCGCGCCCTCCTCAGCTCCCCGCCATGGAGTGGCTTCGGTCACCCAGGCTTTATTGTGGTCGGCAGGGAGGGTTCTGTGGGGGCGCTCGGTTATAGCCTTGGCCTTGCTCGGGGCCTTGGGGCTGTTCGGCCAGGCAGCTTGGGGAAAAACAACAACAACAACCTAATTAAGACTCTGTACCAGTGACGTCTGCTATATTTTGGTCTAGCTATAATTAGACGATTATCTGCAGCTTAGGAAATATCTGTGGTAGGTAAAAGGGTCGACTGAGATAGTTCGAAGCCTTATAATTGCTAGAGATCCTTCCTAAACTGAGAAAAATTGACTAGTAGTCGCCAGAATAAAATTAAAAAGACGTCGCCGGTACAGTACGGGTTAATGAAAGCAATCACATTAATTAATACATGTGATACTCCTCCATGGATTCGAACCTAGGACACTCACACCAAAATTCAGCGCACTAATCATTACCCCCTTCTGTACTGTACCGGTGACGGCCCTTTCACATTATTTTGGACACTATTACACGATTATATTCAGTTTAAAAACGTCCGCTAGCAATTAACAGGCTTTGAACTATCGCATTTAACCCTTCTTACTACCACAGATCCTTCTTAAACTGCACAAAATCTTCTAAATATGGCTAGAATTAATTGAGATAGACGTCACCGGTACAGTCGCGCTAATAAGTGATGTCTCGGCACCAAGTAGGCTCGTTTTGATAAATAATTGGTATCAACAATATCTAAGCTTCATTTCTTTATATGGAGTGAGATATACAAACATGTTCCTACACTTACACACCCTTTTCAACATCTGACAGACATTAATACAGCACAGAGCAAGACAAACGTAATGCCACCCGAGACATGACTTATTAAGCTTCATTTCTTCATATGGAGTGAGATATACAAACATGTTCCTACACTTACCCACCCTTTTCAACATCTGACAGACATTAATACAGCACAGAGCAAGCCAAATTAACGTAATGCCAGCTGAGACATGACTTATTAGCACGATCGTACAGAAGTTAAGCTATCAAGACAAGGTTATGTAAGATTAGTCTATACTGTATATGGTTATATAAGATTATTAGGCCATGAATTAGCGAAATATTTAATTTCAGTAATGGTTAGATACTTTTATGCAGCTTAGGAAGGTCGTATGGGCGTCAGAAAGCTATAGTTGTGTTAGTTTATATTAATTTAACCCCTTCTGTATCGGCGACGTCTTTTTAACTTTTTATTCTAGCTATATTTAGACGATTTTGTGCAGTTTAAGAAGGATCTGTGGTAGTAAAAAGGGTTCAGTGAGATAGTTCGAAGCCTTTTAATTGCTGGAGCCCCTTTGTAAACTTAATAAAATCGTCTAATCTAGCTATATTTAGACGATTTTATGCAGTTTAAGAAGGATCTGTGGTAGTAAAAAGGGTTAAGTGTGATAGTTCGAAGCCTAAACATTGCTGGAGGCCCTTTGTAAACTAAAGAAAATCGTCTAATAGCAGCCTGAATAAAGCTTAAAATACGTCCTTTTAATTTTATGCTGGCTACAATCAGACGATTTTATTCAGTTTACAAAGGACCTCCAGCAATGAACAGGCTTCGAACTATCTCACTTAACCTTTTCTACTACTACAGATCCTTCTTAAGGGGAGATTTCCACTTGAGAGATTTTTTTCTTGACTCCTTTCTCCCTCATGTTTAGCCCCATTGCTTTTCTAATTTTAAGACGTTCGCCCCATTATTTTGACGATTTTAAGAACTTTCGACCCATTTATGTCAATTTTAAGACCTTTTGTGCCATGTAGGTGTCGATTGTATCCTGGTGAGCGATAGCGAGCCTGTAATATAAGAGGAACCAGCTTTCAGCCGGGACATTTTTCTACCGAAAAATTTACAAATTTATCTTGAAAGGGGGTCTAGGGGAGAGTCATTTTAAGCTTGATGGAAGTCTAGGGAATCAACTAAAAACCTCCCCTTAAACTGCACAAAATCGTCTAAATATAGCTAGACTAGACGATTTTATTCAGTTTAAAAAGGGCCTCCATCAATGAACAGGCTTCGAACTATCTCACTTAACCTTTTCTACTACCACAGATCCTTCTTAAAAGAACAGACTTCGAACTATATCACTTTTAACCGTCTTGGTTGGTGGTGTAATGGTTAAGGTGTCTAAAAATCTGTGTGTGATAACCTGGGTTCGAATCCTGGTGGATCACATATATGCTTTCATTAATTTCATTGGAGGTGTTTGGTGTTGTGGTGAAATTAATAACGAATAGATTAACCTGTTTTACCACATGGAACACATACAATCGTACATATAATACAGTAAACACAAGCAAGGGTAGAAAAGCTGTCGCTGCCTATCTTAAATGTGTGATATAATTATAAGTAAAGCGACTATCACACGAGAGATTTTATAGTCAACATTCGATGCTCAACATTTTTCTGGCAACATTTCTGGATTATTTTACACTGGTATCGGAAACTAGGCTGATGATGGATGAATTTAGGTAGCATAAATATTGCAAATGTTGACCTCATAAGCTGCCAGACCAGTGTTGAGGATAAATGTTCATTGAAAAAGAGCTTGTGTGATGCCGGTTTAAATCCCTACACTGGTATCGGAAACTAGACTGATGGTAGATGAATTTAGGTGACATAAAAATATTACACGTTTACCTCATAAGCTGCCAGACCAGTGTTGAGGATAAATGTTCATTGAAAAGGCGCTCGTGTGATACCGGCTTAAATCCCGGCCTGTGATTGGTTTGTCAGTTGTGCCCTGACCTTTGACCAGTGAGGACATCCTTAGTGACCGCTAGTGACTTACCTGTTTATCCCTTAAGCCGGTATCACACGAGCGCTTTTTCGCTCAACATTGGTCTGGCAGCTTCTGAGGTAAACATTTTAAATATTTCGCTTGCCTTAATTCATCTACCACCAGTCTAGTTTTCGATACCAGTGCAAAATATTCCAGAAATGTTGCCAGAAAAATTTTGATCATCGAATGTTGACTATATAATAGCTCTCGTGTGATACCGGCTTAAGTGCAAGCTAAGAAGAGACACGCTAAAACTTAAAAACCAGTTCGATGCCATGGCTGAAGAGGGTGATGGAGGAAGGGTTAGTGAAGAAAGGAGGGTAAGAGTTCGGGCGTACCACTACCGACATAAAACATAGATCATCTATAAATACTTAACGTAACTAAAAAGCTTTTAACCTAACCTAGTATTCTCATTATTACATGAATACTAGGTTAGGTTAATGTTTTAGAGAGGTCGAGTTATGCTGTATGTCGGTAGTGGTACGCCCGATAACACAACTCTTACCGAAAGGAGTGTCTCCCAAGGTGGCAAAAGCAGGAGGAAAGAAGGTAAGTCTCCCCACAGAGAACTTACTGCGGATGTTCCCCCACCAGCACCCAAAGTGGCCTCTGCTACCACTACCACTGCTTAGAGTGCAACATGTATTCGTTGATTTCATTAATTGAGCTTAGAAGTAAAGTTGGTTGGTGAAAAAATCTGAAAAAAGAACCAAGAGAAATCTGCCACCGCAACGCAACATAAAGTCGACGAACCAGATGATAACAACGATGTATTGGATTATTAGCCCTCTCTCCCCCTCCCCCTACTCACCAGTTTGCGATGCCTTTACTACATCATCAATAAAGCCGGTATCACACGAAAGCTTTTATAGTCAACATTCAATAATCAAAACAATTCTGGTACTGTAACATTTCTGAAATATTTTGCACTGGTATCGGAAACTAGACTGATGATAGATGAATTTAGGTAGCCGAAATAATTTAAATGTTGACCTCATAAGCTGCCAGATCAGTGTTGAGTATAAATGTTGAGGGAAAAAGCGCTCGTGTGATACCGTCTTTAGGTGTCCAATACTATTACTACTATAGTCTATTTTTTTCCAGCTGAGGGTAAATTGCCATGTTACTATCCTGGTTACTCAGCTATAAGGTAGATTTTGTAGCGAAATATGTTGTTAATTATGAAAACTTTACAGTAAAACGACACACAGCCATAGCAGTTTCATATTTTTCCTCTAAGTATCGAGAAATCAGCTACTAAGGGATTCAATTTACCATCAGCTGGAAAAAAAATAGACTACTGTATAATACTACTACTGCTATTACTATTACCACTACCCCTACTACTTCTTATACTACTACTACCACTACTACTACTACTACTACTACTACTACTACTCAAAACACTACATTTATCCTGTATTATTATACATGTTATTATCAAGTTCTTTTCATCTTGTGTCACATTTATTTATGTTATTTGGCATATGAGGCTGAAAATTAACCCTATTTAGGATGATCCCCTTAATATATTGGTAAAAAAAACACTGATAATAATTTACAGCTTTTATTAATTTATCCTATTTTCTTTTATTGAATTTGCAGTCTGATCTTAAATCAAAGAACCTGACAGGTGAGACAGCTCTTAACAGGGTTGCCTGGAACGCCGTCGGAAGTCGCTGGTACTGTACTGGCGAGTGACTTTTTTACTGACGGCCAACGTCCATCGCTGGGACAGTAGGTGTTAAGGAGCTAACAGCCTGTAGATTCAACCACCAACACGGTCAAGTCCGGAGGTCTTATTCCAGATGGCGAGTGAGACACAGGCCGTAGCTCAATTGGTAGAGCGTTCGCCAGCAAACCGTGAGGTTGACGGTTCAAGCCTCGGGCCAGCCAGTGAATTATTGGCAGACTGTTGCTGTTGGCGAACGGTGCGGCTTAGCAATCTGTGGAAACTATTCACTAAGTTCCTGATTCATCAGAGCACCCACCCTAGCCTTGCTATTCAGCATGGAGTGTATGGTGGTAAAAACTGCATCATCATCATCACACCGAGACAGTTTGAGTGTTACAACCGGCTCATTCGTGGTCTTACCTTCATACACTTACGACGCCTGGTTGTCTCCTCACGGCTCGGTGCAACTCTGACTTCTCTATGCTGCATCGCCGCTGTCTCATCTCACAATCTAGGACGCCTCTCTCTCATACGCCACCTATTGATAACGGTTGTTGTTGTTCCCCAGGCTGTCTGGCCGAGCAGTCCTAAGCAAGGCCAAGGCCATAATCGAGCACCCCCACAGAAACCTCCCTGCTTACCACCAATAAAGCCCAGGTGACCGAAGCCACTCCAAGGCGGAGAGCTGAGGAGGGTGTGGAAATGCCCGGGAAACCAAAGACCCACCCAAGGCCCTGTTCCCCTCAGGAATTATGAAGGGAAAGTTGAGGGTCCCCTCAACTAATAACGGTATACAGGTCTCCTTCACTATCCGATGCCCAGATATAAGATATTATTATAGATAAATTTTCACCCCTATTCCGACTGACTCTTCCCAAATGGTAGAAATATTTGCTTGATTTCTTGAGTCGTTTTATAGCAAACAAATGAAAAACTAATAAATAATGGGGCTAAACATGAGCTAGAAAGGAATCCAGAAATACAACCCTCAACGTTAAAATTACGAACTACTTTGCTACAATGTAAGGTGCCTAAGCAGTTGTACTACCAAGGTTTCTCAGAGTCAAGTGTGCAGTTTTAGAACCAACCCAACAGACTGGTATAGGTAGTGCCAACGAACTTGACAATAATCTGGACCCCTTTAATTATTATAACTCAAAAAATTAATGAAAGCAATCAGGCTGACATTTCTATCATTTGGGAAGAGTCCACCAGGAAATAGGTGTGGAAATTTACAGCCAGTTTGCTCTAGGTCCTTATGAGTTACGAAGAGATCAGGGATCGAGATAATTGTCAAGTTCGTTGGCGCTACCTAGAGTGCATAGGTTTCTCATGGGCGGTTGTGCAGTCTTAGAACCAATTAATCTAACCAGTCACCGGTGCATAATTTCTCATGGGCGGGTGTGCAGTTTTAGAACCAATTAAGCTAACCAATCTCAGGTTTCTCATAGTTGGGTGTGCAGTTTTAGAACCATCCCAGGAAACGCGTGGCGAAGCGTCCAGTGGTGTAGACCAGGGTGATGAGGCCGAGGTAACCAAAGCTGCCACGCATACGCTTCTTAGGGTCTGGGGAGAGAAGAGCAGTAATTATAATTATTTTATTTATTTTACTCCCAACACCAAACACCTCCCAATGAAATTAGTGAAAGCATGTGATTTTCCCGGGATTCGAACCTGGGTTACCACATACAGATCTTAAAACACTCTAACCTTTACACCATCAAGGCACTTAAAGTAATGAGATGAGAATGGTGAGATAAATGTGTGGGGCCAAACTGCAGGGAATAACAAATGATGAGCTGAGGATACGTTTAGGTATAAAGAGTATTAGCGAGGAGATGCGTACAAGTAGACTGGGATGGTATGGACATGTGGAGAGAATGGATGAACAAAATTGAGTGAAAAGATGCAGGTCTGTGATTGTGGAGGGAGCTGCACCAAGGGGTGGACCGAGGAAGACGGACTATACGTGCCGATCTCAAATCCAAAAAATTGACAAGTGAAGCAGCCCTTAACAGGGTTGCCTGGAACGCCGCCATTAGGACAAGAGACTGAAACTGCACGTATATGCAGAGCACTCAGTCTTAAAATTTTATGTATAGCCTAGTATGTATGTATCTATCTATCTATTGCCTGACGCTGTGATCCCCGAAGGGGTGGCCACGAACGAACCGCCACCATGCACCTCTGTCCCCAGTCAGTCGACGCCCCTCCCCCCAACCAGCACCGCCTTCGTTCATGTAGTTCCTCACTCCATCCTTCCACCTCATATTCGGTCTACCTCTCCCCCTCTGTCCCTCCACCTCGCTCTCGTACACCCTCTTAGTCATTCTCTCGCTTTCCATACGTTCCATATGGCCGAACCATCTCAAGTTGTTCCTTTTCACACTTTCCAGCACATCTACCTCCACACCACACCTCCTTCTTACTTCCTCATTAGTCTGTCTATCCCTCCATGTAACTCCGCACGCACTCCTTAAGTAATTCATTTCCACTGCTCTCACTCTTGGTCTGAGTCTCTCAACCAACGTCCATGCTTCGCTTCCGTAAGTCAGTGTCGGGATTACCACACTGTCATGCAAGGACTTCTTCACTTCCATACTGACCACCCTATTTCTTGTTACTGCTTTTAGCGTTCCTACAACCCTCTTCCCCTGTTGTATCCTCTCCCGCACCTCTTCATCCATAGTCCCATCTTTACTCAACACACTGCCCAGATACTTAAGAGTTGACGATCTCCATAGCCTGACCGTTCAACTTCACCTCACACTCTGTGACTTCACCCCTTTCGAAGACCATAACCTTGCTCTTCCCCGTATTTACCTTCAAATTCCGTTTTTCGCACACTGTTCCAAACTCATTTACCAGACCCTGCAACTCCCATTCATTATCACTTATCAGAACTGTATCATCCGCAAACAGCAGTATAGGTAGCTTCCACTCAATTCCCTCCCTTTTCAGCGATACACCAACATCCACTGCTCTTGATAGTATTTCTTTCATGACTCCATCCATATATACAGTAAACAACCACAGGGACATCACACACCCCTGTTTCAAACCAACATTCAGGTCAAAGAACTCGCTCTGCTCACTCTCCACACGTACTGCCGCCTTTGCACCCTCATACATGCTCTTCACTGCTTTCAGCAACTTGCCCTCTACTCCGTATATTCTAAGTACTTTCCACAAACCTTCTCTATCCACTCTGTCATAGGCCTTCTCCAAGTCCATAAAGGCAACATACACCTTTTGTTTCTTCTCCAGATACTTCTCCACAACACAATTCAGGGTAAAAATCTGATCTACACATCCTCTTCCCTTCCTAAAACCTCCCTGCTCGTCGCCTATCCATTTCTCCGTTCTCACTCTCACTCTCTCAATCACTACCCTACTGTATACCTTCCCTACTACGCTTAGAAGACATATTCCTCGGTGGTTACCACACACTTCTCTTTCCCCTTTGCCCTTATATAGGGGGACTATTATGCCAGTCTTCCAGTCATCGGATGCACTCCCCTTCTCCCATGCTAGTTTGCACATTTTCCATACCCATTCTATCACTATCTCACCACCATACCTCAACATTTCCCCACACACTCCATCTGTTCCTGGTGCTTTCCCCAACTTCACTCTTTTCATGGCTTCCCACACTTCTGACCTCCTGATCCCCACCTCCTCCTCCACTACTTCTCTTCTTCTCCCTCCCATACCATATCCAGCTATGTTTGCTGGCTCTTCATTCCTTACATTTAGCAACTCACTGAAGTACTCCCTCCATCTTTCGACTCTCTCTTTCTTCTCGGCTAGCATTCTCCCATTCTTATCTTTCACACCCTTACTGTTTCCCTTGCTACCTTCCCTAACTTTCTTGACTTCTTTCCAGAACAGTTTCTTACTCTCCCTCCATTTTACACTCAGATTCCTTCCAAATTCCTCATCTACTCTTCTCTTACTTTCCTTCACTACTCTCTTCACCACCCTCTTACTCTCCACGTACCTCGCTCGTTTCTGTCTCTCGGAATCTTCATTCCCTCTACTACCCAACCACTCTCTATATGCTTTCTTCTTTTCTTCCACAGCTATTCTTACCTCTTCTGTCCACCATGCATTACCTCTCCAAAATTAGTTTTCTGCCCACAGCTAACTCAAAGACAACTGCAGAGGTTGAAGTAACTAAACTAAAGGTATCTAAATACCCCTGATGGTAACAAAGGCTTTAAAGTATCCCCAATAGGCTCAAAATTGCGTCATATGTCGGAGAGGGTTAATATAATGCAGAGAGATAATACAGGTCTCCCTCACTATCCGATGCACCAATTTACGATACTGTTATAGGTTTTTAGGTGTTTGGGTTTTGGCTGGTCACCATTTACCCCATTAATTATAAGGTTTGCTATACGATTTTTCTATTTAAGATCGGGTTTTCAGGAACGTAACCCAATCGAGGGAGACCTGTACATTTGGAATTACGGTGTCAGGCAAAAAAAATATATATTACTAACGTGTTCTGGTGAGCCCGTTGGTAGCAGTTGAAGATGTTGTTATCCGGACTGTACATGGTCGGGTACTTGATTCCAAACTCTCGACGCTTACCGCCAATCTGTTTAGACATACAGTATTATATTAGTAACACGTTTTATTGTTCATTTACTTATTTATTTATTTTATTATAACTATATAACACATTTTATTTTTAATTTATTGATTGATTTGATTATACTGTACTATACTGTAATTGTATCTATGTTAATTGGTTTGTTTGTACTATTAGATTTATTATTAGATATATATGAACGAAGGCGGTGCTGGTTGGGGGGAGGGGCGTCGACTGACTGGGGACAGAGGTGCATGGGGGCGGTTCGTTCGTGGCCACTCCTTCGGGGATCACGGCGTCAGGCAATAGATAGATATAAGATTCAAACCATTTTTAAGAGTCCCCTAAAGATGCCAACAGATACTTTTGTTAGTACCACACACACACACACACACACACACACACAAACACACACACACACACACAAAGGCAAAGTTAGATAATTGTAACTCAGGAAGCGGGACAATACGAGCCTAAAAAGCTCAACTCCTGTATACTACAAATAGGTAAATACAAATAGGTAAATACACACACACACACAGATTATAGCTAGCCTTAGAGACCTGCCATATGAGGAGAGATTGGAGAGGCTAAAGCTGCCAACGCTGAGGGAGAGGAGAGAGAGAGGTGACATGATCATGATGTTTAAGTGTGAAAGGTTTTGAGAAGATCGATAAGGGAGATTTTGTGGTGAGGGACGAGGGAAGAACCAGGGGTCATGAATGTAAGTTGAGGAAAGTTGTATGTAAGTCTGATGTAAGAAAGTTGAGCTTCCCGTATAGAAGCATTGATTGTTGGAATAAGTTGGATAGGGAGGTGGTGGGAGCAAGAAATATCCAAACTTTTAAAGCAAAATTGGATAAATGTAGAGAGAGAGTTAGTTAGTTATGTAGAGCAGATTAACCAGACCACTGAGCTCCATACGGAACTCTCATAGGTCTGGCCCGAAGGATTGGATCAGATTACTGAAAGGAGCTTAAGGCGACGCAAAAAACGGACGATAGGGGGGAAGGAAAATGACGGAGAATCGGATAAAAGGTCAGTGAATGATTTAGTACCAAAACAAACCGTACGCAGACGGGCAGTATCTGGGCAGTCAAAGACATGGCGAACAGTTAGAGGGGAATGACAGGAGGAGCAGGTAGGGGGCGGAGTGCGGGGAGTGGACATCAAATAACCGTGAGTCAGCCGGGAATGGCCTATCCTAGTCTAGTTAGTAAAACTTCCTCACACCTGTGAGAGCGGGAAGACGAGGGCCAAGGACGGACAGAAGGTTTGATTGCACAGAGTTTATTATTGCAGGGTAGAGCATCCCAATGAGATTGCCACGTGAAAAGAATAGAAGGCTTGAGTAAGGACAGCCAATCACCTAACGGAAGGTGGGGCTGGCGAGGGATCATTAAAATAGCATTCTTAGCCGCAGCATCGGCGTCTTCATTGCCACGGACACCAATGTGAGCAGGAATCCAACATAACTGGACCTGGAATCCACGTAGGCTCATCTCGTGGAGAGCGTGTTTTATGGCTAAAACTATTACGGTAGAGAGAGAGACAGGACAACATGAGCTTAGGCTCAAATCCTGTAGAAATCCTGTATCCTAGAATTAGGTGAGTACAATTAGGTGAGTATACACACACACACACACACACACACACACACACACACACACTTAACTAACATACATACACACACAGTCATTCACATAAGAAATATCTTAACTTTTAAGACTAAATTTGATTTATAAAGATAACCGTGACCTGACCTTCAAAGCTTTCTACACCAACATGAAGGGTGTTATACAGGTTAGGGGTCATGATTTATAGAGATAACTGTGACCTAATCTTCAAAGAGGTTATAGAAGTTAGGGGTCATTATTTATAGAGATAATTGTGACCTGACCCTTCAAAGATACAGTATAGAGGTTAAGGGCCGGGGAATGGTCAGTAGAGCTGATTGAAAGGTCGGCAGTTCGATCCCACCCCTTGCCATTGGTAAACTTCAAGAGTTTGGACACTCAGGTCTAGCGATTCGTGACAATTGTCCGATAAAATCCTTGAAACAAGGGTATGCCCTAGCCCTATCAATCAAGGGAGTGCATGGTATTAAAAACTGCATAAACTGTGACCTGACCTTCATAGCCTTCCACACCAACATGAAGGAGGAGCCCACGGCCACCAGCACACAGTAGCCATACTCAGGTTGGATCTCCACGGTCACCATCTTTTATCTGGAATGCAAGAATGTCTTGTAGTAAATGAGTCAAACACTATGTATGCACAGGTATGTATGTATATACTCAGGACATACCCCAGGTACTCCGGTCCGATCTCAAAATAAAGAACTTGACAACAGAGGCAGCCCTTGACAGGGCACCAGTTTTAGCTTTATTACATCAGTACAGTACAGTATTTCCTCACTTTTCTAGTTTATACCTGTAGTTAACCCCTACTGTACCAGAGGGTATTACTATAAATGTACCCTCCAGTACCAGGCATTATGGCCAAAATGGCTTCAGAGTAAAGAGAGAATACCCTCTCACCCCGAAAGTTGGAGGAATACTGTCCTAGCCAGCTCCCACAGACTTGGATCCAGGCTGAGAAGTGTTGCCAAGGTCTCAGAACAGTGCGTACCAGTCACGGTACCTGGTACAACTCGATACAGGCAGTTACAAGGACCGTATAATACTGACGGCGATCTTCCGTCACTGGTACTGATGAGTGACTATTATTAACGGCTGCATACCGTCGCTGGTACAGTAAGGGTTAAAGATGGATGAACAATATCATTACTACCATCCTTTCAATAAAGTTTCTTGATAATTAGTACATGTACAGTCCCTGCATTGAAACTTTAAAGGTTTCTGTTTGGGCTCTTGTCTCGAGTCGGCCACCCCTAGCAATGGGGTATGTGCCTGAGTACTGTATATACATACATACAGTACCATATTTCATTACAGCTGTACACTCAAGTTTCATCACAGCTCAGCATTCAAGTTGGTACAAAATTAATTCTTAATCTACCGGTACTTATAGCGAACAGTAAATAACATGTATAGCAATAACAGCCAAGGACAGTCAATTACCGGTACTAATTTTAGAAACATAATTCAATATCACAGATTCTTACCTGTATCAGAGCAGTACAGTACTGAAGTGAAGGAATGTATAAAATCACTACCAAACTACAGATCTCAAGTGGCGACATCTCTTCCGTGGATTGACCTCTCTACTGCCAACCTAGAGGCTGGCTGACTGGGAGCCAAAGCGTCACATTATTCCTTTGCCCCTCAACTTTCCCTTCATAATTGTTAAGGGGCACAGAGCCTTGGGAGGGGTTCGGTATCCCGGGCATTTCCGCACCCTCCTCAGCTCCTCGCCTGGGAGCAGCTTCATTCACCACCACTATCAGTACTAGTTCTACCATCAGTACTATAGGTAGCACCAACGAACTTGACAATAATCTTGATCCCTGACCTCTCTGTAACTCAAAAAGGCCTAGAGCAAACTGGCAGTGAATATCCACACCTATTTCCTGGTGGATTCTTCCCAAATAATAGAAACGTCAGCCCGAATGCTTTAATTAATTTTGAGTTATAAGAAGCTAAGGGGTCAAGATTATTGGGCAAGAATGTTAAGTGCGGGCGTACCGCCAGCCTTGTTTACACTACGCGTAGTGGCGTCGGACCTTTGCCATCATGTTCCCGTCTATTTTGACTGCCTTTGGATATAAAAAATACATTAGCCTAACCAAACAACCTAACCTAACCTAACCTAGTATTCATGTAGTAATGACAGGGGGCAAATAGCAGAAAATATAGCGACAAAATAGACGGGAACGTAACTGCGAGCGCACAACATGACAACCGTACACCCGGAAACTACAGCCTTCCCAATTATTGTCAAGTTCACTGGCGCTACCTATATCACCATCATCACTACTACTAACTACTGTCACCATCATCACTACTATGGTCACTATCATCACTACTACTGTACTGTACTACCACCATCACTACTACTAACTACTGTCACCATCATCACTACTATGGTCACTATCATCACTCCTACTACCACCATCATCACTACTACTGTACTGTACTACCACCATCACTACTACTAACTACTGTCACCATCATCACTACTACTAACTACTGTCACCATCATCACTACTATGGTCACTATCATCACTCTTACTACCACCATCATCACCACTACTGTACTGTACTACCACCATCACCACCACCACCACTATACGATACAATACTCTGTTTCTTTTCAACTGACGGTAAATTACAAAGTTCTCATTTATATTTATAATGTAAAACTTGCAAAATAAACAAACCAAAACTTATACAAACACAGTAAAAAGACAAAACAACTACTAATCAAAATCGCTATGTGGAAACAACGCTTAATTAAGTAAAATAATAATTCATAAATAAAAGAACACAATCCACCACATAGGGTGTACATTATTACATGAGCAAATTAATCTGTTATTTTGAAGGTTTTGTAGTGAAATATGGTGCTAATCATAGTGTTTAAGATCTGTATGTGGTAACCCAGGTTGGAATCCCGGGAGGATCACATGCTTTCATTAATTTCATTGGGAGGTGTTTGGTGTTTGGAGTGAAATAAATACATTATATTATATTGTGCGGTTCCTGTAATGGTTTGTTTGTTTTGCAAGTACAGTATTACATTTTTATACATGAATTTTACAGTATATAATTTAGTGTACTATTTGTATGTATTGTACTGTACACTCTAAGACACAAATCCTGACCTAATAATTATAAACACTTGAGCAGTAATAAAGCACACCTCTGAAATACAGTACCAATATTAGGTAAGGAATTATTGAGAAAATCTAATTCACTTTGGGATAGCTTCGAAAAGTTAAGGTCACAATTTGTGTCTGTTAAGTGGTCTGGTTAAACTATGATTAAAGAAAATATCTTAAAATGTACTGGTAAAATCAAGAGTTTGCCCAAAACCTATATTGTGATTTGTGTAGAGAGGATCTATTATGTATTAATGATAACTATAATGTGACACAAATACTACTAGTAATCTTAGGAGCTCTGTAACTAAAAAAAAGGCTAGAACAAATGGGCTGTAATGTCCACACCCATTAGTTGGCTGACCCTTCTCATATGTGTGTTTGTGTTCTTTTATTTCAAATTTTTATTTTGCTAAATAATGTTTTCCACATAGGCCTAGTGATTTTGATAAGTTCTTTTGTCTCTATATTTTGTCGTCCCAGTTTTAGTTTGATTATTTCGCAAGTTCTACATTATAATGTGACATAGATAGTACTGTACCCTGTTGCAAGTAGGTAGACCAGAACATTTATATCCTAACCTCTGTAGGGGAGGTGTGGCGGAGTGGTCTGGTAATCCAAAGGTCCGGGGTTCAAATTCCGATGTATCAATGGGAAGATATTATTGGGATGGAATTTGTGCTGTACCTAGTATCAGTGCATTACCACAAAGCCCACCGAAACGCTAATAAAATACCCTCATTGTTCCCTGATTAAATAGCACTGTATGAATATTCCCATATTCAAAATATGCTATAGGGGTGCAATGCATGGTGAGTTAGCTGCTCAACAGGTGGCGTTGTGTGTGTGTGAAAGAGTGAGTGTCCGAGTGTAGGGGATGAGACAGTGAAGCACGGGAACGAGATGGCTTCAGAGATGGGGTCGCTTCGGACCATGAGTGAGCACTGTGCCTCATGTGAAGGCAAGATGTCAGGTGCTCGTTGTACTCTACGTGCTTCACATGCCTCACTCCCTAGACTGGAACTAGACCTCACAGGCTTCACTGCTCATTGTACAGCTGTGAATGTCCAGGCTCTCAGCCTATGCCCAAGAGGGAGTAAGTTGGAATATATGAAGAAAAAAAACAAAAAAGAAAGGTTAGACAAAATGGGCTGTAGATGTTCCACACCCATTCCTGACTGACCTTTCTTAAGTACAAAGTACAGGATATGTTAACAGCATAAAGAACCAAGTTGCATTTAAACATCTACACAGAACTGGGTGGTATATAAAATTCTTGCTCGCTCGTGGGTCCTGCCTGCCTGAGTCGGTCAAAACTGCCCAAAACGCCCTAAATCACCACGCCCAAATTAACGCTACAACATTCTAACCTACACCAATCGATTTACCGCATCATTTTAAACTTTCTTTTGAGCATTTTTCTTTGCTGGACTTGTGTCAGATTGTCCATATTCGCCTCCCCTGAGCCAAGAATCGAAATTTTCAGTCACAAATTTGAAAGTCCATTAACTTTTGCAATTGTCAAGTTACGAGGCTGAGACTTTGACAATAGGTAGTTCCATTTATTTCTAGAAATGAATTTTTTCAGATTTTTCAATGTTTGTATTTTAAGAAAGTTATGAATAAATTAGTGCTGCTCTATTCATAAACCTTCAATTACAAGTAAATATGGTTTAAATTAATTGTTCTTCCACACAATTATACACTTAATTATATATTCCGTTGATATGAATGTTTAAAATAGTAAGACAAGTGAGTAATAAGGCGAATAATGTAGATATTGAAGGACTGGGTGATCCTCGCGCTTTGGCTAAGTCGACTGCCTGGTGCCTTATCCACCCAAAATAACTTAATTCACCACGCCCAAATATACGCTATAACTTTTTAACCTATGCCATTCAATTTACCGCATCATTTGACCCCTTCGCGGATAGTTCAATCCTGTGAACCTTATCAGGGTGTTTGTCTATCCCCATTCACATTTTCCGGTCACAATTATTGATTTACGCAATTATTTAGTATATACGCAGTGTGCCACTTATTTATACAGTTTCTTATTAATAGGTTGTTTAGAAAAATTAAGTTTTTCAGATTTTTTAAATTTTATTTATTTCGAGAGATACGAATAAATTAGTGACGCTCTATTCATAAAACGTGAATTATAAGTAAATGTAGTTGAACTTAGTTGCTCACTCACATAATTATGCACACAATTATATATTCCGTTTTATATAAATACTGATAAAACGAAGAAACTTTTATAATAACAGAATAATGTAGATATTGAAATACTTGGTGATCCACGCACTCTGGCCCAGTCTGGCTGGCTGGTGCCAAGTCCAGCTTAAAACGCCGAATTCACTACGCCCAAATTAACCTACACCTTTCTAACATACGTCATTCGATTTACCGCATCATTTACCCTTGAAACTAGTCATGAATTGTCTCTATTCTCACTCGGTAAACCCAAAAATCGTATTTCTAGGTCAAAACAACTGGAAGTTCTGTAACTTCTGCAGTTTTCGAGTTAAAAGGCTGAAACTTTGACAATAGATAGTTCTAATTGTGTAGACAAAATGGCTTGCTCATATATGTTTAAAACAAACACAATACGTAAGATATTAATAGATTAGCGCGACGTTCCACAAACCGATTTGTTACTGAGCACTTGGTGAAATTATTAAGTATTTACTATTTATTAACTAATATTATACATTTTCATTAACAAATAGTAATATAAATAAACCGTATAGCATCTAAGTACTGATTATCCACGCACTCTAAAGTATGATTTATAAAAATATGGCTGATATTAAATGTTTACTTTCACAATTTGCTACTTATTTATACACTCCGTTTCAGATATACACTTACAAAACTACATAATGTTCTTTTTGGTATAATCCTGTGTAGCGGGAAGACCTGTACTTATACCTCAATAATTTGGTAATGTTAGAATATATGTTTACATTTTACATTCATAAATAGTCCACTAATATACTAGATTAGGTTAGGTTAAAGATATTGTTCACTGTTTCTTAGTAAATAGGCATCTACAAAAAGTTCTCCCCGCTACACAGGATCTTATCTGTTTTTTTGTTTAGTCTATTATCTACTGATGAATGACTCACCTTGGGTTAGATGTGGTTGTAGTGGTAGTCATTCCACGGTGGTTGCTGTGATGGTTGAGTATAGAGGCGATGGTGGTGGTAGTGGTAGTAGCGGTGGTGGTGGTGGTGGTAGCGATGGCGGGGGTGGTAGTGCCAATGTTAGTGGTTGTAGTCATGGTAGTGGTGGTAGTAGCGGTGGTGGTGGTGGTAGTAGCGGTGGTGATAGCGATGGCGGGGGTGGTGGTGGTAGTAGCGGTGGTGGTGGTGGTAGTAGCGATGGTGATAGCGATGGCGGGGGTGGTAGTGCCAATGTTAGTGGTTGTAGTCATGGTAGTGGTGGTAGTAGCGACGGTGGTGGTGATAGTGCCGATGGTGTTGGTGGTGTTGGTAGTCGTCATGGTGATGGTGGTGGTAGTAGCGAAAGCCCCCAACTCTCACATTCTGGAAAGAAGAATTACAATAATTACTAATCAACTAATTTATAATAAAATACACAGTTGAGAAATTAGGCCTATCGCCATATATCGCTGTGCAAGACTAATCCGCAAAAATAATATATAATAATAATAAAGTACATAATAATCTACCCTTAATTTTTTCCCCCTGGGCCCCCTTCTCCCTCGTGTTTAGCCCAATTAGATTAGACATTTTAAGACGTTCGCCCCATTAGTTTGGCGATTTTAAGACTGTGGGACCAGTTCGTCAGACACCAGCATCCTCAACCCCATTGTAGGTAACTCGAGAGAAAGCTGCATCAGCCATATTGGTATAATTCTAGCGGTGGCTTTAACCCTTTCAAGCTCCAATATGCGTTTCTGTTCCGTTTCTGGCTACTATTAGACGATTTTATTCAGATTAGTAACGGTATATGGAAGTCAAAGGGTTGATCGAGATAGTATTTAACCTTTTAATACCCACAGATACTTCCTAAGTTGCATAAAATCATTTAATGATAGCCAAAATAAACTGCTAAAACGCGTCAGAGCTTCACAGGGTTAAGAGATGGTTCACTTTTTGAGCGTTTTTTGCATGTATTCGTTATTGTTCTAGTTTCCTCGCTAGACCTCCATCAAATACAAGAAAAACATCCATTAGATCCCTCTTCTAGATTAATTTGTACATTTTTCGGTAGAAAAATTTCCCGGCCGATTCTTCCAACATTACAGGCTCACTATCGTTCGCCAGGGGAAAAATCGACACCTAAATAGCACGAAAGGTCTAAATATTGACGAAGAAATGGGGCGAAAAGTCTTAAAATGAAATAATGGGGCAAACATCTTAACATATGAAAACTAATGGGGCAAACATCTTAACATATGAAAACTAATGGGGCTAAACATGAGGGAGAAAGTGATCCAGAAAACCGGCCCATGTCCCCTTAACCCCATTGTAGGTAAACTCGAGAGAAATCTGGGTCAGCCATATTGGTATAATTCTAGCGGTGGCTCCAACTCGATTTGGGCATTACAATTATTTAGTAATTTTCTCCCCAGGTGAGGGGACAAAAACAAGAAAATGCTTTTAAAACCCCAAGTATGCATGCCAAGCATGGGCTCTCCATTTTGAAAATTGAGTTGGGGAGGGGAGAGAGAGAGACATGAAAGGAAGAGAGAGAGATGAGAGAAAGAGAGAGATGAAAGATAGAGAGAGAGAGAGAGAGAGAGAGAGAGAGAGAGAGAGAGAGAGAGAGAGAGAGAGAGAGAGAGAGAGAGAGAGAGAGAGATGAAAGATAGAGAGAGAGAAGAAAGAGAGAGAGAGAGATGAAAGAGAGAGCGCGTGACTGTGCGGGAGGGAGGAAAGGGGTAGGGGTGGCGGTAGTTAGCAGGATCACTTTATAGGGCAGCATCTAAATCACTTAAGACAATAATACTATGACTAGTTTTACAATCCCGTAATGATATGGGGGGGGGGGTAATAAGGGTATGACAAAGGTACAGTCGCGCTAATAAGTCATGTCTAGGCACCAAGTATGTTTTGATCAATAATTGGTATCAGAATTATCTAAGCTTCATTTCTTCATATCGAGTGAAATATACAATCATGATCCTACACTTACCCGCCCTATTCAACATCTGACAGACATTAATACAGCACCGAGCAAGCCAAACGTAATGGCAGCTGGGACTTGACTTATTAGGCGGAATCAAATAATTGGGTAGGCCATATAATAAACACTGTATCCCCTCCTGTACCGGTGATGTCTTTTTAACTATATTCTGGATGCTATTAGACGATATTATTCAGTTTAGAAAGGGCCTCCAGCAACTAACAGGCTTCCAACTATCTCATTCAACCCTTTTTACTACCACAGATCATTTTTAAACGGCACAAAATCGTATAATTATAGCTAGAATACAATTAAAGAGACGTCGCCGGTAAAGTATGGCAAAACGTTATAATATTATGAGAATATATAATGAACACTTCAATCATCCTTTTTAATATCCGTAATATACTTAGAGACTGCCTAAATTGAAATCGAGGGAAGTGGGGAGGCGAGGGAAATTGGAGGGGGTGGAGTGGGGAAGGGGGGAGGCGAGAATAGCGGAGAGTGGAGGGAGGGGAGGGGGACGGAAGAGGGAAAGTGGAGGGGGGGGGGGGAAGGAGGACGGAAGAGAGAGAGGAGGGGGGGGGAGGAGGACGGAAGAGAGAGAGAGAGAGAGAGAGAGAGAGAGAGAGAGAGAGAGAGAGAGAGAGAGAGAGAGAGAGAGAGAGAGAGAGAGAGAGAGAGAGAGAGAGAGAGAGAGAGAGAGAGAGAGAGAGAGAGAGAGAGAGAGAGAGAGAGAGAGAGAGAGAGAGAGAGAGAGAGAGAGAGAGAGAGAGACACACACACACACGAGTGGGGCTGGGAGTTTGAGAAAGAATAGGAAGAGTAAAATAATGAAAGTCACGAACAGTAGCATAATGTTCGTGACTTACATTATTTTACTCTTCCTATTCAAGATCCGGTTCCCCAAGAACACTCCTATCTCCGAAGTTTGAAAAAGAAAATGGGGGGGAGAGGGGAGGGGCACAACGCAGTCACCTCGTTCGGTAGTTTGTACCATAATTTTGAGTTAATGTACCCCTCTATGTTAACTGCACAGGACAAACACAATGTAAACTAAACAAATAGTATATGTGATTACTTAAACGTCATAGAGGTCAACAATATTCCCGCAATTACTAGTTGGAATATATGCGGACAATACGAAATACGGGAACCGGCTCATTCAACCACAAGACCACAGTTTTCGTATAATAATCCAATAATTTAAATGTCTAATTAACTTAACATAAATAGCATTCGAATACACACCCATATTGTCAAAATATATACGGAATATTGCCTGTACACACCTTAACCCTCCTGGCCCGGGCAGGCTCTCAAAATGACAGTGTGGGCTACCCGGGCGATCTGGCCGAAAAACGTCTAGGCCTAGGCTACCGTATTTTTGTTTAGTTTAACTGCTAGAAATTTCCCACGCATCTATAAATGTAGTGCGGTTTCCAATCTGTAGACTGGCGTTGAGTAGAGCTCTCTATGTCAACTGGTTCAGTTGTGATGAAGATTTCAGTGGAGAGCACTTGCAGGCGATGTTAGCAATATGACGATCTTTTCACTATTGAAACAACGACATACAGACATACAATAACAAACGAGTCTTCTCTTTCTTGTTTTCGGAGGTGCGGTGACGTAACGATCGGCTTTGTTTACATGCGTCGGACGCACGGCGTTCAGACCAAGCTGAATAGGCTTTCAAGCTTACAGATTTTAAAATGACATCCGGGCACCGGCCCTTAATTCGTGGTGTCATTTTAAAATGACAACCGGGCCAGGAGGGTTAAATACGGCCAAATATATCAGGAGCCAGCAGCGGACGTCCTACCCCTTCTATCCGAATGCTTGTATTGATGAATGACGTCATTCTCAACTCCGCCCTCCCCCCCAAATCCACGAGATTCGATCGGATTTAAATACTGTTAATTAATCAACTTCACTACTTACAGGCTCAGGATTTTCTCAGCACGTAGTTTGTTTTGTGTTAGGTATTTGTAGGTTGTTGTGATCTCTAAATAGGGTATATTATGCACGTTTAGTTGTTCTTTTAATTGAAACAATGGCATCGATATCACCCCCACCATAAAAGAAATGAAGTCAAGCTTCTGCGCAAGGGAATGGAGTTCTCGAAAAAGGTCTCCAGTCCTAACGCTATTCTTGACTTACACTATGCTGGCCTAGTAATCCAGAAGGGTTGATAGCCTCTGAATTTATTAACTAACTAACATATGTGCAGAATTATATACTAACCTGCGCGAGTCAAATGATGTGCACACTCGAGGACATACATCATGATCTCTCCCAAACTTAAGGGGAGTCACCTGCCTTGTTTATCTTCCTCTCCCTTTCTCTCTTTCTCTGGCTTGTATCCATTCGGCACCATTCAGCCAACTGTTTTAAAACGTTTATCCCCATCCAGGTGTCAATTTCTTCCTGGCGAGCCGTGGTGGTCGAGTGGTGAGCACGCTCACGTGTGAATCTGCAAGACCCGGGATTGAATCCGTCACGGCGGACATTTAGTGGGTGTGGTTGTTGTTGTTGTTGTTGTTCCCCAAGCTGCCTGGCCGAACAGCCCCAAGGCCCCGAGCAGGCCAAGGTCATAACCGTGCACCCCACAGAACCCTCACTGCCGACCACAATAAAGCCTGGGTGACCGAAGCCACTCCATGGCGGGGAGCTGAGGAGGGTGCGGAAACGCCCAGGAAACCAAAGCCCCACCCAGGGCCCTGTGCCCCTCAGCAATTATGAAGAGAAAGTTGAGGGGCAAAGGAAAAAAATGGGTGTGGTAGTACGTCCTAGCATGTTTCACATGCTCGCACCCAGTCAGGGGACATCCTGACGACGTATAGACTAAACACACATAACAAAGCCACTCCAACAGCTTTATCTCTCTCCAACACCCCTTCTCCCCTCTCTACACTCTTCAGAAAAATAGGAAAAATAGAATGTAGATACGAGGTGCCATTGTAAAGGCTTATCCCTCAATACTTCATCTGATCTGATCTGATAGCGAGGCAGCATTGTCCGTGAGTGGTTATTTAGAGCGTTTCGCTCACGATGTAAGGCAATCGTATTTTGAGTTCTCCTTGGAAGAAAAACAAACTAGAAAAACAAAGATATAGGGGAGACATGATAGAGGTATTTAAATGGATAAAAGGTATACATAAGGGCGATATAGATGTGGTATTAACCCGGGAACTGCAGGGAGACTCTTTAAGAGTTCCCCCGGCGGACCGCGGGAAGACTCTTAACCCGGGAACTGCGGGAAGACTCTTAAGAGTTCCCCCGGCGGACTGCAGGAAGACTCTTAAGAGTCAGGGGGGGAAAAAATCAATTTAAAACACCGAAAAAATAAAAAAAAATAAAAAAATAAAAATAAATAAATTGCCCCTGGGCCATGCCAAATATCACTCCTCTACCTCCCCTCCTTCCCCACTTTCCTCCCCTCCTTCAGTTATCACCTATTTTCCCTGTTATTCCCTTATTCTGTGGTATATTTTCGTGCTAACATTAGCGAGTTGCAAGCAGGGCATTGTCATCACTGTTAGCAAGCGAGTGCAAGAGAGCGAGAGAGAGTATCGATCGACAGTGTCTCTCCAGACTTGGGGAAAAGTGGCGGGAAAGGAGGTTGCCTCAGCCATACATTATGGAACTCCCAGCCTGTATCGCCGATTTTGACCATCCAAACGCTGTTTCCACTTGTTTTATTGTTGTAACAGGTTAATACCTTTATAATCAACCTATAATAGGCGCATATGGAGAAGTATTAATGCTATTTATGGTAAAATAAATATTTTAGTGATGGAAACAGCTCAAATACATGCGAACAGGCAGAGGTGTCTCATACCCCCCATGCGCACTTCAGAGGTTAAGAGTAAGGGAAAAAAAAATCCATTTAAAACACCCCAAAAAAAACTTGTTTTTTTTTGTTTTTATTTTTTTATTTTTTTATTGCCCCTGGGCCATGCCAAATATCACTCCTCCACCTCCCCTCCTTCAGTTATCACCTATTTTCCCTGTTATTCCCTTATTCTGTGGTATATTTTCGTGCTAACATTAGCGAGTTGGTAGCAGGGCATTGTCATCACTGTTACCAAGCGTGGGAAAGAGCGAGAGAGAGACTATTGCGGAACAGTGTCTCTCCAGACAAGGGGAGGGGTGGAGGGCAGGGAGGTTGCCTCAGCCATACATTATGTAACTCCCGGCCTGTATCGCCGATTTTGACCATCCAAACACTGTTTCCACTTGTTTTATTGTTGTAACAGGTTAATTCCTTTATAATCAACCTATAATAGGTGCATATGGATAAGTATTAATGCTATTTATGGTAAAATAACGATGTTAGTGATGGGAACAGCTCAAATACGTCAGCACAGGAGTGTGGTGTCTCATACCCCCCATGCGCACTTCTTAGGTTAAAGCTAAAGAACGGCGACATAATCCTCTCAAATGGTTTCAAGTTAGATAACTTTAAATTTAGGAAAGATATAGGAAAACACTGGTTTGGGAATAGAGTTGTTAACATGTGGAATGGACTGCCCAGAGCAGTGATTAGCTCAGGAACAGTTGAGAGCTTTAAGCGTAAGTTGGATTCCCATATGGATGATATGGGCTGGGTGTGAATGGGAGCTGCCTCGTGTGGGCCGCATTGCCTTATGCAGTTTCCCGCGATCTTATGTTTTTATGTTCTCTATATCCAGGAATGCAGGTATCCCTTTCCTTGAATTGCCCGCCAGATACATTCAACAGAACACAATATTGGGACTTTATGTAAATATTGACATTAGAGCATTGAATTAATATAATTTAGTCCTTATAGATTGTTGATTCAAATAGGGTATACAGTATATGGTTGTTCATAATGCATCTTAATATGTAAATACATACTTTAAATTATTAGTTACTATAGTTGAATTATTAGCCAAAACATAAACATACCTCGGTCGTCGTGTCGTCGAGGTCGGAGGTCACGGGGTCAAGAGGTCGTGCGTCCGCGGAAAATAGCTCGAAAATCCAGGATATAACTACAACTACGGAACATCTTGTTGAGTATAAAGTAGATTAGTTCCCCTAGATTGTGCTTTGAGGTAAAATAAGCCGCAGGTTGGCAATTTGGCGAAATGGCATCGAAACGAACTGGTACTGGGAGAGCGGCGAGAGGAGACACGCTGGTAGAATGTTCCAAATGCTTGACGTGGCATCCACATGTTTTAATGGGCATAGAGGGTATGACACCGAAGCAGATCAATCAGAGGACTGTGCTGTGTAGGGAATGCATGGAGAGGGAAATAATGGAGTTGAATGGGGGCATGAAAGGTCTGATAGGAAAAAATGCAGAACTGAGTAGGAAACTGGATGAAAAAACATGCGTGTGTACATGCACACAAACGGCGGCGGCGGGGGCGGCAGCTCCAGCCCCAGAGAACCAGCAAGCCCAGCAACCAAGTGCAAGCAACTGCAGACCCAGACATACTACAGGGGAAAATAGGGAAGCTGCAGAAGAAAATGGTAGTGTAAGTGAAGATGAGAGAAACCGAATGGGAGCTAGCCCTATGGCCACCCCTGTGAGGACGGACCCCACAGACCAGGGCAGTGCACCTGGGGACATAACACCTAGACAAGAAGTAAATCACAGGAGGACAGCAAGGGTAATAGTGGGGGACAGCATGATCGGTAAAGTAAGAAAACAGGTGAAGATGGAGGCGGAAGGAAGCAAGAACATGTGCCTGAAAGGAAAAGGCATAAAGGATATAATGGAAGAGGCGAAGGAATGCGGGAAACAGCTACAGGAAGGAACCCTAATCATCCAGGGTGGTGGAAACGACCTCATGCAACAGGGAGCTGAGGGCACCGAAAGAGAAGTGATTGAGGGAATCAGGATAATCAAGACACACAAAAATAATCTGTGTGTAGGAGTTATGGGTATACTAAGACGACCCAGACAGGACATGGCCTACGAATATACCCGAAGAAGAGTAAATAAGAAAATAGCAGAAGAGGTATACAAGATGAAAATGGAGTACATGAGGAATGAGGACATAGGAGTGAGCTTCCTAGATCTAGACCAGGAACTCACAGGCAATAGATTCGCAGGAGACCGAGTGCATCTAAACAACGAAGGGATAAGACTCCTCGGAAACAGGACCCTGGAATGGTTCCTGGCTAGCGAAAGGTTACACAAGGGGCGCCTGGAAAAAAGGGCCTCCAGGGATGGGCAAGACTCGGACCATGAGGAAACCCGGGAGGGATCAGCAAACGGTAACGAGGAAACGAGGAGAGAACCAGGAACAGAGGAGACCGATATAATGGTAGAAGCCGAAGAAGAAGTACCTGGAGAGGGAGGGGAGAATGAGCCGACGCACAGGGACGAAACCAGGGAAGAACCTGCCCCTAGGGAAGGCCAAGAGGAAGCATTCCCCGGGAACGGGGTAACTAACCAAACCGAGGCCCCAGTCGCGAGAGAGGACGGAGAGACCCCAGCCGAGAGAGAGGACAGAGGGACTCCTGACTCCGGCAATGAGAGTTGAAAACCCCCGGGAAATGTGAACCAGGAATCAGCAGGATAGGGGATGGGGAGTGGGAAAAATGGAAGACATGAGTGAAGTACTGTATGAGGGGGGGTATAGATGTGCTCGGTATAACGGAGACAAAGCTACGTGAAAGAGTGGAACTGTACACGGAAAACTACAGAATGACTGGGAAGGGGCGCAGTAAATGGAAGAAAAAGGGTGGAGGTATAGGCCTAATAGTGAGAAAGAACATGGATATAGAGGTTGAAGAGTTAAAAGTCGGCGAATGCGAGATGAGTGAAGATATGATGGCAGCTTACCTGAATTACAAGGCAAAAGGAAAGACTGAAAGGATCCTACTGATTATATGCTACATGATGGTACAGGGACCGGATGCCAGACGTGATAATGAAAGGAAATATGACCTAATGAGGAGACTGGTAAACGAACATAGACGAGAACAGGTGATCGTAATGGGTGAAATGAACGGACACATCGGAATCCTGGGTGAGGAAGTGAACACGAATGGACAACTGCTAAGGGATTTCACTGAGGAGCATGAACTGGAAATCTTAAATGAAACCATCGCAGAGGGACGAGTGACATGGGCCGGAAGAGACAATGAATCTGCGATTGATTATATCTTGGTGAATGAGAATGCAAGGAAGAACGTGGAATACATGAGGATAGACGAAGAACGAGGAATGGATGTGACAAGTGACCACAATATGTTGTGGATACAGTATACCTGTGGGAGGGAGAGAAAGGAAGCTAGGAAACCAAAGGGTAAGAAATGGAAACTGAAACAAGCGGACTGGGTAAAATTCGGGGAAGAACTAGAGCGTGTGAACTGGAGGGATGACGGAGGGGTAGACAGAATGAATGAAGAATTCACCAAGACAGTGAAAGAAGTAGCTGAAAGAAGAGTCGGGAGGAAAAAGAAAGGAAATAATAGGAGACCCCAGAGGAGATGGTGGAACCAAGACATCGAATCCGCCAGGAAAAAAAGAAAAGAGAGCAACCGAAGGTGTAGAAGACTGAGGAGGTCCAAGGACAACAGTGAGAACGAACGGGTCGCATATGAGGAAGCATGGGAGGAATACAGGAAGCACAAAAGTATAACAGGAGGCTTAATAAGGAAAGCGAGAGTAAAAGCCGATAAGGATGTAGTAGATGAGCTGAAGGCAAGAGGCGGTGAGGTCAGTAGAGAATGGTATGACTTCTTAAGGGGAGAGCAAGAGAGTGAAAGAGTGAATGTGGAAGTGATAATGGTGAACGGAAGAGAGGTGAGAGGGAAACCGGAGAAAGCTAGGGCAGTAAAAGAATTCTGGGAAAACATAGGGGGTGCGAATGAGGTGGAGGATAGGGGCGAACCCAACCTGATAATAGGAAGAAAGATACCAATAGATGAAAATATGGATTACGAGATCAGTAGGGAAGAGATAATGAAATGTGTCAAGAAACTGAAGACTGGTAAAGCCGCAGGAAACGACGAGATCCCATATGAATTCTACAAAGAGGGTGGGAATGGAGTAATTGAAGGCATGTATGGGCTTTTTAAGAAAGTGTGGTCAGGAGAGAGGGTACCGTATAAATGGAACGAGAGCCGGGTGACCCTCCTGCACAAAGGGGGTCACAAGAGTAAGAAAGAGCTGAAAAACTACCGACCAATAACGCTAACGGACACAACTTCCAAGGTGTTCTGTGGGGTGCTGAATGAAAGGCTGAAAGGGATCTTTGAAAGGAACAGAGTGATGGGTGAAGAACAGAATGGGTTTCGAGTGGACAGAAGAGGGGAAGATAACATGTTCGTAGTGAGAGAAGTGATAGAAAATACGAAAAAGTCCGGACGGAAGGGATACTTCGCCTTCCTAGACATAGAGAAAGCATATGACAGAGTGAACAGGTACAAGTTGTGTAGGCTGCTTGAAACAGTAGGTGTGAGTGAAAAGATAATAAATATCATAAGAAGTATGTATGAGAATACCAGAGCTAGATACAGTATGGGGGATATAGAGACAGACTGGGTCAAAAACAAGCGGGGAGTTAGACAGGGCTGTGGGCTATCCCCCCTCTTGTTTGGGATGTACACAGAGGAACTAGCTGCAAGAATGAAAGAAGCTGGCAGGGGAACACTAATTGGAAACGAACGTCTGGGTATCTTGCTATATGCAGATGATGTGGTGATCATGAGCGACAACCGAGAGGATCTGCAGAGGATGCTAGATGTGGTGTCCGAATATGGGAATGATCTGAATGTGAGTTTTAGCAGGGAGAAAAGTAAAGTGCTAGTAGTGAATGGGGATGGGGTCGGGCGCCAGTTGGACTAGATAATAGTCCGTCAGGCGCCTGGCCCGGCGAGCCGGTATATATTAAGGGTCATGCCTGGATGTGTGGTGGGCGGGCAGTGTGGTGTGCTCCGCTGCATGTCTGCCTGCTGAGACCGGAACTTCTCTGGGAGATCGGGGGCCATGGGAATGCTGGATTGCCCTAAGTGATCCCTGGTCTCTGGGTCTTCTCCTGGGCGACCTATATGTGTGTGAATTTGTATTTTGTTTTTTGTATTGTATAGTATATACTGTATTTACTATTTACCATAAAAACTAGTCTATCATCAATATACAGTACAGTATATATTATTTAACATTAGAAATAATCTATCAATATACAGTATAAATACTACCGGTATTAAATATTAGAACTAGTGCAATATATATACTATTTAACATTATAATTAGTCTATCATCAATAAATATGCTTGTAGATCTCATGTATGGGTGTCCTCTTGATCCAGTGTGCGATGAGGTGGTAAGCGATGGCTCCGGGCGGTGGGATGAATAGTTCACCAGAGGGGTTCCCGCGCAGCCTCAGGAAGGGGTTGGCATCGATGCGGTCCAGGGCGGCACTCACCTCCTCTCGGCTGAACCACCGTGCATCTTGGAGCTCATTCTTGTCCATGTCCAGCTGACATAATGCAATGGACTTTAGTATTTAGATTAAATTGTAAAACTTACAAAACAAACAAACCAAAACAGGAACGGCACAATATAAAGACAAAAGAACTTATCAAAATCACTATGCGGAAATAATTATTTAGTCAAATAATATTTTGAAATAAAAAACACAAAACATAAAATATATTTTCCAACTGAAATTATGTAGATTGTCAAGATTGAGTTAAAAAAATACACTGCAATTAAGCATACCGGTATGTTCTTTTTATATTAATTCTGTCTACACACTGATACTGTCATATAAGCATACTAGATAAATGACTACCTTTATTTTAATTTCACTATTGAAAACAATTCTAGAATGCTAAGCCAGAGTTGGAAACATATAGTAAATTCTGAAACTACAGTACTGTACTATGCATTTTCATTAGATTATTTGAAGTGGGAATGCCTATCATCCAACTTGATCCCTTCAGGAACAATGAACTAAGTTCCCATTCTATGATTATCAACAAGGATATAATGGTACTTCTATGATTATCAACAAGGATATAATGGTACTAAATAGTCAAATTTAGGAAGGCTTGCCGAGAAATAAGATTTCATGTTAATTTTGCCCAAAATAAAAATAAAAAACACATCACTTCTTACTACTTTCAGTAACTCTCACAGATTTAATGGATCCATAGACAATGAGTAAATATTGCCTGGCCTAGACTATCAGTTGGCAGATAAGAGGACTTAGGGGACTTGATTTTTTTTTTTTTTTTGAAGGCCTTGTCCAAGTAGATTGTACAAAGGCTAATGCATTATTGTCTTGTACCCCCACTTACAATTTGTTTACAAAATCCCATACCGTACTAGCCTGAGTAGGTGTTTCACCTGACAAAAGCTAGCCATTTATCATAATCCTTAACCATCTCCCTATTCCGTCCAATAGCAACCAACACCTCCCTCCAATTCTTCCTCGTTCTACTACACATTTGTGCTAGTAAATTTCCTCACCTAAAAATCCTCTTCCATTCTATCAGCAGATCTATACCATTTCAATCTACCTGTTTGCATGTGGTGATGGGCTGGTCTATCAGAGTGAGAACTGAGCGATCTCTGCCATACCCATAGCTTACTCTGACTGTTCCTTTAACTTATATATTTTCTAGATCTCGAGTGACGGCGTCTTTTCCGTGGATTGACAATCTACCAAGATTGGAAGCCAAAGCGTCACATTTTTCCCTTGCCCCTCAACTTTCTCTTCATAATTGCTGAGGGGCACAGGGCCCTGGGTGGGGCTTTGGTTTCCCGGGCGTTTCCGCACCCTCCTCAGCTCCCCGCCATGGAGTGGCTTCGGTCACCCAGGCTTTATTGTGGTCGGCAGGGAGGGTTCTGTGGGGGCGCTCGGTTATGGCCTTGGAATTGCTCGGGGCCTTGGGGCTGTTCGGCCAGGCAGCTTGGGGAACAACAACAACAACCTGTTTGCATTACCTCATCTATATACTCCGTACTGGATTCTCAGCCTTAGCACTCAGTGAAACCCTACAGTACTCATTCATCATAGATTGTGGAGGGAGCTGCACCAAGGGCTGGACCGAGGAAGACATGGGATCGGCGTATACGTGCCGATCTCAAATCCAAAAGCTTGACTAGTGAAGCAGCCCTTAACAGGGTTGCCTGGAACGCCGCCATTACGACAACAGACTGAAACTGCACGTATGTGTGGAGCACTCAGTCTTAAAATTTTATGTATGTATGTACGTATCTCAACAACCTAATTTTTATATGAAATAAAACACTAATAATTTATCTCACTATCCTAGTTTCTATGCACTATAGCCTGCATACAACACTGTAGTACTGTACATCCTATTCCTATTCCCTTACAGGTCATACATCCCTGTCATAAAACATTACACTCCTTACACATGCTGCATATTGATTACCTTAGGTATGAAAAGAAATACCCAGAGATGGGCCTGGGTCTCTGAGTATTTCTCCTGAATGACCTAGATGTGTGTGATTTTGTGTTTTGTGTTTTGTTTTTTGTGTGTTGTGTTTTCCCTGTTCAGGCTGTCAAGTGTCGGCCACCCCAAATAAAAAAAAGGAAAAAACAAAAATGGAGTATGTGCCAGAGTATATAGATAGATAGATGAAAAGAAAGCCTCTTCAAGGATAGGAGAGGTAAAGCCGGCCATACACTTGCAGGCCCGGCCTGTCCGGCCAACGAAAAGGGGTGGGGCTAGAGGCGTCCTCTGTGTGTATGGGGGTGTTTTTCATCCGGCCAGACCTGTCGCAGCGGCCGGATGAAAATCAGTTGGCGCTTGAAAATTCCGTCCGTTGCGGCCTGCCGCCTGCGAGTGTGTGGGTGTGTTCAGGCGCGGTCTGCCCCTAGCTTGCCAGTCTCGCTGTCAGTCGTGTTGTTAGAAATATATTGAGAATAACAAATAGATTACAAAACATCTGTTTATATCTATATGCAATTAACATTATCACCTGCATGCTAATGATGTCACACCACAGAAAAGGTAGACAAGAACCCAAAACAAATAGGCTATGTCCAATTAATACAATATTAATTATGTATAATAATAATAATAAAAACTATTTGTCAACAGCCTACTGGGCAGAAGCTTAATTAATTGCTCTTTCCATTCACATATGCATAGCCTACGTGAGTTGCAGTTGGGATGTGTGTACATGCTTAGATTGATATGCAGGATTCGAAGTTGCATAATAAATCGTAGGCAGTGTCCACCATTCTTTAACTGTCTTCGTGGTGCGATGCATAAGGTGTTGATTTTCGGTGTGAGCATCCTGGATTCGAATCCACGGACTGCCACATGTGTTTGTAAATTTCATTAATCGATTTTAGGAGTATAGTTGGTTGTTGGAAGGAACATAATAATTTATATTGGTTCAGGGGTAATTTATCGAGAGGACTTCCCTAGTGGTTAAGGCCCCATTAATTGCTCTTTCCATTCACATATGCATAGCCTACGTGAGTTGCAGTTGGGATGTGTGTACATGCTTAGATTGATATGCAGGATTCGAAGTTGCATAATAAATCGTAGGCAGTATCCACCATTCTTTAACTGTCTTCGTGGTGCGATGCATAAGGTGTTGATTTTCGGTGTGAGCATCCTGGATTCGAATCCACGGACTGCCACATGTGTTTGTAAATTTCATTAATCGATTTTAGGAGTATAGTTGGTTGTTGGAAGGAACATAATAAATTATGTATAGGCCTATGCTAAAACAGTATTAAATATACTCTGCAAAATGTTTAGAGAGATAGACTAAATAGACTAAATATATTATTCAAAGGAGAAACAGGTACAGTACTCTGAGCACTGAAACCAATATGATGTAGACACACCCTATCAAACAAAGTTCCTAGACATACGGTGACATATCCATATATGGTTTAATGATGCTTTCTTTATTAAAAGTAAAAATAAGGACATACATTGTTTCTTTAAATTACATAATAAATACCGTCATCTACGATTTTTGTGCAATACACTGCACATGCAGCCATTGCCAACAACTTCTTATCGGACAACCGACTCATGTAATCGACACGGTGGTCCGACGTATACTGTACTGTGTATTTTCGTGAGGCGGCCTGTGTGTGTGTGTGTGGGTCTCGTCCAGCGGACGATGCCCAGCTCCTTTTCGTTGGCCGGACAGGCCGGGCCTGCAAGTGTATGGCCGGCTTTACAGTTCCCTATATTTATTCCCGCCACGTCTCATTCTAGCAATCCAAACTCACCTCTGCCCCTCTACCTCCACTTGTATATCACCCAAATAGCAAAACTTCTCTATATATTTTAATTACTGTATTGTAAAGGGTTCGTTACCTGCAGACACTCCTTACTTATCTATCTATCTATTGCCAGACGCCATGATCCCCGAAGGCATGGCCACAAATTAATCACCCCCATGCACCTCTGTCCCCAGTCAGTCAACGCACCTCCTCCCATCCAACACCGCTTTCACGCATATACTTCTTAACTCCATCCTTCCACCTCTCTCTCAGTATACCTATCCCTCTCTGTCCTTCCACTTTACTCTCGTACACTCTCTTAGTCATTCTCTCGCTTCTCATACGTTCCACATGGCCGAACCATCTCAAGGTGTTCCTTCTCACACTTTCCAGCAGATCTACATCCACACCACACCACCTTCTTACTTCCTGATTCGTCTGTCTATCCCTCCATGTAACTCCCCACGCACTTCTCAAGTAATTAATTTCCACCCCTCTCACTCTTGGTTTGTGCCTCCAACAAAATTAACTTAATTTTTTTATGCTTCATTATTTTGTTTCAAATCAGACAAAAATGGTGCTTAATTCATGTTTTTTCACCAACCAAATGTACTTCTAAACTCAATTAATTAAATCAACAAATACATGTGGCATTCCAAGGACTCGAACCTAGGATACTAACACCGAAATTCCGCGCATTTATGCATTACGGCGATACGCTATCAAGACAGTTAAAGAATGATACACAAGCCTACGATTTATTATGCAGTTTCGAATCCTGAATATTAATCTGAGCATGTACATATATTCCAACTGTGCTATGGTAGCCTAATATATAGACGAATGGAAGGATTAATTAATGGGGCACTTAACCCAAGGAAAATTAAAAAACAAAAAAAATTCATGTGAAGGAATTTCATTAATGTCAAGTTTTTCAGGAATATAATTATAACTTTAAGTGTGGCCACCCCTTCGGGGATTACAGCGTCAGGCAATAGATAGATAGATTAAGTGAGGAATTACTGTATAACGACTCCTTGCCAGTCTCCTTTCCAAGGCCTGATTACCATTAAACATTGCACAAAGAAAACATGCACATATTGTATAGTCTACCTTAAGTACCACAGCACCTTTTGTGTGCCCACCAATTACAATCTATCTATCTATCTATCTACTGCTGGACGCCGTGATCCCCGAAGGAGTGGCCACGAACGAAACGGCCCCATGCACCTCTGTCCCCAGTCAGTCGACGCCACTCCTCCCATCCAGCACCGCCTTACACACAACGAAGAGGTTTATTTTTAGCCCCTTTGCTTCCATTTCAACTCTCCAAATCGCAAACATTAAAAAAATAAACATACAGTGATCAGAAGCCTACCACTTACACTTCAATGAGAACAAAGCGTTAAGTATTGATGGAAAACAAAATTAATAATATTAACCCTTTCACGCACAGGACGCGATTTGAGCCTATTCTGGGATACTTTAACCCATCAGACCCGGTTGGGCTCTGAGGCACCCATAACAAACGCGGCCCGCGGACCCCGGAAGGGCTCTGAGGCTCCAGCAGCTTGAAAGCCTGTAAGCTTGTTTTGAAAGGCGTCCGTCCGACGCATATAAACACAGCCGGTTGGCCCGACGCCGCGCACCTCCGAACACAAGAAGGAGAGGCGTAGTTTGTTCTTGTGTGGCTGTTTGTTGTCATTTCAGTAGTGAAAAGTGGCTAATATGGCTGACATCGCCACAAAGTTCTCTCCACGGAAATTGTCATCACAACTGAACCAGTTGACTTAGAGAGCTCTACTCAACACCATTTCTACAGGTACGAAACACATCTATGCTTGGGGATGCGCGGGAATTCAGAAGCAGTCAAAATAACAAAGATACGGTAGCCTAGGCGAGACGTTTTTTCGGCCAAATCCCCCGGGTTTCGGGGAATATTTATAGAATACATAGCCGAGGCTGGAGGGTTAAAGCCTTTGTGACCATCAGGGGTGTTTAGAATCCTTTAGTTTAGTTACTTCAACCTCTGCAGTTGTCTTTGAATTAGCTGTGGGCAGAAAACTAATTTTGAAGAGGTAATTATAAGATTGAGATAACTCTATTTCTGATTGCTAACCCCTGCGTCCACAAGCGCGTAAAAGGGTTAATTGTCAAACCCGTCTCTCAGACCGATTCGGGGTAGATCCTGTCCAGAAGTGTAACGTTTTGAAAGTGTGAAACACCTCAGTCTTGAATGGATATTAGGTGTCCGGACATTTACATTCATCTTTCGGACTTTGCCCAAAAGACCAATGTAAATGCCCAGATAGGATACCATTGTTCAGAACTTCAGACATTGGGCGGGTGCCCGACCCCGAAAGGGGTTGAAATAGGGGAGCTATCCCCCCGCCAAAGGCGGCTTTCTAGGGCCTTTCCTAGCTGATGCTGAGAGGATTGGGTTCTAGTCATGTGGTGATGGGCTGGTCTATCAGAGTGAGAACTGAGCGATCTCTGCCATACCCATAGCTTACTCTGACTGTTCCTTTAACTTATATATTTTCTAGATCTCAAGTGACGGCGTCTTTTCCGTGGATTGACCTCCCAATCTACCAAGATTGGAAGCCAAAGCGTCACATTTTTCCCTTGCCCCTCAACTTTCTCTTCATAATTGCTGAGGGGCACAGGGCCCTGGGTGGGGCTTTGGTTTCCCGGGCGTTTCCGCACCCTCCTCAGCTCCCCGCCATGGAGTGGCTTCGGTCACCCAGGCTTTATTGTGGTCGGCAGGAAGGGTTCTATGGGGGCGCTCGGTTATGGCCTTGGAATTGCTCGGGGCCTTGGGGCTGTTCGGCCAGTCAGCTTGGGGAACAACAACAACAACAACTTCAGACATTAACCTCTCTCTCACTGGCCCCGTCTGAAAGAGAGGTACAGTACGGACTGAATACTTATACCTAGTCTGAGAGTTGCAGATTTCCAGAAGCTTAACCCTCGTGGCCCGGGCTGGTCCTCCAAAGGACAGTGTGGGCTACCCGGGCGATCTGGCCGAAAAATGTCTAGGCCTAGGCTACCGTATTTTTGTTTATTTTAACTGCTAGAAATTTCCCACGCATCTATAAACGTAGTGCGGTTTTCAATCTGTAGACTGGCGTTGAGGAGAGCTCTGTAAGTCAACTGGTTCAGTTGTGATGACGATTTCAGTGGAGCGAATTTTGCCGCAATGTTGACAATATCGGAACTTTTCAGACACTAATTTCGTCAGCAGCTAACAAAGTAAGGTCAGAGCTGAATGTATGG
Organism: Paralithodes platypus; assembly: GCA_032716605.1. Lineage (NCBI taxonomy): Eukaryota > Metazoa > Arthropoda > Malacostraca > Decapoda > Lithodidae > Paralithodes > Paralithodes platypus. The sequence goes on along the minus strand of CM064486.1, from coordinate 17,230,795 downwards.
TACCTGGACGATGCAACCTTGGGTGGGTCAGTAGAGAACGTTCTAACCGACCTAAATAACATCATAACTGACCTCGGCCAGGCCGGGCTAGTGATAAATGACACCAAATGTGAACTTGTTCTCCTCAACCACACACGTGAACAAGGAGAAGAGACTCAGGCCCTGTTCCGAAACATATTGCCAGATGTAAAGATCCTTCAGGAGCACCAGCAAACCCTATTAGGTTCCCCACTAACTCTGGCAGCAATCCCACCAGCACTTCAAGTTAAAAAGGAGGAGCTTCAACGTCTCGTGAGTCGCCTGATACACATCGATGCCCACTCAGCTCTGGCCCTGCTCAAGAACTGTTTCTCCATCCCAAAACTCCAATACCTCCTGCGCACATCGATGACTTACACGAACAATGGCGGCCTCCAAGAATTAGACAGCATAATCCGAGAAGCAGTGACCAGCATCACCAACGTGGAATTTAAAGAACGGGCCTGGACACAAGCCACCCTTCCTGTCCGCCTCGGGGGCTTGGGCATACGGAGAGCCTCGGATATTGCCTCCCCAGCCTTTATCTCTTCCCTCATCGCGACCAACGACCTCGTATTGTCCATCCTTTATTCTAAACCCGGAATGACACTTAATGGGGTGTAACAGCAGCGATTAACACCTGGAAGGGAAGTACAGGAGTAGAGGAGGAGCCTCAGGGTACCTCCAGGAGCAAGCAGAAAGCGTGGGATACCATCTCGGCGAAGAAAACTCAAGAAAATCTCCTAACCAATGCAGACCAGGTTGCAAAAGCACACCTCCAGGCAGCCGCCCGTTCGGAGAGTGGCTTGTGGTTACACGCCATCCCCATCCCACCTCTTGGAACTCACTTGGATGCTGAAGCGCTCCGGGTCGCCATCGCGCTCAGAGTGGGTGCGGCAGTTTGTCACCCACACACTTGCAAGTGTGATGGGAGGATGGATGCTCAAGGTCACCATGCCTTGTCATGTAATTACAATGCAGGCCGCCTGCCAAGACACTCTGCACTAAATGATGTCATAAAACGGGCCCTGCAGAGTGCTAACTGTGCATCAATCCTCGAACCACATGGACTTCACAGAGAAGACGGCAAACGGCCAGATGGGATGACCACTTTCTCTTACAAGAATGGCCGGTGCCTCGTGTGGGATGCCACATGTGTTGATACTTTCTCCACAACCAACGCCGCCAGAAACGCCGATGAAGCAGGTGAAGCCGCCCGGATAGCAGAAAATAAAAAGCGAGAAAAATATCAAGCCATCGCCAGAATTCATCAGTTCGAGCCCCTGGCATTCGAAACTTCAGGAGTCTTCGGCCCCACCACCCTTAAGATGGTGAATGAAATAGGCCGTAAAATCAGAGAAGTTTCAGGAGAACCCCGGGAAACCCTCTGGCTCAAGCAAAGACTAGGGATGGCTATCCTCCGGGGCAATGCCACCAGCGTCATGAGCTCAGTTCGACAGGACTGGGTCATGCCACTGCGTGAGGCCCCGGCAGGAGTGGTGTATCCGTAGTCTTTCCACAGTAGGGTAAAACAAAACATAAACCTTATTTGTATGTAACATGTGTGATGCACATTAATAAAAGGGGATGTGTCGGATGGTTGAAAGCCACAGTTGCTCGCGCGTTTGGGGCTAGCAACACGTATTATGAAAAACATGCATCCTCCTTCATTCACTGTCCCCCCCCCTTCACTCACTCAACCCCACAATTTGCCGGAGGATAACAGGTTTTTCACAATACTGTACGTAGACGGAGGTCTTTTAAAAAAAAAATATAAATTTCGTCTTACGTCACAACAATAACATTGATCCGACGTCTCCTTCTTGTTTTCGGAGGTGCGGTGACGCAACGATCGGCTTTGTTTACATGCGTCGGACGCACAGCGTTCAGACCAAGCTGAATAGGATTTCAAGCTTACTGCCTATTAACAGGACACCCGGGCTCCTGCCCTTCTTTTGTGGTGTCCTTTTAACAGGACACCCAGGCTGGAAGGGTTAAATTAAAAAAGGAGGGATTCTTCTACATTAAATCTCCAGTAACATACCTCTTGAATATCAGCCATAGCAAAGCAACCAGCCATGAGTGATCCCGGGAATGGCCAGTGTTGTGAGGCTATATAGCTGACAGACTTCACCTCCACACCAACTTCCTCTGCCACTTCACGCCTTACTGTTTCCTCCAAGCTCTCTCCTGTTGGGAAAGGTTAGTTTAGAATGAGTTAACCCAATCTGCTGGCATCCTACCATGAATTGATCAAACCTGACAGGAAACTTGTGCAACTGTTTATGATTCAGCTTAACCAAAGTTAAAAATATACACAGCTATAAAGGTTAGGGGAGGTTTGGTGGACTGGTCATGCCACTGGACTGGTAATCCAATGGTCCCGGGTTCAAATCCCGATGTATCAATGGGAAGATATTATTGGGATGGAATTTGTGCTGTACCTAGTATCAGTGCATTACCACAAAGCCCACCGAAACGCCAACAAAATACCCTAATTTTTCCATGATTAAATAGCATTGTATGAATATTCCCATATTCAAAAATATGCTACAGGGGAGCAATGCCTAGTGAGTTTATTGCTCAATAGGAGGCATTCTCAGAATGAGAGTCCGAGTCTAGGTGGTGAGACAGTGAAGCACTGGAGCGAAGCAGCTTCAGAGATGTGGCTGCTTCGAGCCGTGGGTGGGCAACCGTGCATCTAGCGAAGGCAAGATATCGGGGGCTGGTTGTATCCCAAAGTGCTTCACATGTCTCACTCCCTAGACTGGAATAAGACCTCACGGGCTTCGCCGTTGAATGTACAGGCTCTCAGCCTATGCCCAAGAGTAGTTGGAATATATATATAAAAACACGATCAACATAATAAAAATAGTAAACATTTACCAAAATTAATCATACATTGTAAAGTCAAAAGTGCAGGCAATTGTACCTAACAATTGAGTACAAGTACCCTGGCTTCTATGGGTCTTTGTGGAATTGCTTCTCTGTGTTGATGCAGTAAGAGAATTCGCAACAAGTATGAATAAATGCTTTAGTGAAAGTCACGAGAGAAAAGAAATTCCCTTTTGGCAACCGTCTTCCAATCTGTTCAAGTTAGTGCATTCTTGTAGTGAATACCTAAATGATATACAATGATGCTAAAAACTAGACTTCAGTGTAAAACAGTAAAATAAGTTGTATTTACCTTTTTTCTAAACACAAACCTAAATGAAACACAAGTACTGTATTAGCAGTCAGCTGATGAAATACATTGTTGTAGCCGAGCGTAAGGAACGAAATGGTGGCGGAGTAAGGGAAGGAAAGAGGAGGATGTTAGATAATATACCATATATCTCCCATATAAAGCAATTGCGTTATATCACATGTGTATAAGTTTGTAGTACAAGGCACATGTGAACAATGAGCACCCTGAACATAGGTATAAAGGAACATTATTGTAGAGAATATACAAAAATATTGTCAAGGGAGGGAAAGGGGAGGAAGATATCCCGCATGCGGCACGGTCTTTAAACGAGTTTGAATTCCTTGGCCTCCCTAAACATTATTTTTGTATATTATTTTTTACACCTACATTCAAGGTACTCATTGTTCACATTTGCCTAGTGCTGCAAACCTATACACATGTGATATAATAACATTGCTCTATATGGGAGATATATACAGTATATACTGTAGTATATTATCTAACACCCTCCCATTCCTAAACCAGTTTCGTTCCCTGGCGGGATATCTCCTTCCCCTTTCCCTCCCTTGATATTATTTTTGTATATTCTCTACAATAATGTTCCTTTATGCCTACGTTCAATGTGCTCATTGTTCACATGTGCCTTGTACTACAAACCTATACACATGTGACATAACACAATTGCTTTATATGGGAGATATTATACAGTATGGTATATTATATATCTAACATCCTCCTCTTTCCCCTTACTCCGCCACCGTTTCGTTCCTTACGCTCGGCTACAACAATGTATTTCATCAGCTGACTTGCTAATACAGTACTTGTGTTTCATTTAGGCTTGTGTTTAGAAAAAAGGTAAATACAACTTATTTTACTATTTTACACTGAAGTCTGTTGTTTTTAGCATCATTGTATATCATTGTATAATGAGAGGTGGAAGGATGGAGTGAGGAAGTACATCAACGAAGGCGGTGCTGGTTGGGGAGAGGGGCGTCGACTGACTGGGGACAGAGGTGCATGGGGGCGGTTCATTCGTGGCCACCCCTTCGGGGATCACGGCGTCAGGCAATAGATAGATAGATAGATAGTACTGTATATCATTTAGCTATTCACTACAAGAATGCACTAACTCGAACAGGTTGGAAGACGGTTGCTAAACGGGAATTTCTTTTCTCCTGTGACTTTGACTATAGTACCTGAGCAGCATAATCGAGCTGAATACATTGGATATAGACTACATTCACATCCACAGCCATTCCAACAATACCTGCACAATAACACTCCCAAATGAATAGTTGGGCTAGCAACACTCCCTCGAAACAAGCTAGAGAATCGAACAAATTACCTCGATGGAGGACATTCGTTCGTGGCCACCCCCTTGGGGATCAAGGCATCTGGAAATAGATAGATAGAGAAAAAAGCTTAAAAAGGAAAGTATGTATGTTTGCGACCTGGAGGGATGGAAAACCTTACATTTGGTAGTGGACCACAGTAAGTTACAAGTGTCAACATCATGGCAGGGTCTGGCTTACGTGGCAGCCCTCAGAGTGCCATATATGGAAATTCTTAACCCATACAAATCATCAACAACTAATTACAGCCGAGTCTTAAGGTACTGTAAGTACAACTAGGAACTGTAATCCATTAATAAAAACAAAAAAAATGTAATTAAGAAAATCATACTCCTTGTGTTTCACTTAGGATTAAGTTTCCATTTAATCATTGTGTGTGTCTGTTTTCTGAACTAATTATAATAGGTGGCTCCAATCAATTCTCCCCAAGGCACTTGACCATAAATATACTGATACAAATTTAGCTGCACAATGTCACTTGCACAACTTGGATGTACTGTACAGTACACACTTACATACACTTTAAAGATGGAGTGATCCATTAGAGGTACTGTACAATTTAAGTATAATATCCTAATGGTGACATTTCAGGCAGTCCTATTCTGGGCTGCCTCACTTCCAAAATATTGAAATTTATTTTTTCACCAACCAACTTCACTTCTAAACTCAATTAATGAAATCAACAAATACATGTGGCACTCCAAGGACTCAAACCTAGGATACTCACATCGAAATTCCGTGCACTTATGCATTACGCTATCAAGATGGAAAACCTTACATTTGGTAGAGGACTGCAGTAAGTTCCTAGTGTCAACATCATGGCAGGGTCTGGCTTACGTGGCAGCCCTCAGAGTGCCATATATGGACATTCTTAAACCATACAAATCATCAACAAGTGCCTTGGGGATAATTGATTGGAGCCACCTAATTATAATTACTTCAGAAAACAGACACGCACAATGATTAGATAATATTGTAGAATCTGATCAAATGTCTTTCAAGGTCTACCCTTCTGTGCAGATCCCTCCACATTCACAAACTTAATATCTTCACCCAATTTTGGTCATCCATCCTCTCCGCATGCTCCAAACCAGCGAAGTCTGCCCGTGCGCATCTCTTAATACCTAACAGACTCCTCAGTTCAAAATTAGTTACCTTATTATTAGTTTAAACCCGCATATCCATCTCAGTATGATCTCACCAACTTAATAGCACTACATTCCATTTTGGTAATAATATCCACTTTAGCCCTTCCCGCCCGGGCAGCATTTTAAAATGACGCGGCTTGCGAAGGGCAGGAGCCCGGGCGTCCTTTTAAAATCTGTAAGCTTGAAAGCCGCGTTTTGAAAGCCGCGCGGCGAAACGTTTGTTTACAAAGCCGATCTTTGCGACGCCAAGCCTCGGTAAGAAGAAGAAGTCCGACATTGTCCGCCATTGCTAGTTATAGCGAAAATTAGTGTCCAATATTGCTAAATCCGCGGCTAAATGCTCTCCACGGAAATCGTCATCACAACTGAGCCAGTTGACCTAGAGAGCTTTACTCAACGCCAGTCTACAGATACAAGTAAGGGCTACATATTGAGATTTGTGTGAATTTTCTAGCAGTTAAAATAAAAAAATATAGGCCTATGTTTACATACAATGCTTCTTGGCCAGATCGCCTGGATAAGCCTATCGACCTCCATTAATGGTGCCCGGGGGTGGGGTTAAGCAACCATGCTTCTGATGCATAAGTAATTTTACTTTTAATAACAAAGTGAATCAAATATTACTGTATCTTCTATATATTTACTATCACACCTTTATTCTAATTAACCCATTCAGTACCAGTGCCTTCCTTTTAACTATATTCTGGATACTATTAGACTATTTAATTCAGTTTAAAAAGGGCCTCTAGCAATAAACAGGCCTCTTACCTATCTCCCTTGACCCTCTTAATTACCACAGATCCTTCTTAAACTGCACAAAACCGTCTAAACATAGCTAGAATACAACTGAAAAGACGTGTGCGGTACAAAAGGGGTTAACAGGCCCCCAATAAATGATTGGCAGTTTTTGTGTACCTACAGTATAGTCCTATACCTTTAAACACTGGACTAAACATTTTGATATAATCTGCAGTCCTTTGTTGATACTCACACCCACAACTCGTATTGATCACCTGACTGCATACTGGTACTGTATCTTTTTTGAGGGGTGGGGGGAGATTTACATTCATGGTTACTAATGCAGTCCTTACTTTTCGAAGCTAACCAAACAAAATTAAATCTCTTTGTTACTTCTTTACAACAGGGGAAGAGGGTTGTAGGAACGCTAAAAGCAGTAACAAGAAATAGGGTGGTCAGTATGGAAGTGAAGAAGTCCTTGCATGACAGTGTGGTAATCCCGACACTGACTTACGGAAGCGAAGCATGGACGTTGGTTGAGAGACTCAGACCAAGAGTGAGAGCAGTGGAAATGAATTACTTAAGGAGTGCGTGCGGAGTTACATGGAGGGATAGACAGACTAATGAGGAAGTAAGAAGGAGGTGTGGTGTGGAGGTAGATGTGCTGGAAAGTGTGAAAAGGAACAACTTGAGATGGTTCGGCCATATGGAACGTATGGAAAGCGAGAGAATGACTAAGAGGGTGTACGAGAGCGAGGTGGAGGGACAGAGGGGGAGAGGTAGACCGAATATGAGGTGGAAGGATGGAGTGAGGAACTACATGAACGAAGGCGGTGCTGGTTGGGGGGAGGGGCGTCGACTGACTGGGGACAGAGGTGCATGGGGGCGGTTCGTTCGTGGCCACCCCTTCGGGGATCACGGCGTCAGGCAATAGATAGATAGATAGACTTCTTTATCTTCTAACTGCATTTCAAACATTTGCTTAAGCAGCTCGAGGACTTAAAATTGGCTAGAATTAATGTCCATGTGTGTACAATATAGACTAATAAGATACAAATAAACACCATCAGTACAATACAGTACCTGCATCTGAGAATCCAGCGATGCAGGAGTACATGCCAGGCGGGTGTCTCGGCTGCCTGACCAGCACCACGTGTGAGAGTGCTGGATCTGTAACCAGTACGATGCCCACAGGTGCACTGCTGGGATACTGGGTGTGTCGACAGCTCACACACACTCGAGAGTAACCTGGTTGGGAATACCGGTTAAGAAAATTTAAATAAGGTCAAGTCTAGGGATTATACAGTCAGCATATTCCATCTTTTCTATCTATTATATTTTTTCACCAACCAACTTCACTTCTAAACTCAATTGATGAAATCAACAAATACATGTGGCACTCCAAGGACTCGAACCTAGGATACTCACATCAAAATTCTGCGCACTTATGCATTACACTATCAAGACATTTATTTATTTATTTATTTATTATTATTATTATTATTATTTTTTGTTTTTTGTTTTTTGTTTTTTTTTTCAAATACCGTATGCACAAGCCTACAATTTATTATGCAGAGGGGGTGGAAAAGAATGAATCGCCTCCATACTTCTGTTGTCCGTCAACTGGCGCCCGTCCTCCCACCCCACACCACTTCCACTCATATTATAGGTTTGATTCCCGAAGGGAAGTAGAGAAAACCTAATATTTAGTAGGGCCCCGTAATCATTGACGACTTCGCCTATTAACATTAATAGTCTCCAACATCCTGCGCCAGCAATTTGAATAACCCGCGCGGAAGATCATGGAGTACAGTACTCATCACAAGTGCACGCCAAATTCCCTTATAGGATCGTCATTTTGATTGGGTACCCTACAGAAAAAACTCTGTAAAAAAGAAAAAAGAAAAAGATAAATTAATATCTGTTATTGTATGACTTGCCATATACAGTACGTGGATTTCTCATGTTTTGCTTCCCCGATACCAGGCCCCCTAGCGGCCATCCTCGTCCTTCACTGATATACCAAGAAAAAACTATGGAAATCAACGAATGGGAAGTGGGATGGTTGGGAGGGCCCGAGTCGTCAATGATTACGGGGCCCTACTAAATATTAGGTTTTCTCTACTTCCCTTCGGGAATCAAACCTGTAATTTAATAGGGCCCCTTCATCATTGACGACTTCGCCTGAATATCAAGACTGGAGGCGGGACATTCGTAAAATATCCTAACCTTAGGGAAGAAAATCCGAATAACATTTTTCTTAAGATTTTTATTGTATGCAATACAAAATATAAAAAAGGTATAAAAGATTTGCTAGCAGTGCGTGGCATTAATATACAAAATATAAAAAAGGTATAAAAGATTTGCTAGCAGTGCGTGGCATTAACACTTAAAGAGCGGGGCCCGACTTAAGTCCGTATCTAAAAGCAGCAAGTTAGGAGCATTATTAAGGCTTTTAAAGGGTTAAAATAGAGTGCAAATGGCCGGGAGCGCAGCAGGCCACACGGCCGACACCCAGGGCTTACCGCCGCCCACTGACTCACGCTCCCTCTGTTCTCGAGAGTCCGGCAGTGTAGCCAGTAGTGAGCGTAGCTGGAAAAAATATGCCGCTATACGCTAAACTCCCATGTTGGTGGTACCACTGCATCAAAACGACGAGTGCTACGTAGCTTGTTCTGGTTTCATTTTGAAGCTTGTAGCGCCTAGTTTTTTGCTGAATACATTTCTTTTCACGCAGATACTTGATTGATCATTCAGGAGGGCCTGAATATGCCCAAAATAGCCCAAAACCCCCCGCTAGACGAAGGTTAAGAAACTGCTTGCTCATGGTAAGGCCGTTGCAGGCGACCTTATGCATGAAAGAGTATGACACATCCGTGTCCTACCGAGCGAGACCCAGCAGTAGGTACTCGCTCTGATCATAAAACTAATTGTATAGTAATCTCACTGTGCACTTTGGTAAAAAAAATATAGACATAGTTGCAACTATGTGAAACTCTCTTAAAATTAACACAACTAAATACTGGACTGAGAACTCGTCCTATCACAGCTCGTAATATATCACAATCTCCAAGGGTACAGAGGGGATATGGTCTTATTCCGCACAGCTCCCCCCCCCCCCCCTTTTAACAATTAATTAAATAAACATACTACAGTAAACCCTCGCTATCTCGGACCTCTAAAAGTCGGAAACCCGCACTTCTCGGACTGGCATCGGCCTCTCGGAATTTGCCCTTAGATCTCGGAAAATTCCGAGATGTAAGGGGAAAACTCCGAGGGCCCACATGGTCTGTCGGACAGGTGTCCATATACAGTATCTCGGAAAATTCCGAGATCTAAGGGCAAATTCCGAGATCTAAGGCTACAGTGAGGTGGAGAAGGACAGTGAAATGGAGAAGGAAAGTGATATTTATATGTCTGCTGTATACTGTACAGGTACTGTAATTTATCTTGAATCTACGTTGTTAGTGATACGGAAGTCTCCGGTTTCTCTGGTGGCTCGGACTCCCTCTTCTAATTCGGACATTTTCCTCTCCTAAGTCGGACATAAGTCGGACCTCAGACATCTCGGAAAATCGGACATTTCGGACTGGGTCTCCCCCCAATTAGTCCGAGATAGCGAGGGTTTACTGTACTTACTGTACCCGTTGCCGTAAAGCTACACAAGTACGCTTTGGTTTATCTAGAGCGACCGACAGGTAGCGTGTCAGGAATGTATGATTGGAAGCCCAAAGCTGGGTCTTAGCAATATCCTCAATTGAACATTTTTGTAAAAAGCTGAGAGACACCGCCCACTTCCTAATGTCGTGAGCCCGACCTAACACGCCGGGGTTGATTTCCCTAATAATGTCTACTATTAAAGAAGCTAACTTCCGTTTCGTAGCACGCGTACCTGTTCGGTTCACCCATAAAGCACCTGGTTGGCGAGGTTGCGCAGCCCTCATAAACTTTGTGAGCGCTTGTACAGGACATAACATGTGATGAATGAGGCCCCTCTTGAGGGCCGGGACTGAAAATTCAGAGAAGACATGGTCTGAATGTTAATTTTTTGCAATAAATGAGGGAGACGGCGCGATTTGTACATGGTCGTGCAGCCTCCCAAACCTGAGACAGTTTGGTTTGTTGCTCATCGCCGCCAGCTCTGATACCCGGTGTCCAGTGGCAAGTGCCATGAGAAAAACCGCTTTCTTAAAAAGTGAGTCAAAGTCCGGCGCATGATTATACTTGCGGGATTGTAGCAATTCCAAAGCTTTATCAAGGGACCAGGTGGGCATGAGCTGGCGAGGAGGAGGACGAAGTTTGAAACATGCCCTCATAAAACCTTTCTCCTCCGCCTGCGGTATGGAAAAGCCAGTGAGATCAAGGAAGGGGGTCCTAATGGCCGACAGATGATTCTTTAACGTTATAACCGAAAAATGTTTCTGCTCAAACATATAATCTAAGTACAGTAGGGTCCCGCATAAAACGTGTTCGCATAAAACGAGTCTCGATTAAAACGACCGACCTAAAATATTAATATTTAATTTTCGATCAGAACGAATGTGATCACATAAAACGAGTCCGCCGCCAAAGTGGGGCAAATTCGAGGAGTTTTCATATAGAGCGCCGAAATATCGTACAAAACGTACGAAATATCGTTCGCTTTGTACGAAAATTTTCGCTTACAGTGAACATTGACGATATTGCGCCACCAAAATGCTGTGTTCACATAAAACGAAATCGCATAAAACGCCCTCGTTTATCGACCATAAACTCGTTTTATGTGAGACCCTACTGTACTTGAATACTAGGGCTGACGAAGCAGTTGTCTGCCTCGATTCCACAATCCAGGTCGTAAAAGTTTTCCAATGTGATTGATATTGTCTCCTGGTAGTACTGATTCAAGAGCTTTTGAGTGACACTAGGCCCAAATTTATTTAGCCATTTGGCCGAGAAAATATCCATAAGGCAAAACTGAGAGAGGTCCGAAGGTTGCCAATCGCTTCCAAGTGGAAGGAGGAGACCGGGAGGGACACCGGGGTCCGGCACCACTGCTGCAATTGGTGGTACCATACCTGAGCCAGCCAGAGCGGCGCGATCAGCGCTACTCGGCCCCGGTAATCCCTTAGTTTGTATTTACCTAATTGTATTTACCTAATTGTAGTTTACAGGAGTTGAGCTAAGCTCGTGTTGTCCCGTCTCTCAGTCTACTTTTTATCCAATTTTTTCTTGAAAATATGGATGTTCCTTGCCCCTACCACCTCCTCCTCCAGCCCATTCCATTTGTCAATACATCTATAGGGGAAGCTAAACTTCCTGATATCGTTCTTGCAGGTAGGTCTTTTTACTTTGTAGCTGTGGCCTCTAGTTATTCCTGTATCCATAATTAATATATCCTCCCTATCCAGCCTCTCCAGCCCCCGGGTACATTTGTACATCATTATCATGTCTCCCCTCTCTCTCCTCTCTTTTAGACTCGGTAGATTTAATTTGTCTAGCCTCCCTTCATATGGCAGTTCTCTGAGACTTGGAACCAATCTAGTGACTGCTCTCTGGATTCTTTCTAACTTGTGAATATGCTTCTTTAGATGCGGGGACCACACCAATGCTGCATACTCCAATCTTGGTCTAATCATACTCTTCATAATTTTCGCTACCATGGTCTCATCCAAATAGTTCAGAGCAACTTTCATATTCCCGGCCATTGCATACATTCCGCTAAAGAGCTTGTTAATATGTTTCTCTGGCGACAAATTATCTTGTATAATCAACCCTAAATCTTTTTCTTTTTCGGCCTTGCTAATTTTATTATCTCCCATCCTGTACTCCCAATTTGGTCTATTCACACTTCTTCCCATATTTAACACATGACATTTACTTATATTAAATTTCATTTTCCACTTGGTGCTCCATTCGTATATTTTATCTAAATCCCCTTGCAGCTCCTCACAACTACTTTTATTTGTTATTTGTCTCATAATTTTTACGTCATCTGCAAACATTGACATGTAAGAGTTTATGCCTATCGGCAGGTCATTCACGTACATAAGGAACATGAGAGGTGCCAACACAGATCCCTGCGGCACACCACTCTCAACTTTCCGCCACGATGAGTAAGTTCCTCTAATGTTGGTCCTCATTTCCCTATCTGTTAAATAGCTCTCCATCCATTTCAGCAAACTCCCCCTGACACATCCTAGCGTCTCAAGCTTAGATAACAATCTCTTATGTGGTACCTTATCGAATGCTTTGGAAAGGTCTAAGTAGACGCAGTCCACCCATCCGCCTCTTTCTTGGAGTACATCTATCACCCTACTGTAATAACATAGCAAACTGGTAACACAAGATGTCCCTTCTCTGAATCCAAATTGCTTTGGGGTTATTCTTCTTTCTCTCCAACATTTTCATCCATCTCTTCCTAATTAGCTTTTCACAAATCTTGCATACAATACTAGTAAGTGAAACTGGTCTATAGTTTAGAGGGTCCTCAGGGTTTCCATTCTTGTATATCGGAATGATATTAGCTCTTTTCCATTCAACAGGAACCTGTCCTTTATCTAAGGAAGCTTGAATTATGTCCCTCACTGGCTCCACTAATTGCTCTGCACACTCCTTTAAAACCCAGGCAGACACTTCATCCGGTCCCATAGCTTTCCTTACTTCAAGTCCTCTCATCGCAGATAACAGCTCATCTCTAGTTATTTCAATCTTACTAAGACCACTCTCCAGTACTCCCGCCTGTGGTTCGTCAAAACCTTCCTCTCTAGTAAAAACTGACCCCAATTTGTTATTCATTACCTCACACATGTCCGATACATTTTCATACGTCCTAGCATCAACTCTTAATTTAGTAATTTGTTTCTTTACCTTCAACTTACTGTTTATATATTTATAAAATAATCTAGGGTCACTTTCACATTTATTTACTATGTTCTTCTCATAGTTCATTTTAACTTGCCTAATTATGTTAACATATCTATTCCTCTCCTGTTTATATTTATTCCGATTACTCTCAGTGTTCCTTCTTCTTAATCTAGCCCAAGCTGCATCACGCCTACCCAAAGCTCTTTTGCATTTCAAATTAAACCAATCTTTCTGCTTAGTAAAATTTCCAGTTTTATATCTTGGGACAAACATATTGGTTCCTACTCTATAAATTTCGAGGAATCTACTATATTTACCTTGTACGTCCCGTTCCTTCAAAATAAGATCCCAATCTACGCCCTCTAAATATCTTTTCAAGGATACATAATCAGCTTTACTATAATTTAATCTGTCATTTATGTAGCTATTGTCTAATCTATTGGCATTACTCGAGGTCAACTTCCATTTTAGTAATAGGTGATCACTTTTACCTACAGGACATAGATAGTTTATATCACTAATTTCGTGAGGATCTTTTGTAAAAATCAGATCGAGTTTAGAAGGTTCGTTATTACCCCTCATTCTTGTATTTTCCTTCACATGTTGTGTAAGTACATTTTCCGTAACCAACTCCACTAGCCGACTTCCCCAAGATCTCTGATTTGGCCCTGCATCTCCCGATTCCCAATCAACCTCACTACAGTTGAAATCTCCTACCAAGATCAATCGATTCTTCCTTAAAAGCAATCTTCTCAACGACTGAATCATATCCTCTACCATCTCCTCAAACTCCAACTCCCTCCATGCTCTGGTCTTTGGTGGCATGTAAGCTACTGCTATGTCTAGCTTTTTTCCTTCTATATCATTGAGTTCAACTGCCATTATTTCTGCCTTGTCATTATTTAACTCCACGTGCTGTCATAGGGTTCTTAACTAATACTGCCACTCCACCTCCCCTTTTACCCTTTCTATCATTTCTCCATATATTATATCCTTCACTAAACACTATGTTGCTGTCAAAGTCCTGGTTCAGCTTTGTCTCTGTCAAACAGACTATCTGTGGTTGATCTTTTCTTAATATATTATCTAACTCTACCTTTTTACTGTTTATTCCATCTATATTAGTGTAGTAGCACAGTATATTTGAATCCACCTCCTTGTTTCTCTTCCCTCTCTGCCTCCTACCAGGTTCACCTCCTCCTCCTCCATCCCTTCCCTGACCCAGTTCCACCTCCCCCACCTTGCACACTAACACATAGTCTGGTGGCGGAAACAGATAGATCGAGGTCCACTTGTTCCAGTCCACCAGCAGTGCATCGGGTCCCCCCGCCGGGGTTACCTCGTGACGGGTCAGAAAGAGTGGCAGTCTGTGGTTCTGCGTTGACGCAAACAAGTCTACTTGTGGACGGGCCGGCTTTGCAATTATCTTGTTTAAGATCGCCTGTTTGATTGTCCATTCTACTAAAGTGCTCCGCCGGCGAGAGAGAGCGTCTGCCCAGATGTTCGCCACGCCGGGGAGGTATGTGGCATGCAGACGAATCCCTAGCGAGTCTGCTAGGGTAAAAATTTGTTCTGAAACTCTCAACAACTCTCGTGACCTCACTGAGCCTTGCTTCTGAATGCAAAAAACTGCAGTTTGATTGTCCATTCTGAATGCTATTGATTTGTTCTCCAACGTCGTGCCGTGAGTTTGGAGAAAAAACAGGGGAACTAAAAGCTCCTAGTCTAGGGTCTTGAGATGACTGTTTCGGATGTGGTTGGCACTGCTTGTGACCGCCCTTTGATTTATGAAAGGGTTTCTTGGGGGGGTCCTTCCTCGCTTGGGAGGTAACCTGTTTCCAACCACTTACCAAATTAAAGACTAAGCTCCAAGTTTCAGTGTTAAGAAGGGTAACCGTAAGCACCGGGGATAGAGTTACCCGGCGACCTATGTCCGCCGGCAACTTCTTTACTAGATGTACTCTCAAATCTTGGCGAGCTCGTACCGCCTCCAAAATCGCGATTCTAATGTCGCCTAGGGACTGAAATGGCATTTTGAAGTGACAGTCTACGAGACAGCTCAATGGTTCTCCGAATTTGGGGGTCAGTGACGGCCGAGATCGTACGTGCTAGAGAGGCGGCTACTTGATGGCTCACCAAGTATTGAGAGAACATCCGGTAAGCTTTATTTCGTAACCTAAAATCTCGCTCCAAGTGAGCAGGTGGTGGTGGAGAAAAGGGGTCATCTAAGGCATGCAAAGATAATTTGGGGGCCGCCAGAAAAGTTAGTAAGGCTGGTGGTACCCCTTCTGCTTTGGACACTGGTAGAGAAAAATAAGAGTGATTCTCTTGAGGAATTTGGTGTGACACTTTGGATGTAATAGTAGTGGCAAATACCTGGGCCTCAAGTTCCCAATCCAACCACGGGCCGGCGCCCACCTGCCGCATCTGCAGGACCGAGTTCTGAGCTTGGTCCAGAGCCGGAGTTGTAGCCAACTCCAGCGTAATAGCATTTAAGGCCTTGACATCATTGATGACATCATTGATGCCATCAGCCTTCGACCAGTCAGCGAAAAGTCGTGCAGAAGCGGCGGAAGGGACTGCCGGAGCAGGTGAATACACAAAATATGCTAGATTAGGGGACTAGGTACACCTTTAATTAGGACATCTAGCACCCTCCCTGTCTTGTCTTTAGCCCTAAATTTACGATTCTTATTAATCTCTATGGACCATTCCATGGGGACTGGAGGGTTTCCTGACACAGATGGTTGAGCTATAAGAGCATTCTCTGGTACTACAGGTACCCACGAGCAATCAGCACCATAGAGGAGAGGCATAGGGTCTTTTCTCACCGGTAACTTGTCTAAGGGGGGCGGTTGAACGTCAGTGATCACCCTCAGGTTGGACATAGCTAACGCCGCTGGTCCTACAGGACCTGGGGTCGTTGCCTCCACTGGGGTCTGGGATGACGTCAAAATTGACGGAATATCTAAAGGTCTCACTACAGAAGTACTAGCGGGAGCAGTTGAGGTGATAACCGGCTGATCTGACGAGGCAGGGAGTTGGTACTGCTGTAATACCTTATGTAATAAGTCATTTACCTGGTCCGAAGTCATCCATTGTCGTGAGGTATCTTTGGATGAATTTGAACTAGCTTCAGAATAATTACTTGGAAGCGACTGAGGAGCCGGGGAGAACATAGGATCCGCCGGCTCCTCACTCTGCTCCAAGAGTTCATGTGATAATAACTCTTGCGAGTCCTCGTGATCCCTCGGGGGCCAAGACAAATCAGGCACCGAAGATGGCAACACGTTGGTGTTGCTATCCTCAGTCTGTTCTAGAGAAGGTTCTGGATGGCACCAGTAACCTCCTGCCGCCAAGGGCTGGGGGTCCTGGTCCATCGGAGTCTATATAACTTGTGCCCCCGCCGGACGACCTCTAAATTGATCGGCCAGTACCCTACTATGGCCTGTTGATTTCACACCCCGGGGAACTAGAGATAATTTTGGTATTGCAAACGTTACATCCGAAGTTACATGCCTAGAATGTTCCTCACTAGTAATGGGAGTCTGAGAGTCAGAGGGCGGTGACAGTTGTGGGGTCTCTCGCCGGCTGCTTGAAGAGGTATACTCTTCTCGTCGGCGTTTGTGGGACCTCGAAGAGTCCGAGGTAGAGTGGTGAACACGGTGCCGTGGAGACTTGGACCTGGAGTTCGACCTCCGCCGCGTGGCCCGGGTCGAGGAGGGGACCTCTGTGACGTCGCTCTCACTACTACTATTGACATATTCTTTGCTTATGGCTTTAGTTTTGACCTTAGGTCTGACCGATTTAGAGGGACCGGGTTTTACTAAAGGTGACTTTATAATAAGCTTCTCCCATAGGACCTCGTCATCACACTGGAGGGCCTTATGGGCAACATCTTTAGCATATGTATTGAATGTCGCTTTAACTTCATGTAAAGCCGCCAAACATGAAAGGTCTGTTTTAGCTAACAATGCAGACTTTAATTCTGAGCAAATGTCGCACTTTTTTGACAACCACACGCCGCGTGAGCGATCGAGGCACTTGACACATTTTGTGCAGAAAGTATGAGCAAACACTGGTAAGAGGGAACAAGTGGGGGTAGCACAAAGATCAAATCTGGGCATAGTGCCGTTCAAAGAGAGGGTCCCCTCCTCCGTCGGGATCCGATGGCCAACTCCGCCGGAAGGGAAGTCGGGGGCCTGGAAAGAAAATTTCCAGGAATCAATGCTCATAAGGATAACCTGCAAGGTATTATCCATCCTATCTCAAATCCGCCGGAAACTTAGTGAAAAGTGCACACTTATTCTAACCTTCCGCCGGATCTGTCTAGCTGAATTTCTCACAATTTTACCTGTGACAAGCGTCACAGGACACTTGGCCCACTGCACGGGCCGCCGGAACAAACAAAAACTGCCGGGAAACAGGGATGGCACAGCCCTTTTCCTGCAGTCCCACACACATATAATAAAATGCATCATGACATATAGGGACGTCTCCCAAGCCCCAAAGGATCGAGCTAGCATGCTAGAACCAACACAGGGGGAAACAAACGTAATCAATAACAGAAAAATTTAGACACCTAAATTACCTGTAGCCTATGACGGAGACCCCTAATTATGACGACCACGTAAACCGAAGACATCCCAGCCGAAGACGCTCGAGAACCCGCAGCCGCACCAAGTAGAGGGAGGCCTTCATCAAGGGGCCTAAGCAAAACACGAACCATGAAAGGTGGAGCACCACGTGCAGACACCCTTAAACCAGAGCATTTGCTGATAAAAGTAGAACGTGGCATATACTATCCTCAATAATGACAGTCTGTATCATGCCTTATAGCGTGGTCGCCTTCTAGCTAAGTAAACACAACAGCTAAGGCGTCGTACATAAATAAAACACACACGCGGTCCACCCATCCGGGACTCCTGGACGCCTGTGACAATGGTACCCTATTTTAACACACTCCTCCTGCGGACCGACCAATCTGGCAGCCGTGCTAGCTAATCTAAACCTTGTTACTGCAACACAGATATATACAAATGAATAAGGACTCACTAGAAGCTCTGCGAACGTCGAATGAAGCGAACACGGCGCAAGCCCTGTGATCGGGAGGGACGCGGAAGAAGGAAGGACGAGGATGGCCGCTAGGGGGCCTGGTATCGGGGAAGCAAAACATGAGAAATCCACGTATATGGGAAGTCATATAATAATAGATATTAATTTATCTTTTTCTTTTTTCTTTTTTACAGAGTTTTTTTCTGTAGGGTACCCAATCAATATGACGATCCCATAAGGGAATTAGGCGTGCACTTGTGATGAGTACTCCATGATCTTCCGCGCGGGTTATTCAAATTGCTGGCGCAGGATGTTGAATGGAGACTATTAATGTTAATAGGCGAAGTCGTCAATGATGAAGGGGCCCTATTAAATACTGTGCCTCTTAACTCTATCTTTCCATTTCATTATCAGTCTACCTCTTCCTCTCTGCCCTTCCACTTCACTCTCAAACACTTGTTTATAATTCTCTCACACTCCATGCACTCCAGATGACCGAACCACCTCAAGGTGTTCCTCTCCACACTCCAGCATATATACCCCGGTACATCCACATCACATCTTCATTGATGAATATGCAGTTTGGTTTTATGGCAGGACGTGGTACAACCAATATTTCTTTATAGTCAGACAGATACAGGAAACGTACATACTAAAAGGCAAGGATCTTTACTTTGTGTTTGTAGACCTCGAGAAGGCCCTAGACAGGGTGCCTAGAGATGTTGTGCAGTGAGCTATGATGAAACTTGGTGTGGAAGAGTGGCTGGTGCATGTGATAATGAAGATGTATGAGGATTCGCGAACTGCGGTGAGGGTGAAAGGTGTACTGAGTGAGGAGTTCACAGTCCGTGTTGGAGTTCATCAGGGTTCAGTGTTAAGCCCCCTCCTCTTTATCATGGTCCTGGAGTCACTGTCTTAAGATTTTAGATCCGGACACCCGTGGGAACTGTTTTATGCAGACAAATTAGTCCTAATAGCTGACAATGTGCAAGATGCTGAGGCCAAATTCAGAAAATGGCATGGCGAGCAAGATAAGAGTCAATATTAACAAAACCAAGGTTATGCATTGTAGATTGAGACGAGGCAATGTGGAAAAGAGCGGTGCATACCCATGTGCAGTGTGTGGAAAGGGTGTGGGCGCTAACTTGATTCGGTGTAGCATCTGTCGATGTTGGGTACACCATGGGAGTAAGCGCTGTAGTAGAATAAAAGGACCCCTGCCGAAGGATAAGTCAGAAATTGATAAATTTGAGTGCATAGTGTGCAAAGGCGAGCTTGTGTTAAATGATGATCCTGTGGCTGTGAATTTTGGAAATGAGTCATTGGAGCTGGTGGACAAGTTTTGTTACCTAGGAGATACCATCTCTGCCGGTGGTGGGGCCGAGGCTGCCACTATCACAAGAATTAGATGTGGCTGGGTGAAGTTCAGAGAACTGCTGCCAATGGGGGAAAACACAAAATTTGTCTGCTATTTTTCCCGCCTTCGGTTCGCACCGAACCAAAATCTGTTGCCATCGAGTGAATTGAAGTTTATAAATCGCAGTCATCAAAATATCACTCGATCTCTATAGTCATGAATGTTACAGATATATTACTCTTAAATTCTATTCAGTACATTGTCCAATATACAAAGTATTTATGATAAATAAAAACGATTCTATTAGGCCTTCACAAACAATTGGTAATCGCCCTAAAAGTAGTCCTGTTAATATTTCAATAGATAGGTATCCATGTCCTAAAAATGATAATACTGTAATATGTATAAAAACTCAAGATGAACGTATAAAATAATCGGCATTAGCCACTTTACTGGAAATTAGATTATACAATTATAAACTAGTTTCAGAACTGGCATGCACATCATAAATTGATGCCAATGTTCTCTAGCCATAATAGTAATTAAATGAAACTTCTTAGACAGTCGACATCTCTTCCCAACTTGACTTACTTTGTTAAATTTGACATTTGTTGTGCATCTATGTGCACATTAGCAGTAATAGTGGTAGATATTTGTTTCCCACAGATGGAAATCTTAATATAATGTGGATTATAGCCTTAACCCTCTCACCACGGAAGGGCTCTTGAACGCCCATAAAAAAGCATATAACAGGTACCCGGAAGGCCTCTTGAACGCCCAGTGGTTGAAAGCCTGTGAGCTTCGTGTGCGAGGCGTCGGTCCGACGCATGTAAACAACAGCCGGCTGGACCGACGCCCCGCATCTCCGGCCACAAGAAGGAGAGCGTCGCTTGTTCGTGTGTGCCTGTATGGTGTTGTTAAGTATCGAAAAGTGGTGTAAAGTGGCTGTTTTGGCCATAAAGTTATCTCCAATGAAATCATCATCACAGCTCAACCAGTTGACTTAGAGAGCTCTACTTAATGCCATTCTACAGGTAAATAACACAGCTACACTTGGGGATGCACGGGAATGCGGGAAGCAGTCTGATTAACGAATATACGGTAGCCTAGCCTAGAAGTTTTTTGGCCAAAACACCCGGGTTTCGAGGAATATATATACAGTACTGTACTGTATAATACATAGCCGGGGCTGGAGGGTTAATGAAGGTAAAATGGTCAGCTATAGATTGTGTCGTGCGTGAGTGTGTATTCCAAGGTTGCCAGCGCACATCGCATCTCCAACTCGCCCAAAAGTAGCCCAATCACCTAATATCGCACAACATACAATTTCAGCTATTTTAATCCTATCACACACATTTTCTGATATGTTTATCTTTAACAGCCATGCGTGCATGATACTACGAGTTCCCCAAATATCACTAGGCCTAGGCCCATATATGAGTAGTAGCCTACGTGTCACATCATCTAATTAATGAAATAACCACATACAGTACATTATTATCACAATCATGCACTCATCAAATCTGCATCAATGTCCCAATCCCCCCTCACAAGCAATCACTTGATTATTCAGTCACCGCCACATAGGCTACCATACATGTATAGTACAACCAACAGAAAGCCATGATGAACGTTTGCATGAAATGTAGCCTAGCTACTCGACACTCGATATCTCGACACCTCTACAACTTGAATAATATATAGAACCAGCCCAATTCCGCTTTCCTCAATTTTAGTTAGTTAGGACAATACTTCAGAGGCTATCAACCCCATCACACTGTAAATCAAGAATATCGTTAGGAATGGAGCCGATTTTCGAGAAATGTTCTTCCCTCAAACTCGCAAATCTACGCTTATGAACGAATCATAACTAGCCCAATGGTGCGAACAAAAGAAGACTTTGGCAACAGTGTACGTATATCACGCCGCGGTCAGCTGACCACCTAAACCTCGCCTAAACCCTCGCCCGTGGAAGAGGCAGTGTTGTCAAAAAAAAAATTGTCATCTTTTTTTTAATTTCCTGCATCTCCACGTTTTTTTTTGTTTTTTTTTGGTTTTTTAAAGAGACAATGAACGGAGGAAGGAAAAACACAGATAAAACAAAAAGGTCCATGTGCCTAAAGGCATCCTCCATTCATAAAATGTTTGTAACAACTGGATTTAAACTTTTGTAGATTGTAAGTTTGTGGAAAGCAACTCGAGGGAAGTGAATTCCGAAGAGTAGTAGTTCTAGGGATAAATGAATTTTGATAAGCAGAAGTTCTGCATTGTGGAGGAGAAAGTGTAAATTCATGGGCGCTCTCAGCTGCCCTAGTTCTACGGGGAAAGATGTGGAGAGGCGGCACAATTGAAGCAAGTTCCTCGGAACAATTGCTGTGAAAATATCTGTAAAATAATGCAAGGGATGCAACGTTTCTTCGTATGGATAATGTAGGAAGGTCCTGTGTGATTGCAGGGTTATTGATTAATCTAATAGCTTTATTTTGAATTTTGTCCAACTGCCTCAATGCAACCACTCCACTTGCACTCCAAAGCAAATCACGTACGTGATTTGCTGCCACTGTGTTTCTATGACAATCTGATACACATTGATTGGTTTCCTGTCACTGGTCTAATAAGAAATATAGCCGATAACCTAGTTAGCTGCCCGATTTGAGAGTGGATTATAAATTGGTAACTTAAAAGTGCATGGGAGCTTGTTTTGTAGGAAAGAAACTAGTGCACAGGCGCAGATATTCAACCTGCCAAATACTACAAACTACAGAATATAATACCGTATATTCAGCCAATTTCTACTGAAACATGTATTTGTTAGTAACTAAAAAGGAAGCAAATACAATATTTCAATGAGTAATAAACATTTCGCCCAGCCTACTACACCACATTAGAATGAAAGTAGATTTCTAGGTCAGGAAGCTGATATTTATGTATCAAATTATGTTAATTATTTTATATTCACTGCATTAATGAGTATATAACCATCATATTATTAATTTAGTAAAAATATACTACACAACTATGTGTCATAGATAAGTTTGTGAACTGTATTAAACCTCTTAAATCACGAAAGCCCTCAAAACACCTCAATGGTGCATCACAAACGATAGTATTCCAATCAGACCCCCAGCGCCATCTGGATTTTTAGTGCGGTTTTCTCTCATTCTGACCATGAAAAGAATGACTCTCCCCCTGAAGGGAAAGGTGTATGCCTCATGTGTTAAAAGTGCAATGACGTATGCCTCAGAAACATGGGCCGTTAAAGTCGAGGATGTAAAAAAAAAAAAAAAAAAAAAAAAAAAAAAAAAAAAAAAAATGGAACGTAATGAGATAAGAATGGTGAGATGGATGTGAGGGGCCAGGCTGCAGGATAGAATAAAAAATTATGAGCTGAGGAGACGTTTAGGCATAAAGAGAATTAGCGAGGAGATGCGTACAAGTAGACTGGGATGGTATGGGCATGTGAGAGAATGGATGAACAAAATTGGGTGAAAAGATGCAGGTCTGTAATTGTGGAGGAAGCTGCACCAAGGGGTGGACCGAGGAAGACCTGGGATCGGACTATACGTGCCGATCTCAAATTTAAAAACTTGACAAGTGAAGCAGCCCTCAACAGGGTTGCCTGGAACGCCGCCATTAGGACAAGAGACTGAAACTGCACGTGTGGAGCACTCAGTCTTTAAATTTTATGTATGCATCACATCACTCTCATACTTCTTTATTTATCTGTCTGTCTCTCCATGTGACCTTACACACACTTCTCAAGTAACTAATTTCCACCTCTCTCACTCTTGACATGTGCCTCTCCCAAAGCGTCCACGCTTCACTCCTGTTGTCGGGAACACCACACTATCAGTAAGATTTTTTTTAACTTCAATGCTCACCTCCCTATTAATTTTATAGTCACTGCTTTCAGTGTGCCTACTACCCTCCTCCCCTGCTGCACCTTCTCTTGCACTTCATACTCCAAACTCACTTATCACACTGCCCAAGTACAGTACC
This sequence comes from Paralithodes platypus, assembly GCA_032716605.1. Lineage (NCBI taxonomy): Eukaryota > Metazoa > Arthropoda > Malacostraca > Decapoda > Lithodidae > Paralithodes > Paralithodes platypus. The sequence continues at coordinate 17,207,098 of CM064486.1, read as the reverse complement.
GGTACAGTACTTAAATTAGCTGACAGTTTCTATTACCTGGCCATTCAACCTTACTTTACACTCAATGACTGCGTCCCTCTCAAAGACCATAACCTTACTCTCTAGGACGTTGACCTTCAGCTCCCGCTTTTTTGCACACGTGCCAAACATATTTGCCAAACACTGCTACCCCCATTCATTATCACTCAATAAAAATGTATCATCAGCAAACAACAGCACAGGCAATTTCCACTCACTCCCTTTTCAAGAGCACTCCAACATTCAATGTTCTTTCTTGTATTTGTTTCATGACTCCATCCATCTATATATTGAACAACCATGGGGAAATCACACACCCCTGCTTTAATCAAATATTTAAATAAAAAACATGCTTTGTTCATCCTCCATAAGAACTGCTGTCCTTGCACCCTCATACATGCTCTTTACTGCTTCCAGCAAATAGCTATCTACTCCTCCATATATTTTCAGTACATTCCATAGACCTTTCCTATCAAATCTATTATCTATATATACCGATACTTTCTCCAAGTCCATGAAGGCAGCATATAACTTTCTTCCCTTCTCCAGATACTTCTCCACTATACAGAATATCACCCACTTCTTATCTCTATAGTACCACAGTTTACCATCCTCAGATTGTCACAGTTGCCACTGTGTTATGTTGTATAATTGTCTCCATTCTCTGAGGCCGTATATACAGTAGGACATATTCTGAGACGTATTGGCATCTTGGGCATGTTGCTTTATGTGCAAAATTTATTTAGTAAAGTTATACAAAATAAATTAAAGAAATTAATGTCAACCTACCAGCAATATTCTTCTCAGTTGGACAGACCCACTTGCCGGAGAAATCACTGTTCCTAAAATTAATGAAATTGTCTAACATAAGCTAGAGTAAAATAATGACATCATTGAACTGAAAGCGGCTATATTAAACAAATAAATTTGTACCTACCCGCAGCATTCCTCTCAGTCGGAGCGCCACACTTGCCACAGAAGGCAGTGTTCCGATTCCACATAAGCACACAGTTAGCCCGGGAGAGTGTGTGGGCCTCCTTCCAGCTCACCATAAACAGTGCCAGCCGCAGGTCGGTGAAGGATCCGTCGGTCGCTCTCTCAAGCTCATCTTGTGCCTCTGTTGACAGCGCTCCCACCTGTTGGATAAAGAGAGATGAGAATGTTGGGTGCCTGCAGATGATTGTAGCTTTGTAAAGTTGGCTACAAAAATATGTAACCACTCCGTGAATTTATGTATGGAAGGAAAATATTGTTTCAATTTTGAGTGTGCTTTGCTATGCAATTGTTAATTCATATCATCAATTAAAGATTTTATAGATAATTATTCTTGCAAGGCACCCATATTATTATTATTGTACTTCCATATACAGTACAGTATAAAATAACGGGAGTTGATTCCAATGTATATAGTCAACTATAACAAGATGAGAGCGATGAGATGGATATGTGGGGCCAAATTGCAAGATAGGATATCTAGTGCAGAGCTAAAGAGACGGTTAGGTATCAAGAGTATCAGTGATGAAATGCGCACTAGCAGGCTTGGATAGTTTGGGCATGTGGAGAGGATGCATAAATTAAGTTGGCTGAAAAGATGCAAGTCCATGAACGTGGAGGAAGCTGCACCAAGGGGCAAACAAAGAATTAAAAAAAAAATGGCAAGTGAGACAGCTTTGAACAGGGCTGCATGGAGCGCCACCATTAGGATAGGAGACTGGAGCCGTGCTTCTTGTGGAGCACCCGATCTTTAAATTTATGTATGTACAGTATATGTATGTACAGTATATGTATGTATGTACTTATTCTACCTGTATTAAGCTTATAAACATTTTGGATCCCTGCAATAGATTGTAGCTACTGGTATGTACTTACTCTGATTATAGACTAACTGTATTAAGCTTATAAAACTGTTGGATCCCTGGAGAAGATCGTAGCTTTGCACTGTACATTACTTACTCTGACTATAGACTACCTGTAATAAGTGAAGTACAGTAATAAGTTTATATTGGTAGAGAGGGAGTGGCAGACTGAGAGCATCAAGATTCATACACCCAATACTCTTTTCATAACCAGCCACTCATCATCTTACAACCCGTCCGGAACTCCCAGAGGACTATCCCTTATACTTCAACAATACAAAAATCAATCCTTCATTTTCTCTCAATATTCTTGGCGTCTCTTTTTCTTCTGCTCTCACTTGGAAGGACCATATTACCAGTCTTGCTAAGGCAGCCTCCCAGAAGCTGGGTGTGCTCAACCACCTCAAGGGGTTCTTTACCCCTGCACAGCTTCTTGCTCTGTACAGGGGCACAGTGTGTCCTTGTATTGAGTATTGTTCACATGTATGGAGAGGATCCTCTCACACCGCACTCCTAGACAAAGTAGAACAAAGTAGAAAGGAAGGCCTTTTGTATCATTAACTCCCGTCCACTCACCAACTCTCTGCAATCTCTCTTTCTCTTTGCCGCAATGTTACATCTCTCTCGCTATTCTATCTACTACAATAATCAGTGTTCCACAGAGCTCTCCCAGTGTATACCACCTCCTCTACGTAGGGTACGTGGTACCCGTCTTGCAACACAATCCCACCCCTACTCTGTGTAACTCTCCAACCCAAGAGTAAAATGGATATATTCCTGCGTAACGGCATGCATTAAATCTCAAGAATTGGGCAGTATTACAGCATATGATGCAGTGCCAAATATTCCCATCAAACAGGCACCTGCACTAGAACTAATAGTTTTTTCCCATGCTAGAATAAGAAGGGCTATAGAAAAAATGAACAGAAGTAAGTCCCCGGGACCGGATGGGATACACCCAAGAATCATAAAGGAAGGAGGTGAGATGTTAGTAGAGCCATTGAAAATGTTATTTGAGGTATCGTTTAATACAGGACAAATCCCGATGGACTGGAGAGAGGCGAACATAACAGCTATATTTAAGAAGGGAAAGAGAAATGACCCAGGAAATTATAGACCAGTCAGTTTGACAAGTGTTGTGTGTAAACTAATGGAAACGGTAATTAGAGAAGGAATAATGGAGCATATGAAATCAAACCAACTTTTCAGTGGGAGACAGTTCGGATTCTTGCCGGGGAGGTCGACGGTACCACAGCTAATTAAGGTGGTAGATGATTGGATGCAAATTCTGGAGGATGGTGATGTAATTGTCTATCACTACTCGTATATCCTTTTCTGCATTCACTTCCTCCATCGCTTCATACATACTGTATCCTACCTTGTCTATCTAGCTTGTCCCAATCCACATGTACTTGCATTTTTTTGGATGAAAAGGCATTAACCAATGCTCAGACCATCCCTTCATGCCCTCCACATCTCCTTGAAGCAAACCCACATCTTCCTTATAGTCCAGTAAATCTAGCAATCATTTAACTGGACCTAGAACAAATTGCAATAGAAGGTTTTTTGGATTTAACTTGTTTATTAGGTCCCTCTGATGAACATATAAAAAGTCTCCAACTTTTGGACACTGGGAAAGTGGTTAATTTGCATAAATTCAAGATGGCCGCCGTCCAAAGCTTCAATTTACAGATAACTTTTTTCTGGTTGCTCCTAGACCCTATAAATGTATTACAAACAACGTTTTTTGGCTTTAACTTGTTTATTAGGTCCCTCTGATGAACATATAAAAAGTCTCCAACTTTTGGACACTGGAAAGTGGTTAATTTACAGCCGAAAAACCTTACAGACAGGCTGAACTGTCTCTTTCACAAGGGGTAACACAGGCACTTTGTGCTTGTATGGGTTTTTTGACCTGTTGTCCCTCTTTTTTATAAAAAAAAAAACAAAAAAACATGACGTAGTATGACGTCATTCAGAGCCAATTATGTAATTCATGATAGGAGTTCGTATTCACTTGGATCATCGGTGCTTGCATCAAAGTTGCTATTTTGACAGAGTCCTTTACATTGACCACATGCACTGGAACATTCAAGCTCATTCCGTTTGCAACTACAGCGTTGAGTGTCACAGTTGCCCTTACACTGACATCTGACCAATTTCAGTAGTGAATCAGGAGCCACTGGCGAATCCATCGTCTTCGGTTCAAGCTGTCCCTTCCGCAGACACCAGCCCCATTTCTCGGGGTCCACACAGTTCCCCATCCATTCCTGGACCTGACAATAAACTCGGAACGAGTGGTATTTGGCTGCATCGGTTGTTGGGGGAAGGCTGTGAACTTCAACGGTAGTTGAACTTTTTGCCACCTTGTTGCAAAACTTTGTCTTTCGCAGTTCGTCAAGGGTGTCATTTCCTTTTCCCCCGTACAAATAAACCAAGGCCTTTTCACCAGCTGATGATATCGCGTCTTTACTTCCACTTTGGCAACAGAATGCTTCTATACATTTCAAGAAACCGTTGTCTTCCCTCACTTTCCTCAAGGCAGCCCCTTTACCAATACCATACAGTCGTGAGGTTGTGTCACATCCACAGAGTGCATGGACAACTGGCAGGACACGACAGATGCTTTCACCGAGAGCTTCTGCTACTGAGTTAATATGCCAACATTTCCCACCTTCCTTGCTCGACTTGAAGTACAAATCATTCATCCCTCGTTCCGCATAATGACACAACAGCACCAACAAGTCTGTGTCCTCACCTATCACATATGTCACGGTTTCCCTTGCATGCTCAATTCCCTTCTTCGCAATCATGACATCTGCATCTGCTGGCGCATTGACACAGTCAATTCCATTTGCCTTGAATGTTTCACACAATAAGTCAATGAAGTTTTGCTTATTGTCCGAGTTTGACAAGAAGTTTTCCTTTTTTGACCGAAGGGGCATGGTTGGAGTGAACATCACCTTTTGACCAAAGACTCCTTTTGATCGTCGATTGTGTGTCATGTCCTTGGTAGTAGGTCCTGATTTATAACCGTCGAATACAACCACCGGGTTGAGAAAGTTTTTGGAAACATGCTTCATGTACATGCTTGCAATGTCCTCAAATGTGTCACCCTTCTTCCATGGAATCCTTTGCAATAAGGAACCACCATCCAGAACATGGGTCACAGTCCTTTCTTCCTCAAATGATTCCAATGACGACTTGGGAACAACAGCAGCTATCTCATCTCCTAGCTGTGGTTTATTGGCTTCCCTGAGCCTCCCCCACTTATCGAACAGAGCAGTAGGGTAGCTAGACAACTCATACGCAAAGACCTCTTCAACACCTAAGTCCCTGTTATTAGCAAAGATGAGGAGCCTCTGGAAAAGGAGCTGTGGGTCGATTGGTACTTTTTCAGCACTGATTGTAACCTTTGCACCCAACGACTCAACTTGATCTTTCTTCCTAAATGAAAAGTCAAAAGCATTGCTACCTTCCATCTTCTGCACAATGTTCATACCAACCTCATACAGTAAATGAGGATTGGCCGAGGCTGGTCCTGTCACACCGTTGGCAATATTCCTGAGTTCATTTGATTCTTGAAATGGATCATAATCCTTGAAGAATGCGAGAACCTTCTCTGTGTCCTTCCTATCTCGTTCACGCCTTGCTTCAGTCATTTCTTTGTGCTGCTCAGAGGTGTGGAAATGCTTCCCTGTCAGTTCTTGCATAACTTCACTCACCTCAGCGCAGGCTGGCATAGCAAGTAACCAGCGCAGGCGTTGCGTTTCCTCCATGCCCCTACCACGTGTCAATCCACCATTCGTTTTCAAAGAGCGCATCAAAACCTGCTCTATAACCAAGTCCCTTGGCAGTCCTGCCCACAGCCGATCACTTCGGCGGATCACAAATAGACCGGAGTTCAATTGACAGAACATGTATGGGTTGAGCTGCTCAAGTTCAATCATGTCTTGAATGTACACATGGGCTGACTTGGCATAATTGTTATGACCACACGCTGCAAAGTACGGCAACATCTCCTGGAGTGTTCCGAGGTACAGTAGGAAATCGCCCATTCTCAGTGCCCTCAGGAAGCGACGCAGCAGGTCAATCATGTCCATGTATTGAATCCATAGCTTTCCCATCTTATGCTCTGCTAAGGAGCTCTTCTCAGCTTTAAGTTTTTCAGAAATTCTGTTGAAAACGTCTTTACTGCAGACTTCATCCGGTGAAACGTCTTCACGCAACAGCTTATCCAAAAGATCTGCAGCCTCCTGGAAGTCCTTGCATGCGTCACTTTCCTCATCTACCATTGAGAGGTTGACACCGTATGCCCTGCCTAACACAATCGAACTCAAGGCTGTGTCAACCAAGAAGTGGCCTCTGATTGCTCGTGCATAGGCTTTCCCACTCAGCATTTGGGTCACAGCATTTTCAGCGTATATAAGTTCCAAAACCTCCTTAAGCCCAGATGCTTCCATAACATGGCCCATGCATCCCAAAAAGCTCATCACAGAGTGAAAGCCACCAAGGTTCAAAACAATGGGTTTCAGTTCGCTTCCTTCCTTCTCATGAACAATGATCGTCTTCGCTTTCCAATAAAGCGGTTGGTCGAATGTCAGCATTGGCGTCGTTCCCTGGCGATGGCTTTCCGCAGCAACGAAGTGAAGTGTTAAGTAAATACAACTCATGTCCGTAGGGTCCATGTCAATCATGGGCAAGAAATGGACGGATGATTTCCCTGGGTGTGGTCCATGGCACACACTCTGCATTAAGCCGGACCAGCCTGGTCGTTTTGGTCGAAGCAACCATGACGTTTTCCACAGTATGTCCAGATTTTCAAGCTTGTCAGATGCTGAAATGGGGTCAAGCTTTCTAAATTCGAGAGGCCCACCCTTCTTGCGAACACTGCGGTAGTATTTGATTTCAATTTGAGCTGCCGTGAAGTTGTTTTCAGGTGACTGCAATCTTGGTATTGATGTTGTGTCTCTTACTTCAGGGGTGACAGCAACAATTATACCCATACCATGGTATGTTCCTCGCCCATCAAGCGTACGCAAGTTGTGATCAACATTGTCTGCAACGAACTGTCCAAACCTGCCTGCAGTGGATATGTTGGTGCCCCTGAAATTGGCAGCACACTTCGAAAACCTCAAAACTTCTGTGTAAGGCAGACAGAAGCCGTGGCTGTGTAAACTGTCCACAAGAAAGCGGGAACCAAAGTGCTGGTGCATTTGAACCGCCAATCCATACTGAATGGGTGATACAATGGCCCTTGGTCTGGTAAGTTGCACGATACTTTGTCCAATTGATGCAACTTCAAGATCACATGACTTGCCACTGAACGTCTCTTGCAGCAATATACGAAGGGACTGCGGAACGTACGCCACATTCTTTTCCAGCGACCGGAGTTCAGAAGGATCTGGATAGAAATCTCTACAAGTATCAATGTTCTTTATATCTGCTTTGATCAACCGTGCCGCAGCCCTGACTATCTTTCTTTGTTCTGCTTCCTCATCATCAGTCTGTGGTGAGTCTTTGAATTGTTGCAAAATCTTTGCAGCACTTTCTTTGACAGTTACAACATCGCTGCGTCCATGCACGTTACTAATAACCAGTTCATCCCCAAAATATGAAATAAGTTTCTGTTTCATGTATTTTACACTATACGCTTCAACATCAGGGCACAACTGGGACATTCTATCAACGAGATCAACCACTGTAGTCTGTTCATCATCATTGCCACTGACTAGGTCCTCGATTGCGAGTAGAAATGCTTCCTCTCGTGAGGCATCTACTTTGCGACCCTTGCGAGGAGGTTCACTGTCTGCGGAATCACGATATTTGGAGGGGATCTGCCTATGTGTCTGGAAATTTGAGCTGCACTGCTTGTGATATATTGCGTCAGCTGCTGGAAGATCGCGTGCAAAGTTAATTCGGCCTCTAACAAGTGTCAGCCCACTCATCAGCCTTGGCATCACATGCAGAAAGTATTGTCCTTTGAAAGTTGAAGGTGCGTACTGGATACACTTCTTCTGAATCATGCTTTGTGTCCAAATAGATTTTTGTACCACAAAAAAAGCAGTTCTCTGTAAAACAAAAGTCTGGTGTCTGAGAACGAAGAGCAGGTTTTTCAGGACGTTTCTTCTGCTTCCCAGGAATTCTATTTGGCTTCGTATTGACATGCTTCTTTCGGCAATCAATGTGCACTGTTTGGCCCTCGGACACGGTAATTGATGGCGTTCCACGTTCAGTACTGGCCTTGTTGATAGTATCTGCTCCCTTCGCCCTCAGCTTGACTGTTTCTCCTTCGTCTAACGTGTTTGAGCAAATGCCGCAGGGATTATGCACCACCTCTTCTTCCATGGCTTCGGTAGATGTCGCACCAATCTGTTGAAACAAGAAACAAGATGATGGGATTAGTATAGGCCTAGGCAAAATGTAATAGACAATAATGTGCAGTAAAGGTAGGGCTTGACCTAGAACAAATTGCAATAGAAGGTTTTTTGGCTGTAAGGTTTTTGGCTGTAAATTAACCACTTTCCAGGTGTCCAAAAGTTGGAGACTTTTTATATGTTCATCAGAGGGACCTAATAAACAAGTTAAAGCCAAAAAACGTTGTTTGTAATACATTTATAGGGTCTAGGAGCAACCAGAAAAAAGTTATCTGTAAATTGAAGCTTTGGACGGCGGCCATCTTGAATTTATGCAAATTAACCACTTTCCCGGTGTCCAAAAGTTGGAGACTTTTTATATGTTCATCAGAGGGACCTAATAAACAAGTTAAAGCCAAAAAACCTTCTATTGCAATTTGTTCTAAGTCCAGCCCTACTTTGACTGGTCTATTACTCCTCACTCTTCTATACAGCTTAGTGTCATCCGCATACAGGTATACCTCACTTCCATTAGTTATAACTTCAGGTAAGTCGTTGATAAATATAACGAACAGTAGTGGTCCCAACACAGATCCCTGAGGAACCCCACTTGTAATTTCCCTCCACCCCGAGCCTATTCCATTCACCAGCACCCTCTGTCTCCGATCTTCAGGAAGGCTTCTATCCATTTCACACATTTCTCCCCTATATTATAGCTTCTAACTTTCTCTATTAACCTTTTATGTGGGACCTTATCGAAGGCCTTCATAAAATCACAATATACCACATATTGTGATTTTATGAAGGCCTTCGATAAGGTCCCACATAAAAGGTTAATAGAGAAAGTTAGAAGCTATAATATAGGGGAGAAATGTGTGAAATGGATAGAAGCCTTCCTGAAAGATCGGAGACAGAGGGTGCTGGTGAATGGAATAGGCTCGGGGTGGAGGGAAATTACAAGTGGGGTTCCTCAGGGATCTGTGTTGGGACCACTACTGTTCGTTATATTTATCAACGACTTGCCTGAAGTTATAACTAATGGAAGTGAGGTATACCTGTATGCGGATGACACTAAGCTGTATAGAAGAGTGAGGAGTAAGGAAGATGTGGGTTTGCTTCAAGGAGATGTGGAGGGCATGAAGGGATGGTCTGAGCATTGGTTAATGCCTTTTCATCCAAAAAATGCAAGTACCTGTGGATTGGGACAAGCTAGATAGACAAGGTAGGATACAGTATGTATGAAGCGATGGAGGAAGTGAATGCAGAAAAGGATATACGAGTAGTGATAGACAATAAGTTAAATTTCTCAGAACATTTAGCGGAAAAGATAAACAAAGCCAATAGAATTGTAGGGCTGATAAGGAGGACATTTGTGTCACTTGACGAAGAAATCTTCAGGAATCTCTATACAGCGCTGGTTAGGCTGCACCTGGAATATGCAAACCAGGTGTGGGCTCCATATATGGTAAAGGATATAGAAGCAGTGGAGAAAGTGCAGAGGAGAGCTAGCAAGCTAGTACCAACGTTGAAGAACGCGGGCTATGAGCAGAGGTTGAGGACACTGGGGCTTCCGACACTGGCATATAGGAGAAAGAGAGGGGATATGATAGAGACTTTTAAGATAGTGTCAGGAAAGTATGATGAGGATGTGTGTGAAGGTATCTTCTTGATGCCGGAGGGAACAAGAACGAGAGGACACTCAAAGAAAATTTACAAAGAAAGAAATAGGCTTGAGAAGGCAAAGAACTAATTTTGTGATAGAGTGGTAAATGAGTGGAACGCACTGCCCCAGTATGTAGTCGATTCCGAATCAATAAGGGAGTTTGAAAGTAATCTTGATAAAGCATGGGGAAGACAAGATTTGAAGTTTGATTATAAAGCAAAAATACAGAATAGTAAAAATGTTGCGTCTGCTACCGCCGCCGCCAACACCGTGAACGACCGCAGCAGTGCAAGTACTGGTACAGTACTGAGCTGGATACACAGGCCTAGTTTTCCTTTTTCCAGAGGATGTACTGTAAGAAACTGTAAGAAATATTTGTTGTTTGTACATATACAGTATATGTACAGTATTTGTTAGTAGTGTTGGCAAATCCAACGTCAAGGCTATTAACCTAATTGCAATGACGACTTGTCTATTTTGACTGCTATGTCGTCATTCCAACCGCGGTTAAAAAGAAAACGTCTAGAGTCTACTCCTTATCTTGCTCTAGGAGACGTTGTACATTAACCAAAACTACCACCGAAGGTGAAAAAAGTATAGAAGAGAAGAAAAAGGGGTTTACCTTAGTTACCGCTCAAGGCCCATCCCGTGTTCCGTCATGCGCCGATCCTTGTCGAACGTGCGCATGAGCGACCCTCTCTTGTTATCATTTTTTCACGCGTCGCCATTGTTGAGTCCGCTTTTGTTGTGCTCCTTCAATTCACCCTGTTTTAGGTTCGTTTCGGCTTTTCTGGCCTTCTTTTTGTTAGACAGATGTTACGTGATCTAGGACACACGTAAATGGGCTCCTCAGTGTGTTTAATGGAGACGCGTGTGGAAATAGCTACCGAAGGTACGGGGGCGCCTGGCGTTCCTCGTATGTGTTTTTCATTCCTTTCTCTTTTCATGTTCTTTTTTCCTGTTAGTCTGGGCATAGTTTAGCTTATTTTAGCCTAGCTTGTTTCTCATTCAGGAATTGCTATGCCCTATGAGTTTTCATATTTTCATAGCCTAGGTGTACAGTTGGTTCACAATCTGAGATTTCGTGGTGGCGGTGCTGTTTGTAGGGTTTGTGTCGGCCGCATTATTAGCGTTATTCCCGAGTCCCCCCTTACGAGCCTTCACTGTGTCTCAAGGGCCTGGGCGCTTGGTGGTTCGTGATATCCAGGGGTACCCTACGGGGGCCTCTCCCTCACACCACAGGGTTTTTCGCCCCTGACACATTCTCTCCTCACGGCTAGGCCACCCTTTTTCTCGCCAGTTTCATTTACTGGTTTTTGTGTTCCCTTACTGTTTTCACCTCCATCCTTTCATTCCCTTTTGCCCAATCCTGGGGTACCCTACGGGGGCCCCTGTTTGTGCCGCACCACCCTTCCTGCCACTTCTCCTCATGGGCTTTGCTCTATCTCTGTGGGTGGGGTGGTTCCTGGGGGATGTGCCTCCTCTCCCCTGGTGTGTCTTCCTTGCCTCTCCCTTGACCGGTTGAGTCAGGATATTCAAGGAAGACACTGCTCAGCTTGATAGCCATCGTCGCTTGGAGTCATAAGGAGTTGACGCTTTTTTCTGGGCCTGTGTTGGTATTACCTAGACGCTCCTCTCGCTTTTTCGGCGCCGGACCGTCTCGGCCGGTCCCGCAAATTTGCGGAGTGCTCGATTCGGTCCACGGACGATTCGGCTCCCCGTAAATTTGCGGAGATCGCTGGGGGGTCTCGCGGTGAGGCGGGAGGGTTGTGTCGGTACGGTTATGCCTCCATTGGCCCGCAAATTTGCGGTTATAGTTGGCTTTCCCGGTGACCCTTTTTTGTGTCATCTTGTTGCCTGGTACTATATTGGTGTATGCACTTGCCTGGTGTTATGGACCCTGCATGTGAGGTGTTGAGTGGTGGTTAACACTTTCTCCATCTTTGCAGGTTTCTGCTTGTGCTCTTCCGCCTCACCCGCCCTCCTCACCTCCATCGGTGCTCCCGGTTTAGAGTGAGTACGACTTCCAGTTTGCATGTGTGTTCCTGTTTACCCATGCTCATTCCCTGGTTTTTATTGGACATTATCTTCCCTTACTCCGTCAACGTGCTGCTTATGGTGTGTGTTCTTCCATTGCAGGTGGGATGCCTTGCTTTCGCCAGGGCTGTGGCTCCCCGTGCTTGGACTGCCACAGGTCCTGCTTGTGGCATTCACAATGTGTGTCCTCTACGGCCTACCTCCCGGCTTTGTGTGGCCCGTGTATGGACCTGGTGGATGTGGTGGACCATCACCCTGGTTCCTCTGACGCGGCGGTGGCCTCTGCATCCCTTCAGTCTGTGTGGGCGGTGGTCTCCCACCACATCAGGACTGTGGGCCACCGTTCCCCGGCCTTTGTTGACGACCGGATCCGCGTCGCCCTGGGCATCCCTGACCCGTCTGGGGGCCGTTTACCTGGCCCTCTCCCTGCTCGGGCCCTCCTCCCTGGGTCCCGTGGTCGGTCGTCGCATCGTCGGGTGGATCCCCAGCTCCGTCCACGCTCTCGCTCTCCTCGTCGCTCGTCCTCTACTGCCCCTCCTCGTCCTCCTGCTCACCTTGACTCCGCCGTTCGCCCTCGTCATGGTTCTCGCCCTGAGGCCGGGGTTAGCGTCTCTGCCCCTGTACGCCCTCCCCTGGCCTCTCCGGATAGGGGCTCTACTACCTTCCGCCCGCTTCCCCTGCACAAAAGACGTCCTCTTCATTTGTCCTCTACGCGCGCGGATGTTCATGCTGTAGCTGGCCCTCTGCTCCCTCCTTCTACTCTGTCCAGGAGGGTCCGCCAGGATGTAGTTGCTTCTCCTCCTACTTCTCCTGCTTCGGTGCCTCTTCTTCCTTCTAGGTCTCGTCCCAAGGTGGAGGTTCCTCCCTCCTCCGCCTCGGTGTCGGGCCGCCCTGTTCTCTCAGCCCCGGGGATCCTTGCTCTGTTTCCCCCCGCGGCTCCTTCTGACCTCCTTTCACCCGGCCAGCCTTCCCCCTCCCGTCATCCTGCTCCTCTTCCTTCTTCTATTCCTGATCTTCGCTTGCCGGCTCCCCGTGAGGGTACCCCGCCGCTTGACTCGGTGGAGTATAGCGAGGTTTCGGGGTCCCCTTTCTCGGGGGCTGACGTGTCGCTGGAAGAGGGGGATGGTGATGTTTCCCCCTCGGGCGTTAGTGATCGGGAACGAGACCCTCAGGACCGTCACGGCCGTCGTCGCTCGCCTTCTTTGGGCCGCGACGCTGCTGTTTCGTGTCATGGGTCTCGCTCTCGCTCACGCTCGCCCCTGCGGGCCGAACTATCTTCGGAGGGGTCGCCTCTCTCGGATAGATTTTCGGCTATGCAGGGGTGGGTTGTGTCACACTTCGACGCGCGCTTGGAGGCGATGCAAGAATCCCTCTTATCGCGCTTCTTGGCGGTGACACAACCTCAGCGCCTCACCCAACCTGCCCCTGCTTTGGTCCCCCTCCCCTCTGCGGTGGACCACATTCCTTTCCTTCTCGCCCTGCTTCTCCGCCTGCCCGGTCGTCGGCTAGTACTGCTCCTGCCCTGGCTCAGGTGGTTGCCCCTACTGTCTCACATGCGGGGGTCCTCCGTCTGCTAGGGCAGGGTCCGCGCTTGCCCCCCATCCAAAAGGCCAAGGTCCCGTCGCGGACTATGCCGCTCCTCTATGGCTCCTTGGCTGTTTGGAAGGGGGTGCAGGCCTCCCACCCGGAGCGTGCTACCGACTTCCCGTCAGGTGAGAGGGCCCTACCTTTGGACTGGTCGGTCCAAATAAATGATAAAATGCAGTTCAGGGCGATCAGGGTGGATGGTCAGGTGGCCGACGTGGAGGTGCGGGCGTACCCGACAAGGACTGACCTTCAGTACTTCTCGGTGAAGCCCAAGCCCCCGTCTGCTCCTCGGACTAAGCTCTGGTCAGACTTCAGCCGCCAGGACATCCTTCAGGATGTTCAGTCCCTGGCTGTGTTAACGGGACTGTCCTCCTATGGGACGGGTTTGTGCGACGACGGTAAGCCTGGCTTGGCCGTCGTGCTCGATAACCCTCTCCCATTGGAGGCCTGGTTTGCTGAGGCCTTAGACTTTGCCAACCGTTCCGTCGACAGATCTATTTCAGTCCCTCCCCCAGAGTCGTCACTGCTTTTGCCTCCTCTGGTATCTGTCGGCGGATTGGATGGCAAGTTCTGGTCCTGGATTAGCGCTCCCAAACTTGAAATTTGTGCTATTGCTAACCCGTTCTTCTCCCACCCAGATAAGTCCTCTGTCGACAGGGATTTTACCTTGCGGCAGAGGGTGGCGAACTTATTGTCTTGTCTTCTAGGTTCCCTCCAGACGTCTGTTCACCACCTGCGACTTATCGAGGCGACTGCACCTGGCGATCTTCGCGAGGGCTTGGACCACGTTCGGCGGATCCACCTTCAGCTCGCGGTGTCTTTGGTTCCCGAGCTGAAGGCGGTTTTGTGCGAGGCAACTCGACAACGCCAGACGGTACGGTCCTCGTTCTGCCGGAAGGCCCCTTTGGATATTCGTCAGGGTCTATTATACTCTGAGCTATATACATCGGGGCTTTTTGCGCAGGATGCTTGGGAACGCTACGCTTCTCTGTCAGCGGACCCTGCTTACGACACGCAAAGACGCGCTGTGTCGCGACCAGGGTCTTCGCAGTCCCGTCCTTCTGCCGGTCCCCTTCGGGGTGCTGCCGCCACTGCTGCCGCCAAGAAAGGGCGCAGGAAAGGGAAGTTGCCGGCCAGAGCGTCGGTTCCGCCTCGCACTTCTGCTCCTGCTCCCTTTCATCCCCGCCGAGAAGGGGCTGGCCAGCCTTCCACTTCCGGCCGCACTTCGACGGGGTCTGACACACGACGGACAGGGGATGGGGTGACCCGCCCTTTTCGGCGAGGTGGGGGGGGTAGGGGTGGTCAACGTGGCTCTTATGACCGCAGGGACCGTACCGGGGGACCCTCCACGTCAAAAAATGTGTAGGTTCTCCGGGTCGGTCTCCTCCTTGTTCTCTTTCTCGCCTCGCAGAAAGGGTCGCTCACCTCATCTCGGGGGCTCCCACAGGTTATTTTCGCCCTTGCGCCCTTCGGTGGCCACGAGGGACGTGGGGGCGGAAGATTGCACGGAGGGGTCTAACCTGGAGATGGAAGTCCAGACCCCCACTCAGCTCTTGTCAACGAAGCCGGCCTGTCTCTTCGGAGGTGGCCGACGTGATTACATCCATGCACGAGCAGGGAATCGTCAAGGAGGTGAAAGCCGGTCTACCGGTTTTCCTCTCCCGTGTTTTTCTGGTACCAAAGAAGGACTGCGACGCGATGCGACCGGTGGTGGATCTGTCGGCCCTCAACGGGCACATCGTGAACACACGGTTTCGGATGCTGACGGTGCACCAGGTACGACTGGCCCTGCGACCTCTGTCGTGGGTAGTGTCGCTGGACCTCAAGGATGCGTATTGGCACGTTCCGGTCCATCCTCGTTTCCAGCGATTCTTGGCCGTTCAGACTTCCGATCGTGTGTTCATGTTCGACAGACTTCCCTTCGGTCTCAACATCGCGCCGCGGATCTTCTCGAAACTGGTAAAGCAGGCTCTGGATCCTCTCCTCAGGGGCGGCCTCCAGATCCTGTTTTACTTGGACGACTGGTTGATAGTTTCAGACACCCTAGAACAGTGCGTCCACGACACCCTCACAGTAGTTCAACACATCACACAGTTAGGGTTCAAAATCAATATTCCCAAGTCGCGCCTGACCCCGTCGCGTGTCGTGACGTGGGTAGGTCTCGAATGGGATCTGACCAACGCTACAGTGACCCAGAGTCAGCCAAACGCGGTGAAACTTCGCAGGAAGGTCTTCGCCGTGTTGCACTCGGTCTCCCTCACGAGGAGGATCTGGGACTCGTTAGTGGGTTCACTGAATTGGGCCGCTCTGACCATTCCCTTAGGGAGGCTCAGGCTGCGCCGCCTAATACTCATGGGCAACAAGGTGTTTCCGTTGGCCCCTATGGATCGGCTCATGCCGATCCCGCGTACCATTCACAGACACTTAGGACACTGGGTTGCTCGGGGCACGCTCTCTGCGGCTGTGCCCTGGACCGCCCCCCCGCCGACGATCTGGGTAGATACAGATGCGTCGAGCGAGGTAGGGTGGGGTTACCAATCCAACCTGGGACATCAACATCACGGCAGATGGGTGGGACACACACACCTACACATCAATGCCCTCGAACTGTTGGTTCCCTTGTTCTTCCTGAGGGACCACGCGCTGGCCCTTCGGGGAAAGTCGGTGGCCTTCAGGATGGACAATCAGACAGCTGTCCACTGTATCCAAAAGCAGGGGTCCTCCAGGTCTTTGACTCTGTTGGGGATCTCAGAGAAGTTGTTCTTCCTCGCGAACCGACACAACATCTCCCTGCACGCCTCCTACCTGCCCGGGACTGCCAACCTGTGGGCGGACGCCCTGTCGCGAGGACGGGGCGTTCTTGTAGAATGGGCAATGAAACAGACTGTATTCGACGACCTCGCAGCTTCCTGGGGTGTTCCGGAGGTCGACTTGTTCGCATCGAAGGAGACGCGCAAGTTGCCTCAGTACCTGTCCCTCCGGACTCGCACTCCGGAGGGGGGTCCGGACGCTTTCATGGAAGACTGGAACAGGTGGCAGTCGATATACATATTTCCGCCACCAGACGCACTGTTGATGTGCAAAGTCCTCGCGCGGCTGCGGCTGTACCGCGGCAGAGTCTGGCTAATAGCGCCTCTGTGGCCAGCCCAGGCTTGGTACTCCCAGTTGAAGCGGTGGTGCCCGAGTCCGGTCCCTCTCCCTCTCTCAAACTTCCACTTGAGCCAGGTTGGCGACCTGCGGACCTCGTTGGCCTTCGCATCGTGGATGTTCGTGAGGCACGGTGGCTCCCAGTCCACGGACGGGACCTGACTGACTTCCTGAAGCGTTCATGGACGTCTTCGACTTGGGGGACTTACGAGTCCCACTGGAGGTCTTTTACTAGGTGGATACAGGACACTCACCAGACTGTTAGCTCTCCTTCCCTCGTCCTACACTACTTGTTTCACCTCTTCCGTACACGTCGCTCTCAAGTCAACACTATACGTAACCACTTGTCTGCCATCCGGGAGGTCTTTGAGTCCGTCACTGGGCTGGTCGTTCCACCGAAGGAGCTGGATTCCTTCATGAAGGCTGCCTTCAGGGAGCGACCGCCTCCGCGCCAGATCCCTCCTCAGTGGGATCTGGGGCGTGCTCTGGACCTTCTGGCTTCACACACTAAATTACTAAATTAAGAGTTAATGCTAGGACGTATGAAAATGTATCGGACATGTGTGAGGTAATGAATAACAAATTGGGGTCAGTTTTTACTAGAGAGGAAGGTTTTGACGAACCACAGGCGGGAGTACTGGAGAGTGGTCTTAGTAAGATTGAAATAACTAGAGATGAGCTGTTATCTGCGATGAGAGGACTTGAAGTAAGGAAAGCTATGGGACCGGATGAAGTGTCTGCCTGGGTTTTAAAGGAGTGTGCAGAGCAATTAGTGGAGCCAGTGAGGGACATAATTCAAGCTTCCTTAGATAAAGGACAGGTTCCTGTTGAATGGAAAAGAGCTAATATCATTCCGATATACAAGAATGGAAACCCTGAGGACCCTCTAAACTATAGACCAGTTTCACTTACTAGTATTGTATGCAAGATTTGTGAAAAGCTAATTAGGAAGAGATGGACGAAAATGTTGGAGAAAGAAAATAATAACCCCAAAGCAATTTGGATTCAGAGAAGGGACATCTTGTGTTACCAGTTTGCTATGTTATTACAGTAGGGTGATAGATGTACTCCAAGAAAGAGGCGGATGGGTGGACTGCGTCTACTTAGACCTTTCCAAAGCATTCGATAAGGTACCACATAAGAGATTGTTATCTAAGCTTGAGACGCTAGGATGTGTCAGGGGGAGTTTGTTGAAATGGATGGAGAGCTACTTAGCAGATAGGGAAATGAGGACCAACATTAGAGGAACTTACTCATCGTGGCGGAAAGTTGAGAGTGGTGTGCCGCAGGGATCTGTGTTGGCACCTCTCATGTTCCTTATGTACGTGAATGACCTGCCGATAGGCATAAACTCTTACATGTCAATGTTTGCAGATGACGTAAAAATTATGAGACAAATAACAAATAAAAGTAGTTGTGAGGAGCTGCAAGGGGATTTAGATAAAATATACGAATGGAGCACCAAGTGGAAAATGAAATTTAATATAAGTAAATGTCATGTGTTAAATATGGGAAGAAGTGTGAATAGACCAAATTGGGAGTACAGGATGGGAGATAATAAAATTAGCAAGGCCGAAAAAGAAAAAGATTTAGGGTTGATTATACAAGATAATTTGTCGCCAGAGAAACATATTAACAAGCTCTTTAGCGGAATGTATGCAATGGCCGGGAATATGAAAGTTGCTCTGAACTATTTGGATGAGACCATGGTAGCGAAAATTATGAAGAGTATGATTAGACCAAGATTGGAGTATGCAGCAGTGGTGTGGTCCCCGCATCTAAAGAAGCATATTCACAAGTTAGAAAGAATCCAGAGAGCAGTCACTAGATTGGTTCCAAGTCTCAGAGAACTGCCATATGAAGGGAGGCTAGACAAATTAAATCTACCGAGTCTAAAAGAGAGGAGAGAGAGGGGAGACATGATAATGATGTACAAATGTACCCGGGGGCTGGAGAGGCTGGATAGGGAGGATATATTAATTATGGATACAGGAATAACTAGAGGCCACAGCTACAAAGTAAAAAGACCTACCTGCAAGAACGATATCAGGAAGTTTAGCTTCCCCTATAGATGTATTGACAAATGGAATGGGCTGGAGGAGGAGGTGGTGGGGGCAAGGAACATCCATATTTTCAAGAAAAAATTGGATAAACAGTAGACTGAGAGACGGGACAACACGAGCTTAGCTCAACTCCTGTAAACTACAATTAGGTAAATACATATACACGGGACACTACACCGGTTCAGTTGCTCGAGCGTACACTCTTCCTTGTCGCTCTGGCCACTGGGGATAGGGTGTCTGAACTAGCTGCCATGTCGCGGTCCCAGGAATGCATGCGATTCTCCCCGTCCTTGAATGTCGTCACGTTAGCCCCCTCCCCTCATTTTGTTGCCAAGAATGAGAGAGAGACCCACGTTTTCAAGCCTTTCACCATCCAGGCTTTAAAGCGTGGGCATACTCACCATGTGTTGTGCCCGGTGCAGGCCTTGCACTCCTATGTTGAGTCTGTGGCTCCGACTTCGGGTACTGCTGTGTGGGTGTCTCCTCGGACTGGTAGGAGGCTCTCGAAGGTCCAGATAGGACGCCACATTTGTCGGGTCATTCGTGCCAGTAACCCTGCTTGTCGGGGTTCTGCGCACGATGTGCGATCCTTTGCTGCCTCCTTACGGTTCCTGCAGACTCGTTCGTTGCCTGACGTCGCCTCGGCGGGTTTGTGGTCTTCTGTCCATACCTTCGTCTCCTCCTACCTCTCCATGTCCATTGTTAGACCCCCTCGGCCTGTGATAGCTCTCGGGAGTCGTGTTTCCTAGGGCTCTCGCGAAGTTGCCTGGTCTTCCCCCTCGTCACTTTTTCTTTTCCTTTGTTTTCTTTCGAAAAGGGGGGGAGGGAAGTACGGGTTTGCAACACTGGATTACAAGTTTGGGGTTATGTTATATGTATACAGTACATAAGTGTTTTTGCCTCATTGATAATTGTGTTTTGTTTTTGTGATCAGTGTTTTTGTTTATTTTGGAAGAAAAGGGATTTTGTGTACAGTACTTTTTGGTTTAAGACAAGTCTATGGTTTTGCATTACTATGAATGACGAGCACGTGTTAAAACTGCTCTTTTTAGCTACTCCTCAGTTTTTCACTCTTTTATTAAACTCTCTTGTTTAAATTGTGTTTCTTTGTCATTCATAATTTTGTCTTATGCATTGGTTTTTTGGTAGGTTGGGCTTGGATGTCCTCCTCCTATTTGTTATGCAGCCTTGACGTTGGATTTGCCAAGACTACTAACAAATTGGGAGGTTTGACGTACCTCCCAACCTACCAAATAGGAAAACCTACTATTTGGTAGTAGTCTTGGAAAATCCAACGTACATAATACCCTCCCTCACGCCGGACCCCTGCCCATCCGCGTTCTTCTGCTGACGTGAGATGTGATAACAAGAGAGGGTCGCTCATGCGCACGTTCGACAAGGATCGGCGCATGACGGAACACGGGATGGGCCTTGAGCGGTAACTAAGGTAAACCCCTTTTTCTTCTCTTCTATACTTTTTTCACCTTCGGTGGTAGTTTTGGTTAATGTACAACGTCTCCTAGAGCAAGATAAGGAGTAGACTCTAGACGTTTTCTTTTTAACCGCGGTTGGAATGACGACATAGCAGTCAAAATAGACAAGTCATCATTGCAATTAGGTTAATAGCCTTGACGTTGGATTTTCCAAGACTACTACCAAATAGTAGGTTTTCCTATTTGGTAGGTTGGGAGGTACGTCAAACCTCCCAATTATGTACAGTATGTTTCTTCGTAGTATAATAGAAATGGAAAATATACTGTACTTGGTAAATGAATATTTAGAGAGTATCAGTGGACTCACTTTCTATAATTTCCCAGCTCAGCTGATGGATGAAGAGTGGAGGAGAGTCGAGTTGTAAACTTATATTCTATTGGTCAATAAACTGGGTGTGACATCACGAACGATGTTGGCATATGATTGGTTGTTGCGAGAGTACGTCACTGTACAGGTGTCTAGACGGTGACGTCACTAATGTTCGCGATATTTAAACGGCTGTAGAAATACATGTCAGTCCATATAATAAGTATCTTTTGTTTCCCAATCACTCTATGACGTCACATTAATTAATTTATTAGTATCGTCCTTGGTGTTTATAAGATCTCGGTGTCGGCCATAATTGAAATTTTGGAACTGTTCAATGAATAGTGAAGTGTTTTTGCTTTACGAAAACACCTACTGTACATCTTCTATTTAACGGGATTATGAACGGAGCTTCCAGTTGCATTGTGTTAATATGGCTGCTGACCATTATTCTCCACTACACCAAGGGTAAGGGTTTTATAGGTGGTTATTTGGGTCCAGGCTACATTTACCATGGAATCTTTAATGTATATCCTCAATACAGACTTATTTCCTTCACTTACCTTGTCAATAATAACCCATACAGGTGCAGAGGGCATGTATTATATCAAAGAAAAAGTGATGTTGAAACATTATCTGCAATTTAGCCATGTTGATCAACTCTGAACTCTTAGCCCACTTAATTTAATATTGTGGAATTTGTGGTACAGATCTACAGTACCGGTATTTAGGCTAGGAGGTGGTTTCCGTTTGTGGATTTGTATATTTTTCACACGAGTATTATGACATAATTAGTGCACTGTAATTCGCATATTGATAATCAAACAGTAATTGAAAGACCGAGGTTAGTCTGATTTATATTGACTAAACCTCAGTGGTTTTTTTACCTCCGAGGTTAGTCTAATATATATTTGCTGACCATGAATCCTCCGAGGTTAGTACCGTATAATTTGTATTTGCCGACCATGAATCCTCCGAGGTTAGTCTAGTTTGTATTTGCTGACCATGAATCCTCCGAGGTTAGTCGGAATTGTAGTTGCTAACAGCAGGGGTGTGGGGGCAGCAGCCCCCACTACGGACACTAGGTTAGGTTAGGTTGGCTTGTTTGGTTAGGTTAATGACAATTTAAGAGCATAAGAACATTGAAAATCTAGTGTCTGTTTTGTAGGGATTTAGTGTTAGCGGGCGTACCGTCACTGTTTACTATGAATCCTCCGAGGTTAGTCTAATTTTTATTTGCTGACCATGAATCCTCCGAGGTTAGTATAATTTGTGTTTGCCGACCATGAATCCTCAGAGGTTAGTCTAGTTTGTATTTACTGACCATGAATCCTCCGAGGTTAGTTTAGGCTAATTATTATCGGTAAAAATTGAAGAAACCCCGGAGTCTTTTTATCCCTCGATTTATATAACCTAGTTAACACTTGGTTTAACCAGCGGGGGTGGCAGCCCCCACCAATAATACTAGGATAGGTTAGGTAAGGTTGTTAGGTTAGGTTAGGTTGGCTGGTTTGGTTAGGTTAATGACAATTTAAGAGCATAAGAACATTGAAAATCTAGTGTAGGGGTTTAGCGTTAGCGGGCCGCGGGTGTACCGTCACTGTTTGCGTAAAATGTCGCACGATCGCAGTTAGGCTAATTAAGTTCGCGTCTAATTTTACTGATACCGCTCATGAGTATAATGCGGTAGGGTCCAAATATATCAATTCATCTTGGGACGATACCGCTCTCACAGATTAACCTTACCGTTCACGAGCCAAATACAGGGGGAAGGGGGCTTGAATACTTAGTACTGTATTGATAAATAGAAGCGCTTTGAACATCAAGATGCAAATTACAGTGCACTAATGACATTATAATACACGTTGTGTGAAACATATACACCGCTGATGTAAAATTAACTGGGTGTAAGATTAACCCTTCCCCCCCGGGGGCCCCCTCCTAAGGACAGTGTCAGGTACCCGGGCGATTTGGCCGAAAAACGTCTAGGCCTAGGCTACCGTATCTTTGTTATTTTAACTGCTAGAAATTTCCCACGCATCTCTAAACGTAGTGCGGTTTCCAATCTGTAGACTGGCATTGTGTAGAGCTCTGTAAGTCAACTGGTTCAGTTGTGATGAAGATTTCCGTGGAGCGAATTTTTCCGCGATGTTGACAATATCGGAGCTTTTCAGACACTAATTTCGTCATACCATACAACAACAACATTGATCCGACGTCTCCTTCTTGTTATCGGAGGTGCGGTGACGCAATGACCGGCTTTGTTTACATGCGTCGGACGCACGGCGTTCAGACCAAGCTGAATAGGCTTTCAAGCTTACTGCCTGTTATAAGGACACCCGGGGTCCTGCCCATCTGCGCGGTGTCCTTATAAAACGACAGCCGGGCTGGAAGGGTTATGCGTGTTTTAAAATAAGCGGATGTAATGACGCCATGTTGGTCGAGGGCTGGAATGACGTCATCGCTGAGGCCCGCCTTGGCTGATGACGTCACGATAGTCAACAACCAATCACAGGCAAGGATACACAACGGCTTGGCTTTGTTTATCAACATGGCTATATTCTAGTTAATCGCCGTGTTTCAACCCCTCTCTTTCCCTGATATATTTAATACCCTAACCACCTATCAGGATTAATATTGTTGAGGTAAGTGAAGCAAATAACTGAGATATGAGGATATAAATTAAGATTTTTAGGTAAATGGGAACATATAATACGGTTCCTCCCGCTACATAGGATCTTACCGTGAAATGTTACTCACAATCTTTCTTCTATTCAACAGTTGAGCTCTGGAACTCTCTCCCAGAATCAGTCTTTCCCTCTTCCTATGACTTAAAATTGCTTCAAACTCCGTGTGACCAGGCATTTTGGCTCGAACGTCCCTTGATTTTGGCCCTGTCACTCTTTCAACTTTGGGGGAGGCACTCGCTACAAGCAGTTCTGCCTTTGTATCCCTCACTCACATAGAAAAAAAAATCCAGATTGATCATAAACATAATTATATACACATGGAGCCAGGTTCATTACTACTGAAAAATAATAAGAGAATGGGTATTTAATATATGATGACAATATAATGCTTACAGATTCTTTAGATTGAACTGGCATAACTGGACCCTGTGGGAACCTACATAGCCTATCCTCATAGAATCAGCCCCAAGTCTGGTAGACCGAAGCCACTCCAGATGCTCGTTAGTACTGTATGTGTGTGAGTGTGTATGGATAATGTCTATTTATACTTCAGAAAGATTAGTATGTGTGTGAGTGTATACGGATAAGAGTGCATGTATGTGTACAGTTAAAACTGGTACTACTGTACTTCTTATCTATCCCTGTGATATTATAGGCCTGTGAGAGCGTGTGAGCCACCTGCCAGCTCTGTTGATGTGTTTATTTTATACTAGCTCACTGGCCGCCATTTAGGACGTGAGACTGTAACCACATTCCCTGAGGACAACACTGTCTTTAAACTTGTATGTATGTATACATGACAAACATGTAAGCCTCCTGAACCCAGAGGTGGCAACCTTATTGGAGGACAACACAGCAGGTATACATAACATTTTAAGATTGAGTGCTCCACACATACGTGCAGTTTCAGTCTCTTGTCCTAATGGCGGCGTTCCAGGCAACCCTGTCAAGGGCTGCTTCACTTGTCAAGTTTTTGGATTTGAAATCGGCACGTATAGTCCGATCCCAGGTCTTCCTCGGTCCACCCCTTGGTGTAGCTCCCTCCACAATCACAGACCTGCATCTTTTCACCCAATTTTGTTCATCCATTCTCTCCACATGCCCATACCATCCCAGTATACTTGTACGCATCTCCTTGCTAATACTCTTTATACCTAAACGTCTCCTCAGCTCATCATTTGTTATTCTATCCTGCAGTTTGGCCCCACACATCCATCTCACCATTCTCATCTCATTACGTTCCATTCTGTTGACATCCTCTACTTTAACGGCCCATGTAGGAGCCTCGGCTCCAACATAATTTTGCCACCTCTAGGATCCATATGGGAGACTTGGGGGTCCAGTAGTAAAAACCTCCCAACTACAGGGCCATATATTTTTTACTGGCAACCTAGGCTTGTCAACCACCTTGATGTGATGTTGGAGATGTAGCTGCATTGGTCTTGACTTACCTTATTCATGTTATTGTAATTAAATATATTAAATATATTAAATATATTAAATAAATCTGCAATATAAAATGCATATTATGAGTCTTAGTTGTTGTTGTTGTTGTTGTTGTTCCCCAAGCTGCCTGGCCGAACAGCCCCAAGGCCCCGAGCAATTCCAAGGCCATAACCGAGTGCCCCCACAGAACCCTCCCCGCCGACCACAATAAAGCCTGGGTGACCGAAGCCACTCCATGGCAGGGGGCTGAGGAGGGTGCGGAAACGCCCGGGAAACCAAAGCCCCACCCAGGGCCCTGTGCCCCTCAGCAATTATGAAGAGAAACTTGAGGGGCAAGGGAAAAATGTGACGCTTTGGCTTCCAATCTTGGTAGATTGGGAGGTCAATCCACGGAAGAGACGCCGTCACTTGAGATCTAGAAAATATATAAGTTAAAGGAAAAGTCAGAGTAAGCTATGGGTATGGCAGAGATTGTTCAGCTCTCACTCTGATAGACCAGCCCATCACCACATGACTAGAACCCAATCCTCTCAGCATCAGCTAGGAAAGGCCTTAGAAAGCCGCCTTTGGCGGGGGGATAGCTCCCCTATTTCAACCCCTTTCGGGGTTGGGCACCCGCCCTGAGTCTTAGTACTGCAGTATAGTACCAACTAGCTATCCAAAAATTATCAGTGTCAAAAATGGGCCAAAGCCTGTATTGTTTACCTGAACACCGTACCTTGGTTTGCCTTCGTCAGACACATCCAGGAGGACTGTAGAGCTTGGCATCTCTGGCTGGTATTTTATCACATCTGAAAGTGTTAAGTCAATTTTAGAGGGGCATAGGCTGTTTTGCAAGAAAAAGTACAATTCAGTACAGTACATCAGTAAAGTGAGAAGGCTTAGGGGGTAGACTTGCCAATTAATATGAGGTGATTCAATTATTATGCAGTACTGTATCTACAAATAAATTACCCGTATAAAGTGAATACAGTACAGTAGGGTCTCACATAAAACGAGTTTATGGTCGATAAACGAGGGCGTTTTATGCGATTTCGTTTTATGTGAACACAGCATTTTGGTGGCGCAATATCGTCAATGTTCACTGTAAGCGAAAATTTTCGTACAAAGCGAACGATATTTCGTACGTTTTGTACGATATTTCGGCGTTCTATATGAAAGCGAACGATATTTCGTACGTTTTGTACGATATTTCGACGCTCTATATGAAAACTCCTCGGATTTGCCCCACTTTGGCGGCGGACTCGTTTTATGTGATCACATTCGTTCTGATCGAAAATTAAATATTAATATTTTAGGTCGGTCGTTTTAATCGAGACTCGTTTTATGCGAACACGTTTTATGCGGGACCCTACTGTATAGTTGGATTTATAATTAATATAAAAACTGTATACTGTATACCTAAACTATCATACATTTTTATACTGATTTTATTACCGGTAATCTAAAACTACTAACTTTTGAGGGTAATATCCTTATTAATGTTGCATACTAATTGGACACCCTCATGCAATTTGGCTAGTATACCATTACTATACTGTACTCTGTTTTTTTCCAGCTGAGGGTAAATTGGAATATCCCCATCTTCATTACTCAGTTATTACGAAGATTTTGTAGCGAATTTTCTTGTTAAGTAAGAAAACTTGGCATTAATATGACTTAGATATACTGTAATATTGCTCTCAAAATTAATGATCAGGTTTGCCATGATAAACGACAAATTTTAACCTACTTCAACTCCTTCACCTCCATAGCAAACACACTTGCACAGAACCTACCGCAACCTCTCAATAAACACACCACAACAACTGCCACCTTTCAAAATTTCTACAGGGATAAAGGCATACACCCGAACACTTTTGGATTGCAAAATGTTACACCAAAATACACATTTGAGGAGCTCTCTAACCTAAATGTACATAAAAGCACAGGACCAGACAAAATTCCTGTCAAATTTCTACGAGATGGAGCCATTGGTATCGCAGGTCCCCTAACCCACATCCTCAACCTGTCAATTAACACCAACACTGTACCTGCTGAACTGAAGGAAGCTATTGTAAATCCTCTATTCAAGATAGGAAATAAATTAGGTGTTAGCAACTACAGACCAGTTAGCATATTATGTATTGTATCAAAAACCCAAATTAAACACTACCTCAAAGAAAATGATCTATTCTATAAGTTTCAATCAGGTTTCAGAGGCATGTACTCGACACTCCTGTCTCATCCACGTAACAGATCACATTCGTAAAGAAATGTCTAAAGGTAACTACACCGGTATGGTTCTTCTTGATCTACAAAAAGCGTTTGATACAGTTGACCATGATATCCTCTGTAATAAACTACAAGCAATGGGCACTGGGTCAGTGAACTGATTTAAATCTTATCTTAGTGGTAGAACACAAAGAGTCAACATTTATGATAATCTATCAGATCCTATGCCAATTAACCTATAAACGGCGAGCAGGGGGTATTGAACTCAATGCCCATGGGCGAGCATATAGGCTCCATTCAGGCCTATAATGGTCATTTTACGATAAATATCGTTATTACTTATTCATATGAGCCTATTTTACCTTCACTATGAAGATAGTAACCTGTAACAACAATAAAACAAGTGAAAATATAATTTTTCTGGTCAAAATCGCGAATATACATGGAGCAGCCCATTCATGAATTATGGAGCAAATTGAGGCAACCCCTCCCTCCACGAGGCCTCAAGCCACACTGAGCCTACTCATTCACACTCTCGGTTGTGTAACACACTCGCTAGGCACGTAAGCACATCCTCCACACATTTTGCTAATGTTAGCACAAAAATATACCAACGAATTAGGGAATAACAGGGAAAATAGGTGATAATTGAAGGGGGAGGGGAAAGGGGGGAAGGAGGTGATGTGGAGGAGTGATATGAGGTATAGGAAAAAAAAAAAAAAAAAAAAATTGTTTAGTGCTACTGGGGCCGTTTAAATGTTTTTTTTAGGCCTCCCTCTTAAGAGCTTTGCCACCCTCGCCCAGTAAAACTTCTTAAGAGCTATCTCGTCGTTGCCGGGTTAACTGTGGGGTCCCGCAGGGAAGCATCCTTGGTCCCTTACTCTTTCTCTGTTATGTGAACGACATGGAACTGAGCGTCTCGTGTAAATTATTACTGTATGCTGACGACAGTGTGCTTCTGGTTTCAGGAAAAGACCCAATAAGTATTGCCGCCTCACTTTTCAAAGAACTAGAATCGTGTAGTGATTGGCTAGTGGACAATAGACTATCTCTTCATCTGGGCAAGACAGAACCCATCTTATGTGGAACAATACACAAACTGAAAGACATTGAGGGCTTCTCGGTCAACTGTAGACGATTTAGTTCTAATAGCTGACAGTATGCAAGATGCTGAGGCCAAATTCAGAGAATGGAGAGAGGGCATGGCGAGCAAGGGTTTAACCCGGCCAGCCCCAGCGACGCGTCTGACGAGTCACCTATGTATGTAACGCCAAACCCCAGCGACTCGCCTGACGAGTCACCCTTATAGCTCAGTCGTAAGGCTCAGAGTGGCTCTACCTA
This sequence comes from Paralithodes platypus, assembly GCA_032716605.1. Classification (NCBI taxonomy): domain Eukaryota; kingdom Metazoa; phylum Arthropoda; class Malacostraca; order Decapoda; family Lithodidae; genus Paralithodes; species Paralithodes platypus. The sequence continues at coordinate 17,178,880 of CM064486.1, read as the reverse complement.
GAGGGCTCAAATTCGTATGGGAACTGTGTAAGTATCCCACGCACCCATGATGATGGTTGAAAACTCTCAAAGTCCAACCGCGTGCGCGTGAGCGCGCAAAAACATGTTTTTTTTTTGGGAAATTGATTTCAATTTTTTACTCTTGTAAAATCCGTTTTCGGGGGCTCTGTAGGACCATTTTTTGAGCTTTTTGATCGGTTTTTCGTGGTTTTTCCTTCATTCCTAACCCATTCGATATTGTTTCTGGAAAAAAAAAAAAAAAAAAATCAAAACCGGCTGGTCCCTGGTGGTACATTTATTAATAACTAGCTGGGGCTCACCGGGTTAAGAGTCAATATTAACAAAACCAAGGTTATGCATTGTAGATTGAGATGAGGCAATGTGGAAAAGAGCGGTGCATACCCATGTGGAAAGGGTGTGGGTGTTAACTCAATTAAATGTAGCATCTGTCGATGTTGGGTACACCATACGGGAGTAAGCGCTGTAGTAGAATAAAGGGACCCCTGCCGAAGGATAAGTCAGAAATAGAGAAATTTGAGTGCGTAGTGTGCAAAGGCGAGCTTGTGTTAAGTGATGATCCTGTGGCTGTGAATTTTGGAAATGAGTCATTGGAGCTGGTGAACAAGTTTTGTTACCTAGGAGATACCATCTCTGCCGGTGGTGGGGCAGAGGCTGCCACTGTTGCTAGAATTAGATGTGGTTGGGGGAAGTTCAGAGAACTGGTGCCAATCCTGACCATGAAAAGAATGCCTCTCCCCTTGAAGGGAAAGGTGTATGCCTCATGTGTTAGAAGTGCAATGACGTATGCCTCAGAAACATGGGCCGTTAAAGTAGAGGATGTCAGCAGAATGGAACGTAATGAGATGAGAATGGTGAGATGGATGTGTGGGGCCAGGCTACAGGATAGAATAACAAATGTTGAGCTGAGGAGACGTTTAGGTATAAAGAGTATTAGCGAGGTGATGCGTACAAGTAGACTGGGATGGTATGGACATGTGGAGAGAATGGATGAACAAAATTGGGTGAAAAAATGCAGTCTGTGATTGCGGAGGGAGCTGCACCAAGGGGTGGACCGAGGAAGACCTGGGATCAGACTATTCGTGCCGATCTCAAATCCAAGAACTTGACAAGTGAAGCAGCCCTTAACAGGGTTGCCTGGAACGCCGCCATTAGGACAAGAGACTGAAACTGCACGTATGTGTGGAACACTCAGTCTTAAAATTTTATGTATGTTTTGTACGGTATGTAATGATATTCTTATAACAACAGTGTCACAAGTGAAATATCTCGGACTAAAACTGGACTCGACTCTGTCAGGTGAAACAATCTTGGAATCGATCCTGAGTAAGTGTAGAACATGTATATAATACCTGTATAGACAGGTGGGATGCTTGCCAGCGGCGACCAAAAAAACCCTATGCCAAGCGCTTGTTCAATGTAATTTTGACTATTCTGTGTCATCCTGGTACTCTGCATCATCTAAATCAGCAAAGCACAAACTTCAGGTCACTCAAAATAAAATGGTTAGGTTTATGCTGAACCTAGGACCCAGATCGCATGTTGGCCAGGAACAACTTCAGTCACTTGGTATGCTCAATGTCTCTGACAGGGCCAAACAAATCAGACTCATTAATGCCTTCAAGATATTTTATGATAGGGCTCCAGAGTATTTAAAGAGTAATTTTGTTAAAGCAAATGAAAGAAACTGACACAATACACAGAATAGGATGAATAATTTTACGGTCCCGAGAATCCAAGGACAGGGTAAGCTAACATTCTTCTTCACTGCCATCAAAGACTGGAACAACCTACCCCAGGGCGGGTGCCCAACCCCGAAAGGGATTGAAATAGGGGAGCTATCCCCCCGCCAAAGGCGGCTTTCTAGGGCCTTTCCTAGCTGATGCTGAGAGGAATGGGTTCTAGTCATGTGGTGATGGGTTGGTCTATCAGAGTGAGAACTGAGCGATCTCTGCCATACCCATAGCTTACTCTGACTGTTCCTTTTACTTATATATTTTCTAGATCTCAAGTGACGGCGTCTCTTCCGTGGATTGACCTCCCAATCTACCAAGATTGGAAGCCAAAGCGTCACATTTTTCCTTTGCCCCTCAACTTTCTCTTGATAATTGCTGAGGGGCACAGGGCCCAGGGTGTGGCTTTGGTTTCCCGGGCGTTTCCGCACCCTCCTCAGTTCCCCGCCATGGAGTGGCTTCGGTCATCCAGGCTTTATTGTGGTCAGCAGGGAGGGTTCTGTGGGGGCGCTCTATTATGGCCTTGGCCTTGCTCGGGGCCTTGGGGCTGTTCGGCCAGGCAGCTTGGGGAACAAGAACAACAACAACAACCTACCCCAGTCAGTCCGTGAAAAGAGAACATTGTATTCCCTCAGACGTAGCTTGAAGGAGCACCTGAACCGAACAGCCAACTGAAATTATTACTGAAATATTTTGACCAGTCCAACTATAGAATGTAAGGTATCTTAATATAACCCCCTAGAAATACTTTCTCTAAAGTATCTACAAATCATATTCATTTGCATTTTTTATTCTCCCCCTTTTCCCCAGCTGACTTAATCCCACAAGGACCCCAATGGAAATACGCCTAATGGCCTTATTGGGCTATCCTTAGTTGGAATTATGCAAAGCTGGTACATGTCATATTTGTAACACATTATGTGGTACCAACATTGTAAAATGCTAACTGAATAAATATTATTATTATTATTATTATTATTATTATTATTATTATATTAGTTTCATACTGTATACAGTATTGCCTATAAGTATCAGGACATTTGTTGCTAAGGGATTCAATTTACCATTAGATTGAAAAAAAAAACAGACTTTAACAAACTAAACTGATCATCAACATGATAATTTGTTAGTAGTCTTGGCAAATCCAACGTCAAGGCTATTAACCTAATTGCAATGACGACTTGTCTATTTTGACTGCTATGTCGTCATTCCAACCGCGGTTAAAAAAGAAAACGTCTAGAGTCTACTCCTTATCTTGCTCTAGGAGACGTTGTACATTAACCAAAACTACCACCGAAGGTGAAAAAAGCATAGAAGAGAAGAAAAAGGGGTTTACCTTAGTTACCGCTTAAGGCCCATCCCGTGTTCCGTCATGTGCAGATCCCTGTCGAACGTGCGCATGAGCGACACTCTCTTGTTATCATTTTTTCACGCGCCTCCATTGATTGAGTCCACTTTTGTTGTGCTCTTTTCAATTCATCCTGTTTAGGTTCGTTTCGGGTTATCTGGCCTTCTTTTTTGTTAGACAGATGTTACGTGATCTAGGGCACACGTAAATGGGCTCCTAAGTGTGTCAAATGGAGACGCGTGTGGAAATAGCCTACCGAAGGTACGGGGGCGCCTGGCGTTCCTCGTGTATGTTTTTCATTCTTTCTCTTTTCATATTCTTTTTCCTGTTAGTCTGGGCATAGTTTAGCTTTTAGCTTATTTTAGCCTAGCTTGTTTTCTCATTCAGGAATTGCTATGCCCCTATGAGTTTTCATTTTTTCATTGCCTAAGGTGTAACGTTTGGTAAACAATCTGAGATTTCGATGGTGGCGGTGCTGTTTGTAGAGTTTGTGTCGGCCGCATTATAGCGTTATTCCCGAGTCCCCCCTTTCGAGCCTTCACTGTGTCTCAAGGGCCTGGGCGACAGGTGGTTCGTGATATTCCAGGGGTACCCCAGGGGGGCCCCTACTTCACACCACAGGGTTTTTTCGCCCCTGACACATTCTCTGCTCACGGCTAGGCCTCCCTTTTTCTCACCAGTTTCGTTTACTGGTTTTTTGTTTTCCATTCATGTTTCACCTCCATCCTTTCATCATCTTTTGCCCAATCCAGGGGTACCCCAGGGGGGCCCCTGTTTGTGCTAAGCCACCCTTTCTGCCACTTCTCCTCATGGGCTTTGCTCTCTCTCCGTGGGTTGGGTGGTTCCTGGGGGATGTGCCTCCTCTCCCCTGGTGTGTCTTCCTTGCCTCTCCCTTTACCGGTTGTGTTAGGATTATGTATCAAGGAAGACACTGCTCAGCTTGATGGCCATCCAAGCTTGGAGTTCTTAAGGAGATGACGCAATTTTGTGGCCTCTTTTGGTATTCCCTAGACGCTCCTCTCGCTTTTTCGGCGCCGGACCATCTCGGCCGGTCCCGCAAATTTGCGGGAGCTCGATTCGGTCCTCTGGGACGTTTCGGCCCCCCGCAAATTTGCGGAGATCGCTGGGGGGTCCCGCAAATTTGCGGGAGGGTTGTGTCGGTACGGTTATGCCTCAATAGGCCCGCAAATTTGCAGAAATAGTTGGTTTTCACTGTTGACCTTTTTTAGGTCATCTTGTTGCCTGAAACTATATTGGTGTGTGCACTTTACTGGTGTTATAGGCCCTGCATGTAAGATGTTGAGTGGTGGTTAACACTTTCTCCATCTTTGCAGGTTCTGCTAGTGCTCTTCCACCTCGCCCGCCCTACTCACCTACCTCTGTGCTCCCGGTTTAGGGTGAGTACGGATACCGGTTTGCATGTGTGTTCCTGTTTCCCCATGCTCATTCCCTGGTTCTTATTGGACATTCTCTACCCTTACTCCGTCGACGTGCTGATTATGGTGTGTGTTCTTCCAGTGCAGGTAGGATGCCTTGCTTTCGCCATGGTTGTAGCTCCCCGTGCTTGGAGAGCCACAAGTCCTGCTTGCGCCACTCGCAATGTGTGTCCTCTACGGCCTACCTCCCTGCTCTGTGGCCCGTGTCTGGCCATGGTGGATGTGGTGCACCATAGCCCTGGTTCCTCAGCGGCGGCAGTGGCCTCTGCTTCCCTTCAGTCGGTGTGGGCGATAGTCTCCCACCACATTAGGACTGTGGGCCACCGTTCCCCGGCCTTTGTTGCCGACCGGATCCGCGTCGCCCTGGGTATCCCTGACCCGACTGAAGGCCGTTCACCTGGCCCTCTCCCCTGGGTCCCGCAGCCGGTCGTCACATCGTCGGGGGGATCCCCAGCTCCGTCCACGCTCTCGCTCGCCTCATCGCCCGTCCTCTACTGCCCCTCGTCGTCCTCCTGATCGCCTTGCCGCCGCCTGTCGCCCTCGTCATGGTTCTCGCCCTGAGGCCGGGGTTAGCGGCTCTGCCCCTGTGCGCCCTCCCCTGGCCTCTACGGATAGGGGCTCTACTCCCTTCCGCCCGCTTCCCCAGCCCAGACGACATCCTCTTACGTTGTCCTCTCCGCGCGCGGGTGTTCATGCTGTAGCTGGCCCTCTGCTCCCTCCTCCTACACTGTCCAGGAGGGTCCGCCAGGATGTAGTTGCTTCTCCTCCTCCTATTTCACCTGCTTCAGTGCCTATTCTTCCTTCACGGTCTCATCCCACGGTGGAAGTCCCTCCCTCCTCCGCCTCGGTGTCGGGCCGCCCTGTTATCTCAGCCCCGGGGATCCTTGCTCTGTTTCCCCCCGCGGCTCCTTCTGACCTCCTTTCACCCGGCCAGCCTTCCCACTCCCGTCGTCCTGCTCCTCCTCCTTCTTCTCTCCCTGACCTTCACTTACCGTCTCGCCAGGGGGGTACCCCTCCTCTTGGCTCGGTGGGGTTTAGCGAGGTTTCGGGGTCCCCTTTCTCAGGGGCTGACGTGTCGCTGGAAGAGGGGGATGGTGCCGTTTCCCCCTCGGGCGTTCGTGATCGGGGACGAGTCCCTCAGCGGCGACACAACCATCGTCGCTCGCCTTCCTTGGGCCGCGACGCTGCTGGTTCGTGTCGTGGGTCTCGCCCCTGCGGGCCGACCAATCTTGGGGGGGGTCGCCTCTCTCGGATCGATTGTCGGCTATGCAGGGGTGGGTTGTGTCACGCATCGACGGGCGCTTGGAGTCGATGCAAGACTCCCTCTTCTCGCGCTTCTTGGCGGTGACACACCCTCAGCGCCTCACCCTACCTACCCCTGCTACGGTCCCCCTCCCTTCTGCAGGCCTACGCTCTGATCAGACTTCAGCCGCCGAGACATCCTTCAGGATGTTCATTCCCTGGCTGTGTTGACGGGACTGTCCTCCTATGGGACAGGTTTGTGCGACGACGGTATGCCTGGCTTATCCATCATGCTCGGTCGCCCTCTCCCATTGGGGGCCTGGTTTGCTGAGGCCTTTGACTTCGCCAACCGATCCGTCGACGGCTCTCCTTCAGTCCCTCCCCCGGAGTCATCCCTGCTTTTGCCTCCTCTTGTGTCTGTCGGCAGGTTGGACGGCACGTTCTGGTCCTGGATGCGCGCACCCGTTCTTGAACTTTGTTCTATTGCTACCCCGTTCTTCTCTCACCCAGATGCGTCCTCTGTCGACAAGGATTTTCCCTTGCGACGGTGGGTGACGAACTTCTTATCTTGTCTTTTCGGTTCCCTCCAGACATCTGTTCACCACCTGCGGCTTCTCGAGGCGTCTGCACCAGGCGATCTTCGCGAGGGCTTGGACCGCGTTCGGCGGATCCACCTTCGGCTCGCGGTGTCTTTAGTTCCCGAGCTGAAGGCGGTTTTGTGCGTGGCAACTCGGCAACGCCGGACGGTACGGTCCTCGTTCTGCCGGACAGCCCCCTTGGATATTCGTCAGGGTTTGTTGTACTCTGCGCTATATATGTCGGGGCTTTTTTGCGCAGGATGCTTGGGAACGCTACGCTTCTCTGTCGGCGGACCCTGCTTACGACACGCAACGACGCGCTGTGTCGCGAGCGGGGTCTTCTCAGTCCCGTCCTTCTGCCGGTCCTCTTCGGGGTGCTGCTGCAAGTGCTGCTGCCATGCACGGGCGCAGGACAGGGACGTTGCAGGCCAGTGCGTCGGTTCCGCCTCGCACTTCTGTTCTTGCCCCCTTTCATCCCCGCCGTGTCGGGGCTGGCCGGCCTTCCACTTCCGGCCGCCCTTCGATGGGGTCAGACCCGCGACGGCCTGGGGTTGGGGTGGCCCGCCCTTTTCGACGAAGTTGGGTGGGGGTAGAGGAGGTCAACGTGGCGCTCATGACCGCAAGGACCGTACCGGGGGTACCTCCACGTCAAAACAATGTGTAGGTTCTCCGGGTCGGTCTCCTTGTTCTCCTTCTCACCTAGCCGCCCGGGTCACTCCCCTCCTCTCGGGAGCTCCCACAGGTTGTTTTCGCCCTTGCGCCCCTCGATGGCCGCGAGGGACGTGGGGGCGGCAGATTGCGCGGAGGGGTCTAACCTGGAGATGGAAGTCCAGACCCCCACTCCGCTCTTGCCCTTCTCTTCAGAGGTGGCCCACGTGTTCACATCCATGCACGAGCAGGGAATCGTCGAGGGGGTGACCGCCGGTCACCCGGTTTTCCTCTCCCGTGTATTTCTGGTACCGAAGAAGAACTGCGACGCGATGCGACCGGTGGTGGATCTGTCGGCCCTCAACGGGCACATCGTGCACACACGGTTTCGGATGCTGCCGGTACCCCAGGTACGCCTGGCCCTGCGCCCTCTGTCGTGGGTAGTGTCGCTGGACCTCAAGGATGCGTCTTGGCTCGTTCCTCTCCGTCCTCGATTCCAGCAATTCTTGGCCGTTCAGACTTCCGATCGTGTGTTCCTGTTCGACTGAATTCCCTTCGGTCTCCACATCGCGCCGCAGATCTTCTCCAAACTGGTGGAGCAGGCTCTGGATCCTCTCCTCAGGAGCGGGCTCCAGCTCCTGTTTTCCTTGGCCGATTGGTTGATGGTTTCCGGCGCCCTAGAACGGTGCGTACCCGACACCCTCACAGTCGTTCACCACGTCACACAGTTAGGGTTCACCATCGATGTTCCCCGGTCACGCTTGACCCCGTCGCGTGTCGTGCCGTGGGTCGGTCTCGAATGGGATTTGACCAGCGCTACGGTGACCCAGAGTCTGCTAAACGCGGTGAACCTTCGACGGAAGGTCTTCGCCGTGTTGCACTCGGTCTCCCGCCCGGGGAGGCTCTGGGACTCGTTCGTGGGTTCGATGAATTGGGCCGCTCTGACCATTCCCTTAGGGAGACTCAGGCTACGCCGCCTCCTCCTCCTCATGGGCACCAAGGTGTTTCCGTTGACCCCTATGGATCGGCTCCTGCCGATCCCGCGTACCATTCGCAGACACTTCGGACACTGGGTTGCTCGGGGAACGCCCTCTGCTGCTGTGCCCTGGACCGCCCCCCCGCCGATGTTCTGGGTAGACACAGATACGTCGAGCGAGGTAGGGTGGGGTTACCAATCAAACCTGGGACTTCAACATCACGGCAGATGGGTGGGACACACACGCCTACACATACATGCCCTAGAACTGTTGGTTCCTTTGTTCTTCCTGTGGGACCACGCGCTGGCCCTTCGGGGAAAGTCGGTGGCCTTCGGGATGGACAGTCAGACAGCTGTCCACTGTATCCATAAGCAGGGGTCCTCCGGGTCATTGACTCTGTTGGGGATCTCGGTGACGTTGTTCTTCCTCAAGAACCGTCACACCTTCTCCTTGCATGCCTCCTACCTGCCCAGGACTGCCAACCTGTGGGCGGACGCCCTGTCGAGAGGACAGGGCGTTCTTGTAGACTGGGCAATGCAACAGACTGTGTTCGACGGCCTCGCGGCTTCCTGGGGTGTTCCGGAGGTCGACTTGTTCGCATCGAAGGAGACGCACAAGTTGCCTCAGTACCTATCCCTCTGGCCTCGCACTCCGGAGGGGGGTCCGGACGCTTTCATGGTAGACTGGAACAGGTGGCAGTCGATATACATATTTCCGCCACCAACCACACTGTTGATGTGCAATGTTCTCGCGAGGCTGCGGCTGTACCGCGGAAGAGTCTGGCTAATCGCGCCTCTGTGGCCGGCACAGGCTTGGTACGCCCAGTTGACGCGGTGGTGCCCGAGTCCGGTCCCTCTACCTTTCTCCGACTTCCACTTGAGCCAGGTTGGAGACCTGCGGACCTCGTTGGCCTTCGCATCGTGGATGTTCATGAGGCACGGTGGCTCCCAGTCCACGGACGGGACCTCCTGACTTCCTGAAGCGTTCCTGGACGACTTCGCCTTGGGGGACTTACGGGTCCCCCTGGAGGTCTTTTACTAGGTGGATACAGGACACTCGCCAGACAGTTAGCTCTCCTTCCCTCGTCCTACACTCCTGGTTTCACCTCTTCCGTACACGTCACTTTCAAGTCGACGCTATACGTAACCGCTTGTCTGCCGTCCGGGAGGTCTTTGAGTCCGTCACTGGACTGGTCGTTCCGCCGAAAGAGCTGGATTCCTTCATGACGGCTGCCTTCCGGGAACGACCGCCTCCGCGCCAGATCCCTCCACAGTGGGATCTGGGGCGGGCTCTGGACCTTCTGGCTTCACACACGTATACACGGGCCACTACTCCGGTTCCGTTGCTCGGGCATCGCTCTGGCCACTGGGGATAGGGTGTCTGCACTAGCAGCCTTGTCACGGTCCCAGGAATGCGTGCGATTCTCCCCGTCCTTGAATGTCGTCACGTTAGCCCCCTCCCCTCATTTTGTTGCCACGAATGAGAGGGAGACCCACGTTTTCCAGCCTTTCACCGTCCAGGCTTTACAGCGTGGGCATACTCGCCATATGTTGTGCCCGGTGTCAGCCTTGCACTCCTCTGTTGCGTCTGTGGCGCCGCCTTCGGGTACTGCTGTGTGGGTGTCTCCTCGGACAGGTGGGAGGCTCTCGATGGTGCAGATAGGACGCCACATTTGTCGGACCATTCGTGCCTGTCACCCTGTTTGTCGGGGTTCTGCGCACAATGTGCGATCCTTTGCTGCCTCCTTCCGGTTCCTGCGAAGTCGATCCTTTGCTGCCTCCTTCCGGTTCCTGTGAAGTCGATCCTTACCTGACATCGCCTCAGTGGTTTTGTGGTCTTCTATCAATTCCTTCATCTCCTCCTACCTCTCCATGTCCAGTGTTCGACCCCCTCGGCCGGTGATAGCTCTCGGGAGTCGTGTTTCCTAGAGCTCTGGCGATGATACCTGGTCTTCCCCCCTTGTCCCTCTTTCTTTTACTTTGTTTTCTTTGAAAATGGGGGGGGGGGTGTACGGGTTTGCAACACTTGATTGCAAGTTTGGGATTATGTATTATGTATACAGTACATAAGTGTTTTTACCAAATTGAAAATTGTGTTTTGTTATTGTGTTCAATGTTTTTGTTGGTTTTGGAAGAAAAGGGATTTTGGGTACAGTACTTTTTTGGTTTAAGACAAGTCTATGTTTTTGCATTACTATGAATGACGGGCACGTGTTAAAACTGTTCTTTTTAGCTACTCCTCAGTTTTTCACTCTTTTATTAAACTCTCTTGTTTAAATTGTGTTTCTTTGTCATTCATAATTTTGTTTTATGCATTGGTTTTTTTGGTATGTTGGGCTTGGATGTCCTCCTCCTATTTGTTACGCAGCCTTGACGTTGGATTTGCCAAGACTACTAACAAATTGGGAGGTTTGACGTACCTCCCAACCTACCAAATAGGAAAACCTACTATTTGGTAGTAGTCTTGGAAAATCCAACGTACATAATACCCTCCCTCACGCCGGACCCCTGCCCATCCGCGTTCTTCTGCTGACGTGAGATGTGATAACAAGAGAGGGTCGCTCATGCGCACGTTCGACAGGGATCTGCACATGACGGAACACGGGATGGGCCTTAAGCGGTAACTAAGGTAAACCCCTTTTTCTTCTCTTCTATGCTTTTTTCACCTTTGGTGGTAGTTTTGGTTAATGTACGTCTCCTAGAGCAAGATAAGGAGTAGACTCTAGACGTTTTCTTTTTTAACCGCGGTTGGAATGACGACATAGCAGTCAAAATAGACAAGTCGTCATTGCAATTAGGTTAATAGCCTTGACGTTGGATTTTCCAAGACTACTACCAAATAGTAGGTTTTCCTATTTGGTAGGTTGGGAGGTACGTCAAACCTCCCAATTAGGGACAGTACTGTACAGTTGGCTTAACCCCTCCAACCCGGATGGGCTCTTGAACGCCCATAACAACCTCGGCCCGCGCAACCCGGAAGGGCTCTTGAACGCCCATTGCTTGCATGCGTGCTTTCGAATGCCGCGCGTACATTTTCGGTATCGTGGGACGGTAGGTGGCGCCACCAGGCGTAAACTCCGCCACAGCAACAGTATCTACCCCGACGCCATCATGGACAGTACGCCAAATAGTGATTCCGCTGTGTCCGATACCGTGCTTCCTACGACGCCCTTGCTTGTTCGTCGCGCCTTACCCCGACGCCATCGCCTAAATGTGTTATCTCCCGGAGGTATTGAGACGACATTGAGACTTTATGAGCGAGCTGATGCCAAGCATAATGTTGATGATGAAGTCAGTGACGACTCCAGTAATTATAAGTCGAGTGATTATGGCCATGAGAGTGATAAAGAAGAGCAATTCCTGGGATTTGCGAGAGAACATGACAGTGATGAGAGTGATGAAGGTGATGTACCAGTTGTTGAGGAAGCTGGTTTACCTAAAGACAGTGAACTTGAGAGAGTGAGCGAGTGGGAGAGTTCAAGGTCACTCACCAAATTTCGCTTAAGTGACACGACGCCAAGCCCTTCCCCTGGTAAATCGCCTTTCAAGCTACATTTGTATAAGCAGAAAATACTTGAGAAGGCGGCCGCGGCAGCTAGGGAACAAGCAAAACTACTTGGTGAGGATGAGGCTGTGAGTGAGGGTCAGCGTGGTGACCCTTCTCGTCTGCCATTGTCTCCCTTATCTACCCACGCCACCCAAGATGACCCGGATGCCCCGCATTCTTCCCCACCACCCCCACCATTGCCAAGGGTTGAGGACCCCACACTTTCGGCCTATTTGCCTCCTAGGTCCCCCGACAGGAGACATACTGCTGCCGAAAAGGGGAAAGGTAGGAAATATACCAAGAAAATTAAGAAAAGTAAGAGAGTTTTGTTCGAGGCTCCCGCGGCGTCCACCCCGGCCGGCCCCAGCCATACGTCCCCGCAACTTTCCCCACGGTCCTCCCCACCTCTCCCGCCTTCAACATGTCTTCCTGAAGAAGTCTTTGAGCTCGCATCACCAATACCTGGCCCTAGTGACAGTGAAACATTGCTTTCTGTCACTCGTCGCAGGCCAAGGAGCCCGGGACCTCGGGGGGACACAGCCTCACCTGCCACTCCTTCCCCACCTCGCCCACCCGCACGCCGCCCACGCATCACTGGTTCCCCGCCAGATTATGTGGGGGCCACTGATGATGAAGGGCACCTCTCTCAAGACTCTGGCCATGATTACATAGGTCCACCGTCAGGGCAAGATGACCACTCTGACGATGACTATATGGACATCGACGACCCTCGACCCATCCGCTTGGCCCGGCGTCGTGCTGCCCGTCGTGCTGCCCACCGCCCTGGCCGCCGCCCTCGCCGCCCTAGGGCGCGCGCCTCCCGAGTTGGCCGTGGGCGTGCTGGGCCACCAGCTGGAGCTCCTCGTCAGCGTAGACAAGACCCATTCTACGTTTTTCAGTGGCAAGACGTAGTTGATGAGGATGGATACAACCCTGATGTGCCAGCTTTTGATGAGGTACTGGAGGGTTCAGGCGTTACCCCCAATTTTCCTGCAGGCCCCAATGCTCCACCACACGAACTGTTTGAGGCCTTCTTTGATGAGGAGGTGGTAGGCTATGTTGTCAAAGAGACAAATAAGCAGCACCAATTCCAGGTCCACTTTTTGGGAAAGGTGACCAAGGGCCACATGAGGCAGTGGACCCCAGTGACTCATAAAGAGTTCATGGTGTTCCTGGCACTCACCATGCTAATGCCTCATGTCAAGAAGCATAGGTTGCCTGACTATTGGATCACCAATGATCTGATATCCACCCCTGCCTTCGGGAAATATATGTCTCGCGACCGGTACCTTGATATCCTCGCAGCGCTCCATCTTGTCACCAACCTTGACGTCCACCTCCCAGACAAGCTGTGGAAGATTAGGACGTTGTATGAGATGATGCGAGAACGCTTCACCTCCTACTTCAAGCCCTTCCGCAAGGTCGTCATTGACGAGTCTCTTGTGCTGTTCCGGGGAAAACTCAGCTTCCGGCAGTACATCCCCTCAAAAAGACATCGCTTTGGCATAAAATTCTTTGTGCTGTGCGACTGCCAAACTGGCTATGTCCTGGACTTCCTGGTCTACAGCGGGAAGGAAGGGGACTTGCTTGTGGACCCCCTCATTGGCTTTGGCGGAGCAGTGGTGCAAGCCATGATGGACCGCTACTTTCATAAGAATCACGTCCTCTACACGGACAATTATTACACGTCCCCCACTCTCTCACAGTACCTGCATGAGCGCAAGACGGGGACTGTAGGCACAGTACGAGGGAAAAGGAAGGGCATGCCACCTTTCCCTCCAAAGACCAAAAAAGGTGATGTGTTCAAGAAGAAGTCGGGGCCCATTCTGGCTATCCACTGGCACGACCAGCGGAAGGTCAACCTCCTGACCACCATCCACAAGGGGGAAATGGTGGAGACTGGCAAGGTGGATCGCCGCACCCAGGCCAGGGTGACCAAGCCCGATGCTGTCCTGGACTACAACATCAACATGAGGCTGGTGGACAAGTCCGACATGCAGATAGGCTTCATTGACTGCCTGCGTACCTCGTGCAGATGGTACAAAAAGTTCTTTCTGCATATGGTGGACATGTCAGTTCTGAATGCCTACAACATATACAAGCTTCGGAATGTGAACACACCCATGAAGTTCAATAGCCTGCGGAGGTTCCAAAAGCAGGTGTTGACGGAGCTCCTGGAGAAGTAAGCTATGCCACAGAGGGCAGTGGCACATCCTGGGCCCGCCGTTATTGACCGCTTGCAGTCTGCTCAATACTTGACTAGGCACAGGCTTGGTTCCCTGCCTCAGAATGAATCCGGAAGAACACAGCAGAAGCGGTGCCATGTCTGCTACAACAGCAGGGTGAAGCCGAGGTCAGGTAAAAAGTCAACCCTGGAGTGTGTGGAGTGCAAGGTGGCACTCTGTGCTGTAGATTGCTTCTTTGATTACCACTCCAAGCTGGAGTTCTAATAATCATACTGAAATTGCCAAATAAAATGACAATATGTACACTATAATTATATATAGGCAAAAAGTGGAAGAAAACCAATGTACTGTATTGTAATACAAAAGTCATGTATTATGAGAACATTGATACAAATACAATTACACCATAATAATATGTGAAAGTGACACATATGTATATACCAAGTGACATTCATATGATTAGAACCTATAGAAATATATAAATCAGTGAAAAAAGACACAATAAATTGTATATAAATCGTTTACAAATCATATAACTAAGTGAAAGTGACACAAGACCTAATATTTGATGGCCAAAGTATAATAAACACCTGTGATAACGAATAATCAGTGCCTAATACAACAATAACCTACCTCAATTACTAATAAAATGTACGGTATCGAGTGAAAATGAGCATTATCAGTGACAGTGACACACTCTAAAGCATATTTGTCAAAGTGAAAGTGACAAAAGACCTAATATTTGATGGCCAAAGTATAATAAACACCTGTGATAACGAATAATCAGTGCCTAATACAACAATAACCTACCTCAATTACTAATAAAATGTACGGTATCGAGTGAAAATGAGCATTATCAGTGACAGTGACACTCTCTAAAGCATATTTGTCAAAGTGAAAGTGACACAAGACCTAATATTTGATGGCTAAAGTATAATAAACACCTGTGATAACGAATAATCAGTGCCTAATACAACAATAACCTACCTCAATTACTAATAAAATGTACGGTATCGAGTGAAAATGAGCATTATCAGTGACAGTGACACTCTCTAAAGCATATTTGTCAAAGTGAAAGTGACACAAGACCTAATATTTGATGGCCAAAGTATAATAAACACCTGTGATAACGAATAATCAGTGCCTAATACAACAATAACCTACCTCAATTACTAATAAAATGTACGGTATCGAGTGAAAATGAGCATTATCAGTGACAGTGACACTCTAAAGCATATTTGTCAAAGTGAAAGTGACACAAGACCTAATATTTGATGGCCAAAGTATAATAAACACCTGTGATAACGAATAATCAGTGCCTAATACAACAATAAGCTACCTCAATTACTAATAAAATGTACGGTATCGAGTGAAAATTAGCAATATCAGTGACAGTGATACCCTAATAAACATATTTTATATAATTGGCCTCAAAATAACTAGAAAATATCAAATAAACATCACATTCTCAATATCAAACACTAAAATCGTCTAAGGGAGATAAATACTTTGGCGCGGCGAGCGGCTAGGTGCGTCGTAGCCATGGCCGAGGCGACGCGTCCGAACGCGGGAAGAATTTGCCGCCGAAAAGCACTAGTCTTCCCGCGCTCACCATTATGCAACCAGAGGGGCTAGAGACCTCTACTCAACGCCATTCGACAGAGGAAGGTTTGTGGAACATTATTCTTTTTTATTCACAACATTACATGACATATTCATTGACTTACAGAGTAGTTAACATAGGCCAAAGATCGTCAAAACACCCGGTACCGGAGCACAGTCGCAAGCTATAGCCCCCGGGGCTGAAGGGTTAAGGGGACCGACCGGTTAATTACAAACTTCCAGGTCTTACTTTCAATTTAAATGAAATTTGGCACAGGTGTATATGACCATAAAACTAGATAAAAAACAAAAAAACAATTTTGTTTTTTGCTTTTTTCTTGCAATTTAGGTAAAAAAAAATGAAAACCATAGCACTGCAGAAAATGATAAACTCCTACAGAAATCCCCATAGCACATGTTTTATGTGATCAAACAACTCACAAAAGGTGTATCTGTAGTTTCTATAAAAAAAAAATTATATATTTTGTGTATTTGTTCGATTTAGGTGATTACGGATTCAGGCGAATATATTTATAGAAAATTACAACTTTGACGACATATTGTGAAAAAAAAAAATTACTAGAGTAAATTGGCTTTATAGGCCTTGTAGTGTTTTTAATTACGTTTCCAATGGTATATACACCATTCCTATAGGTCCAATAATAACTAGAATAACATCCGAAAGTGCGACAATATAGGTTCTGAGAAAAACAGGTGAAAGTCTAAGGTACTGTAATTAGGTGAACATTTTTACTTTTGTTTTTTAGATTTACAATATTTTACGCAGGAACATGGCAAAGTAGAAGATAAAGCGTATGGGAGGTTGTAGAGTAGCTTACGCTCTTTCGATTTATATAGGTATGCTCCTCGTACGACCAGTAGTTACTGAGCATGTTAATTTCAAGGTTCGCTATATAACGTTTTTAGAATTACGGGAAAAGTTTGGAAAACATAAAAAAAAACAATTTCCAATGGGTTTTCACTAATAACATTTCACTGGCTTATGAAGGGATGTTGACTCTTGTTGAGTAAACACCTATTGGTATTTTCAGGATTTTGAGTTTTTTAAGCCTAAATTAACCGGTCGGTCCCCTTAAATAGGTTTTCTCATAGTTATCACTGCAGTAATGTTGATAAAATAATGACTAAAATATGAAAAGTAGAAAAATAGCCTAGATGTGTCCATTTTTCTTATGTTCTTATGTATTTGAGCGAGCTGCCTTGGAATATAGAAACTATCCATTTGTGGCCACCCCCTTGGGGATCAAGGCACCTGGCAATAGATAAATAGATAGTACAGTACAGTACAGTAAAGTATTTTAAAGAATTTCTCGGAGTAATTAAATTGAAACTGGTAAGAAAATGAACAAAAAGATGAAGCTTAGGGGCTGTGCATTACAGTGGCCCTCAACTCCATCTTTGTCCTTTGGAGCCTGTGGTGGGTGAGTTACCCAGCTTGAGGGTACTTCATATTATCTGGGTGACCGGTACCAGTTTATCTACCCTAGATGGATATCAAATAAGTTCACTTACTCCAAGTTCCTAGTTGCTGCTAGGTGAACAGAGTGTGTGGGAGTGTGTAGCAGGGTGTCAAACCAGAACAATTTAATCTTAAGACTGGAATGAATATGAGAATAAATACAGGAAAATAACATGAAATTGCATGTTTTTGTCATTTTGTTACTTCCGAAGACATAGTAAGAACTATAAACCAAAATCTTAATTGCTGTGAGTGAAACAGGAACCTGAAGGTCAATGTGGTAGAGAGAAGTAGATGTGATAAAGAGTAATTTGAGAGAGGAATTTAGTCACAGGGTGTGAAGTGAGGTTGAATGGTCAGGTAATGAAAAATGTCAGTTATTATTTAATGTAGAGTAATTAGACAGTGTGATAAGTAAAGATGGGAGTTTGGAGGATGAAGTGAGAAAGAGGGTGTAACAGCGGAGGAACACTAGAAGCAAAAACAAGGAATAGGGTGGTGAGCATGGAAGTAAAGAAGGCCCTGCATGATAGTGTGGCGATCCTGACATTGACGTACAGAAGTGAAGCATGGACGCTGTTGGAGGGGCATAAATCAAGAGTGAGAGAGGTAGAATTGATTTACTCTAGAGCTACAGTACATAAGGAGTCACATAAAGAGATAGACAGAAAAAAAGGAATCACAAGAGTGATGTGGTGTGGCTGTGCTGGAGAATGTGTAGAGGAACACCTTGAGGTGATTCTGCTATGTGGAGTATTATGGAGAGTGAGATCAAGATGAAAAGAGTGTATGAGAGTGAGGTGGAAAAGCAAACAAGGAGGGGCAGACCAAGAGTGAGATGAATATGAGGTATGAGTGAAATTGGTCTTGGGTGGGAGGAGGGGCGACGACTGATGAACGACGGAGGAGAGGCGACGGCTGATGAACGACAAAGGATGGAGGCAATTTATTCGTAGCCACCCCCTAGGGGATCAAGACATCTGACATGATTGCACATATTTGTTTTTGTGAGAGATAGTCTCACTTGATAATGTAGATGTAGTTCACTTTTGAGTGTAATTAAATACATAAAAATAAAAACAAGTAGAGGTAAACAAAGCTGTCAAACTGTGGTGATGCACTAAACCTGAATAGGGTAGCCACACGAGGGCCTGGTCTGTGTTGGATTGGCTGAGGCGCACCAGGGGTTTACTGCGACTGTACAGTAGGAACTGGCCCTCAGGAAGGTGAGAGAGGCACGCTGCATCCTGCTCCTTTAGCTCCTGTAACAAGTAAATAAAATCATCTGTAAATTACTATAGGCCTATAACAGAAAAGAAGGCTACAGGCTGGGAAATCAAATCTTATTCAAACCCAGTCCTAAAATAATCTCTATTCAGTAAAAAGTCATGTTATGGTACTATCTTGTTGGTTGTTGTCGCAAAACTCAGCTCAACAAAATAAAATCAGAGTGGAAGCACTGGGGAACCCAACACCAAATGTCATGTGGTTAGGAGACCTTAACCTAAATGGAGACAGCTAGAAAACCAAGTATAATCCAGCCGATCTTAACAGGCAGTTTTACCCGCGGTCAATCCCTTTACATTGGTGCCACATGTAACAACGAAAATATATTATTTTCGGTATTAACCCTTAGGCGCACCTATAGTTTCCAATCCATTTTGTTCCCACTCCCAAAGTACCATACTGTATATCTCAGCTCACTCAGAGCCAGTGTTGTGCCCGGCGATAATTTGTTTCTGTGACGTTTTTATCCACCAAAAAATCCTTGTACAGTATTTGGATAAATGAGGTACCATCAGCTTCGTTATTGATTGAACTTGAAGATAAGCAAGTAAAAACATAGAATAAATACAAAACAACCACATTGGGGCACTCCGAAATAAGAATTGTAAAAATAAAATCGAAATACCTTATCTCCAACTCGCGCTAGCTCAAAATTTTGCCCACAACATTTTTGATTTGCATACAGTACATATATGGAAGCGGAATTTTATGAGGATTCCACTGGTAACTTCAGAATTACTATAAACCAAATAGTTACTGAGATACACGAATAAACGTGAAAGTATCGAAAACAGACTGAGCTGTACTCTGCTCTCTTCCCATGCCAGCCGTGAGTCAACCGTTAAACTGAGGGGGTTGCCAATTGTACCCATTGAACTAGACTTAACCCATACAGCCCCAGCGACGCGTCTGACGCGTCGGCGATGTATGTAACGCACAGCCCCAGAGACGCGCCTGACGCGTCACCCTAATTGCGCCGACCATAACCTCAGGTGTAGCCACTCAAGAGGGCTCAGATTTGTATGGGAACTGTGTACGTATCCCACGCAACCGTGCCGATGGTTGAAAACTCTCAAAGTCCACATGCGTGCGCGCGAGCGCGCAATAACCTGGTTTTTTGGGATAATTGCCTTCAATTTTTTACTCTTGTAAATTCCGTTTTCGGGGGCTCTGTAGGACCATTTTTTAAGATTTTTGAGCGGTTTTTCGTGGTTTTTCCTTCATTCCTAACCCATTCGCTATTGTTTCTGGAATAAAAAAAAAAATTGAAAACCGGCCGGGTTCTGGTGCGCAAACATTACAAAACTAGCCGGGGCTCCACGGGTTAATAATGAGTATATGTGCCAAATATGACGCGCGTCAGACGAATACTTAATTTTTGGCGAATATTTTTAAGTTTAATTTAATGACGCACATAGTCATCTTGCGCTTAGGGAAAAATACCCTAATGACGCACATAGTCAAAGGGTTAAGTACCTTAAGTCAGTTTGAAATGCTCAGGCTATTTCTGCATGTACAAAAAAGCTTTATTGTTTTCATAATTACTTCGCTTGTTATTAGTAAATACAACAAACATTGTACACAACCTGGCAGCGTAGCTACTGCGACGTTGTCAAATTAGGTGGACTACACACTCACTCACAGATTGACCATTTCAACTAATATAAACAAACATCACAGGATGGCGCACTGCCAGGGTGGTGTGGAATGGGTGATGTGGAAAGAAAGCCAAAATATAAAATGGTAATATGTTACACACACATATATAGAGAGAGAGCCGATCTCCCTATATTGACCTTGACCGGGGGAGGTAGCGAGAGTAATTTGGAAAGGTTGTCGTATGGAAAGGGTCAAGTGGACAGCCGGCATCAGTGTAGGCAGAGCTGACCCCGCCCAAAACTGCCTGTTAAGATCTGCTGGACTATAGTGGCAAATAATAAGATCGGAGACAGAGGGTACTGGTGAATGGAATAGGCTCGGGGTGGAGGGAAATTACAAGTGGGGTACCTCAGGGATCTGTGTTGGGACCACTACTGTTCGTTATATTTATCAACGACTTGCCTGAAGTTATAACTAATGGAAGTGAGGTATACCTGTATGCGGATGACACAAAGCTGTAAAGAGTGAGGAGTAAGGAAGATGTGGGTTTGCTTCAAGGAGATGTGGAGGGCATGAAGGGATGGTCTGAGCATTGGTTAATGCCTTTTCATCCAAAAAAATGCAAGTACATGCGGATTGGGACAAGCAAGATAGACAAGGTAGGATACAGTATGTATGAAGCGATGGAGGAAGTGAATGCAGAAAAGGATATACGAGTAGTGATAGACAATAAGTTAAATTTCTCAGAACATTTAGCGGAAAAGATAAACAAAGCCAATAGAATTGTAGGGCTGATAAGGAGGACATTTGTGTCACTTGACAAAGAAATCTTCAGGAATCTCTATACAGCGCTGGTTAGGCCGCACCTGGAATATGCGAACCAGGTGTGGGCTCCATATATGGTAAAGGATATAGAAGCAGTGGAGAAAGTGCAGAGGAGAGCTAGCAAGCTAGTACCAACGTTGAAGAACGCGGGCTATGAGCAGAGGTTGAGGACAATGGGGCTTCCGACACTGGCACATAGGAGAAAGAGAGGGGATATGATAGAGACTTTTAAGATAGTGTCAGGAAAGTATGATGAGGATGTGTGTGAAGGTATCTTCTTGATGCGGGAGGGAACAAGAACGAGAGGACACTCTAAGAAAATTTACAAAGAAAGAAATAGGCTTGAGAAGGCAAAGAACTCCTTTTGTGATAGAGTGGTAAATGAGTGGAACGCACTGCCCCAGTATGTAGTCGATTCCGAATCAATAAGGGAGTTTGAAAGTAATCTTGATAAAGTATGGGGAAGACAAGATTTGAAGTTTGATTATAAAGCAAAAATACAGAATAGTAAAAATGTTGCGTCTGCTACCGCCGCCGCCAACACCGTGAACGACCGCAGCAGTGCAAGTACTGGTACTGAGCTGGATACACAGGCCTAGTTTGCCTTTTTCCAGAGGATCTACTGTAAGAAACTGTAAGAATAACACCTGAGAAGCAAATACGAGAGCTTTTTAAACTTTGCAACTTTTTTAGTCTTACCCAGCATATCGTCGAACCCACATGGGAAAACAATATCTTAGACCTTGTTTTCACTAACGACTCCCTAGTGCACAGCACTAATATATCGGACACAGCATACTCAAATCATAAATTAATTGAGATCAAAACAACCTTAACAAGTGTTCAGACAACGTCAGAATCGAGACCAAAAACCGGCCCTTTCAGTAAATTTAACTTCAATAACAAAAATATTAGGTGGGAAGAGGTAACCTCTGTAACTCGGAGAGGGCGGTAAGGATGTAGTATTCGAGCGTACCGTCCACCTTGTTTACACGAGTCGCACGCTCGAGATACTGAATTCATGTTCCCGTCTATTTTTACTGCCGTGGGATGCAATAATAGACTGAGGCCCCTCACGGTCTCACCCCTATGACTTATTGTCATCATCATATATATTACCAGAGCAAATGGGCTTTAAAAAATCCATACATTCCCTGGTTGATCCTTCATAAATGGTAAACAGAAATAGTGGCAAGGATGTACCGGTAGTAGGCTATTCGGGTGTACTCAGATGGTAACTGGGTAAGATCCTGTGTAGCGGGAGGAACTGTTTTCAAATGCCTATTTACTAAGAAACATTGGACAATATATTTAACCTAACCTAACCTAACCAAAACCTAACCTAGTATATTAGTGGACTATTTATGAAGGTAAAATGTAAAAATATATTGTAACATTACCAAATTATTGAGAAATATGTACAGGTCCACCCGCTACACAGGATTACAGTATACCAAAATTATTCTCCCACGGTGGATTATACATGAGTACAACATGAGGATTCCATAGACCTACATTGTCCCTAATAAATTATGTATAATAAGGCTGCGAGCCTATTCCCTATAATTATCTTCGCGCGAAGACGCATACGACCAATTTCCAATGGGGATTGGCAGATGGCGTGATAGTATTAATAAAGTTGAGGGATAGAGCTCTCCAGTTGACGAAAAAATGGCGTCGCTGAAAGCCGCGCCGTCTATAAGAGAGTATTGACAACCGTTTTACGGTAGGTAGACATGTTGTTACCGGTTTTTTAATAGGTTTTGCCGAGGGTTGAAACTACCGGTATTTTAAATATAATGTTTAGAGCATATAGATTCCATATCTCTCTTCAAATATGTCAAAAAAAATTGTGACATAGAAATGGAGTTATAGGCCTACTAAGATTAGCGTCAGCACTGGAGATAATTTTTCGAGAACTCCAGTCCCTTGTGTTCACTAGCTCCAGGTTCCTCTTTATACTGCTTAGTGAACAGAGGTCCAGGGTGTTAAGAAGAGCTATCCAAATACTGGAAAATATTACCGAAACTATCACTAACTTTCCCATGTTTTTTTTTATTGGTTTTCGGTAATTTTTATCATTATACGGAAGTATAAATTGGTTACAATCCCCAAATATTTTTTCCCCATTATCCAACGATCTTAAAACACTCACAAGTAAGTCATTTTCAGAGTAAAAAACAACCAGTTTTTACTTTGGGATACAGGATGGGGAAAATATTACCGAAACTACTGTACCACTAATTCTATTTTTTTTTAAAGGCAGTTTTTATCATTACACAGTACTTGAAACAGGATGGATGTAGAGTTCGGGCGTACGGTCGTCATTGTTTACATAGGGCGCTCGCCGCGCTCGCACTTACGTTCCCGTCTATTTCAACGCTATATTTTCTGCTAGGCCTATTTGCCCCCTGTCATTACTACATGAATACTAGGTTAGGTTAGGTTAGGTTAGGTTAAAATAGACGGGAACATGATGGGAAAGGTCCGACGCCACTACGCGTAATGTAAACAAAGATGGCGGTACGCCCGGTCACTACATCCTACCCCTTGAAACTAGTTACAATCCCCAGAAAATGTTTTTTAGCCGCTCTCCAACGATTTAAAAACACTCAGATATACGTAATTTTCAGAGTAAAAAAACAACAATTTGTTGTCTTGGGATACAGGATGGGTTGAAGCCCCCCTCACCCCATGATTGATTGAATCAGCATCTATTTTACCAGTAAGGGGCTTAATAAGAATTTTACCAACGTCAATACTGAGAGTTAGAGAGATATTTTTTTTTACAGTGCTTTATATAGTGCACATCAAATGCATTTCCGGTGGTTGAAGCAAATTTGTATATGTTTTCACAATATTCCTATTATATAATAGGCTTCAAATGTTAAGAAAAAATGGGATGTATGTAGAGTTCGGGTGTACAGTCGTCATTGTTTACATAGGGCGATCGCCACGGTCGCACTTACGTTCCCGTCTATTTCGACGCTATATTTTCTGCTATTTGCCCCCTGTCATTACTACATGAATATTAGGTTAGGTTAGGTTAAAAATTTTAAATGGTCGGGAACATGATGGGAAAGGTCCGACGCCACTACGCGTAATGTAAACAAAGATGGCGGTACGCCCGCTCACTACATCCTACCCGAAAAAATTAGTGGTAGTTTCAGTAATAAGTACCCAAATGTTTCATACTGCTCGTGAATCAAACCCTGATACTCTCTTGGTATCAGAGGTAGCCTATATTATTTTCTGCACACAATTATGTTTTTGTGTGACATCCCTGAACTGTTGGTAGCAATACATAATGTGTGACTTAGTACAGAAGCTGTGTTCTTTCTCATCAACACTTCCCAGAACAGTTATGCTTAGATGGGTAAGATGGATGTAGCAGGAGTAACTGTTTTTCAGATGCCTATTTACTAAGAATCATTGAAAAATATCTTTAACCTAACCTAACCAAAACCTAACCTAACCTAACCTAGTATATTAGTGGACTATTTATGAATGTAAAATTTAAAAATATATTGTAACATTAGCAAATTTTTGAGATATATGTACAGGTCCACGCAGCGGTGGCGGACCACGACTGTGAGGACGGGACCTCTAGACGACTTCAAGTAAGATTCAAGTAAGATCCTCCCGCTACACAGGATTATACCTTTGACTGCCGTCACATTGCCGTGGCCCGTTGGATACAATAATAGGCTAGCCTTAATAGGTTGCCCCCCCCCCCCCCCCCCCCCTCCACCATGACTTATTGTCATTATCATATAGCCTATATTGCCAACAGGGGGCATATAACAGAAAAAATAGCCGTCAAAATAGACGGGAACTTGACCACGAGCAATCGACCTATGTAAACATTACGACCGTTACGACCGTACGCCCCGATACGAGGCCTATAGCCTACAATCCCCTACATCCTTCCCAAAATAGCCAATTAGGCCTAGGCCTAGCTATTTTTTATTTATTATTTTTTTTTTGTAGCCTAGGCTAGATGTTTAGGTGACAATCACCACGGTCGATCTGGGGATCCACCGCTAATGAGCTCGTCCTGGAATCTTTACGACTCTGAATCTTACGATTCTTTACAGGACTGACCATGCCATTTTTATCGGCACTAGCTCAGAGAAGAGTGTTGAGAGGGGAGAAGGGGTGTTGGAGAGAGACTCAGAGAGGAAGGTGTTGGAGTGGCTTTGTTATGTGTGTTTAGTCTGTATACGTCGTCAGTATGTCCCCTGACTGGGTGCAAGCATGTGAAACATGCTAGGACGTACTACCGCACCCACTAAATGTCCGCCGTGGCAGGGATTCGATCCCGGGTCTTTCAGATTCACACGCGAGCGTGCTCACCACTTGACCACCACAGGCTCAGCTCAAGTTTCTTTAGAGTTAGGCTAGCCTAGGCCTATAGCCTAGGTTAGCCAGTATAACTAAATAAGTTGGTCACCAATTATTTTGCAATATTTGAACACACATATGGATTTTATATGCTCTAAACATAATATGAAAATGTGTTTTAAGCCTCGGCAAAACCTAATAAAAATATATGGTACTAAAATGGAATTTTGTCGAAACATGGTTGTCAATACCTTCCTATAGACGGCACCGATTCGTACACACGCTATTTTCACCTGTCTCCCGAGGTCTGTCTACCAGCTTTTTAGTCCACTCCACCTGCCCATGTCTGTCGATAGGTTGGGTTGTTTGGTTAGGTTAATATACTAGGTTTCAGAAACAAGATTCGTAGTTGTGGTAGTATTTACGGTATCTGGACACTTCGAGTGAATTCATATTCGAGCGGAGGCGCATTTAGGTTAGGTTAGGTTAAGTTAAGTTAAGTTAAGTTAGGTTAAGTTAAGTTAAGTTAGGTCAAGTTAGGTTAAGTTAGGTTAGGTTAAGTTAGGTTAAGATAGGTTAAGATAGGTTAGGTTAGGTTAAGTTAGGTTAAGATAGGTTAGGTTAGGTTAATTAGATTAGATTGAAGTTCCTCGCATTCGTATTTACAGATACGGCCGAATACCGGTAGGCTACTTAACCCGGGAGCTGCGGGGAGACTCTTAAGAGTTCCCCCGGCGCACTGCGGGGAGACTCTTAAGAGTCAGAGAAAAAAAAAATCAACTTTTGACATCGAATTTTTTTTTTTTTTTTTTTTGGCCCCTGGGCCATGCAAAATCTCAGTCCTCTACCTCCCCTCCTTCCCCACTTTCCTCCTCTCCTTCAGTTATCACCTATTTTCCCTGTTATTCCCTTATTCTGAGGTATATTTTCGTGCTAACATTAGAAATCCGATTGGAGGGTGTGGTCATCACTGATAGCAAGCGAGTGCAAGAGAGAGAGAGAGAGTATCGATCGACTGTGTCTCAGTGGCCTTGGGGGAAATTGGCGGGAAAGCAGATTGCCTCACCCATACATTATACAACTCGCGGGCTATATCTCCGATTTTGACCATCCAAACGCTGTTTTCACTCGTTTTATTGTTGTTTCAGGTTAATACCTTTATAATCAACCCATAATAGGCGCATATGGATAAGTATTAATGCTATTAATGGCACAATGAATATTTTAGTGACGGAAACACCTCAAATACGTCAGCACAGGGGGACGTTTCCAATTACCCCCATGCGCACTTCAGAGGTTAATGGGCGCCGGCCCAACCGCCATGTTGTATCCCACGTAGGCCTAGGCCTACTAGGTAGCCTACTACGGACACATTGTAGGCGTTAGGTGTGGATTAGGTTTGTATCCAATGTACTAGGTCTATGTTACTGGATATTTATGATTTAAACAAGTGCTACGTTTTCGATAAATCTGGTTTTATGGCTTTGTAATTAGGAAAATCATGAGCCAATTTCCGACATGTAGTTAGTCTTTTTCGATTCTCAAAATACGATCAAAGTTTTGCCAAAAATTGGCTCGGGTTTTCCAAAATTATGCTTTTTGGGGTTTGCAATTTAGGGAAACATGAGCCAAAATTCTAAATTAGGTTACTGTAATTTGTTTACTCTTAAAATTCGCAAAATCCGAGCCAAGTTTTGCCAAAACTTTGCTCGGGTTTTCCAAAATTCGGGTTTTATGCCTTTGCAATTTCGGGAAACCTGAGCCAAATTTCTAAATGAGGTTACTGTCATTTTGTTGTCTACAAACTCTCAAAATCCGAGCCAGCTTTGGCCAAAACTTGGCTCGGGTTTTCGAAATATTGGGTTTTAGGCCTTAGAAATACCTTAAAACCCGAGCCAAGTTTTGCTAAAATACGTTTTAATCGCCGTTTTACGCATTTAACCCCTCATTTTCCCTGTACTTCATAGCCCTCCCCACTATCGGGCGGCGTGTCTTAAGATCGTTGTATAATGGGGAAAACGGTTTCGCCGAGGGTTGCAATTATTTCCAAACACTATATATTGATGAAAACTAACAGGGAAAAATAAAAAAATCCATGGGAAAATTGGTGACCATCTTATTTAGTTTTTCCGGTTAGCCTAATGTTCAAGAGCTTTGGTCGACTTATTTGGACCATGGTAAAGTTAGCCTAGGTTAGGATAGGATTGTTAGCTTGGTATCTGGACACTTCGAGCGAATTCATATTCGAGCGGAGGCGCATTTAGGTTAGGTTAGGTTAAGTTAGGCCTAAGTTAAGTTCAGTTAAGTTAAGTTAAGTTGTTAAGTTAGGTTAGGTTAGGCCTAATTAGGTTAGATTGTGCATCCGCTCGATCAGGAATTCGCTCGAAGTGACTCGCATTCGTTAGCTTAAGTTGCTAAATTAGCATAAGCTAACTAGGCCTAGGCCTAGCCTAGGATAAACATTTCATAACCCAATTTCTGAAGGTGGTGACTCTTTCTTCAATTTTACATCTCTCAACCAGTTAGGTAACTTGGCAAGGCATTATGCATAGGATGATAGGCTAGACCTAACTTAGTTACTTAGGCCTGGGCAACTTCAGGTTAGCCTAATTTACTAGGCTAAGCACCATTGTAAATCATCTCATGTATGCTGATGACCTAGCCTTAATTGCGCCCTCTGGAGCAGGACTGGATAAATTATTAAGAGTATGTGAAAAATTTGGAATCGAACATTCAGTCAAATTTAATCCTATAAAGAGCAATATCATATTTAAATCTAACCTTCTATTGAAATCAAAGCTACCTAAATTCCATTTGTATGAAGAAATTATAGAAGAAGTAAGTAAAGTAAAGTATCTAGGACACTATATTTCATGTGATCGCTCAGATGATGAGGATATGGGTTGTCAGCGAAGGCAACTTTACATGCAGGGAAATTCAATATTAAGAAAATTTCATATGTGCACATGGGATACAAAAATAACATTGTTCAACTCCTACTGCTCACCAATGTATACAGCACAGAATTCCACCCAAATATATGTAGACAGTCCCTTCACAAACGTGAGTGTTCCAAAACAAATTGTAAATACCTACATGTAAAGGGCACCAAAAGACCTCAAGAAAATAAGGAGCCAGCATCAGAATGCCCAGTTACTCCACCACCAATGAAGGCACCCAAGAATAACACTCGCCAGCGAGGAAGCCACCACCCCCACCAGGTACCGGTAACCTCAACCCCACAACCACCACCGCCAACTTGGACCCCAGTCACTGAAAACCAAACTCCAGGACAAGCTGAAAAAACTACTTTTTTAGAGAACCTTCTAGAAAAGCTCCTGGTAATGGAGAACCAATCCCAGTCCATGATGCGCCAACTCATGGAGCGGACAGACAGACTGGAGATGAGGAACAAAGGCATCTTCGGATTCCACTAACCAATTTCTACACAGGGAACATCAGGGGCCTATACCCAAGAAAATAACCAATCAAAGGTCCTATGTTATAAAAGAAATGGCATTAAAAGAAAATGTGGCCTTTCTCACCTTAACAGAAACCCACTTAAATGAAGCCATCTAGATGCAGAGATTAATATGCAAACTATACCCTATTTCAGAAGTGATAACAAGGGAGGAGCATGGTGGAGTAGCAGCATACATCAGGGAGGACATAGCCGAAGGTGCAAAAACATACATTCCTTCTCCAACGGCACCACGGATTTGCTCTCTGTTTAGTGACAAAAGCTAAATCTAATCCTTATCACCATATATAGGCCACCCAAACACCAATCTAGATCTCTTCAGAGAAAATCCTAGGAAAGTTGCAAAATACCCTGGACAACCCCCCAAATCTAAACCACTGATGGTACTGATCACAGGTGACCTAAATTTTTCCATTCATATCATGGCCAACAATGAACATCAGCAGCGGCCAACAATGGACGACAAACACCAGGCAAGAAGAGGTTCATCTACTTAATTGAAAAACAACTTCCTAACCCAATTTGTAACCGAACCCCCAGAGGAAAAACAATATCCTAGATCTTATACTCAGTAATAATTTCAACCTCATACATTCATACGAACTAGAGAGTACGATAATGTCCGACCACAAACTGATCCTATCAAAGGCCAACATAAATACCAACATCTCCCCAAGTGTGCTCCCCACCACTGATGCACTACTGGTACCGGAAATCTCCCTCACCAACCTGAACTTCCATAGCCCAGATATAAACTGGGACACCATTAAAGAAGAAAACTGGGGCGACACGACTGGTACAGTACTTTTAGGGGAAAAAATGCTGAAGAAATATTCAATATTTTTCTAAGCGCTTGCCAACAGATCTGCAGCAGAAATATACCGAAGAAACTCCCAAGACATGAAAGAAGGAAGAGACAGATCCCCCGGGACAGAAAAATCCTACTGAGAAAGAGGAGCAAACCTAAAACAAAAGGTTACATAGAGCCAGTTTTTGCACCAGCGAGCGAAAAGAATAAAAGAAAAAAATCTGTGACATCGAAACCAAACTTCTCCGTTCCCATGACACTCAGCGAACAAGAGATGAACAAAAAGCGGTGTTGTCACATATCAAAACAAACTCAAAGTCTTTTTTAGCTATGCAAAAAAAGAAACTAAGAAATATGTCAACATTGGCCCATCGAAAAAGACCAATGGAGAACTTGACGGAGATCCAAAAAAAACATGGCACAAAATACTAAGCAAGCAATATGAGGACACTTTCAGCCAACCGGACAAGAACAAAATAGTGGAAAAAACCCAACCAACTTTTTCTCGGAGCCCACCCCAACCAGCCCGACAAGAACAAATCCCATCTGTAGAAATTTCGAGGGAAAGACATCACAACAGCCATTGACTGCATAGCATCAAACTCGGCAGCCGGACCTGATGGATTCCACACACTTTTCTTGAAAAAACTGCAAAGACCAACTAGCAACACACCCCTACGAATACTGTGGTCAGAATCCTTAAAATTCTGGCTTGATACCATCAGCACTCAAAGTGGGAATAATTACCCCTATACATAAAGGAGGCAGCAAAGGGTCACCCAAACAGTATAGGACCAGTGGTGTTGTTAACTTCCACCTGATAAAAATCTTCGAACGGGTCCTGCGTGACAGAATGACTGAAAACACCTAGAAAAACCGGTGCTTTCAACGAGGGACAGCATGGATTTAGGAGGGGGCGAATCCTGCCTCTCCCAATTACTACTCCATTATGAATCCATTCTAGAAGAAATGCAGGATGGGAACAATGCTGACGTGATCTACCTGGGACTTCGCGAAAGCATTCGACAAGGTAGATCACGGGATCCTCCTCCACAAGCTAAGATCTCACGGGATATCTGGGAAGGTAGGACACTGGATCCACAGTTTCCTTAAGGGCAGGACCCAAAGAGTGACAGTACAGGGGGCCCTATCAGACCCTAGTAAAGTGGTCAGCGGTGTACCTCAAGGCACTGTACTGGGTCCTCTCCTCTTCCTCATAATGGTTGGCGACATCGATGCCGGCCTAAGACACTCATCAGCCACTTCATTCGCCGACGACACGAGGATAAAGAGGCAGATAGAGACCGAGGAAGATACCAGACTACTCCAACAAGACCTAGAAAGAGTCGTAAGCTGGGGAAAAAAATAATAACATGGCTCTCAACGGAGAAAAGTTTGAACTCTTAAGGTATGGGGGCAAAGAAATTATCAAAAGCTCGGACCCACTACCAATGTGATCAACAATTAATACCGGCCAAAGACCACACTAAGGATCTTGGGGTATACATGAGTAATGATGCCACCTTCTCCTACCATTACTCCAAAATCACTCTAGCAGCACGACAACTTTTCAGGATGGATCCTTAGGACCTCAACACAAGAGAAAAGGGGTGTGTATGCTGACCTTGTGGAAATCTCTGGTGCAGCCCAAACTCGAATATTGCTGTCAGTTGTGGTCCCACACAAATCAACAGACATAGCAAAGATCGAGGCATTACAGAGAACTTTCACAAAGCAGAATTTCAGGAGTCAAACCACTTAAATTACTGGGAAAGGCTCAAAGAAAACTGGGGCTTTACTCTCTCCAACGTAGACGAGAGAGATACGTTGTAATTTACGTATGGAAGATACTAGAAGGAAGGGTTCCAAATGTGGGATTGGTTGAAAACGGCAAATCCAAGAAGAGGACGCCTATGCTACGTCAGAAGCACTCAAGCCTCCACACAGCGAATGAAGACGCTAGTTCACCACAGCTTCCAACACAACGGGACCCGACTCTTCAACAGCATCCCTAGAGAGCTTAGGGATCTAACTGGTGTAACCGTTGACACATTTAAACACAAACTAGACAAGTGGCTGGTTAGAATCCCAGACCAGCCACCAACACCAGGCTACCCAGGCTCCAACAACAGTCTCCCATCAAGAGTCCAAGACCCAGAGATGAGGAGGGGAGCGCTGCCCGGAACATGCGGAGGTCCACCTTAGCTGCGTCGCTCCCAGACGGAATTCTTCAAAGGTAATCAAAGGTAAAAAAAAAAGCACAACTATGGTGGAACTATAAGAAAATGACAGTGAATAGACTAAGTATCTCATATCACAATATCATGAAAATGTTTCTGGAGCTCTCAAAATATGAGAGTACAAGTACGCTATGTGTCTATATGAACTTACACTGTTACAAATCACTCATTAGAAAGCTAACATATAAATTCATTCAGCGCCTTAACACTTCTGAGAACAGGATCATTAAAATGCTACAAACTCCAAGCATAGTGTACACCTCCAGGATCCAGGCACACTGGAGGAAGTTGCTCTATATTTAACCTTAAGTAATGATTTCAGGTCTGCTACTCTACAGAATTAGCATACCGGTACTGATCCTCATAGTGCAGTACAGTACCGATATTCCTATACTGTACTGTAGCAACATACTGTACCGGAAGCTAAATGATGTGAGGCATGGTACTGTACACAATTAGGACAGTGGTTTTGGTAACACAGTAGTTTGATGACCACTGTTTTTGGTTGAGGCAGTGCTGTGAACTACATGATAGCAAGCTGGGTATTATTTAATTTCTTTTTATTTTATGTAGCCTATGTACAGTAGCTTATATATATTTATATATATTTATGTTACTGTAAGGTATATATGGACCCCAGTATGGTCCCCTCTGTACTGTGTGAGTCTGAAATAAAGTATTATTATTATATTATTATTATTACTTCATAGGCCTAGCCTAATTAGGCTATGATCATGTATCCTAGTCCCTAGGCTATAGCCTACGTATACAATTATACATACCTGAAGGAACCGTATTCTTTCTACATAGCTTAAATTTCTCCTTGAGATGCTGGATAATAGTTTAAAAGAACTTAATCTTGATAACATTGGAGAAAACGACATTATTCTGGCTAATTATGTTGTTGTTGATGTGTTGGAGGGAAGGTAGCAACTGAACGTCACTAATAAACCCTAACGAGGCTAATTAAACAGCTCCGACGGACCTACAATCAGCTGATCACTGAATGTTTGACGGATTTGATAAATTTATAGGCCTATATTAGTTCAAAACTATGTGTTTACTTGTATGTTTCTGCATATAGATATATAATTATTATTGATCATGCCAAACTATTTCCCAGTTCATAAATTAAACTTAAAATATCTTGGCGAAAATAAATACAAGATAGTAATGCCGGGAAATTTGATTTGAGTTATACAGAGGAGGCAAATATCTGACGAACTGTACACTCTTTCTATAATGACACACTTCCTAGTTCCTAGAGGGAGAAATAGTTGGAATTGTATTTTTATGTGTATATAAATCAATGGGGATCGACACTGGGAAAGTGCGTAGCTTAACATTCACTCCTGACTCCTCTCCCGGGGGTCTTTCCGTGTGAGATCCCAGACCACGAATCAGTCTATTCCAAGCAGTACCAAGGCCTTCTTGATACGATACAGTATCAAGAAGGCCTTGGCAGTACCCAGGGTCCAGAGAATATAGGGTCAACCCACCGCTCAAAGAAAACGCGTTGTCTTTCGCGCATGACGTCATTCTCCCCACAGTGGGGACAGAGGCTAACGGTCAGTGGGAGGTCGGTCAGTTCATTCACTTTGAGAACTCAATCACGAACATACAGGTGAAACAAAGCGGATGTTTTATAATTCGAGTTGTGTGTGGTATGATAATGATTTGGAATTATGAATGCTAAGATACCTATCTTGAAATATATAGCATAAAAACAATGATGTTAGTTACTATACAGTTAACCCATAAAGTACCGGTGATGTCCTTTTCTTTATAGTGTTGCCACTATTAGACCATTGTATTCAGATTAGGAAGGACCTCTAGCAATAATATGGCTTCCAACTATCTCAACTACCGTAGATCCTTCCGAAGCTGCATAATATCGTATTAATATATCCTAGCTAGAATACAATATAACACACGTAGCTGGTACTCAAAGGCTTAACTAACAACATCAGAAGTTGAGACAATTACAATGTGTGTGTGTGTGTATTTACCTATTTGCCTATTTGTAGTTTACAGGAATTGAGCAGCGCTCGTGTTGTCCTGTCTTAGTTACTTTATAATCAATCCATTTTACTTAACAAGTATCGTAATGGATATTCCCAGTTCCCAGTATTTTGGACTAACATGTGTGTGTGTGTGTGTGTATTTACCTATTTGTAGTTTACAGGCATTGAGCAGTGTGTGTGTGTGTGAATTGAATTGAGTTTATTTTGCTCAGACTTTTACAAAAAGTATGGAGCACAGCCCCTTACATGCTACACATGTACAATATGCCTTTGCTAACTAAATTAGCGTACACGTAAATACACTGGTACATCTTAAGCAAACTATATTAAATGTCCTAAGACTTGGTCTATCTATACATAGTAAACGTTCTTTTGAGAAGAGGTGACAGATTCCTCATACATTTTAAGTTAGTATTATTCATTAACAGTATATATTTATACTGTGTTGGGTTATGCTTGTAGTAATGAGAAATATATATATTCCTTAACTGTACAATATCCTCATTTTGACATATAAACAACAAATTATATTCGTCCCGCACCACATTCTCATTACATTTAGTACATACCCTGTCTTCTCTATCAATATTTCTGTGTCTACCAGTATTAACTGGTAATTTATTATTACTTGCTCTCAGTTTACTTATAGCTAGTCTCTCTCCCTTATCCAATTTCGCAAGTTAATCCTCCATACTGAAGACAAATGTATAAGTTCTATAGCTACTACAAATGGCCCTACTTGACAAATTACTATTCAATTTTGTTATCCGTTGATCTTTAAGCTGTTATTCTATTGCCAATCTGAACCAGGCTGGGGTTATTACATTGTGTGACAACCAGACTCCAGACATCCCACAGTCATTACAAATACTTTTTGTAATGCCCTCGAAAATGTCCCGCACCCACAATAATACTAACCCGAGTTGACGTCAGGTATGGCGTAAAATAGTCGTAGATGGTAAGTCCAATAAACTCATCACGTGATAACACCACGAGACTATCACCTGGTTCTTAAAAATCGGACTAAGGTTGCTATACTTTTAGTACGTCCGTGGTAGTACAGTGGGTTAGCGCGCTGGCCTGGTGGTGATGGTTGGGTCACTAACCAGGGTTCGAACCCCACCCAAGGCATCTCAAAACCTGTGGGTTTTTAGGGGGGTTAAATTCCCTTCAGAGGTTCGTACCCCGTGCCAGGTACCAGGAAAAGTTGATCCTAAAGGTAGCCTGGGGATATTTCAGGAGACCATGAATTCCCTTCACACCCAGCATTTCATTGGTGGCAGCGGTGGGATCGTGACCAGGTAGCTACGTGGAGCACCCGTCACGCGAACCCTATACCAACAATATTGAGATTGCTGAGGTAATACAGCTACGATACCTTACGACCTTAAAATAGGCTAGGGACTAGCCTAGTTAAAAAAGAAGGATGATGTAATGTAATGCCCTCGAAAATGTCCCGCACCCACAATAATACTAACCCGAGTTGACGTCAGGTATAGCGTAAAATAGTCGTAGATGGTAAGTCCAATAAACTCATCACGTGATAACACCACGAGACTATCACCTGGTTCTTAAAAATCGGACTAAGGTTGCTATACTTTTAGTACGTCCGTGGTAGTACAGTGGGTTAGCGCACGGGCCTGGTGGTGATGGTTGGGTCACTAACCAGGGTTCGAACCCCACCCAAGGCATCTCAAAACCTGTGGGTTTTTAGGGGGGTTAAATTCCCTTCAGAGGTTCGTACCCCGCGCCAGGTACCAGGAAAAGTTGATCCTAAAGGTAGTCTGGGGATATTTCAGGAGACCATGAATTCCCTTCACACCCAGCATTTCACTTTTAACACAATTCAACCAAGGTGAAGTATAAACACCAACCTGATCCAAATGTAACAAACACTTGTACATTATATAACTTAACTTACCGTACTTGTTTTACCAGTAATTAATCTCACCCAGTAACCGATCATTGAACACTTAATATTTATGTCTATAGGATATTCACCAAGTTCACCATACAACATGTCATTACTAGTATACTTATGAACATGTAATGTATGCTTTAAAAACCTCAAATGAAGCTGTTCTAATTTTCTAATAACATAATGTCCCCATACCTCAGCAGCATACAGTACAACATAACTGGTCTAACCATTGCTTTAAACTATTCCAGCTGTATATCAACTGGTAAATTAAATTTTCTGCATTTACTAATCAATGAATACAGTACATAGCCCTTGTAGCTTGCTGTTTTAATTCTAATTCTAATGTGGGTGTGATAATTTGGCAGCTGGTAATATGACAGTAGAAACAATCATCAGCTTAACATGCGCAAGGTAGAATTCAAAAGCGCGCGCGCGCACACACGCACACATAGTTTGTAAAATGTAGTGCGTGTGTGTGTGTATGACGTTAGGAAAACTATTCTGCTTAACATTGACAAGCTAGAATTAACCCCAACCCACACACACACATGCACACACAGTTTATAAAATGTAGTGCGTGTGTGTGACTGTGTGTATGACTTTAGGAAAAATATTCAGCTTAACATTGACAAGCTAGAAACTAACCCCAACCCACACACACGAGTTTGTAAAATGCATGTGTGTGTGTGTGTGTTAGTGAGTGTGCGTAAGTGTATGTGCTTGCGTGAGTGTGTGTGTGTGTGTGTGTGTGTGTGTGTGTGTGTGCATAAGTATGTGTGTGTGTCCCTTCTACTTGGCGGAAAATTCATAGGGCATTAAAAAGATTTATCAGCTTAACATTGACAAGCTAGAATTCAACACACACACTCATGGTTTGTAAAATGCAGTCCTTTTATCATGATAAAGGTGAGCAAGATACGCATACACAAACACTCATTCCCACTATCCCATACACACATTCACTCACAGATTTTCACTCAGATGAACACACACACACACATAAACACAAGTCTGTGTGCGTGTTTGTGTGTGTGTCCGTTCCTTCACTAATGACATTATAATATGCCCTTCCTTAGGAATAAGTAGCCCCTAATCAGGTATCAACCACTCCCACTCTCTCTCTCTCTCTCATATGAAGTTAATGTAAGCACTTTCTTGGTGTAGCCTATAGCCTATATGTTATTCATTGGTATGCTCGCTATCATCCATAATATATTACCTCATATTTATGCACATTTAATTGTAATATATACTAAGCTTGATATATTTTAATGTTTTCTTTTGTCCTGTAACATTAAATAAGATTCTATATACACGCATAGTTCAATATATCACAAAAACAAGATGTCTTATATGAGGGGTTCAGGCAGAGCGTGGGGCCTGTGACGTCACTCATTCACAGGTACCTGCGCGTGGGTTGACCCTATATTCTCGGGACCCTGGCAGTACCCAACATTAATGTTCGATTTTCAGGGAGACGAGCTATGTCGTCCCCATACAGCCGAAGTTGGCAGCACTCTGTATCATACCTGTGGAAAATCTGGACTGATTAACCCTTATAGTATTGGAGACGTCTTTTTATTTTTATTTCAGCTTCATTTAGGCGATTTTATGAAGCTTAGGAAAGATATATCGTAGCTAAAAGGATTAATTGAGATAGTCTGTAATTTTATAACGGGTAGACATCCTTCATAAGCTGAATAAAACCGTCTAATAGTTGCCAGAATATAAGAAAAAGGATGTCACCGGTACTGAATGGGTTAATAATCGCCACAGATATTCCACTGAGTTGGAGTAGTTCCCATATAGTGACTAGCGGAGCACCGAGTCAAATACCTTTTTTGAGATCGACATAAACTTCCATACGTAAATATTTAAAATATGGGTATGAAAAGGGTAACTATAAGGGGAGAGGGGGGTTAATTAGACCTCTATTAAGCTTAACCCCCCCCCCCCTTCGAGATAAATTTGTAAATTTGTCGATAGAATGTGTGCAAAGTGAAAAATATATATAAATGACGAAACATAATAAACGAAGTAATGATGAAAGGAGCAATACTGCGAGAAGTAAAATAATGATGAAATCGATATAATTGAGATAATAAACTGAGGCAGTGAATACACAGTGATCGTTGCGGGAGGTAAATGCATGAATTAATACAATTAACTATGAAATATTGTCAGAATTATGAGGCAGACAATAAAATGAGAGACTGAAGAGATAATGGTACATGAGGCGAAAGATAAGGCATTGAACTATTGAAATACTGTTAAGTTTATGGGTCAGATAATATAATGAGAAATATAAAATATAATTGTATACAAGATATGGGGGTGCATTGGAGGGGTTAAGGGGTGGGTGGGCGTATTTATTTGCTTATTTATTTATCCTTTTATTATTTTCTTAGTTTCCTCCCTATAGTCCATGAGCCAGGCCAGATATCGGTACCACCTGGGGTGACTAAACACGAATGGTACTAAAATGTTTATAGAGTGACTGTAAGTACATTAAGATATGATAGCCTTCTCGCACTGGTAGCTTAGTCTAATTTTTTTGATGCAATAGGGGCGCTACCCAAAAATAAAGATTTTTAGCGTGACGCTCGGCGTTTTCCTCATTTTCTTTAAAATCCATCACACAATCATCGCGAAACTTTGAACACCTATGTAGAATTATATTCTCTACCAGAGTTGTTCCTAGGTATTTTTCAAATTTCCTCATATTTCGGAATATACTCTATATTTTGGGTATTTTCCTCTAAATCTAGAATAAATCCTTAAATATGGGGAACATTGAAAAATATATTCTAACAGCTCTTGTAGCTTATTTGATTCTCTACAAGAATTATTCCGATGTGTATTTCAAGTTTCTCCATATTTAGGGGTTTATTTCATATTTGGGGATTTTTTGTTATATTTTTGGGATAATTTATTATTGGAAGGAGCAAACATATGTAGAGTGGTTTCCATGTAATGTGTTTGTTTGTTCATGGTTTAATGGTGATATTTTTTGCAGGTGTGTGTCGACTGTTTGACGGCAGGATGGAACCATCTGCGAGGAAGAGAGCACGGATCGACTGTATCATCCACTGCTCTGATGATGACAGCGATGCTCTGGTGTCACCACAGGATTTGGACTCCTGGAACACATTGCTCAGGGCTGCAGAAATCAGGCAGCATGATCCAGTCCTGGAAGCAGCCAAGGGCCTTGAAGAAGGAGGAATACCACACATACATTATCACCGTAAATGTCGTAGTCTCTTTACAATGAAGAAGTCACTGGATTCTATCCTTGCCAAGGGTGTCAAGATAGAATCAGCAAGCGTCGACCCCAGGAGGAGGGCATCAAGGGATGCCCCTAGTACTAGCAGGGTGTATGCCAAAGTATGTATCTTCTGCGAGAAGTCAAGCAAGTACATAAAAACAACAAAGACAAGGGAGCCACTCATACAGTGTGTTGAGCTACGAGCAGATGAGAAGATTCGCAGAGCAGCAATAAGGAAACTCAACCAGAGAATCCTTGGTTTAGTTAGCAGAGACCTTGTTGCTGCAGAGGGTCACTACCACAAGTCGTGCTACAAACTCTTCACAAAAGATGATTTCCCAGCGGCCGCCAGGTCGGGTGCAGGTGAAAATCAGGAAGAAAGCGAGGAAGCACGCTACGAAGAGGTTGAGACAGAAGCCCCCGAGGAACTCTGCTTGTATATAAGGACCAAATTATTCCCCAACCCAGAGGTACTGCCTATGACAAACCTCACATCTAGGCTTGAGAGACCCATGATGTCCCGTGGTATTATCCAACTGAAACCAGCGACAAAGAAACATGTTCGCCGAAAGATTGAAACCGAGTTTGGAGAATCACTACGCTTTGTCCCAGATGAGAAAGGAAAGCTTCTAATCTATCCACGCAGCCTCTCAATGGACGACCTTGCCCGGCAAGCACACAAAATGGCAAAAGACCTGCAAGAAGCAAGAGCAGCTAACTCTGAAGATGTCTTAACCAAAGCAGGAATGCAGCTGAGGAATGAGATCAATAAACAAGATGTGAGTCAGCCATGGCCTCCCGATACAGATCAGAATGTCATTCCTGCAGCAGTCACTCAATTCCTGCACACCCTGCTGACAGGAGAGTGTGAGTGTGAAAACTCCCTCTGAAAGAGCTCAACGTCTTGCCACTTCCTTTGGCAGTGACTTGGTCTTTGCTGTTACCAGTGGCAAGACAAAACCACCCAAGCACGTACTGCTGACCAATGCTGTAAAGTCTTTGACAGGAAACACAGAACTGATCCGAACTCTGAATCGTCTTGGTCACTGTGTGTCTTACTCAATGTTTGAGGAGATCGATACAGCCCTTTGTATCCAGAAGCTGGAATGCTCAAAGGATGACATTCCACTGCCAGCAAACATCTACCCTGGTGTGTTCACAACCCTGGCCTGGGATAACATTGACCGACTTGAAGAGACCCTAAGTGGAGCAGGTACTTCTCATAGAGTCAATGGCATTGCTGTCCAGTCCAAGGTTGCAGGCTCTGTGCCAGAGAAAGTCCTGCCAGAGATTACCAAGTCCAAGATAAGAAGCATCACTCAGACATCATCAATGCTGCCAATATACAATGTTGGGCGGCGGGCAGGGCCACCTAGGATTGAGACTGCGTATGTCGACACTACCAAGGAAGTCCAGGATTCAAAGACAAAGAACCATATCTGGCTTCTTACTCGAATGTCAGACCATGAGGACCAGTCCATCAGCAGTTGGACTGGGTTCAACATCAAAATGCGCAGAGACATTGCAGTGGTTCAGGACACTGTAAGCTACCTGCCCACTATCAATGCTCCCGCAACAGAAATGTCCACCGTTAATGAAATCTTGGAACAAACGCATGCTATCATGCAGTCCTTACAGCTTAACAAGATTGTGTGCGTGTTTGATCAAGCACTCTATGCCAAAGCTGCCGAAGTTATCTGGAAACAAGAGAAGTTCAAGAACATTATCATCAGGATGGGCGTCTTCCACACAATCTGTAATCTCATCTCCACCATAGGAAAGAGGTTTCAAGATGCAGGTCTTAGAGATCTGTGTGGAATCAGGTATCATCGCAGAAGGATCAGTGTCAGGAGTGATGAACGGCAAGAGGTACAACAGAGCAGTGAGACTACACAAGCTCGTGTATGAAGCACTGATGAGGCTTGCATGGAAAGGCTTCCTTTCATGGCTAGAAGAAAACCATTCAAGGGACATACACCATCTAGATGAAACACTGAAGGACATCAACAGCTTTCACAGCAATGTGTCTCAGGGACTCTTTCAAGAGCTGATGGAGAGTGAATCATGCACACATATCATGAAGCTTTTCCAAGTTTATCTTGAGACCCTCAGAGATGAACACAACCTCTCAGCATTCTGGATGTCATACCTGGACATGGTTGAGATCATGCTGGACTTAATTCGAGCCTCCAGAGAAGGCAACTGGATGCTCCACCTAGGAGCAATCCGACAGATGATACCGTGGTGTTTTGCCTATGACAAAGTGAACTATGCCCGGTTCCTAACCTACTACTATGCCTTGATGTCTCGACTGCCCATTGAACACCCAGAGGTCCATGAACACTTCATGCAAGGTGGCTTTTCGGTCCAGATCGGTAGCAAGAATCCCTTTGGACGGATCCCTGTGGACCAGACAATCGAAGAGACGATCAACAAAGACACCCAGACACCAGGGGGCACAAAAGGCTTCAGCCTGAAAGGCGGAGCTGTCGCCAGGTACTACCTGACATCGGAGTATCGCAGCAGGTACTTAAGGCAGCTCAGGACTATGGTAGTAGGCCAAAAGTATACTGACTTCAGCCACCCAGACCTACAGATGCCCAGGATTAGAAGAGATCCAATCTTTAGTTCAACTGATGGAGACCAGCTGGTTGAACCCCTTCAACGCAGAGCAAGAAGATCTTGTCAGTTTGTCAACTGCGACTATGGCACCACCAGAAGTTGTCAAAGACCTTCTAGGGGCCTACAGAATAGGAGAGGATGCATATCAAGCCTTCAAGGAAGAGCGCCTGGAGATCGATACGCCAACTATACAGTTTCATGACACGATGACGAAGACGAAACTGAGAACGTTCACTAACATCAGAATGAAGCCACGCTCACAAGACCATGCCAAGGAGGTTATCTTAAAGGCTGACAGGAACCTATTTGGCCAGATGATCCTTGTTGCCGAGAACAGAAAGCTCAAAATGAGTGATGTCTTGGCTCATCCCCTGGGGCCTTTGCCTTGGGCACTTGCCAGCGGTGATGGGTCTCTCCGCAAGACCAACAAGGCTGCCCTCGCAAAGGAGTTAGAGAGGAATGTTTCTCCTGCAGAA
Organism: Paralithodes platypus; assembly: GCA_032716605.1. Lineage (NCBI taxonomy): Eukaryota > Metazoa > Arthropoda > Malacostraca > Decapoda > Lithodidae > Paralithodes > Paralithodes platypus. The sequence goes on along the minus strand of CM064486.1, from coordinate 17,137,194 downwards.
GTGATACCCGAGCCCTCTGCTACCATAATTGATGGGATGAGCCTGGTCCACAAACTGAAGGGAAACGACAAAACTTTTTCACAGCTTGCAGGTACAGCACTGAGTCACGCTGTTCATGAAGGTGCTAAGAGCAGGCGCATTGATGTTGTGTTTGATATCTACAAGGAGACATCCATCAAGGATGCAGAACGAGCCAAAAGAAGTGCAGGCACAGGAATTCATTTCAAGAACATTCAACCTGGGCACAACATCCAGCAGTGGAGAAAGTTACTCGGTAGTTCCTCCAACAAGGCAAGTCTTATCAAGTTCTTGGTAGAAGAATGGAAGGCACCACAGCACAGGGAGAAGCTCAAGGACAAGGAGCTGTATGTCACATGTGAGCAGCGCTGCTTCAAGATCACCAAAGAGCAGTGGGAAGAGGCTCCTGAGCTTAAGTCAACTCAAGAAGAAGCAGACACACGCCTTCGTCTCCATGCACTTCATGCAGCAGAATCTGGGAACAAGTCTGTCATCATCACTGCAGAAGATACAGACGTCATGGTGTTGTGTCTTGGCATGTGCCACAAGATCCCATCCCATCTGTTCCAGAAGTGCGGGACGAAGAACCGGACAAGATTCCTGGATATCACCACACTGAGCCGCACACTGGGAGGCAGCGTGTGTGATTCATTGATTGGTATGCATGCCTTTACAGGCTGTGATACCGTCAGTGCATTCGCTGGCCGAGGGAAGATGACGACACTCAAGCAGGTGAAGATGGACAAGACATACCAGCATGCTTTTCACGAACTTGGACGCTCATGGGAAGTGTCTCCTGAACTCTTTGAGAAGCTACAGGAAATCACCTGCCACATGTACCTACCATCTACCCACACAACTAAGGTAAACAAGCTTCGGTATGAGCTGTTCTGTGCAAGACGTGGAGAGGTAGAGTCAAGTCAACTCCCTCCTTGTGAGGACTGCCTCTTCATGCATGCACTGCGTGCAAACTACCAGGCTGCGATCTGGAGGAGAAGTCTTCAGAGCCAGCCATTTGTTGCGAACCCAACAGACTGCGGTTGGATGACAGATGAGGACGGTAAGCTTGCCGTCAACTGGATGCGAGGCTCACCAGCACCAGATGCTGTTATGCAGCTACTGTCTTGCAAGTGTGTGCGGTCATGCGAACTCCCTAAGTGTACTTGCCTCAGCAATGGTCTAAAATGCACGGACATGTGCAGGTTACAGACATGTCAGAACAAGGCTATTGAAGAAGAGCCGGTGGCACAACAGTCAGATTCCGAGTCTGACGTAGATGATATTTAGGAGTAGTAATTTGCCATAATAGTATGTACAAGCCCATGGCATGCTTAGTGTGTATTTACAGGACTTGTATTAAATGTGACAATTACTATATGCATTTTGTTGACATTTAGGCATTCCTGTCCCCAAATTTGACATTTAAAAAAATTTCGGAATTTTCGGTAGGGTATGTCTATTCAAGAAGTGATAACGACCATTAAGCTACCAATGTGCAAGGGCTATCATATCAAAACATAAACTAGAGACATGTAGCAAGCTAAAAACACCTAAGAGAATTAGTCACCCCGGGTGGTACCGATATCCCAAAATTCGGGTCTTGGCTCATGGACTACTAGACCTCCATCAAACTTAATAAAACACCCTTAACACTTACGCTGCGGGCATATTTGGGCTATTTAGGGCATATTCAGGCACTCCTGAATGATTAATCAAGCATCTGCATTAAATGAACTGTATTCTGCCGAAAACTAGGCGAAAATAGCTTCAAAATGAGACCAGAACGAGCTTCGTAGGTGGCGGGGTTCACCCGCAGCGTTGCCATAGACATGCGGGAAAACCGTTAATTATTAGCTCTCGCTCGCTCGGCAACACTGTTGTGAGACACCTGCGCGAGACACAGTCTCCCTCAGTGAACGGCTCGCTGCTCTGAGGGTCGGAGGTGGGTCCCTCACGCTCCTACCCACTGGCACTTGATTTTTACGGTCTTTACAGGCTTTTAAAGCCTGGAAGTTGCTGTAAATTGCCTCTGCGTTCCGGAACGTCACCGGCAGCCAATGGGTTAAGATCCCCCTTCAAGATAAATTTGTAAATTTTGCGACAGAAAAATGTCCCGGCCGGATACTACTATATAATATAGGCTCGCTATCGCTCGCCAGGAAAACAAATCAACACTTAAATTGCACGAAAGGTCTTAAAATTGACAAAGAAATGGGGCGATAGGTCTTAAAATCGCCAAAATGGGGTAAAATTTCTTACAATCGCCAAACTAATGGGATGGAACGTTTTAAAAATTGTCAAACAAATGAGGCGAAACACTGGGACAAAAAAGCTACCCTCGATGACATACAGATAAGGTTCCACTGGAAGTTAACTTAAGGGGAGATTTTTGAAGCAGCGTAAGTCAGAGGTGACGATAAATTGAATCCTTTAGCAGTTAATTTATCGATACTTAATGGAAAAATAGGAAAATACTACGGTATGTATCTGCATCATATTAATACCAAGATTATCATTATAATAAGCAACATATATCACAACAAAATCTTCAAAATAACAGAGAAAGCTTGATGGGAACTTCGATATTTACCGCCAGTTGAAAATAAACAGAGTATAGTGAAGGGTTCCTGGACAAGCAACTATACCCTGTTCCAAATAGGTAGGCCAGCAATCGTGAACCCTTACCTCTATAACTCAAAAATGGTTAGAGTAAATGGGCTGTACATTTCCACACCAATTCACTGGCTGACTCTTCCCAAATGGTAGAAAGATTAGCTCGATTACTCTAGTCGTGTGTGAGTTATAGAGGTTAATGTTCAAGAGTTTGGGCCAACCTATTTGAAACAGGGTATACTAGGTCATCGGCTGCTAGGGAGGCATTGTAGCGCCCAGTTAAAGTGAACAGACTATAGAGATGGATAATATTTCAGTGGATCAGTTACATCAAATTTGCTTTAAGGGGGCAGTGCTGGGTTTTGGGTCTATATAGTTATCTATTTTTATACTTTTTTAGTTTCCTCGCTAAACCTCTATATATGTTAATGAAGGTATATTGGTAGTATTAAACCAGTCAAATATAAGGATAGAAAGGTCAATCATTTCTAATATACCCGATGATTCTATATATGTTAATGAAGGTATATTGGTAGTATTAAACCAGTCAAATATAAGGATAGAAAGGTCAATCACTTCCAATTTACCCTATGATTCTATATATGTTAATAAAGTTATATTGGTAGTATTAAACCAGTCTAATATAAGAATAGCAAGGTCAATCACTTCCAATATACCCGATGATTTTATATAGTATATGTTCATTGAGGTATATTGGTAGTATTAAACCAGTCTAGTATAAGGATAGAAAGGTCAATCCATACCAATTTACCCAATGATACAGTGCCTTAACACCTGCACCAGTAACTCATGCACTATAAATCATATGTATTTTATTATACCTTTGATTTATAGTGCATGAGTTACTGGTGCAGGTGTTAAGGCACTGTATGATATAAATAATGGTGCAGCTGTGGTTAATTACCATCGTAGTCACCGGACTACTCAGCCTGTAGATTATTTATGCCAGTATATTAACCAACATACATACATACATACACACACACACACACATATATATATATATATATATATATAAATATATATTATGGTACGCATACATTAGTACACGTAATCGATTACACTGCTTATTATACGTATCATGGTTGTTATATTTTTAACACATAATTTGGACAGTGTGGGTCCATTAAATAATAAGGGTGAATGTCCTGCTTGATTTTGGTAGAATCCCAACCTTATGTACCGTGCGTGCCACAGGAGAGGAACTTTAAGGTTAGGGGGGGGGGGGGGGGTTCTATATCCCCTTTTCCCTCATGTTTAGCTACATTATCTTTTGAGATTTTAAGACATTCGCCCCCTTAGTTTGGAGATTTTCAGACTGTCGATTTTTTCCTGGCGAGTGAGAGCTATCCTGCAATTTAGGAGGAACCTTTATACTACCACAGATCCTTCTTAAACTATATATATATATATATATATATATATATATAATGGTCCCTTGAATATGTACGAAGGCTCCTGCAACCAGATACTTAGGTCAGTGTACCGACAGTTTTAACCCCTCCAGTAACAAGGACTTCCTTTTTATCATATTCTGACAACTGTTAGACGATATTACTCAGCTTAGGAAGGACGTCTAGCAATTCAAAAAGCTTAAAACTATCTTCACCAACCCTTTTAACTACCACCGATCCTTCCTAAGCTGCATAACACCGTCTAATTATAGCCAGAATGAAGTATAACACACGTCGCTGGTCCTCAAAGGGTTGTAAGTCCCGGGTCGTGACACACCACACTCGAGGGGGCTCATCTATTGTTAACTATTTACGGACGAAGGGGCTTAAGGGGGAGGTAGTGGCTTGTTATCCCTCATGTTTAGTCTCATTAGATTTCAGATTTTAAGAAGTTCGTTCCATTAGTTTGGCGATTTTAAGACCTTTCGTCCCATTTCTGTCAATATAAAGCCCTTTTGTGCCATTTAGGTGTCGATTTTCTCCATTGCGAGCGTTAACGAGCCACACTGTAGATTCTAGGAGGAATTGGCCTTCGGCCAGAATATTTTACTACCGAAATATGTACAAATTTATCTTGAAGGGGGGTCTAGGGGGTGTGTTTTTGTTAAGCTTGATGGAGGTCTAGTGATGCAACTATAAAACTTATAAATACATTGAGAAACAGACCAAAAAATAGCCACCACTCCCTTAAATCCACACCTGCAAGTCATAAGGGTCACACTACTTACTCTACACAGGTTCACCATTCACATACCTTACTGTACAAGACTCTCATTACGATATACAATATACAATACGGGCGTCCTAAGTTGTATAAAATCGTCTAATGATAGCCAGTATTAACTGTTAAAACGTGTCACAATCCTTAAGGGGTTAAAAAAAACTTTCTTTGTCAATAAAAACGGCCCAAAGTTATTTTAGATTTAGAGTATTTCCCCAATATATACGGTCGAACATGCCTAAGCGAGTTGTTAGGGATCTTTTCATAAGTTCACTTCGGAAGAACAAAATTCAATCGAAATTGTTTTAGAATGACTGTCTCTATCGTTATATTAGTTAGTCGATAATAAGACGCTAATCCTCATTCAGGTGTCGTTTTTTTTTCTTCTGAGAGAGCGAAAGCGAACCTGTAACTTAAAAGAAATCGGCCTTCGGCCAAGAAATTTTTCTATCGAAAAATGCATAGAATAGAATAATATAGCATATAATAAAATAACATAACATAATGACATAATAAGTGTATAATGTTATGCCCTGTTTTTCTACAGGTTTAACTTGGGTAATGTGAGTTCTAAATTGACTGGGTATATAAGGCTGCATGCACAATACAAGATATGAGGAATAGAGAACACAAAGAAACACATGGTAGCAAGTTACATGATCACGTTTATTGATATACCACTGCAGAATACTTGTGTAAGACAATATAATAGAATTGAACAACACTAGCATAAGTGGATCTGGATGGAGCCTAGTCTCCCACTTCCAACGTTCAGGTATTAATCTTCTGATCACTGGCTTTGATTTCACAGGTTTATATACCGAAGACCATCAATGTTACTTATAGATTCATATTCACTGTTAGATTTCTTACTGGTAGCTCTGGCGCACAAGTAGTAGTTCACAGACTAGATTAGACACACGTATTTTTAGAGCACGGGAATTCTAGTAACCTCAGGGGGTACTGATCTAAGTTTTATATCCTTGTCTCAGAAATACATAGAACGCAAATCAGTGGGCGAACGTTAGATATCACTCGAGTTTTAATATCTGAATAAAGTAATTACGAGAGTCAAGGTCGCCTGTTAATTAAAGAGCACTGATCGCTTAGTACGTCCCAAATGGAATGGTTAAGTATGAATTACACTGGGCAAGGTCTTAGCCACTTCGTAGAAATATTAATTAGTGAATCTAAAACAGCACAGTAATATGTAGTACTGCTAAAGGGAATCTTGGGTAGTATCTGATGGGTCTGGTCCTGGTTATCTTGCGTCCATGATGTTGGGGGCTAACGACTGGTTCCGCGGCCGTCCAGGGGGGCCATATGTGTGAAGTTCTTCAATACGTGGGCAGGTCCTTCTATCCAAATCTGCCACGGAGTCTGCCGGTTCTGGGATCTCACTCCGGAACAACACAAGGGCAGAGCTAGAAATTAACTGCAGGGTAGTGACCCCTGGTTGGTGTCTAGCTTTCAACTGATTTGACTGGGGGCGGGAGTTAGATTTATAGGCTCGGTTCTGGACCCTGTAGACAGTAGGGATCTCGAGTCTTATGGACTTAATTGAGCTTTCAATAGATATGGGGACTAGGTAAGATGGTATTTACTGTTGTGGCACAGGGCGATAGGAAGCCTTTATATTTTCATATAACTGAGCCTTAGTAAGAGGTACTATTTTGGCTATACTGGACGTATTTAGGGGAGAGAGACTGGATCTACTTTGCGAGGAGGATGGGGACAGCTGTGATAGGAGCGTCTCTCTAGATTGTTCAATCTTCATTCTATGGTATAGCTGAGGTGCTAATTTAGTGATCAGAGCATGCAAGAAAGGTAAATGGTTTATTGTGAGTTAATAGAGGTTAGTAAAGGTGTTAGTCATTCATGGTTAGTTCATCGATAGGAAGAATTCCTGTGCTACCTGGCAATGACTCGAAAGTCAAAACAGGGGCCAGGTATACCTCCGCGGGGGTGGGGGTCTCCCTCCTCGGGTGGGCAAAAAGGGGGAGCTGGGCGCCCTCTCTCTGATATAGTCGTCCGGCGGCTGTGGCTAGGGGCTTGCCATATCACCAGTGTTTGTAATAACCCTCTGTGTATGAGACAGATGGGAGTGTCTTTAATACCAAAACCGAAGGTGCCTTAGCTAGCTGGTTTTACTCGGCTGGTTGTTAATTGTAGGGTTTGCTGGATATGGTGGAGACTGGGTTGCTAACTCTGCCACATTTATCTGGAAGTATGGCAATAGAAGTTAGTTACTGGCGGGGCGGCTAGCCTCGCACCGACGACCATTGGGTGCAGGGTTGTGAATGTGTTGTAAGAGAATAGATGGCATGCAAGGGGCTAGTAAAGTTCTAATGTTGTTCTGGCCTACTAAGTGAAGGTAGGCTGGATAGGAGTATATATATAAAAGGTTGGAGAGCGTTAGTAACGGACAATTCAAGGATCTTCAAGAGGTATGAGAGAGAGGCTAGGTCGGACAAGAGTCGAGAAGCGCGGGTGTCTTAATGAGAAGGGGGGGGGGGGGGAGTTCAAGGGCTACAGGGAAATTTTGCCCCTAAGGTCCCTGGGCGTGGGGGTGGCATTAGGCTACAATTGATATGGAAGTTTGAAAAGGCAGTAGAATACGTTAGCCAAATGCTACCGGGGAATGCAACTATGGGGTGGTATATGAGTCTGGAAAAGATAGAGTTATGTGATCAGTCAGAGGGTTATGGATACTATTAGTTGGCCCTGGGAACTGCGTTTTCTATTAAATATAAAATACCACCCACAGCGGCAGTTCGTAGGGGTACTTAGTTATTGTTTCGGGGTACTTATGACAGATACTGGTAACCAGGTTATCTTATACAATCTCTGGTTGGGGTAAGAGGTGTAAGACACGAAATAAATTGGCGTAGTGTGGGCTGTGGATACGAAGGAGGCAAGGGGAAGACGTATGACAATTGTGGAAAGTAAATGGAAAAAGGTGAACACAATGGCGGAGAAAAATACTTAACCTAAGGATTGCATACATAGATTTATGGGGCGATGGGTCTTCAGAAGCTTAGTCTGGCAAGACAAGATGTTAGGGAATGTTAATATTAATACTTAGTTACTAGAGGAGCAATGCAAGGGGCGACTGAGCACGGGTTACATATATCTATACTCGTCATGGAAAATGATATACGAGGTCTAGGGACAAGCGTGGGTGTTTGAACTTCTAAGATATATAACATCTACTTCTCGGATGTAAGAACATACATAGATATAATTATGGCTGTCTGATGTGTTGGCATTGGCTCAACGTCGGGACAGGGCATGTTTTTAATATGAATGTATATTCTTATTCATCATCTTTGTAGCAAGGACAGTGCCGCTATGTCGTATCAATGCTGGTGGCAGTTAATATTATAGACTTAGTTACTAGAGGAACAGTGCAAGGGGCGACTGGCACGGGTTACATATATCTATACTCGTCATGGAAAATGATATACGAGGTCTAGGGACAGCGTGGGTGTTTTAACTTCTAAGATATATAACATCTACTTCTCGGATGCAAGAACATACATAGATATAATTATGGCTGTCTGATGTGTTGGCATTGGCTCAACGTCGGGACAGGCATGGGTGTTTTTAATATGAATGTATATTCCTGTTCATCATCTTTGTAGTTAGGAGTGTAGGACACGAGGGGGTTAGTGTACGTGAGGTGTGGAAAATGGTCAGTTTTAGAAAAGGTAAATGGGTGTGTCCTGGAGCTGTTTAGCCCTGCGGGCTTGGGCCTGTCTGGAATGGCGGGCTCGGTCAGCTGGTCCTTTCGTTCTGTGGACCTTTCCTTTGGTGTTTCTGTGTGGTGTTCGTTCATGGCTTCTGTGGTGGGCTTCTCGTTCTGGGGCATTTTATATAATATAACATAGTGCATAGTATGCACAAAAGGGGTGGGCGCGAACTAAGTACATTGTAGTGTCTGCCGCTGCTGGGTACACCACAGGACGAATAGAGGGACCTCTACCGAGGAAGAAGTCCGAAGTTGAGAAATTTGTATGCATAGTATGCAGAGGTGAGCTTGTATTCAATGACCGGCTCGAGAGTGTTAACTTTGGCAATGAGGCACTGGATATGGTGGACAAGTTTTGCTACTTGGGAGATACCATCTCTGCCGGTGGTGGGGCTGAGGCTGCCACTATCGTCAGAATAAGAAGCAACTGTAGTAAAGTTCAGAGAACTGTTGTCACTACTTACCATGAGAAGACTCCCTCTCCCCTTGAAGGGAAAGATGTACATTTCATGCTTCTAGCCGCAATGACATATGCTTCAGAAACGTGGCCTGTCAAAGCGGATGATATCAGTAGAATGGAACGCTACAAAATGAGTATGGTGAGATGGATGTTTGGTGCCAAACTGCAAAATAGGATATCTAATGAAGAGCTGAGGAGATGGTTAGGTATCAAGAATATCAGTGATGAAATGCATACTAGCAGGCTTGAATGGTTTGGAAATGTGGAGAGGATGGATGAACTAAGTTAGGTGTAAAGATGCAAGCCCGTGAACGTGGATGGAGCTACACCAAGGGGCAGACCAAGAATGACGTGGGATCAGACTTTGTGGTCTGATCTTAAATCGAAGAGTGTGACAAGTGAGGCAGCTCTGAACAGGGCTTGCTGGAACGCCGCCATTAGGACATGAGACCGGAACCGCACTTTGTGTGGAGCACTCGGTCTTTAAATGTGTGTATGTATGTATGCATAACTTAGACTAAAGCCGGTATCATACGAGAGCTTTTATAGTCAACATTCAATAATCAAAACATTTCTGGCAACATTTCTGGAATATTTTGCACTGGTATCGGAAACTAAACTGATGGTAGATGAATTTAGGTAACAGACAAATATTAAATGTTTACCATATGAGCTGCCAGACCAGTGTTAAGGATAAATGTTGAGTGAAAAAGCACTCGTGTGATACTGGCTTAACAGAGCATAATATAATGAAACAGAATAGTATAACATAGCATAAAATACCATAGTATAATATAGCAAAAAATAACAGCATAACACAGCATAGCATAATATATTATAGCAGCGTAACACGACATAACATAATATAGTATAACAGCAGCATATCACAAAATAGCATAACATAACATAACATAGCATAATATACCATATAATATGAAATTATTATATCATAGCATAAAACAGCATAACCTACCATAACACAACTCGATAACTGATAACCCCAATGAGAGAGAGAGAGAGAGAGAGAGAGAGAGAGACAGAGATAATGACACTACCCTCTCATAAGCCCTATACAGCACACACACTGTACTGGGCGTATATAAAGGTTGCAACACTGGTAAGCCTCTTTTAAATGCCCTTGCAACACTTGGCTCACGACTTGAAGGCTTTAACACTAGCTGGTGCAACGTCTTGAGGGTTATTATATGTTTGATTATTATTGAGGATTTTAATTTGTTTTGCCATTTTCGAACAGTACCGTATATTTTAGTTTACCTTCTAGACTTAAACACAATTGTTTTCCCAGGCCCCCTTCAAACTAAAAAAAACGTCCCCCAGACCCTCTTCAAGCTAAATAAGTGCATTTTTCGGTGAAAAAATGTACTGGCCGAAGGCCGGTATTTCCTAATTTGCAGGCTCGCTATCGCTCGCCCAGGAAATATCGACACCTTATTGGGTTGAAGCGTTTTATAATCGCCAAAATTATCAGGTGAAGCGTCTTAAAATCTCCAAACTAATGGAGTAAAACAGAGAGGATCCAAATAGACCCACCCTGAACCAAATACGGTTAACCCTTTGTTACCAGGGCTGCATGTCTTCATTCCGTACTGTTAAAATGGCAGGGGTATAAAATGGGTATGACAAAGGTATATAAGCATTTTGGGTATATTGATAGTGATTCACCTTTTTATCCTTATGGGAATTATATGAGTAAAGTCTATCTCAATTCACCCTCTGACTTCCATATAGCTTTCCCAATCTGAATAAAATCGCTTAATAGTAGCCAAAATAAAGACAAGAAATGTGACATAGTATCTTCTAAGGGTTAATATTCAAAGTACAGTCAAGAGCATACATAAAGACGCACCCATTTGACTCAGTACCGAACGTAAACGAGACAATACAATACCTTATTATAGGTCAGATGCTTCACAACTTGGGTTTAAGGGGGAGGTAGTTACTTTTTATGGACCTCCTTCCTCCCTTATATTTAACCCCATTAGTTTTGAAATTTTTAAGACGTTCGCCCCATTAGTTTATTAGTTTTTCGATTTTAAGGACCTTTCGTCAGCCCTCTCTCTCACACACACACACACACACACACACATATATATACAGTATATACCGTATATATAATGTTTTATACATTTATACACACAATTATGACAGTGTACTGTACATGTAATGCCGACTTAAGAGTCTTAATGTGACTAAATAATATTGATGCAGAGTCCCTGTTCTGCTTTCCACCTGCAGTCTTTGGTTCATGTTGAGCCCCAGGCACTAATGTGGGGTCATGAACGACCTACATTTCACTATAGGATTATACTCTAAGTAGTTTACCCCTTAGACTGAAAAAAGACACTTCCCAAGTCTCCCTTTAAACTTAAGATAAAAATAAAGAGATTCCCTTTCAAAAATAATATTATATTTTGCGGTAGAAAACTACTCTGGACAAAGGTAATTTTTGTCTAAATCACAGACTCGCTATCGCTCGCCCAGAAACAAGTGCATACCAGTATGTGGTGCCTGCATCGTGTTGTGCCAAATTGACTAATTCCTTGAACGTGACGATAGTGCGTTGTTATGTGTGCGATTAGTTTGCTTGGGAAACAAATTAACTTGCTCATGTAGTGATGTACACCCTATGTGGTGGATTATGTTCTTTTATTTCAAATGTTATATTTTAGTAAGCGTTGTTTCCACATAGCGATTTTGATTAGTTATTTTGCCTTTATATTGTCTTTGTTCCAGTTTTGGTTTGTTTAGCTTGCAAGTTTTACATTTTAATTTAGAATAATATGTGTTTAGTTAGAACCAAGCTAATAATACTAAATTTTCCAAATTAATTATAATGACCTCGTCTAATCTATCTATCTATCTATTGCCGGACGCCTTACTCCCCTTACGAGGGTGGCCATACACAGAATGCCCCCAAGCGGACCTATTCCCTGTGAGAGGGACAACCCGAGCCAGTTTAGTGAAGGACTTACAGGATTGACCACTCAATTTAGGATCCGTCCGACTCCGAGGCCCTCTGTGTATCTTGTTAGCACTATGTTTCTACAGTGGTGTTCGGTTAATCCATCCACTAACCTGCCTTACCCTTAGGTAAGCAGTACGGATTTGTATCAGGTTTACTCCCCTAGACCCAAGAGTGAAACTTTACTCTCAAACTTTCTTCTACTCAACAGCTGAGCTCTGGAACTCTTTCCCAGAATCAGTCTTTCCCTCTTCCTATGACTTAAATTGCTTCAAAGTCAGTGTGTCCAGGCATTTTGGCTCGAACGTCTCTTGATTTTGGCCCTGTCACTCTTTCAACTATGGGGGAGGCACTCGCTATAGGCAGTTCTGCCTTTTGCCTCCCTCAATCACAGAAAAAAGAAAAAAAGAAAAAAAAGAAGGTTGCCAACCAAGGCTGACGAGTCCCATCCACCCGGATTTGTATAAGGTTGTCTCCCCTAATACTGTGTTCAATTTATTCTATTATATAACCAATGAGGTATTATGGCTAAACACTGCTATGACGTAGGTGATTTTGAAGTAAGATCAATAACTTTTATAGAATATAGATTAAAGTATAATGAACACAAATCATCAACTTTGGTTTCTCAACAATCATCGTGCCAAATCAAAATTATTTATCAAACCTGCACCCCCCCCTCCCCCCCCCCCCCCCCAACACACACACACTTTATGAAAATTAATGTTTAGCGTCTGTATAAACACATTAAAACATCAATAGAGTTTATCCCTCAGTTTTGCAAGGATTGGTATGCAGTATTCCTATCCAACAAATGTAAATGAGGGAAACTATTTATGACTGATGCCTATTCGCCTTTCAAATTGCAGTCGGTATCTCAAATACAAATACGGTATCAAATCAATAGTGTCTTACCCACAGCTGAGATCAACAACATCAATCCCTATAGTGTTAAAATGCCCCAGAACAAGAAGCCCACCACAGAAGCCACGAGCGAACACCACACAGAAACACCCGGAAGAAAGGTCCACAGAACGAAAGGACCAGCTGACCGAGCCCGCCATTCCAGGCAGGCCCAAGCCCGCAGGGCTAAACAGCTCCAGGACACACCCATTTACCTTTTCTAAAACCGACCATTTTCCACACCTCACGTACACTAACCCCTCGTGTCCTACACTTATTAACTACAAAGATGATGAACAGGAATATACATTCATATTAAAAACACCCATGCCTGTCCCGACGTTGAGCCAATGCCAACACATCAGACAGCCATAATTATATCTATGTATGTTCTTGCATCCGAGAAGTAGATGTTATATATCTTAGAAGTTAAAGCACCCACGCTGTCCCTAGATCTCTTATATCATTTTCCATGACGAGTATAGATATATGTAACCCGTGCTCAGTCGCCCCTTGCATTGCTCCTCTAGTAACTAAGTATTAATATTAACATTCCCTAACATCTTGTCTTGCCAGACTAAGCTTCTGAAGACCCATCCCCCATAAATCTATGTATGCAACCCTCAGGTTAAGTATTTTTATCCGCCATTGTGTTCACCTTTTTCCATTTACTTTCCACAATTGTCATACGTCTTCCCCTTGCCTCCTTCGTATCCACAGTCCACACTACGCCAATTTACTTCGTGTCTTACACCTCTTACCCCAACCAGAGATTATATAAGATAACCTGGTTATCAGTATCTGTCATAAGTACCCCGAAACAATAACTAAGTACCCCTACGAACTGCCACTGTGGTTGGTATTTTATATTTAATAGAAAACGCAGTTCCCAGGGCCAACTAATAGTATCCATAACCCTCTGACTGATCACATAACTCTATCTTTTCCAGACTCATATACCACCCCATAGTTGCATTCCCCGGTAGCATTTGGCTAACGTATTCTACTGCCTTTTCAAACTTCCATATCAATTGTAGCCTAATGCCACCCCCACGCCCAGGGACCTTAGGGGCAAAATTTCCCTGTAGCCCTTGAACTCTCCCCCCCCTCTCATTAAGATACCCGCGCTTCTCGACTCTTGTCCGACCTAGCCTCTCTCTCATACCTCTTGAAGATCCTTGAATTGTCCGTTACTAACGCTCTCCAACCTTTTATATATATACTCCTATCCAGCCTACCTTCACTTAGTAGGCCAGAACAACATTAGAACTTTACTAGCCCCTTGCATGCCATCTATTCTCTTACAACACATTCACAACCCTGCAACCAATGGTCGTCGGTGCGAGGCTAGCCGCCCCTCCAGTAACTAACTTCTATTGTCATACTTCCAGATAAATGTGGCAGAGTTAGCAACCCAGTCTCCACCATATCCAGCAAACCCTACAATTAACAACCAGCCGAGTAAAACCAGCTAGCTAAGGCACCTTCGGTTTTGGTATTAAAGACACTCACATCTGTCTCATACACAGAGGGTTATTACAAACACTGGTGATATGGCAAGCCCCTAGCCACAGCCGCCGGACGACTATATCAGAGAGGGCGCCCAGCTCCCCCTTTTTGCCCACCCGAGGAGGGAGACCCCCACCCCCGCGGAGGTATACCTGGCCCCTGTTTTGACTCTCGATTCATTGCCAGGTAGCACAGGAATTCTTCCTATCAATGAACTAACCATGAATGACTAACACCTTTACCAACCTCTATTACCTCACAATAAACCATTTACCTTTCTTGCATGCTCTGATCACTAAATTAGCACCTCAGCTATACCATAGAATGAAGATTGAACAATCTAGAGAGACACTCCTATCACAGCTGTCCCCATCCTCCTCGCAAAGTAGATCCAGTCTCTCTCCCCTAAATACGTCCAGTATAGCCAAAATAGTACCTCTTACTAAGGCTCAGTTATATGAAAATATAAAGGCTTCCTATCGCCCTGTGCCACAACTGTAAATACCATCTTACCTAGTCCCCATATCTATTGAGAGCTCAATTAAGTCCATAAGACTCGAGATCCCTACTGTCTGCAGGGTCCAGAACCGAGCCTATAAATCTACCTCCCGCCCCCAGTCAAATCAGTTGAAAGCTAGACACCAACCAGTGGTCACTACCCTGCAGTTTACCTCTAGCTCTGCCCTTGTGTTGTTCCGGAGTTGAGAGATTCCAGATCCGGCAGACTCCGTGGCAGAGAAGACTGATAGAAGCATCTGTCCATGTACAAGTCCTAACGTGCACCTTATAACCTTCACACAAATTCGTGGGTATATAAGTGTGTAGCCAGCAACGATCATCAAGAGATCCGACTTGAGAACTTCCTACATTTTGGACCATCTGGACGGCCGAGGAACCAGTCGTTAGCCCCCAACATCACCGGAAGCAAGATAACCAGGACCAGATCTACCCATACTATTCAAGATTCATGTTACTAGTACTAAGTGTTATAGTACTAGCTTGATACGCACCTATTAACTTTCTATAAAGTGGCTAAGACCTTGCCCAGTGTAATTCATATTTAACCATTCCATTTGGGACGTACTAAGCGATCAGTGTTTTTTATTTACAGGCGACCTTGACTCTCGTAATTACCTTATTCAGATATTAAAACTCTAGTGATATCTAACGTTCGCCCACTGATTCGTGTTCTACATATTTCTGCCTTAAGAATATCAAACTTAGTTCAGTACCCCCATGAGGTTGCTAGAGATTTCCGTGTTCTATAATATACGCGTCTAATCCTAACTGTGAGTTGCTACGTGGGCACGCGACCAGCCAGCAAGAGGTAAAATCAGTGACAGTGAATTATACGAATATATTGAGGTCTTCCAGTAAAATATAAACTTGCTAATTAAACCCGTGATCAGAAGAATATACCTGAACGTTGGAAGTGGGAGACTAGGCTCCATCCAAATCCGCAAATGCTAGCAGTTCCCTTCTATCATTTGTTTTGTGCAAATATAACTATCTTTCTATGCTCTTTATTTCAATAAACGTGAACTTGTGTCGTGTTACTGTGTTTATTTTGTGTTCTCTATTCCTCATACCTTGTATTGTGCATGCAGCCTTCTATACCCAGTCATTCAGAACTCACATTACCCAAGTTAAACCTGTAGAAAAACAGGGCATAACAAGTGTCTTACCCACAGCTGAGATCAACAACACCAATCCCTATAGTGTCTTACCCACAGCTGAGAACAACACCAATCCCTATAGTGTCTTACCCACAGCTGAGAACAACAACACCAATCCCTATAGTGTCTTACCCACAGCTGAGAACAACAACACCAATCCCTATAGTATCTTACCCACAGCCGAGAACAACAACACCAATCCCTATAGTGTCTTACCCACAGCTGATAACAATAACACCAATCCCAGTATTTTACCCACAGCTGAGAACAACAACACCAATCCCTATAGTGTCTTACCCACAGCTGAGAACAACAACACCAATCCCTATAGTGTCTTACCCACAGCTGAGAACAACAACACCAATCCCTATAGTGTCTTACCCACAGCTGAGAACAACACCAATCCCTATAGTGTCTTACCCACAGCTGAGAACAACAACACCAATCCCTATAGTGTCGTACCCACAGCTGAGATCAACAACACCAATCCCTATAGTGTCGTACCCACAGCTGAGATCAACAACACCAATCCCTATTGTGTCTTACCCACAGCTGAGAACAACAACACCAATCCCTATAGTGTCGTACCCACAGCTGAGATCAACAACACCAATCCCTATAGTGTCTTACCCACAGCTGAGAACAACACCAATCCCTATAGTGTCTTACCCACAGCTGAGATCAACAACACCAATCCCTATAGTGTCGTACCCACAGCTGAGATCAACAACACCAATCCCTATAGTGTCTTACCCACAGCTGAGATCAACAACACCAATCCCTATAGTGTCATACCCACAGCTGAGATCAACAACACCAATCCCTATAGTGTCTTACCCACAGCTGAGATCAACAACACCAATCCGTATAGTGTCTTACCCACAGATGAGAACAACAACACCAATCCCTATAGTGTCTTACCCACAGCTGAGAACAACAACACCAATCCCTATAGTGTCTTACCCACAGCTGAGATCAACAACACCAATCCCTATAGTGTCGTACCCACAGCTGAGATCAACAACACCAATCCCTATAGTGTCTTACCCACAGCTGAGATCAACAACACCAATCCCTATAGTGTCGTACCCACAGCTGAGATCAACAACACCAATCCCTATAGTGTCTTACCCACAGCTGAGATCAACAACACCAATCCCTATAGTGTCTTACCCACAGCTGAGATCAACAACACCAATCCCTATAGTGTCTTACCCACAGCTGAGAACAACAACACCAATCCCTATAGTGTCATACCCACAGCTGAGATCAACAACACCAATCCCTATAGTGTCTTACCCACAGCTGAGAACAACAACACCAATCCCTATAGTGTCTTACCCACAGCTGAGAACAACAACACCAATCCCTATAGTGTCTTACCCACAGCTGAGAACAACAACACCAATCCCTATGGTGTCATACCCACAGCTGAGATCAACAACACCAATCCCTATAGTGTCTTACCCACAGCTGAGAACAACAACACCAATCCCTATAGTGTCTTACCCACAGCTGAGAACAACAACACCAATCCCTATAGTGTCTTACCCACAGCTGAGAACAACAACACCAATCCCTATAGTGTCGTACCCACAGCTGAGATCAACAACACCAATCCCTATAGTGTCTTACCCACAGCTGAGAACAACAACACCAATCCCTATAGTGTCGTACCCACAGCTGAGATCAACAACACCAATCCCTATAGTGTCGTACCCACAGCTGAGATCAACAACACCAATCCCTATAGTGTCTTACCCACAGCTGAGAACAACAACACCAATCCCTATAGTGTCTTACCCACAGCTGAGAACAACAACACCAATCCCTATGGTGTCTTACCCACAGCTGAGAACAACAACACCAATCCCTATAGTGTCGTATCCACAGCTGAGATCAACAACACCAATCCCTATAGTGTCGTACCCACAGCTGAGAACAACAACACCAATCCCTATAGTGTCGTACCCACAGCTGAGATCAACAACACCAATCCCTATAGTGTCGTACCCACAGCTGAGATCAACAACACCAATCCCTATAGTGTCGTACCCACAGCTGAGATCAACAACACCAATCCCTATAGTGTCGTACCCACAGCTGAGAACAACAACACCAATCCCTATAGTGTCTTACCCACAGCTGAGAACAACAACACCAATCCCTATAGTGTCGTACCCACAGCTGAGATCAACAACACCAATCCCTATAGTGTCGTACCCACAGCTGAGATCAACAAAACCAATCCCTATAGTGTCGTACCCACAGCTGGCCTAATGTTCCCCAAGAAAGAGAACAACACCAATCCCTGATTAGCCTTTATATTAAATATTTGGATAGCTATGTCCTCGCTAAAGTTATGTTTGGTAATTTACAGATCAGTATCACTTTATTCACTTTTCATTATAAGCCCCAGAACTCTAAGGAAAGTTATTGCTGAAGTCGCATTTGTGTGTGTATGTGTGTGTGTGTGAGAGAGGAAGAGAGTGTGAGTGTGTGTTATGTGTACGAGTGTAGTATATTATTGTTATACCAGTGCCCCTGGGTCGAGAAAGACTGCCCACGCCTCTCAACCCCCCAAAGGCGCTACCCGCAGTGTCGACACCACCCAAGGCACCCCTTACCACAGGGGACGAAGAAAAACCCCGAGGACTACCTCCAACACCGCGGGACGTGAGAAAAGCACATCAGAGAGAAGCCACACCACCTTCGGGAGGTTCCGAGAAGCAACTCCCCCTCCGAGCAGCCTCGGACAACAATACCCGAGCAGGGGTACCCGAGGGTTACCTCCGACACCTCGGGACCTACGGAGGGCACCCTTGAAAGGAAAGAAAACACGCTTCCTCGCCCCACTTTGGCACCTTCGGGAGTCTTCCGTGGAACAGACGAAACCAGGGAAGTGCCCTGGATCCTTATATAAGACTTCCCTCACTGATAACCCAAATTATTTCAGTATAATAATTGTCATCATACAAACTCGGTATTATTATTGGCATCACAATGACACATATTTAAGGGGAGACTGGCCGTTTGTTTGGTCTATTCATTCATTTATTCATATATTTATTTAGTTTCCTTCCTAGACCTCCATCAAGCGGCCTTCGGCCGGTTCCGCTTAAAATTGCAGGCTCGCTATCGCTCGCCAGGAAATAATCGACACCTAAATGGCACGAAAGGTCTTAAAATTGACAACGAAATTGGGCGAAAGGTGTTAAAATCGCCAAACTAATGGGCCGAACGTCTTATAATCTCAAAACTAGACATGGGGCTAAACATTAGGGAGAAGGGGGTCCCTAAAAACAGTCTTCCTCCCCTTAAAAGCCTCTTATTATAAACCTCCATCTCAGCGACAGACAGCATACATATATACAGTATACAGTATATATAACTAAAATTATTTCTAAGCCACATATTTCGTGACAATTGTAGAGACCCGCAAGCATTATATTATAATTGACTATCTCTCTCTCTCCCTCACTCTCAGGGTTGTATACATTCGGCCCCATTCAGCCTTCTGTTTTAAGACGTTTATCCCCATCCAGGTGTCAATATGTTCCTGGCGAGCGGTAGCGAGCCAGCATATATATATATATATATATTTGTTTTGACAGCAAGCTAAATTTATAAACTTTTCGATAGAAAAATTTCTCCGGCAAAGCCGGATTTCTCCATATAATGCTGGCTAGCTATCGTTCGCCAGAAAGAACACCTGGATGGGGATAAACGTCTTAAAACAGTTGGCTGAATGGGGCCGAATGGTTACAAGCCAGGGAAAGAGAGAAAGATAAAAACATCCAGTGACCCCCCTTAACAATTACAGCCATAAATCAATATTCTGTAAACCCCCACGTGTGCAATGTTGGTATGTCGTTATTAATTCATTAATAATAAGAAAAACACTTCGAGATAAATTTTTAAATTTTTCGGTAGAAAAATGTCCCGGCTGAAGGCCGGTTCCTCCTAAATTACAGGCTCGCTATCGCTCGCCAGGAAATATATCGACACCTAAATGGCACAAAACGTCATATTGACAAAGCAATGGGGCGAAAGATCTAAAATCGCCAAATTAATGAGCCGAACGTCTTAAAATGTCAAAACTGATGGGGCTAAACATGAGGGAGAAGGGGCCCAGAAAAAACAACCATCCTCCTTTAATGGTATATCAATATACCCAAGGATTTTATATGTTTTTTTCAATTTGTTTATATACCCCTGATTTTGTTTTTAGAGTGTACCCTTATAATTATATTTTTTCACCAACCAACTTCACCTCTAAACTCAATTAATGAAATCAACAAATACATGTGGCACTCCAAGGACTCGAACCTAGGACACTCACACCGAAATTCCGCGCACTTACGCATTACGCTATCAAGACAGTTACAAGGACAGAAACGCGAATCAACATCAATATACCCAATGATTTTATATACCATTTTTATGCCATTGACTTTATACGCTTCGGCTTTCGCATAACTTAAATTTCCTGGAAGTATGCCGCATTTTGAAAGTTTATTCTGTCTATCAATAGACGATTTTCTACAGCTTTCACCCAACCCGATCTTATAAATTCAAAAATAAACACTGCAATTTCTCTGAACCAGGACCTTTCTAGAATTAATGGATGGGGACAAAAGAATCTAGTTTCCTTTAATGCACAGAAAACCAAGTACATTCAATTTTCTAACCGACAGAATCTCACTGACTCCCATATATTTTTTAATGATGTAAATATTCCCACTTCCCCTAGTATTGACATTCTCGGTGTAACATTAACTACTAACTTGAGCTGGACACATTATGTTAGAAGCATTGCTAAGAATGCCTTTAAAAAACTGGGACTCCTGTACAGAGTTCGAGAATTCTTCACTGACGAGCAGTTGGCCGTGATATATAAAAGTCATGTGCGTTCTCAGATGGATTACTGTTCACCTCTGTGGGGTGGAAGTGGAGTGGTTGCATTGAGGCAGTTGGACAAAATTCAAAATAAAGCTATTAGATTAATCAATAACCCTGCAATCACACAGGACCTTCCTACATTATCCATACGAAGAAACGTTGCATCCCTTGCATTATTCTACAGATATTTTCACAGCAATTGTTCCGAGGAACTTGCTTCAATTGTGCCGCCTCTCCACATCTTTCCCCGTAGAACTAGGGCAGCTGAGAGCGCCCATGAATTTACACTTTCTCCTCCACAATGCAGAACTTCTGCTTATCAGAATTCATTTATCCCCAGAGCTACTACTGTTTGGAATTCACTTCCCTCGAATTGCTTTCCACAAACTTACAATCTACAAATGTTTAAATCCAGTTGTTACAAACATTTTATGAATGGAGGATGCCTTTAGGCACATGGACCTTTTTGTTTTATCTGTGTTTTTCCTTCCTCCGTTCATTGTCTCTTGAAAAAAAAAAAAAAAAAAAGCTTAGGAAGGAGGTGTGGGAATGAAAAGGGTGAAGACTATCTCCATTATCCCTCTGACTTCCATAGACCCTTCCTAATCTAAACAATACCGTCTATCAATAGCCAGAAAATAAATGCGTAATAGTAGCCTATCTTGAAAGGCTATATTTCTTAAGGGGAGATGGGTCGTTTTTCTGGTCCCCCTTCTTCGTCATGCTTAGCCCCATTAGTTTTCAGATAATATGGCGTTCGGTCCATTAGTTTAGCGATTTTAACACCTTTCGCTCCATTTCGTTGTCAATTTTAAGACCTTTTCATGCCATTTAGGTGTCTATTTTTCCTGGCGAGCGATAGCGAGCCTGTAATTTTAAGAGGAACCCGGGAAATTTTTCTATCGAAAAATTGACAAATTTATCTTGAAAGGGGGTCTAGGGGATTTTTGTCTAAGCTTGATGGAGGTCTAGCGAGGAAAATAAAAATAAAGAATTGAATACATGAATTAATAGACCAAAAAACCAGCCACTATCCCTTTAACATTACATAAGTGACCCCCTCACCCCCCCCCCCCATGTTTATGAATGAGTACAGAAGCCAGGAATCCTCTTTGTTGGGCTGTTATACAATTTCAAAGAGCCATTGTTTAGAGACCGAGCTAATGCCTTAAGGGGGTAGTAGTTGCTTTTTCTGGCCCCCCCCCCCCCCCTTCTCTCTTATGCTTAGCCCCATTATTTTGTTTAGATTTTATGACGTTCTCTCCATTAGTTCGAGGATTTTGAGACCTTTTGTGCCATTTATATATAATTTTCTTCCTGGAGAACGATATCGAGCCTGTATTTTGGGAGGAACCGGTCTTCGGCTGGGACATTTGTCTACCGAAAAATTTACAAATTTATCTTGAAAGGGGATCTAGGTAGTGATTTTTAAAGTTTAACGGAGGTCTAGCGAGGAAACTAAAGATAAATATATACTGTATATACATAAATAAACCAAAAAATAACCACTACCCCCTTAAGTACCAGTGAAATAACGAAGAGGATGGAAACACAACACCACCAAGAGCCAACATTACCACCCTTGCCACCACACCACTGAGGAAAGAAGACACAAGCGCCACACCACCAGAGTGCGCCCAAGTCGCCTCCATCACACCCGCACTTCCCCCAACACCAGGAAAGAACATCACAGTCACCATCAGCAATCCTGGCAGCGACAGAAACAAGAAGGACCGGAAGGAAGGCAAAGCAAGCAAGACTCTTGCATAAGTCTTACACCACCACGTGCCCTTCTTGCTCCAAGCCGCACCACTACCGTGACAAGGAATCCCAGAGGGACTACCCCAGCCACCCCCGGCCCTCCTCCCAGCACATCCGCCCTTCATGCACCGAGAAGGAGCACCGGGAGAAACGCCACCATCATTAAGACTATGACAGACCGAACAGGGAGCAGTACAGTTGGAAAACTCTTTAAATACACTACACTGGAAGGTTTTTGAGAGCTAGAAGATTTGGGCTATATTCGGTAAGATAACTAAGGCACTGGCGGTCAACTTACCGAAGATCTTTATATCTTGGCTCTACAAATTTTATTGAATCACCATGGTGGCACCTAAATATCAATTCCTCGCCTTGATCACCAGGAATTACTGTCGCTAGAGAAAGCTGTACAGACGTGCGTTCTAGTGATAGTAAACCTAACCCCAATAAGGCTTGTTAGAAGTTAATGCACTGGCAGTTGACTTCTCTCTAAGTCAGGGCTCGTGAGATACCTACCGTAGCACTGGCATAACGGCACTTTACATAGAGTCCTTACGATACGATACGCTGTCCTAGGCACTGGCGACAAGGCACATATTCGTAAAAGGCCCAAATATAAACCCATCCAAATTCCCTTCTTACGTTAGTCCGATGATACGATAATATGTATAGCACTGGCAGAACAGATTCGTGTGCATTTAAGACCCCAAACCCAAGAGTACTGTAAAGGTTCTTAATTAACGACTCTTATAAAGGTCCGGATAGTTGAGAGAGACAGTATAACACTGTAATAACTTCTCCTCATGTTAATCCGATGATATGTTATCTATAACACTGGTAGAACATAACATATTCATTTAAGACCCCAAACCCAATAGTTCTGCAACATCTTCCATCCTGCTGTCATCACCACACGACAGGACCACCACCACGGCCCAAGAACCTCGTCGGAAGTACCACGGAAGTGCAACATCACCGGAAGTGCCTAGTGTCATCGCCGGAAGTGTATAGTGTGTGACGTTAACCACTCCGTTAGAACCGCATGGCTTGTCCTACAGTGACTCGCTAGGATTGCCAGGGCAGTGGATGGGGCTACAGTTTGTGTATTAGAGTGTGCTTTATTTCATATGAAAGCTTGTGTCATGGGCAGTCCAGAAAGGCTCTTTGTTTTCACCCATGTCAAGGCTTTATATATTTAATTGTAAAGTATATGTTTTATCATTAACTAGTAATGATGGGATCTGGGAGAGAGAGAGAGAGTAGAACAGAGTGAGAGGGAGCGCGCAGTGTTTTTGTCCCGCTCGATGACGTCACGGCTGGCTGCCTCGTGGGGGTTGGTTGAGAGAGGTCCTTCCCATGCTGTTAGCTCCCTTGCTAGTGGCTAGAGGACTTGTAACCGCTTTTTTCCCACGCGGCTCGAGCTGGTGCGAGTATATATACAGTTCCTCGCCACTCTCTCCCTCAGATCTGGTTTCTAGAACACACCCATCTTTTTCCCTTGCTACCTGTCCCCTGCACTGCACCTGAGAATCTTTTCTTCTGCCTATCTCTCTCATTTTCCATATCTTTCACCACCTTTTATTAATATTATACCCCCTCTGGTTAACTCTGCAAAATCAGCTTCATGCTGGCCAGTTGTATTGTGCGTTAAGGTCTGATATAACTCATGTATGTTAGTTGTTAAGATAAGTGGATCACGAAGCATTGGTTGGCTTTCATATTGCCGCTTCCTTTAATTATTAGTGTTCTGCTGGATTAGATAATGCTAGACTAGGAGTCTGATATTATAAGGTATTGTTTCCTATGAGTGCTGGCTTTAGTTAAAAGAGGCACGACATACCTGAGAACTGGAGTTGATTGAGTAAATTCTAGTCTGTGTGCCATTGAGAGTAGAGCATGCACGAATG
This sequence comes from Paralithodes platypus, assembly GCA_032716605.1. Taxonomy (NCBI): domain Eukaryota; kingdom Metazoa; phylum Arthropoda; class Malacostraca; order Decapoda; family Lithodidae; genus Paralithodes; species Paralithodes platypus. Next base: position 17,112,515 of record CM064486.1, on the reverse strand, counting down.
AGGGCTTTTTGCCTATACCATTCTGCACTGTTCTAGTCTCGATTGTTTGTCTTTGAGGTACGCCAGGAGAACGCTTAATACTTCGGTATTAAGGTTTCTCAAGAGAGCTACCCTTCCCTATAACGTAATATTTGACGAACAGACTTGAGATTTGCACTAGGCTATGCGGCATGCCATGCGCACCAGTATCTCGTATCATTGACTCTAGCTAGACTTTTTATCAATCATAGTAGACATTAAGTATATTAACCTAATTACTCTTTTTATGCATACCCATTTATTATTACACAAGCATTTCGCAGCCTAGTTTGATGTATTGAGACACAAACGACTTAGGCTCTTTTTGTTGATAGGAATACTGCATTGTCGTGGCGATTATTATTATTGTTGTAGTGTTTAGGATATTCTTGGCTCCGTCGGCATTATATAATCTGCCGTTTTGTGTGCATAGCCTGCACGAGCATTGTTCCGCTGCCTGCCTTTTTGGGTTCCATTTCCGATACGAGCATCTTTATAGCATCTAACATTTAAAGATTCCTTGTTAGTGTTGAAGGACTTTAGTGCACTTTCTTTCATGCAGGAGTGCCTGACATTTATTGATTAAAGTAACGTAAGCTGTAACTTCTCTTACCACCTTACTTTGCATACCATAACCAAGCACCTTCGGTTATAGGTAGTAATAGGCTGTTTTCACATAACATTAAGCCTAGAGTAGACGCACATTTATTGAGAGTTTGATAGCCTATTATTGCATATAGAACTCTGTAGAGTATTTGTGTTCTTTGTTCACTGGGAATATACATCAGAGGTTGGAGCTAGCGCTTTCCGTTGTAACATTTATGCCATTACTAGTCCAATGAATAAGAGCCCTGATATATTTAAACCCCAGTCGTAACAAATGGCGACCTTGCCAGGATTTGGTGAACCTACATTTATTAGCAGGGAACATTTGTTGTTTTGGAGAATATTTTGCGGGGATCAGCAAGAATAATTTTTTTTTGCAACATAGTTTAGCCCTTGAGTATTTCCGAGAATTGTTGTGTGTATATTGAGGTATAAGAGTTTGGGGTACTTCTTTTCTGAATATTGTGGTGAGAAATTTTTGTGAGCATCATGTCTTATACCGGGTCAGAGGAGAATGGAGACACAGTACGTAATGTCGAAACTGAGGAACAGCAGCATGATGAAAGGGTTAATCGGGTGAACTGTGAGGAGGATGCTAGGATATTTTTGCAATGACCTGTTACTGCCGAGCGGTTGGAGGGTATGGATCGGTACGGTCTTCAATGCCTGGCCACAGCTATCGGTCATGCGGTTACTAGCAGCATGACCAAGGATAACTTGATAACGTGTGTACTGGGCAGGGTGACTGGTGAGCGAGATGGGTTGAGTGCTCAGAGCCCTTCGGCCATGCTTCCCCTACACTCGACTCCCAGCCATCCCAGTAGTTTGCCGACCCCGGGTATGCTTCCACAGTTGGGTGGTGACTGGCAGGGTGGGTTGCCCCTGGGGGGACCACCGGTAATTTCAAACATTGTAGCACCTTCACCTCCTCAAGGGTTAACTCCAGAATTATTGTTTCAGCTCGAATTAGCTAAGATCGAAGAGAGAAAGGCTATCAGGGCATCTGAGATTCAACAGCAACAAAGGGCATGTGAGCTTCAGCTTCAGCATCAGCAGCAAATAGAATTAGCCAAGATAGAAGAGAGAAAAACTATCAGTCAAGCAAAAATCCAAGCTGATTTAGAGTCGACTAGGTACTGTGCCGACATGGACGTAGAGAAGTCGCGAGTAGAGGCAACGGGACAGCGACTTGGGGCTGGTAACCATGTTCATGAGCAGTCTCTCTCGCACTTATTGAAACTGGTTCCGGTGTTTGATGAGAGTGGTGTAACAGAATTTTTCACACGCTTTGAGAAGAAGTGCCAGGAACACCAGTGGCCAGAGAATAAATGGGCAGCACTTGTATCCTCTAGATTAATAGGCAAGGGTCTTAAAGCCTACGATGCGTTACCTTTGGAGTTATGTATTGTGTACGAGGATCTCAAGGAGGCTGTCCTGAGGGCTTACGAACTGCAACCAGAAACGTACCGTTTGAAGTTCCGGGGTGTAACTAAGGGAAGAGATAGCACCTTTTTGGAACACGCCCGGGACTTGTCCGATGCTATGGGGAACTGGCTCCGATCTGAGAAGGTAACAACGTTTGATGGAGTTAAGCAGTTAATGATGTTGGAGCAGTTCTTTAAGAGCACGGGCGGTGATCTAACTTTGAACTTGAAGGAGAAAAACCCAAGAACTCTAGTCGAAGCAGCAGAAATGGCTGATCGACGGCTGTCGTTGATTCGGGGTTGCGGGTCCTCACAGAAGTACGATGTAAGTGCTAAGGACCGTTATCCTCCCCCTCCCCGGAACAATGACATTTAAACAGAAGAGCCATGAAACTAAAACTGAATCCAAACCTTACACCACACCGTATGTGAAAAGTCAGGGGCCTTTTACATCACAGTATAAGCCGAAACCGAAATTTATGTGTTTTAGTTGCCACCAGGAGGGTCATAAGGCAAATGAGTGCCCTAGTCGACCTCCTCCGGCAGCCGTGTCTTTTGCTCACGGCATTGGAGTGTTCAAGAGGACATCGGAGTTTGTTAGAGGCATTTCTTCCGAGGTAAATACACTGCCAGTGCAGAAGGATCCGGAAGGCTTATTCCCTGTCCGTGATGCCTTTAGTGACCACAGGGGACTCGGTTGTGTGGAGTGGGGGGGTAGAAGACATGAGGTGAGAATTTTGCGTGACACTGGGGCATCGCAAACACTGTTGAGGAATTTCACTGGTAAACCTGTCAATACGGCGCGGGTGGTTGTGGTTCAGGGAGTTAATGCGACAAGGTCATACCCGCTTGTAAGAATGAAGGTGGAAGTTGATGGTGTGACTCGGGACCTGGATGTAGGAATTGTGGAGAAGTTACCTGTTGGGGGCGTCGACCTCCTTCTCGGCAACGACTTTGCGGGACCTACTTCTGAGGCTCCACCCTTGGTCGTTGCCGAGAAGCCGGCCGACGTGAGTAGGGAGGAGCAGGAGTGGGTTGAGAAGTGTCCGGTGCAGCCTATGGCGTGTGTTGTCACTGGAGATTCTGCATCCAGGGAGTCACATTCTGGTCAACAATCTTTAGATCAGCGGAGGAAGGGTACCGAGAAGGGGTTGGAAGTTGATGCGGTTGAGAGTTTAGTATCAACGGACCTTCTCGGGGACTCAGTATTAGGACCAAATATCGAGTCTGAAGAAGACCCAGTAACTGTTGTGGAAAAGGCAGAGGATGGGCTTAAAAAGACGAAAGAGTTGAAGGAGGACAGTGATGCACAGTCGGGAGATGTAGCAACAAGGTACCCTGACGCGTACCCTATGAGAAATGGGTCGGCGAACACGGTGGTCCGAAGCTTGCTAGTGTATTTTTCCCGGTATGGTTGCCCACAGGGGATTCAGTCAGTCCAGGGACCCAACTTCGCTTCTAGCCTCTTTGTTCAAGCAATGCCGCAGCATGGGATTGTTGGGGTTGTGTCATCTGCGTATCATCCGGAGAGCCAGGGTGTGTTAGAGCGATGGCACTCAGCCTTGAAATCTGTGCTTCGTTGTTGTTGCTTTGAGAGTGGGAAGGATTGGGATCTTGGCCTGCCATGTGTTTTGTTTGCTGTACGGGAGGTATCTGGGGAGAGTTTGGGATTCAGCCCTAATGAGCTCGTCTTTGGACACCGTGTCAGAGGGCCTCTCCATATGGTTGAAGAAGTATGGGAGGGCGCAGAAAAACCTTGTTCTATGCTCAAGTGTGTCCTCAACAGTCGAGAACGGATGTTGCGCAGTCTGGAGTTGGCTGGCCGTAATTTGACTAGCTCTCAGGCCCTCAGGAAGGACAGGTACGACCTCAAGGTTGAACTCAGGGAGTTTCACGTGGGTCAGGAGGTGTTGATTCTACTGCCCCTTGTAGGTCACCCCTTATCCGCGAAGTACGCTGGTCCTTATAGGGTGGTGGAGGAGCTATCGGACCTGGTTTACTTGGTAGCCACTCCAGACAGACGGAAGCGCAATCAGTTATGTCATGATAATCCCGTGAAGGAGTATGGGAGGCACCCCCCTGAGCCTCTCACTGTGCCTGTGATGACGTTTAGCAGTCAAGGTGGAGAAGGAGAACGGGACAGTCAAGCTCAGGTGGAGGATAACTGGAAGGATAAGAAGTTCAAATGGGTGCCTGAGTGTGAGAAGGTGTTTAGGGAAGTAAAACACCTGTTGTGCACTCACCCGATCCTCAGGGCCCCTGACTTTAGCCTACCTTTCCAACTAGCAACGGAGGCTAGTGGTGTGGGGGCTGGTGCCATCCTTGTGGAAAAGGATGATGATGGGCTGGAGCATCCTGTTAGTTTCTGCTCGGAGAAGTACAATTCGGCCCAGGGGAGCTGCTCTGTTGTCGAGGAGGAGCTGCTGGCGGTTGTGCTTGCGCTGTGGCATTTCGAGGTCTATGTTCCAGCCTATGGTCCGGTCGTTGTAGTTTACCCAGATCATCACCCTCTCAAGTTCTTGGACCAGTTTCACAATCGGAATATGAGGCTGACCAGGTGGTCACTAAGGTTATTGGTATATAACCTGGACATACGCCATATTGCCGGTTGTGACAACGTGGTTGCAGATGGTCGTTCAAGGGTATATGATCCTGGGTAGATTGACACACGGGTAGCCTCCTGCTTTAGTTTGAATAGTATTTTGCGCTTGGTGCTTGTTGGCTCGCGGTTGTAGCCCAGCGTATTGGGTCGTAAAGCAGGAGTTGAGCGTTTGGTATAGAAGAAAAAACTAGGCTTGCCCCTATAGTGCAGCCGAAATAAACAAATTATAAACATAAAAATCAAATAAAAACTTTCTTTGATAGTTGAATTTGTTAGTATGTTATAGCAGTACTTCTGAGTTGCACTCCTCTCAGAATGCTGGGCTAGAGAAGCTCGCTCTTGAGGAGCATAACTACATATAATTTAACCTATGGTGATGGGGAGGGTTATAATTTTGAAAAATGTTTTGTTGAAGAACTGTGCCAGATATTTTACTGCCGCTGGGTGATGGGAAGTGGAGATATAGCATGGGTTCTAACCATCAGATTTTTGTGAGCCTTGGGGCCTCTGAGAAAAATCTTGGGGGGGGTGTGACGTTAACCACTCCGTTAGAACCGCATGGCTTGTCCTACAGTGACTCGCTAGGATCGCCAGGGCAGTGGATGGGGCTACAGTTTGTGTATTAGAGTGTGCTTTATTTCATATGAAAGCTTGTGTCATGGGCAGTCCAGAAAGGCTCTTTGTTTTCACCCATGTCAAGGCTTTATATATTTAATTGTAAAGTATATGTTTTATCATTAACTAGTAATGATGGGATCTGGGAGAGAGAGAGAGAGAGTAGAACAGAGTGAGAGGGAGCGCGCAGTGTTTTTGTCCCGCTCGATGACGTCATGGCTGGCTGCCTCGTGGGGGTTGGTTGAGAGAGGTCCTTCCCATGCTGTTAGCTCCCTTGCTAGTGGCTAGAGGACTTGTAACCGCTTTTTTCCCACGCGGCTCGAGCTGGTGCGAGTATATATACAGTTCCTCGCCACTCTCTCCCTCAGATCTGGTTTCTAGAATGCACCCATCTTTTTCCCTTGCTACCTGTCCCCTGCACTGCACCTGAGAATCTTTTCTTCTGCCTATCTCTCTCATTTTCCATATCTTTCACCACCTTTTATTAATATTATACCCCCTCTGGTTAACTCTGCAAAATCAGCTTCATGCTGGCCAGTTGTATTGTGCGTTAAGGTCTGATATAACCCATGTATGTTAGTTGTTAAGATAAGTGGATCACGAAGCATTGGTTGGCTTTCATATTGCCGCTTCCTTTAATTAGTGTTCTGCTGGATTAGATAATGCTAGACTAGGAGTCTGATATTATAAGGTATTGTTTCCTATGAGTGCTGGCTTTAGTTAAAAGCGGCACGACATACCTGAGAACTGGAGTTGATTGAGTAAATTCTAGTCTGTGTGCCATTGAGAGTAGAGCATGCACGAATGAGGGCTTTTTGCCTATACTATTCTGCACTGTTCTAGTCTCGATTGTTTGTCTTTGAGGTACGCCAGGAGGTACGCCGTATCTTTTCAACGTCTACATGGATGATCTTAGTCTGGAGCTGAACAAGACTCGCACTGGGTGCTGTATTGGCAGCACCATTGTAAATCATCTCATGTATGCTGATGACCTAGCCTTAATCGCGCCCTCTGGAGCAGGACTGGATAAATTATTAAGAGTATGTGAAAAATTTGGAATCGAACATTCAGTCAAATTTAATCCTATAAAGAGCAATATCATAATATTTAAATCTAACCTTCTATTGAAATCAAAGCTACCTAAATTCCATTTGTATGAAGAAATTATAGAAGAAGTAAGTAAAGTAAAGTATCTAGGACACTATATTTCATGTGATCGCTCAGATGATGAGGATATGGGTCGTCAGCGAAGGCAACTTTACATGCAGGGAAATTCAATATTAAGAAAATTTCATATGTGCACATGGGATACAAAAATAACATTGTTCAACTCCTACTGCTCACCAATGTATACAGCACAACTATGGTGGAACTATAAGAAAATTACAGTGAATAGACTAAGTATCTCATATCACAATATCATGAAAATGTTTCTGGGGCTCTCAAAATATGAGAGTACAAGTACGCTATGTGCCTATATGAACTTACACTGTTACAAATCACTCATTAGAAAGCTAACATATAAATTCATTCAGCGCCTTAACACTTCTGAGAACAGGATCATTAAAATGCTACAAACTCCAAGCATAGTGTACACCTCCAGGATCCAGGCACACTGGAGGAAGTTGCTCTATATTTAACCTTAAGTAATGATTTCAGGTCTGCTACTCTACAGAATTAGCATACCGGTACTGATCCTCATAGTGCAGTACAGTACCGATATTCCTATACTGTACTGTAGCAACATACTGTACCGGAAGCTAAATGATGTGAGGCATGGTACTGTACACAATTAGGACAGTGGTTTTGGTAACACAGTAGTTTGATGACCACTGTTTTTGGTTGAGGCAGTGCTGTGAACTACATGATAGCAAGCTGGGTATTATTTAATTTCTTTTTATTTTATGTAGCCTATGTACAGTAGCTTATATATTTATATATATTATGTTACTGTAAGGTATATATGGACCCCAGTATGGTCCCCTCTGTACTGTGTGAGTCTGAAATAAAGTATTATTATTATTATTATTATAACGCTTAATACTTCGGTATTAAGGTTTCTCAAGAGAGCTACCCTTCCCTATAACGTAATATTTGACGCACAGACTTGAGATTTGCACTAGGCTATGCGGCATGCCATGCGCACCAGTATCTCGTATCATTGACTCTAGCTAGACTTTATCAATCATAGTAGACATTAAGTATATTAACCTAATTACTCTTTTTATGCATACCCATTTATTATTACACAAGCATTTCGCAGCCTAGTTTGATGTATTGAGACACAAACGACTTAGGCTCTTTTTGTTGATAGGAATGCTGCATTGTCGTGGCGATTATTATTATTGTTGTAGTGTTTAGGATATTCTTGGCTCCGTCGGCATTATATATTCTGCCGTTTTGTGTGCATAGCCTGCACGAGCATTGTTCCGCTGCCTGCCTTTTTGGGTTCCATTTCCGATACGAGCATCTTTATAGCATCTAACATTTAAAGAAGATTCCTTGTTAGTGTTGAAGGACTTTAGTGCACTTTCTTTCATGCAGGAGTGCCTGACATTTATTGATTAAAGTAACGTAAGCTGTAACTTCTCTTACCACCTTACTTTGCATACCATAACCAAGCACCTTCGGTTATAGGTAGTAATAGGCTGTTTTCACATAACATTAAGCCTAGAGTAGACGCACATTTATTGAGTTTGATAGCCTATTATTGCATATAGAACTCTAGAGTATTTGTGTTCTTTGTTCACTGGGAATATACATCAGAGGTTGGAGCTAGCGCTTTCCGTTGTAACATTTATGCCATTACTAGTCCAATGAATAAGAGCCCTGATATATTTAAACCCCAGTCGTAACAAGTGTCATCCCCCTGGAACTTATTGTGGATCCTCGATCGTGCTAGGAAATTGTGTATATACTTATCCATGTCTGAATGTAACTCTGTATAAACATTATAGTTACGTTGAATAAGATAGTCTATGTTTGTACTCTGTATTATATTTATCTTCTATTACCTTTGTGCATGTGTTCATGTGGTTTCAACTTCTCCAGTCGAGTAAGAACCTACCTAAATAGTCCAGTTTACCCCAGAAAAAACCTGGCATAACAACCAGGATGACATTAAAAAAAAAAAAAATTCTATCTTATTGTATTATTTATTTACATTTATAAGACGAGTTAATTGTACCAAGATGATATATATATTCTGAAGGCTAAAATTACTTTATTTTCTCGTACACAATAGCTCTCTCATAATGCTAAGCTGGCATCACGGGAACATTTATACCCTCAGCATTTATCCTCAACACTGGTCTGGCAGCTTGTTAAGTCAAATTTGTCTATCTAAAAATGTACACATTTATCTTAAAGGGGTCTTGGGATTTTATTTTAAAGCTTGATGTAGATATAGTGAGGACAAAAAAATAGGAAGAAGATAAATAAATAGGCAAATGAATAGGTAAATAAATACGTCCATCCCCCTTTAAAAGTTTCAAAAACCCTTGAGTGAAATGGGTATCACACGAGGCCTTTAGCGGCAATATTCGAGGGTCACCTATTTTCCGGGCCAACATTTCTAGGGTCTTTTGCACTGGTATCGGAAACTAGGCTGAATTATATAGACGGAAGTATTCAAGGGGAAAATGGTTTGATTATATTTCCCTATAAATTATTATATATGTTAATTAATTAAAATATTTATGTATTTATATGTATATTTAAATATTTTGTCTTTTCTCCCTACCTCCATCAAGCTTTAAAAATATTCCCAAGAGCCCCCCCCCCCCCCCCCCCCTTGAGACCAATATGAACATCTTTCGGTATTGAGATAAAAGTTGAGGGCTCACCCATTACGGACCAAACCAATGGCACGCCCATTGCAGTTACTCTCCCACCTTCTGGCATGCCCATTGCTGCCATCATACAACCCTACGTTAAGAAATCGAAGGAGGAGAAGAAGAAGAAGAAGAAGAAGAAAAGAAGAACAAGAGAAAAGAAATAGAAGAAAAAGAAGGAAAAATAAAAATAAAAAGAAGAAGAAGAACAAGGAGAAGGCGTCCCCAAGTGTGACGCCTCCCGGCGTTAGCAGAATGGTTGCGTGGGGCATTGCAGCTCGCTAGTGCTCGCCAGGATGGGGGGATGGGCTACAGTTGTCCTAGAATGATCTGCTTTATTTAATTAGTGTCGTGTTGCCACAGACAGTCTAGAAATGGTCTTTGTTTTGGTCTGTGACCGCGCCTTGTATTTTATATTCGCTATAATATAAATGTTGCTTGTGTGGGAGGCGAGCGAGAGAGGGTGAGGGAGTACACCTGGCAGCGCGGTGAGCTATGACGCGGCTCGCTTGGGCGCTGACGGCGTTGGCGGCCGGGTGGTCAACTAGTCCCTTCCCATTGCGGCCTCGTGTTCTTTACCAGCTCAGAGATTGCCTGACACGCGTATCGCCTACATCCTTTGCAATTCTGTCCCCCATACTCGCCACTTTGCATACTATTTCTCTCTCGACTTCTCCTTTCTCATTCTCTAATCTTTATTAAACTCAACATCCCTTCTGGTTTCAGCATAGACGTTCACCGTCGACCAGTCGTATTGTACGCGAAGCTCTCAGATATTTCCATGTATTAGGTTAAGGAGGTATTATGCTTTATTGAGGTTAGAGAGACGGACTTTTCCGTATGTGTCCTCTCTCGGGAAGGTTGTAGACCGGTATATGTCGTCCTGGCAAGGTGTTGAGTGATTCTGCTTGGTTATCTAAAGCTAGACTAGGGGTAAGGTTACTGTGTCGTTGTCTCCGATGTGTGCAGTGTTAGCTAAGCCCTGCACGACATCGACAGGTACTGTGGGAGCCTAAGTTGTCTTCGGGTGGGTTTACTTTGCGAGCACAGCGTTGTGGTGTGAGAGGGCCATAGCCTATCCCTCACAACATAGTGCTGCCTCTTTGTGTTGACTTCTGAGGATCGCCAGGATAGAACTAGGTACTAGAGACCTAGATTTATCAAGAGAGCATCCCCGTCATATAACGTAATCTTCATTATACCACCTTCGGACAACGTTAGGCTACGAGCCGCATGCTCACCCATTGTTGCCCTGCCTTGATACCCCAGCTAGACTTTATTAACTGAGCAGACACTGATTAGAGATAAGCCCCATTATTATATGTATGCAACATTATTATTCACTGCACTTTTGAGCCGAGGTTGTTGTTGAGTTGCACAACCCTAGTAGGCTGTTGCATTGTGTCACGAAGCATTTCTTTAGTTGTCGAGCATTACTACCTTTGCGCAGTCATTTATTGTGACCCGTATTCTGCATTATAATTGTTCAAGATTCTTTACGAACATCTTCCCAGCATCAGACTTATTTCAGAAGTTTCCAGTTGATGTTGCAGGACTAGCATTGCACTTTCTTTAATACAGGAGTGCCAGTTATTTGAGTATCTACCGTAACGTTAATTAATCACGTTAACTATCTTTTCTTTGTGTAACCTAATCAAGTAATCTTTTACTGTTTGAGAATAGGCTGTTTCATCGAGCGTCAGCCTAGTGTGTGTGCAGCAGTTTCCGAGTCATAGGATACCTCGTTGTCCAGGCACGACTCAGGGCGGTAATGGTGTTTTGTTTTCCAGTGTTTAAGCAGGGGTTGGATCTAGTGTTACCGTTGTTGCATTTTGCCATTATCTAGTCCAATGTTGAAGAGCCCTGTGTCTTTGAGAACCTGGATCGTAACACAAGGAAGATATAAAAAACAAAGACAAGGCCCTTCCTACCACGCCCAAGAAATAGGACAAAAATAGCCTTTATCCTGCGATTGCTGGGAAACACATTCCCCTCCTTCTTGGATTTCAAGAGAATAAATAAGTCTTGGCTTTCGAGACCCTTCTAAAATCACCAAAGACGACTAACTACAATACAGAAACTAACATGAATGTAACTTGAACTTACTACCAGGATCTTACGATATTCTAACGGCTCCGATATTGTATTGGATTCAGGATATTATTTGTCTTGCTTTGCAAGTTACAACGCAGCACTACAGGTATCTTAACCCGGGAGCTGCGGGGAGACTCTTAAGAGTTCCCCCGGCGCACTGCGGGGAGACTCTTAAGAGTCAGAGAAAACAAAAATCAACTTTTGACATCGAAAAAAAAAAAAAAATTTATATATTTTTTTTTTTATTTTTTGGCCCCTGGGCCATGCAAAATCTCAGTCCTCTACCTCCCCTCCTTCCCCACTTTCCTCCTCTCCTTCAGTTATCACCTATTTTCCCTGTTATTCCCTTATTCTGAGGTATATTTTCGTGCTAACATTAGAAATCCGATTGGAGGGTGTGGTCATCACTGATAGCAAGCGAGTGCAAGAGAGAGAGAGAGAGTATCGATCGACTGTGTCTCAGTGGCCTTGGGGGAAATTGGCGGGAAGCAGATGCCTCACCCATACATTATACAACTCGCGGGCTATATCTCCGATTTTGACCATCCAAACGCTGTTTTCACTCGTTTTATTGTTGTTTCAGGTTAATACCTTTATAATCAACCCATAATAGGCGCATATGGATAAGTATTAATGCTATTAATGGCACAATGAATATTTTAGTGACGGAAACACCTCAAATACGTCAGCACAGGGGGACGTTTCCAATTACCCCCATGCGCACTTCAGAGGTTAAGAGATAAGCTTAGCTAGCTATACACTTGCTTATTATATGTATATTTTTATTTAGGATTTATACGGATTAGGATTCTACGATTTTTATCGAGCTTACAATTTAGGAGAAGCCGGCCTTTGCCCGGGACATTATTCTACCGATAAATGTACTTATTTAGCTTCAAGGGGGTCTGGGTGGCGTTTTATTTTTAGTTTGAAGGAAGTCTGGGAAGGCGTTATTGTTAGCCTAGGGGACAAACTAAAATACATTGATGGAAAATGACACAAACAATAAAAACTCTCAATAATAATATAACCAAATATCCTAATAACCACCATGACGTCGAACCAGATAGTGTTATTTAACCCTGAGATCCCCCCCCCCCCCTCCATACCTCGCAGAAACCCACTACAATTCGTGTATTCATGGACCACTCCTGTATTATAGGCACGAATGTCTTCCTTATATTATGGCTAGCAGTGGTTGGTGCGAGAGGGGATCTGAAGGAGGGATTGGATTCTCCTTGAGGTGATAACAAATGGATTATATTACTTGGTTATTCGTTGACTTAACCCCTTCACCCCCCCCCCCCCCCCTGACGTAATGTTCATCTTATTCTGATTACCATTAGACAGTTTTCTTTCGCTTATAATCTACCTCAAAGACTCACAAGGGTAAAGACGATCGCAATAAATGCTCTGAATAACGTAGGCCCTTCTTAAACTGCAAACAATCGTCTAACTTTAGCCAGAATATAAGGTAAACAGTCGTCATGGTGTTGATGGGGTTAAGGGGAGGTTTGTATTTATTCGTTCATTTCTTTCTGTATTTATTTATTATTTCTAGTTTCCTACCAAGGCCTCCATCAAGGTTTGAACCCCCCCCAAGATCCCCCTTCGAGATAAATTTGTATTTTTGTTTTTTCGGTAGAAAAATGTACCGGCCGAATGCCGGTTCCTCCTAAATTACAGGCTCGCTGTCGCTCGACAGGTACAAAATCGACACCTAAAAGTAAAACATGTCTTAGAATCGCCAAACTAATGGGGCTAATCATGAGAGAGAAGGATAAGATACAACTAATATCCACCCGCCTTTGTACTAACTATGATGTGTTGACGTAACTACCCTTAACCCGGGAGCTGCGGGGAGACTCTTAAGAGTTCCCCCGGCGGACTGCGGGGAGACTCTTAAGAGCAGAGCTTTTGAACGCGTACCAAAACTGCGCGTTTATAGCCAGGCGGCTGAAATTGGTGTGGGTATAGTACTACATGTCAACTCTCGACACCACCCCGCCAAACGCTCGCCCCGCACTCGTGCAAGCACCACCGCGCCAGTAACCACGCACTAGTCATGGAGCCCACACGTCCCTCACGCTCGCTCCCTGATGACACAACCAGCCCTCCTTCTGGTGGTGTTAGCCACCGTGGAAGGCAGAGGGTGGCTGCTAAAGACCCTACCTACCAGTACGACACGCCCTACAGCTCGGAGGACGAAACACCTGCACCCAAAGCACGAAAAACACGTGCAAGCACGAGAAAGGTACAGAGGTCATTGGTGTTTCGGGACACTGCCACCACGACCCAGGCCACTGCAACAACCACTACCACCACCACTGCCACCCCTGCCACCGGTACCAGCGATGCAGGAGGCCGCCCTAGGGATGCAGAACCTGCGGGGGCAGGACAAATTAAAGGCACGGGCGTAGGGAAGAGAACCCGTACGCCAGCCACAGTGCCCCTACCACCACCACCACCACCAGCCGCCCCTGGCCCGGCTGCCCCTGCCGCCCCTGCCACCCCTGCCACCCCTGCCACCGGTACCAGCGACGCAGGAGGCCGCCCTAGGGCTGCAGAACCTGCGGGGGCAGGAAAAATTAAAGACACGGGCGTAGGGAAGAGAACCCGTATGCCAGCCACAGTGCCCCTACCACCACCACCACCACCACCAGCCGCCCCTGGCCCGGCTGCCCCTGCCGCCCCCTGCCGCCCCTGCTGCCCCTGCCACCCCTGCCCAAGGAACAGGGAAGGGGAAGGGGAAGGGGAAAGGGAGAGGGAAAGCGACTGCTGGCCCTGCTGGCCCTGGTGTCCCTGCCGGCCCTGCTGCCCCTGTTGCCCCAGCTGCCCTTGCCGCCCATGCCGCCCCTGCCCAAGGAACAGAGAGAAGGGCGACAGGCACCACCATCATCTTGCCATCAAGGCCACGCACCACTGCTGCCCATGCCGCCGCCCCTGCCGCCGCCCCTGCCACCGCCTCTGCTGTCCCTGTCCATAAGACTCCCGCACGTGCAAAAGTGACCCGGAAAACTCTGACACCATCAAAGTATGCCGCCCTGCTGTTTGATGGTGATTCGCAGGACATTGGCAGCCCAGGTTTCGACGACGAAACCCTAGCACGGGACCAAGGGTGGGGGGATTTGGGAGTGGACAGTGGGAGTGAGTCCGACGTCGGTGACGAGAATGAGGAAGGGCATCGTCTGTCAAGTGAAGAGGAGGGTGATGATGATGATGCAGTGCTGTATCGCGACCATGGAAGCGATATTTCAGACGATGAAGCAGACGCAGACGACATTCCGATCCCTGAGCTGCCTTCGTTTGATTGGTCTGATGGGGTCAATTTTGTACCTGACGTGCCCCAGTTCAATCCTGGAACGTCAGGAACAACTGACGACTGGCCCTGTGACGATCAAGCGAACGAAAGCGACTTCTTCCTCGCTTTTTTCGATATGGAGGTAATGACGTACATCGTTGCCCAAACAAACGCCTACTACAGGTGGGTGTTTGGCAGATTGGACGTCCTTTCTCCAAAAGCGAGAATACGAGGCTGGGTGGATACGACTGTGGAAGAATTTATGACGTTCTTTGCCTTGTTGTTCCTCATGCCTCTGATCAAGAAGCATGTGTTGCAACACTATTGGAAGCACGACCCTCTCATCGCCACCCCAACTTTCAATAAGTTCATGACTCGTGACAGATTTTTGTTGCTGCTAAGATTTATGCACTTTGCAGACAACGAAAATCCTAACAGGATTGACAGGATATGGAAAGTTCGGGATGTGTTCACCATGTTGTTGGAGAGGTATAGGAAATACTTTTACCCCTTCCTCAATTTGGTGATTGATGAGTCGCTCGTGCTCTTCAAAGGACGTCTTGTTTTCAAGCAGTATATCCCCTTGAAAAGGCATAGGTTCGGAATCAAGCTCTTCGTTTTGTGTGACTGCGAAACTGGAATAGTGCTTGACATGATCGTGTACACAGGCACTGACATTGACATACCGAAAGCCGCTGCCAATGACCCCATGGGCATGTCAGGTGCCATCGTCAGCAAAATGTTGGCACCTTACCTGGGCAAAGGCCACATCATCTACACTGACAACTGGTATACTTCTCCTGCTCTCTGCCAGTTTCTTCATGACAACCAAACGGGGTCATGTGGGACTGTCAGAAAGACAAGAAAGTTTATGCCAAAGTTCACAGGTAATGTCATTCCTCTCACAGATGCCTCCTCCAGTGACACACCTTCAGAAGACGACCTGGCCCAGGAACACCGCGAGAGGCATGTGCGAAGAAGGCGACGAAAGGGGCAGAAATACAAGCAGCTCGAGAATTGTGGGAAACTGATAGCCCTGAAGTGGAAGGATAAGCGAGACGTCCACCTGCTTTCCACCGTCCACACAGGTGCCCAGATGGATTCTGGCAAAATCCACTACCGAACCAGGGAGACAATCTACAAGCCGATATCGGCGACCCAAGTAGCACAACATGCAACAAGAACAACAATAAAAACAGGTAGCACTCGCAAATACATCTACAGGGAAGCAGCATCAACGGATAATGAAAACAACAACAACAACAACAGCAAACAACCACAGCCCGACCGCGAGTATCCCCTACTCTCTCCCGCACAAACAGCTGATCGACGCGGACCAAACCACACCTCCAGTCGTATGATAAACAGTAAGAAAAAACTATGTATAGTCTGTAATATTGGTTTCAACAATAGGAGTTCACTTTTACAATGCAACAGTTGTAATGAAATTGTTCATAACCGATGTACTTACGTTAACAGTAGAAACAAAGTTGAATGTGTTAAATGTAGGAACTCAGCTGTACAACATCGCGAATCTATTTGTTTTATTTGTGAATCACTCATAACACGACGTCAGAAGATCCAAAACTGTGTAAAGTGTAAACAGGTAGCTCACATGAAGTGCATCTCTAAGAAGACCAAACAGTGAAGAACGGGAATTCCTTTGCAATAAGTGTGCCTTGCATTCATTACCGAATATTAATGTAAATGATCCAAGTATTAACAACTCAGAATCCAGCCAGGACACATTCAAAATCAAAGATGAATACAGAGTGTTCACCAACAAAGGGCTCCATCTTATCCACATTAACGCCAGATCAATGTACCATAAATTGTCAGAAATAAACTTGTTAGCTAATAAGGCCAAAGCTTCAATAATTGCAATCACAGAAACCTGGCTGGATTCAAGTATAAACGATGGTGAAATAAACATTCAAGGTTTCAACATGGTTAGGAATGATCGCAATAGGCATGGGGGAGGAATATGTCTGTATGTAAAAAACAACCTCACACACACAACTAGGACCGACCTCCATGCAGAAAATCACGAAGCTCTGTGGATCGACCTACACCTGCCGAGGACAAGACCCATCACAATTGGGGTATGCTATAGGCCACCAGCCGACACACAATTCTTGACCAAATTTGAACGAACTTTGTCATCGCTAGACCCTCGGAATGAATCCATCATACTAGGGGATTTTAACCTGTGTTACAAACAACGAAATGATAGGCTTGTACGAGAATATAGGCATATACTGACAATGCACAATCACAAACAACTCATCACAACCCCCACACGTATCTCTGAGAACACTGCCACAATATTAGACCACATAAACTGTAACAGAGAGGACAAAATATCCCAATCAGGGGTTATACAGACTGGGATAAGTGATCACTTCGTCACATATTGCACACGGAAAACCACAAAAATTACCCTAGAGAATCACAAGATTATCAAAACAAGGTCACTCAGAAACTACAATAAGGAAACATTTCTGGACATTTTATGGAATACAGACTGGTCTCCAGTGTTTGGAAGTACAAACGTTAATGATGCATGGGTTGGCTTCAGAACCATCATCACAAACATCCTAGACGAAATAGCTCCTCTGAAAGACATACGAATTAAAGCAAGGTCAGACCCATGGATCAACAATGACATACTACACCATCTGGAACACAGAGACAATCTGTTAAAAAGGCTAGCGAAACATAGACAGGATCAAGGTCTGAAACATGAGTTCAACAGGGCCAGGAATAAACTAAGTAGGAAAATGAAATCAGCGAAAAATAATTATTTTCACAATAAGGCAGAGGAATATCAGAATAACCCAAAGAAACTATGGAGGCACCTAAAAACAACAGGCTACAACAACAAGACAAGGGATTCGTCTAACACTAATATTGCTCTCACCATTAATGATCAGGTTTGCCACGATAAACGACAAATTTCTACCTACTTCAACTCCTTCTTCACTTCCATAGCAAACACACTTGCACAGAACCTACCTCAACCTCTCAATAAATACACGACAACAACGGCCACCTTTCGTAATTTCTACAGAGATAAAGACATACACCCGAACACATTTAGATTGCAAAATGTTACACCAAAATACACTTTTGACGAGCTGTCTAACCTAAATGTACATAAGAGCACAGGACCAGACAAAATTCCTGCCAAATTTCTACGAGATGGAGCCATTGGTATAGCAGGCACATCATCAACTTGTCAATTAACACCAACACAGTACCTGCTGAACTGAAGGAAGCTATTGTAACCCCTCTATTCAAGAAAGGAAATAAACTAGAAGTTGGCAACTACAGACCAGTTAGCATATTATGTATTGTATCTAAAATCTTTGAAAGAGCGGTATACACCCAAATTGAACACTACCTCAAACAAAATTATCTATTCTATAAGTTTCAATCAGGTTTCAGATGCATGTACTCGACAGACTCCTGTCTCATCCACTTAACGGATCACATTCGTAAAGAAATGTCTAAAGGTAACTACACCGGTATGGTTCTTCTTGATCTACAAAAAGCGTTTGACACAGTAGACCATGATATCCTATGTAATAAACTACAAGCTATGGGCATAGGGTCTGTGAACTGGTTTAAATCTTATCTTAGTGGTAGAACCCAAAGAGTCAAAATTGATGATAATATATCTGATCCTATGCCAATTAACTGTGGGGTCCCGCAGGGAAGCATCTTTGGTCCCTTACTCTTTCTCTGCTATGTGAACGACATGGAACTGAGCGTCTCATGTAAATTATTACTGTATGCAGACGACAGCGTGCTTCTGGTTTCAGGAAAAGACCCAATAAGTATTGCCGCTTCACTTTCCAAAGAACTAGCATCATGTAGTGAATGGCTAGTGGACAATAGACTATCTCTTCACCTGGGCAAGACGGAAGCCATCTTATGTGGAACAAAACGCAAACTGAAAGACATTGTGGGCTTCTCGGTCAACTGTAATGATATTCCTATAACAACAGTGTCACAAGTTAAATATCTCGGACTGAAACTGGACGCGAGTTTGTCAGGTGAAACAATTTTGGAATCTATCCTGAGTAAGTGTAGAGCACATATAAAATACCTGTATAGACAGGTGGGATGCTTGCCTGCGATGACCAAAAAGACCCTCTGCCAAGCGCTTGTTCAATGTCATTTTGACTATTCTGTGTCATCCTGGTACTCTGCATCATCTAAATCAGCACAGCACAAACTTCAGGTCACTCAAAATAAAATGGTTAGGTTCATGCTGAACCTAGGACCCAGATCACATGTTGGCCAGGAACAACTTCAGTCACTAGGTATGCTCAATGTTTCTGACAGGGCCAAACAAATCAGGATAACTAATGCCTTCAAAATTTTCTATGACAGAGCTCCAGAGTATCTAAAGAATTATTTTGTTAAAGCAAATGAGAGGAGTGGACATAATACAAGAAACATGATGTTTAATTTTAAGGTCCCGAGAATCCAAGGACAGGGTAAGCAAACATTCTTCTTCACTGCCATCAAAGACTGGAACGACCTACCCCAGTCAGTCCGTGAAAAGAGAACACTGTATTCCTTCAGACGTAGCCTGAAGGAACACCTGAACCGGACAGCTGCGAGAAGGGAGCACCAAGCTTATGTCTACTACTAAATACGACATAAGAGATAGACAAACCAAACTGAAATGATTACTGATTACGGATTACTGACATTTACTATAGGATGTAAGGTATCTTAAAATAACCCCCTAGAAATACTTTTTCTAAAGTATCTATTTCTTTATCCTCCCCTTTTCCCCAGCTAACCTAATCCCACAAGGACCCCAATGGAAATACGCCTAACGGCCTTATTGGGCTATCCTTAGTTGGAATTATGCAAGGCTGGTACATGTCATATTTGTAACAAACTATGTGGTACCAACTCTGTAAATTGCTGACTGAATAAATATTATTATTATTATTATTATTATTATTAAGCCCGACATGGTAGTGGACTACACTAAGAACATGCGCCTGGTGGACAAGTCTGACTGTCAGCTGTCAGGCGTTGAGTGTCTGAGGAAGACTGTGAAGTGGTATCACAAGCTCTTCCTCCACCTAGTTGATATCACGATGCTCAACGCCTACAACATGTGGTTGGTGAAAAAGGATATGGCCCCAAACCAGAAGCTGAAATTCCGGGAGTTCGTCTACAACGTCTCATACCAACTCCTGGAGAAGTATGGCACCACCACTCACAGACGTACGGCATGGCGTGGGGATCACGTTCCTGACCACATCCAACTGGGTGTCGAAAGACACTACCCCATCAACACTGAGATGCTTGGCACTCGTCGCAGGCAGGCGCAGTGCACCGTCTGCAGCACCAGTGTCAGGAAACCCCATGTCACCAAAAGAGTCACCTCAATGTGCGCCGAGTGCAAAGTTCCACTCTGCCTGGGTGACTGCTTCAGGGACTACCACACCTTCAGGAATTATTGAGTGTCGCCCTGCCCTGCCCTGCCCTGGACTCGCCCCCTGCCCCGCCCTGTCCTGGACTCGCGCCCTACCTTACCTGACCTGACCTAATTGATCACGCGACCTCATAATGTAACATATATATTATATAATGTATAAGTTCCAAAGATGTCCCTGTGATATAGCTTTTACATTATATAATTGTATGTTTCATTATTTAGTTTATAAGTTTCAAAGATTTACATGTAATATGCCTTATTTTTTTAGTATATCAATATATATGTTTGTTATTAGCCAAAGTAATGTGTATATAATTATTTTCTTACCTCAAATGAATTGTACAAAAATAAATATGTTTCAACAAATCCTGTCAAACCTACTAAGATAATAAAATAAAACAATAAAAAAAAACTAAAAAAACAAGGTCATGTCATTGTATTCTTACAATATGATATATTCTATGAATATTTCATATTGTTTGAATACAATGGCATGATCTTGTAAAAAACAAAATTTATCTAAAATGTTCTAGACAATATAAAACCTTCCCCATAACCCCCTCCTGGATTCGATCACACAACCCTACCACACTTTGAGTTTTCCAGTCCGCGACCTTACCAACCATGCCACAGGAGCTCATACCAAATATCACTCAAAACTTTGTGTCTACAATCGAAATGACAATATACAAAAACAAATGAATTATCCCACCAATTTACGTTTGTAAATTGATGGGATTATCAATTATATCATGCCAAGGTTTATAAAAGTTTGTCTCTGTCAAGAATTAGTAATTATATAACTTTATTCTGTCAAAAATTGCCCAAACACTCAGCAAAATTGCCCCTCTCAGTGCGACTCCACTCATTTTCACACGGTCAAGCGGTGACCCTTGCCGCTCCTTTATGCCCCAGCTACACCAGCAACAGCAGCTCTGTCTGGGAACAAAATTTGTATAAATACAATAATGGATAAAATACTCTTCACAAATACATTTGTATTGTATAATATTGTAAATAAAAAAGAATAATAACTGTGTGGGTGTCGAAAATTGCTCAACCAGCTTTCTTATGTCTCGCCTACGCGCGTATATTGGATTATACATAGTCATGACTGTCATACAAATAATTGCAGTAGGTCTCGAATATACATTTAGATTGCATATTACTTGGAAATAAATAAGTATACGTTTCTCTGGTGGCAATCTACCCTTTCGCAAGTGTAAGGAGACACCATTCTATATTTAGCCCTTTATCACAAAAGGCAATCTGCCTGTGTTTACTGACCACCGTCGCTGGTGGTCTATAATATAGTACTTTATTTACAGTCAATGGCCTACATGTTTCTGTGGTACTTCACATGTGTCTAAAATGCAATGTCTGCTTGCATAAAAATGCAATTCTGAAGTCCATTTATACGTACGACATAAGCATATTTATTAGTGGCCCCTCCATCATTGACGAACATGCCTATTACATAAGGCATCCTCTTCAAACACTAATCCGCCGTAGTTTGAATCTACCGCGCAGAGCATTTAAAAACTGAGGAGCCTTCATCATGACCGCACGCGACCTCACTCATGGCTTCAGTCATTATGAATTGGGTTCTCACTACGAAAAAACTTCGTAAAAAATAAAAACAAAAAGAAAATAAGAATAACTATCTAATAAGCTTTCCATCATATCGTGGATGTACTTGTGTGTATCTTTGACCAGACGCTACTGCAGGCGTCATTCTTCCTTCTCTGCTCTGCGCTCAGCCTGCCCGGACCTGTCTCCCCACGCTCCGCGGGTTCCGCATTTGTTGCGTCCCTAGTGAGTTTTTTCTCATTGGTTTACTCCGGGATGTATCGAGTAAGGTTAGGATATGCGTAGCAGGAGTGTCCTGGGCTGGTTGCCCGCAGTGCAGTGTATTTTGGGTCGTATGTTTGGGGCATCTATTTCGGATGTACCCTCGTGGTCCTGTTGTGGACAGGTGAATTTTTTCACAGTTAAGCTAGCTTTGTGATGCAGGCGGCTTTCATTACGCGTTTTTGCTTCCTTTTATCTTTCTGATGAGGTAGCGTATTTTTGCTGTCGTTCCCAGCGTATTTTTCTTCACTTAGTGAAGTTTTTTCTGGGTCCCGAGTCAGTTCTTCCCTTTGCCGGAAGTGTTTGCTACAGTGGTGTGTTGGCGGTGGTTCCTGTTGTGATATAATTCAGTGCTTTTTGTTTATATTCCGACATGTTACTGTTATCCGTCTGCCTAGGCCTAGCCAGCCTCTCGTAGCTTTATCACATATACAAGTGTTATTGATTTATTTTCTAAATATGTACTACTGTGTCATGTGTATCCTGGTTTAGTTGTGTATTGGCTAATTCCACGGACTATTTATGTGTCCTGGGTTAGTTGTGTTTTGGCTAATTCCACGGACTATGTTGGGCCCGGCGTTAGTTGTGTTTTAGCTACGCCTCGGTCCGGTGTTGCGTTCAGATGGTATCTGGACGGGGTGGGTTTTTTCCGGCGGGTTTTTCTCGGTTTCACCTTGATAACCCCGGCTGGTTGCCAAGTTTTGGCCACGCGTGGTTTAAAACAGGCTTGTTTCCCCGGCGAGTGGGTGTCTGTGGCTCCCCAGGTCTGCGTCTCTGGGGTGCCTGTTTCATCCCGGCGGGTTGGCTGTACCCATCTAACAGTGTTCATACGGACACGTGTTGTTTGTAGTTTTTTCGGTTTTGCAAAGCCAATATAAAACTATGCTGTAGTTGTATTTCCTCCCCGGCGATCTGTTTCAAAGAAGTGGGGATAGGAACAATTGGGGTTAACTTTTAAACTTTAATTCACCCGGTGGGTGCAACCTGGAAGGGTGGGATGACCGAATTTGCAAAATTCAGTTTAGTTGACCAGTCAATTGAGGGATGCTTTGTGTATCGCCTCCTTCAACATACGGCGCTTTAGGGCACAATTGGGGTTAACGTTTTTTAAACTATTATTCACACCCGGCGGGTGTTTCTTGCACGGATGAGAATAACGAATTTACAATTCAGTTAGTTAACCAGACATTTGAGGGATACGTTTTGTATCGCCGCCTTCAACATACGGCGATCTAAAAAGATACTTCGGCAGAAGTTAGATCTCGTATATTTGTCAGGCTTCCCAGTTTTTTATCTACGAGATAATTCGGGGGCCGGCGTCTTTTTTAGGGGGTTTTTCCAATATTTAATATGGAAACAAACACCACCGGAAAGACTTAATCACTTATAAACGCCATGATGGTCTTTATATATTATGTCAGAGGGTATTCATAAATCTTTTGGACAAATTAAGATATTCTGAAATCTTTTACTTAGGAAACCCCACCGCGTAGCGAGCTGTGGTCGTTGAGTATTACGTCTCGTTACCCGGCGGGTTATTTAGGCTTCCTGTGTTATTCCCGGTGAGGGGGGCTCCACACAGTTATTTTGTTTGGTCTTTCCCTCCCGGTGACCTTTTTTACAAAGAGGTCTGGGGCAGGTATAAGTGGTTTGACATTGCATATAAAACCCGGCGGTTGTACCTTCGGGTGGTTATATTAACTAATTTGCGATTCGCGATAATTTGCCAAACAATTGATCGATACAATAGGGTATCACGGCCGTCAAGACGGCGATCTATGAGGGCTTCTGGCAGAAGCCGGATTAGAGATTAAGATAGGCTTAGACTTTTTATGGGATAAAAAGATGCCTGAATCTTACTAGTGTTTCAAGTGTAAAGGGATACTTGAAGGACTTCATCTTTAACCCGGGAGCTGCGGGGAGACTCTTAAGAGTTCCCCCGGCGCACTGCGGGGAGACTCTTAAGAGTCAGAGAAAACAAAAATCAACTTTTGACATCGAAAAAAAAAAAAAATTTATATTTTTTTTTTTTATTTTTTTTTTTTTTGTTGGCCCCTGGGCCATGCAAAATCTCAGTCCTCTACCTCCCCTCCTTCCCCACTTTCCTCCTCTCCTTCAGTTATCACCTATTTTTCCTGTTATTGCCTTATTCTGAGTTATTCGTGCTAACATAGAAATCGATTGGAGGGTGTGGTCATCACTGATAGCAAGCGAGCAAGAGAGAGAGAGTATCGACTGTGTTTTTCCGGGGGCAAATTTGGTCGGGTCAGATTGCCTCACCCATTTATACAACTCGCGGGCTATATCTCCGATTTGACCATCCAAAACGCTGTTTTCACTCGTTTATTAAATTGGGTTTCAGGTTAATACCTTTATAATACTACCATATAGGCGCATATGGATATTAATGCTATTAATGGCACAATGAATATTTTAGTGACGGAAACACCTCAAATACGTCAGCACAGGGGGACGTTTCCAATTACCCCCATGCGCACTTCAGAGGTTAATAAAGATATGTTTCATCTTTATGAGGATTCAGAAGTTATGCTTAATTCTTTCGAACAGGTAAAAGATATGCTGAAATCCTTAATAAACAATTGGAACAATGTTGTTTGTTTGTTTAGTCTTTCTCTCCCGGCGACCTTTTTACAAAAAAGGTCTGGGGCAGGTACAATTGATTTGACATTGCATATAAAACCCGGCGGTTATACCTTCGGGTGGTTATATTAACTGATTAGCAATTCGCGATCATTTGCCAAACAATTGATTGATACAATAGGGTATCACGGCCTTCAAGACGGCGATCTATGAGGGCTTCTGGGAGAAGCCGGATTAGAGATTAGGATAGGCTTAGACTTTTTATGGGATAAAAAGATGCCGGAATCTTACTAATGTTTCAAGTGTAAAGGATACTTGAAAGACTTCATCTTTAATAAAGATATACTTCATCTTTATGAGGATTCAAAAGATATGCTTAAAATCTTCTGGACAGGTAAATATATCCTGAAATCTTTAATATGAAACTAAAGGAAAACGAAAAGTAGTGGTGGAGTGCTACGGTTCGTTGACCGGCGGTCTTGTGACACATATTTTGTACCATTTTTTGGGTGTAACCCTATGAGCATTAATCCCCGGAAAATTCTCTTTCCAGGGCGGAGTACCGGTGTTGCACCAGGTGACCAGGTAGTTCCCGGGGGCAGGGTAGTTTTCCCCCAGTCTCTGCCATGTCGGCACTTGAACCTCTCATTGCTGTATGTTCAACGCCGTTAAGATCAGGTATCCCTATATATTATTTTCATTTGTTAATGAAATAATTTAATCACTGAATAATAATAACCATATCTATTTTCTATGATTATATTAGGATAATATTGTGTTTATTTATAGTAATTTATTTTAATACAATTAAATATAAATTAAATTAATTAGTATACTTTATGATTTTGCTCACCAGCTCTGCTTTCAATGTGTTAATGAGCTATGGGAGCTTTTAATTATCATAAACCTTTACAGGGCTCTCTTTTAGAGAGTATACCGAGCTCGCAAGCGAGGGACAGCCACAGCCAAGGTGTATGGCGATACTCACAGTCCTGGCAGGACAGAACACATCCCTTTGTGACTCAACTAGTGCTGACGTCCACCGGGATGCCGATGTACCATCTTCTATCCCAGTTTTAACATGGCAACATGTGGAGGTCCCGGCTTCGGCGGGATCTTCCCATGATAAGCCAGACTTAACGGATGAAGAACAACGATCTCTGGTCTCAGAGATGGAGGTTGAAGAGTCCAGTCACCTTCTAGGCGACTCTCAGGGTACTGTCGAATCTCCACGGAGTTCGTCATCGGCTAGGTATGTACCGGCGGAAGAGATTGATGGACTACTATTGAATGCACTTAATAGGTTCTTTGGCCCTACGCCGGAAACTCCTTTTGATACGGGAGATCCCGCGATGTCGACGAATGTGCGACCTCTCTGGCTACATCCTTTGCTTTAGCGAAAATACCTAGCCATCCGCTTGTGTCAGGCCCAATTTCCAATGTGCCAGGCACAACAGCTCTCACTACTTCCACTGTGCGAGTCATATCAGACATATCTCCCCCTCCTTTAGACAAGGCGCCAGTCAAAAAACAGGAGCTATGCCTCTTTTTACGGGCCTGATGAGTCAGGGGTAGCAATGTTACGGAAATGTTTTGGATGTTCATATTACGGACATTCCAAGTTATTATAACCATGACTTATTCTTACCACCAAATCCCTCCAGAACGCCATTCTTGGTTCTCTCTTCCGGTTTTTGGTGCTGGCGGAGTCCCCTCTGCTTGGCTGCCATTAGCACGCCTTCCCCAGCTTACCTAGACCGCGAGTTTAGGTTAAGAGGAAAAGCGTTTAAACTGTTTTCGCAATATATGGTTCCCAGCAAGTAACAAAGTCTCTGTTACGCTCTTCTCAGGCAATAGAAGCCGCGGAAGTCAGGAAAGCCATTGAACTTTCCCGGCGCTTGCTTCTCCAGACTTCCATCCAAGTCTTTAGGAGATATTCGGACGGCCTTATTAGAGGCAGTTCGAGCAAGGCAGGATCTGAGGATGTTCTTAGTGAAGAAACTTCTTGACCGTATTGCAAGCCAAGTAGTTCTGTCTCCAGTTCTAATTCCTTCTTTGATTTCACCAGCAGTTTGGAAGACTGTTTTCAATTTGGCACAAGCATTCAAGCAAGGTCCCCGCAAGCCCTGATGCCCTTGTTAGAACAAGGGATCAGGGTCTGGTGGTATCTGGGCGACTAACTGGTGGTGGCAGAAACAGAAAAGTTATGCATCAGTCATGTCTACGTTACGTTAAACCATCTCATATCTCTAGGATTCAAGGTCAACTTAGTAAAAGTCAAACCCTTGTTCCCCCACGAGTATTTCAGGGGATAGGGCTGGTCGAGGACACAGCTTCTCTCACTCTGAGTCAGAGTGTGGACACTCGAAACAGATTTCGCAAAAACTGTTTATGTTTCTCCACAGTCTGAATACGACACAGAAACTTTGGGAATCTCTAGTCGGTTCTCTCAACGGGGTTCAGCTAACTGTGAAGTTGGGCCGGTTGAAAGTCTAACGTTTAATCTTGGAGGGCAACACATTTTTCCCACTATTACCGGCGGGGATAGTATGTCCTATCCCAACGTTATTACACAACTTACTAGCGGTTTGGGCGACGAGAGAAAGGTTGCACGCAGTCATGTCATGAACCTCTCCTCCGCCGTCGGTATGGGTGGACATGGATGCGTCAGGCACGATAGGTTGGGGCTTGTAGTCAAACCTCGGGCATCAGGGTCAAAGGTTTTGGTCCCATTTAGAAATCTTCCACATCAATGTCAAAGACTTTCTAGTCCCCTTATCTGTCCTTCAGGCTCACGGCTCTGCTTTACGGGGCTAGTCGGTGGCCTTCAGAATGGACAATCTGAATGTGGTTCACTGTATTCAGAAACAAGGGTCAATAAGATCTCGGAAGTGGCTAAACGTGTCAGAAAAGATTTTTATACTAGCCAACAGGCTGAACATTCATCTTCACGTATCTTATCTCCCAGGCGTTGCAAACGTCTGGGCAGACGCTCTGTCTCAGAGACAAAGCACTTCAGTGGAATGGGCGCTCTTGCGTGTGCGGAGCATGACCATCCACAAGTGGATTTGTTTGCGTCTGAGAAGACTTGCAAACTCCCACTGTACCTCACCCGCCGGACGATAACGCCGGCGGGCGGACCTGACGCTCTGATGACGGACGAGAACAGGTTGAGTTCCTTTTATCTATTTTCCGCCGCCAGACGCGTCTCTAATGTGCCACGTAGTCAACAAACTACAGGATTAGCGAGGCGTAGTCTCGCTAATCGCGCCCCTGTGGCCGGTGCAGTTTGGTACCAGCATTTGTACACGTGGTGCCCGCACCCAGTGTCACTTCGGTCGGGTTGTTCCACTTAGAACACAATTGGCAACCTAGAAACCTCGCGGACTTGTTCATTATGGACATTCAGGAGGCCAAGTGGCTAGCACCATATGGTAGCGACGTGACCAAGATATTCACGAATCAATATACCCAGTCTACAAAGCGACAGTTTCAATCGCATTGGCAAGCTTTTATGTCTTGGATTCTTAGAACAAACCAAACTGTGCCCTCGGTGGCGTTGGTTGTTAATTATTTAATGTATCTGTTCATGCAGAAACATTTATCTGAAATTGATTTATGAGGGCAGGTTTTAAACTCCGCCCACCTCCCCGTCAGCTCAGGCCTACATGGTCGCTGGACAAAGCATCGTAGTTATTCTCGTTCCCGTATGTACCAAAGACTGCAGATTTTACATAAGGGCAGTATTCCTTATGGCTTTGGCTACCGGGAACAGAGTATCTGAGCTGGCGGCGATGAGCAACACACCTATTTGCCTCAGGTTTGATAGGCTTCATGAGTGTATTCACATTGCACCTTCCCCAGGATTCTTAGCCAAGAATGAGCACAGTGAACACGTGTTTTCAGAGTTCACGGTGCCGGCGTTAAAAAGGGGAAAGGTGCACCATCTTTTTTGCCCAGTGCAAGCTCTAACCAAATATTTAAGAGTGGCACCTCTAAATCACCAGGGTGCTTTATGGGTCGCAAGTCCGGGTGAACGCTTGATGGAGCGTACACTGGCTTCTCTCTTGGTCAAGGACTTTAAAGAGAAGAATCCCGGCGTTGTGGGTAAGACCCACGATTTACGCAAGGGGACAGCCTCTTTACGTTTCCTTAATAATCTTTCGGTGGAAGTTATTAAGTCCACACAGTTGTGGGCCTCTAATCAGGAGTTTTTTGATGCGATGCCTTTCAGTAGCTCTGGACAAACCTTCCTTGCCATGTATAGCTTTACGGCAGAGGGTCTAGGTGGCCCTTTTAGTCACTTTTTGTTTAATTTCAAGAAAAAGGGGGGGGGGGGGAGGGTGCAGTCAGTGTGACATAGGACACCCTAGACCCCTCCGGAGTATGTGTTCGGAACATACGAGCTGGGATACTGTTTGTAGGCATTGTTTTATAAAATTTCTCTGTAGTATTTATTGCAGGAAATTGTGCTAAAGGCCAATAGTAGTGTTACAACAATTCTTGTTGTAAGTAGCTTTGGCTGTGAAGCAATAGATTTTTGAGAAATCTCGGTAGTTGCAACTACGACTTTTACTTTTGAAGTAATTACTTCTCCATAAGTACACGAGTTCAGTACTTCTATGAATGTACAAGAATTCATTTATGTTTGGTTATATTTTTAGGAATATATCCACTAGTTAATGGGGTTTATATGTGCACATGTAAACTTCTAAGTTTTTAGTTTTCACCACTTACTTTAAGTGGGGTGCCTTCTTAACTAGCAGATCTGTGTACAGAGTCTCAGAGTTAACCCTTTTGTAACGGGAAGAAATTGTACTTTCCCTTTTGGTATATGTTGTAAGGTTTGACTTAACTGTAAGACTTTTTCCCCTTCATTCACTCTTCCCTATATTTAAGGGAAATGTATCATTTAAGAAGGGTTAAGTAACCCTTGTCTATGTAAAGAGGGAATTAGCCTAGATCAGGAGGAGAACTAATATTCTCAAATCTATCTAAAATACTTTCAAGCCTCATTTATCGTTTCACCCCTTTTGTTATCCCATGTAAAAATCCTTCCTTTTCGAATTTAGAGTAATGCCCCCTTGTGTAAAAAGACCGCCAACTCCTACCCAAGCGACGCCACCCTTTGTGGTCACCCTCCCCTTTTTTGGCGGGATCCCTGGCACTGGCCCTCGGCCCCTCACTGTCGTGACTGGCCTACGAGAAAGACACCTACCCACCCCCCAGTCTCTGTCATCATTCCCCGCTTCTTCTCCGGACTTAGGCTTCCTTTCCCTCCATTCAGAGGTTCGTAATTAAGGTTTATAGTGTTATAAGGTATTGCTTATTCAGTTAAGTAAGTACTAGGTGTGTAATGTAGGAGGTATTACTGTGATTGACAAATTCGTGAACTCGAGTCTACCATCGGGTTGGTCGACAGGCACCCCTCACCTGCCAAGTGCCTACAACCATTCAAATTTCCCCATTATCATTGTGTTCAGTAAAACTTTGTCTGTGCACCTTTGCTAAGTGTTATTCTGATATTTTAGACTGTTA
Organism: Paralithodes platypus; assembly: GCA_032716605.1. Taxonomy (NCBI): domain Eukaryota; kingdom Metazoa; phylum Arthropoda; class Malacostraca; order Decapoda; family Lithodidae; genus Paralithodes; species Paralithodes platypus. The sequence goes on along the minus strand of CM064486.1, from coordinate 17,082,565 downwards.
TTCCAAATTAACGTCAAATTAACTTCGTGTGTAATAATTTCAGTCAGAGGGACGCCATTTGATGGCCTTCCAATTCTTGTGTTTTTCCATAATTCCCGACCAAACTTAGGCTAGCCTATTTTGCTAGTTTGTCTTTCACCGTTTTACATAATCCTGAGGTAGAGCGAGAACACCAGTTAAGAGTAGAATTGAGGACGAAGTTGATTAAAATGCTTTTGAAGCTTGACCGCCATTTTAGGATTTAGACCATCTCGCATTTCGGAGAGACGACCAGGTTGAGTAAATTACTAATGTAGCAGTTGTATTGTATGTTTAGAACTTGTTCATTACTTTGAATTTATAAAACCATGCATTTTGGTAAATATGATTGTATTTTAACGTGTAAATCAGGAAAGGACATTCGTTTGAGATCGTGTCCTTGAGTTTTGTTTTGTTTTGTTTTGTTTTGTTGAGTTTTGAATATTAATGATAGGAAGGGTGGTGGTTTAATGTTACTCTTTGAAACAACAGATAAAGTAAGTTTAAGCAAGGTAGAGTGTAAAAATAAAGATTTACTTTATGTAAAAGGATCTATACATGGGAAATTTGTACACTTGTTCTTGTTATACTTTTCTGTAAATGATAAGGTAAGGAATGATGAAATGAAGAAGGAGATAGAGAGACATTTAGACCAAATGGAAGATGAAAGAGTTATAATATTAGGTGACATGAATGCCCATGTAGGGTTCAAAGGTAAACAAAAACTAAATTATAATGGACACATTATACTAGATTTGATGGATAAATTTAAATTAAATATGTTAAATGATGACCAGGAGTGTAATGGGGAGATAACATGGCGAAGAAACGAGCAATCTAGCGTAATAGATTATGTTTTAATTTCAGATAAAATGTATGAAGATTTTAAAAATATGAAAATAGATGAAAAGCAAGACGTTTATGATCTGTCAGACCACAACCTTATTGAGGTATATTTTGAGTGGAATAATTCAAATAGTAAATCCTTTAAAGGGAAGAAATGGGAAACAAAAGAATACTATAAAATAAACGAGGAGACCATAGTCAAATTTATTAGGGAACTAGAAAATAGAATAACGAGAGAAGAGAGTAACGACATAAGAGTCTTCAATAGAGTAATGAAGGAGACAGCTGATGATATACTTAAAACTACCTATAGGAGAAGATTAGGAAGAGACAAAATAAAACAAGAGGCACCATGGATGAATGACAGTATTAGAAAAGGTATAAAAAAGAGGAGATATTATAATAGATTAAGAAGAAATGCTAAAAATAGAGAGGAAGAGGAGAGAAGTAACATACTTTTCTTGGAACAAAAAAGTAAAGTACAGAAAGAGATCAGGGAAGCCATTTATATACATGAGAGGAAAAAGACTAGAGAGATAATAGAGGGAGGAGATGCGAGTAAAAAGATGTGGAAATATATAAATAAACTAAGAAACAAAAGTCAAAACGAAATAAAAGAATTAAAACTTTATAACGATGAAGGAGAAGTATTGTCAGATAAAAGGGCTGTAGAAGAATTAAATATGTTTTGGAGTGGTATATATAAAATGCATGACAATAACATCGATGAAGTTTGGAATGAGGATATAAATAGGGAATATAGAGAATTAAAAGAGAAAGAAATGGAGGACAGGCAAGAAGGTAAATTATTTAAAATAGGGATGAATGTAAATGATGAACACAATTATAACATACAATCAGTCACAGTTAAAGAGGAGTTACGGGAACACATGGAAATGGCTTTAAGAGTTAATAAAAACATAAACTACATGGAGAAACCAAACATTACAGTGGGAGAATTAAAGGAAAATATAAAAAAATTAAAAAATAGAAAAGCAGCAGGCCTTGATGCAATGAAACCTGAGTTATATAAAGCATTGTCACAAAGTGATAAGTGCTTAGAAAAACTTGCAATGTGCTTTAATAATATTATGGACACAAATGTAATTCCAGAAGAGTGGAAGAAGTCAAAAACTGTTATGTTACCAAAAGTAAATAAACCAAAGGTAAATGAATTGAGGCCAATCGCTCTGACAGACATATCATATAAACTTTTCATGACGACAGCAATTAAAAATAAAATAGAAGAACACATTAGGGAGAATGGAGAGGTAAGGGAGACACAGAGTGGGTTTACAAATAAGGGTAGAATCGAAAATAATCTTTTTATATTGAAATACTGTATAGATAAAATATTTAAACAAAAGAGGTCACTCATAGTAATCTCAATAGACTTTAAAAAGGCCTATGACTCAATCAGAAGGGAGAAACTGATAAAAGTATTAAAAGATTACAATATAAATTCAAATGTTATAGACATAGTAAGTAACATATATAAAGAAGATAGTACAATTATAAATAAGGGGCAAGTAAATGAGACAGAGATTAAGGTAACAAGCGGCATCAGACAAGGCTGTACGGGGTCCACAACATTATTTAAATTAATAACTTATGAGATAATTAAACAGTTAGAAAATAAAAGAGGGTTTGTAGATGAGTGTTTCAAAATAAATTCATTGTTTTATGCCGATGACGGGCTACTCTTGGCTCATACAATCCAGGAAGCAGAAAGAGTAATAGATAAATTAATAGAGATAGGGGGAGAGTGTGGCTTAAGTATAAATAAAGACAAAAGTAAAATCCTAATATTTAATATGAAAAACAAACCAAACAACATACGAGAAATAGAAGTGGTAAAACAAATTAAATATCTAGGAATACAAATTAATGATAATAAAAAATGTTTTAAAACCCAGAAAATAGAAGCTTTGGATAAAGCAAATAGAATGGCTAACCTTACATACCCGGTAATATCACAAAGTTGTAATAAGATACTTATTGGAAAAACATATTGGAAAAGTATTGTGATACCAGCAGTCCTGTATGGCTCGAATGTTATAGGTTTTTCAAAAACAGAAATAAATAAATTACAAAATATAGAGAATAGAGTTTTTAGACACATATTAGGGGCACCCAGATATGCCCAAAAGGTAACCTTAAGGGGTGAAATAGGAGCCTCATCAATGGAGGCAAGAATTATGGAAGGTAACATAAAATATCTTAAATATTTAGTAGGAGAGGAAAGTAATGACTTGCTAAGAAGAATCACAGAGGAAAAACTTAGAAATAGTAAAGATCCCTGGACTGCAGAAATTAGAAAGTATGTAGGGAATTTGAAGTTAGGAGAAACAAATTTAGCAAATATTAAGAAGGACGACATTAGAAAAAGAGTTCTGGACTGGGATTCGGGAAGATGGCGAGAGGAGTTGGCAGAGAAGAGTAGCCTAGAAGTGTATAGGAGTTATAAAAAGGAGATTAAGAGCGAGGAAGATATTTATGACAACACACAGGCATCTATAATATTTTACAGATGTAGGACAAATAACTTAAATCTAAAAGATAGAAATAGGCATGTGGGAGGAGAGACACAATGCGATATGTGTAAGGAAGGAACAGAAGACCTAAAACATTTTCTACTACACTGTTCATTTTATAAAGCATGCAGAATAAAAGATCCAGGGTTCCAACAGCCTTATATTGAAAATGAAAATCAAGTCATCGGACATCTTTTATTTAACAAAGAAATAAGCGATAGAGTGAAACAGACAATCTATCAAATGTGGAGAGTACGAGAGAAAAAATTGAAAGAACTGAAATAAGAAGACTGAAGAGAGAAGAAACAAGAATGAAGGAAGACGAGAGAAGAAACAAGACTGAAGAAAGATTTCAGAAAAAGGGATGAAAAATGAGATATATTTATTTTTAAACAAATGAGCACGTCACAAAGTCACAAAAAGAAAAATAACAAAACCTCTTAGGGAAGTGCCGACGTTAAGGCTAAACTTCCCGAATTCCAACTGAACTGAACTGAACTGTCGTGTCTCCGACGTTCCAAAGTTAGGCCTATTCAGATAAGTATTTATAACTAACGTCTCCTAGGCCTGGTTATTGTTCATTTTAAATGTTTTTACTGGGTTATAGTGTAAAGAGTTACTTGTTATCTTGATTTAGAGGTCCTCATTTCCCAACCCCAGTACTGTCAAATTTCGGACCCCCATTGGGTCGGATTTATTTCAGATGATTATTTGAGTATAACTCCATTTATTGGTCACCAATTATTTTGACATATTTGAAGACAGATATGGAATCTATATGCTCTAAGCATCATATTAAAATTAGTTTCAACCCTCGGCAAAACCTATTAAAAAAACCGGTAACAACATGTCTACCTACCGTAAAACGGTTGTCAATACTCTCTTATAGACGGCGCGGCTTTCAGCGACGCCATTTTTTCGTGAACTGGAGAGCTCTACCCTTCAACTTTTGTAATACTATCACGCCATCTGCCAATCCTCATTGGAAATACTGAGTTTCATTTCCTAACTCCTGCGCAATACGTCACGAAACACTTCTGGATTCTTATTGGGGGTTTTTTTCTGACCACGTCATTAAACTCATAGATTCCGTCACGCATACAACCAGCAACCTATCAGGTGAGTTTATTGACCTTGATTACGTCATTGCACTGAACCAATCACAGATACACACCTTCATTTAAGTCTCTCCTCACTTTAGTCATGGACGCCGCTTGTAATGGTTGTTCACCCCTCCCACATTCAGTGATTATTGACACTACAAGGAACAATAGTGCAGCCCTTAAGGTTTTTACTGACCATGGTTGTTTGCCTACCTCTGTTTCCTGCAAACTCTGCTCAAACGAATGTTACTATTATGAACCGGCAGACCAGTGGCGATGCGGTCATTATTAGTTTTTAAATAAAACCACTACTCGTCGTAACTCCTCGTCGAAAACGTGGACGCATCTCTTCCCCACCTACTCCCTCCACATCTCAATAAGGTATGCAATTAGGCTTTCATACTTTCGCGGGTTTAAAAACGGCGAAAACAAAATTATTCAAGCAAAACTTGGCTCGTGTTTTAAGGTATTTCCGTAATTGTAGTCCTCTTTTTTTTCTAGTTATTAAAAACGTTTTCTATGGTGTATTATATGATATATAGAAGCAATAGAACTGTTCAAATGACCTGGGAAGTGTATATTAAACCAAATACAAATCTTTGAATAATGGGGTAAGAGATACGTGTTTTTTATCACTTTTCATCCCAAGACCAACGGGGTCTGGGGGCAGCAGCCCCCAGGATGCCCAGGTTACCTTAGGTTAGGTTAGGTTAGGTTAGGTTAGGTTAATGACCAGCTATGTAAATACAGTAGTGAACATTTGGTTTAGTCTGTGCTCAAAAATCCATTTTCTTTAGCAGGCCATACACTAAACAATTACCCCCTTTTCACAGACAAATACACAAACAATCTGTCAAAGATGCAAATAGCGGGGGTGTGGGGGCGGCAGCCCCCACCCATAATACTAGGATAGGTTAGGTAAGGTTGTTAGGTTAGGCTAATGTCCTTTCAAAGGGGTATAGGCTTGTAAACACTATGATAGCTTAACATGAGCCAAAAATCGAAATTAGGTTAGTGTAATTTGTTTACTCTTAAAACTCGCAAAATCAGAGCCAACTTTTCCCAAAACTTGGCTCGGGTTTTCCAAAATTCGGGTTTTATGGCTTTGCAATTTCGGGAAACCTGAGCCAAATTTCTAAATGAGGTTACTGTCATTTGTTTGTCTACAAACTCGCAAAATCCGAGCCAGCTTTGGCCAAAAGCTGGCTCGGGTTTTCCAAAATTCGGGTTTTATGGGTTTGCAATTTCGGGAAACCTGAGCCAAATTTCTAAACGAGGTTACTGTCATTTTGTTGTCTAAAAACTCGCAAAATCCGAGCCAGCTTTGGCCAAAACTTGGCTCGGGTTTTCGAAAAATTGGGTTTTAGGCCTTTGAAATACCTTCAAACCCGAGCCAAGTTTTGCTTGAATAAGTTTGTATCGCCGTTTTACGCATTTAACCCCTCATTTTCCCTGTACTTCATAGCCCTCCCCACTATCGGGTGGCGTGTCTTAAGATCGTTGTATAATGGGGAAAACGGTTTCGCCGAGGGTTCTAATTATTTCTAAACACTATATATTGATGAAAACTAACAGGGAAAAATAAAAAAATCCATGGGAAAATTGGTGACCAATAAATGGAGTTTTTCCATTATTTGTTCTTACCTATTGTTACTTAAAGTTAACTTGTGAAAAGGCCGTTTAGGTATGGGTACTTGCTGAATTATTATGGTAGGTTATATGATTTTACATTTTTAATTAGCCTAGGCTACCTAACTTTCACCTAATTGGAAGTACAGTAGGCTATTATTAATGATTGTGCTTTTTGAGTGTATTATGAGTATTGATTCCTATGATATAATTATGTTTGACATGGTCTAATGAACAGAGTTGCCTTGCAAGGGATGGAACGCTGTAGTGAGATTCTGGGCAGCTGATTTCAGGGGATAAGTTACTCGAGTTACAGTAGAATTAACGTTTAGCTTTGTTTGAGCCTTGTATAGCACCCTCCGCATTGAGCAGTCCAACCTGTTAAGTTTGACCATGACAATTACCTTTGATTTATGCCATTATTGTATTGATTTGACTCCATAGATATGCTGTGTAATTATGTGTTCCCAATTGTGTGTAGAGTACTGCTGAGTAACATATGTACCTGTACTTAATGAGAGGATCTTTGGATGCCTTAAGAGATTATTTCGGTACTGTACTGTAATGTCATAATTTGATCTGTCATTGTATTTCTGTACTTATATTAGCTCATCTATTTTTATACGTTAATAGGAATCCATGTATTTTTATATGTTTATATTAGCCTATATTTTTTATATGTATTTGTTTTAGTATTACTGTGTGCCGTAATTAGGATATTGATTAACCCCATTATTAAGGGTTAGCTATATGTCAACCGTGGGTTAAGAATGCATTCAACTACCCAGGGAACCAGTTTGGGACGGAGTTGATGTGATGCTGAATTGCTGATGGCGGAGAATCGGAGATTCACCCCTCCCATTGGCTGAGTGCAGGATGCTGAACTCGTGTACTGTACGAGGGTTCAAGGACCGCAGGAAGACGTATGATTACCCCCTATACCCCAGGATACGGTAGGCCGAAGAGACGTAAAGGCAAGCCTGGCCGATACCGGTATCTAGCGGAATTGGGATTTTAATACTGAGAGGAATGGGGTGGATACAGACAGCAAGGTTCGAGTCCTACTCCTAGGTTAAGAGACTGTCCCATTACGGTAATGGATTGGTCCCAGGTTAATGGTATAGAGATAATTAGATACAGACCATACGGTACCAATGTTAAGAGTTGTAAACGGTAAAATGTTCCTTCTATTAATATCAAGCTTAAGATTACTGCAATATGTTTGTATCTATCCTCCCGTACCTATTTGGATCTAAATGTGTTGTCAGGAGGGTAAATCGGAGCTGTCAGTATTAAATTGGTCTAAGAGTAGTACCAGTAGCCTAACCGAGAGTCAAAGTCTTGTCAGCCAACATGGAAGGTGAAGTTCTTGATTGGTCTTTGCTAGCCTCCGACTTATCCTACTGTCCTAATGTACCTGAATAATGAGCATGAGTCACGATTGCATAAAGAATAAGAAAACCATGGGGACGGCCAGTTCACCTGAAGGTGGGCGATCAAATAATTCGAATGAATTACCGTTCCCAAAAACATCCTTATGTGATATCTAGAAAGTAGAGAATATGCTAGGTCTCAGTGGGGTTTTTGGGGTTCTTTGGTCTTATCATCGTGTCGGAGTTGCAGCCTTTCCCCTTCCTCGAAGGATGTTGGATGGGGGTCAACCAAACAGGGTTGTCCTCTCGTTAATTAGAATGCAATAACGGGTTTGTCGTCATCTCTTCCTTTCTATCCTTGAGTACCTATTTTCCACCTTCGCAGCTTAATCTATCTTGTTCTCTCCCTCCCTCTCTCTCTCTTGTTGGCAGCAGAAGAAGGAAGTTGATAAAGAAAGAGAGATACTACCTATCCCGATACCCCCCCCCCCGTTACAGTGGTGTGCAGCGGTGAGATTTCTTTAGGAGTCCATGGTTTGACATGCTCCTGTTCCGTTCAGGGCTCCTGAATTAATCCCGTACCCCCCGTAGAAGAGACTCTACAGTACTGGTTCTTACACTTTCGCTCGGATGTTTAGAATCAGTGCGTTGCAGTTGTCATTTTTCACGCTACCAACCCGTGAAATAGTTACCACAAACAGTATTGGCCATGCTACCACATTTCAATACGGTTAGTGTAATATTTCAGGGAATCTTTAAGTTCAGCAGATACCAGCAAGAGTCCCAGTGACTGTGAAGGAACCGCAAAGTTGAGATAGCGGTGGTTAGTGTTTTCCGGTTATTAGTTGTCTATCAATTATCCTTCTTTCCTGTCCAAGATGGAGAATCCTGATCCAGAACCAAGGCACGAGGTGCAAGACGTTTTAGTCAGGAGGAATGAGGAACGCCAAGAGGCTATGTCCGTCGCGAAAGAGGTCCTGGAACAGACCTCACTGACCATGGCCAGGAAGTTTAGAGACGTGGCTAATCGGAACCGCCGGAATGAAAAGGTTATTGTGGACGACATGGTATGGATCAGGAACGAGAATCCACTACCAGGGACTAGCCAAAAGTTGAACGCAAAGTGGGTGGGTCCCTTTAGGGTTACGGAAGTAGTCCGAGACGGGGCTGCGTATAAGCTAGTAAATCCCTATACGGGTGTGTTTATGAAAAGGGCCGCTGAGAAAGTGAAACCGTTCATGGGTGAGGAGTATTGACAGGTAGAGCTAGTTGAAATGCCGGTTGAGGAAGTCTATCAACCTGAGATTTTAGCACCCAGAGCCCGTCAGCCGGCCCGGCGTTATATAGAATCTTATTAGAGTGTACAGTAGAGTCCCTGTTGTGGTCGTCTTGTTGTGTACTCCTCTGTGGCCCCCGCATGGTTAATTAATCTTTCCGGTCAAACCCCCGTGCAGCGAAACTTTAAGAGACGTAGGTGCCTAGGTTATGTAGAACGTCATACAGGTGATTGGGACTAGGGTGGTGGCGTTCCCATCAGGACGTGCTGTTGGCTCTGAGTACCTTTATGGTTGACTGGGGTTATACTCCTTTCGTCCCGAGGCTCAGCCAGCGCACAGAGTGTGAAGGGACTCCCACGATACGGGTGTCCACGCTGCTCTCTAGTCTGGTCTCCTGGGGTTTTCCAAGCAATAAAGGGGTGGAGAGAGGCTGTCTCTACGGGGACAAGATAGTGCCTGGTTGGCACTCTCCTGAAAAGGAGGGACACTTTATAGAGTGGTATAGTGATTTGTTGATGAAGGAAGGGACGCCCCACAGGCAGAGTACAGTACAGTAGTGTGTCAGATTCTAAGACGTTGGGTATAGACTGCGAGCTCTGGGCATGGTAAGATGCCAGGCGGATCAGAAATTCTGCTGTAATAAGTTAAGGCTGGATTAATTGGTAACTGTATAATGTTTATGTTGATGAAAGAGTGAATGAGGTAAAAAGTCTTCAAAGAAAAGGTAGAGCTGTGTAACGGGAAGAAATTGTACTTTCCCTTTTGGTATATGTTGTAAGGTTTGACTTAACTGTAAGACTTTTTCCCCTTCATTCACTCTTCCCTATATTTAAGGGAAATGTATCATTTAAGAAGGGTTAAGTAACCCTTGTCTATGTAAAGAGGGAATTAGCCTAGATCAGGAGGAGAACTAATATTCTCAAATCTATCTAAAATACTTTCAAGCCTAATTTATCCTTTTACCCCCTTTTGTTATCCCATGTAAAAATCCTTCCTTTTCGAATTTAGAGTAATGCCCCCTTGTGTAAAAAGACCGCCAACTCCTACCCAAGCGACGCCACCCTTTGTGGTCACCCTCCCCTTTTTTGGCGGGATCCCTGGCACTGGCCCTCGGCCCCTCACTGTCGTGACCCCAGGCCTACGAGAAAGACACCTACCCACCCCCCAGTCTCTGTCATCATTCCCCGCTTCTTCTCCGGACTTAGGCTTCCTTTCCCTCCATTCAGAGGGAACCAGTTTGGGACGGAGTTGATGTGATGCTGAATTGCTGATGGCGGAGAATCGGAGATTCACCCCTCCCATTGGCTGAGTGCAGGATGCTGAACTCGTGTACTGTACGAGGGTTCAAGGACCGCAGGAAGACGTATGATTACCCCCTATACCCCAGGATACGGTAGGCCGAAGAGACGTAAAGGCAAGCCTGGCCGATACCGGTATCTAGCGGAATTGGGATTTTAATACTGAGAGGAATGGGGTGGATACAGACAGCAAGGTTTGAGTCCTACACCTAGGTTAAGAGACTGTCCCAGTACGGTAATGGATTGGTCCCAGGTTAATGGTATAGAGATAATTAGATACGGACCATACGGTACCAAGGTTAAGAGTTGTAAACGGTAAAATGTTCCTTCTATTAATATCAAGCTTAAGATTACTGCAATATGTTTGTATCTATCCTCCCGTACCTATCTGGATCTAAATGTGTTGTCAGGATGGTAAATTGGAGCCGTCAGTATTAAATTGGTCTAAGAGTACCAGTAGCCTAACCGAGAGTTAAAGTCTTGTCAGCCTACATTGAAGGTGAAGTTCTTGATTGGTCTTTGCTAGCCTCCGATTTATCCTACTGTCCTAATGTACCTGAATAATGAGTATGAGTCACGATTGCATAAAGAATAAGAAAACCATGGGGACGGCCAGTTCACCTGAAGGTGGGCGATCAAATAATTCGAATGAATTACCGTTCCCAAAAACATCCTTATGTGATATCTAGAAAGTAGAGAATATGCTAGGTCTCAGTGGGGTTTTTGTGGTTCTTTGGTCTTATCATCGTGTCGGAGTTGCAGCCTTTCCCCTTCCTCGAAGGATGTTGGATGTGGGTCAACCAAACAGGGTTGTCCTCTCGTTAATTAGAATGCAATAACGGGTTTGTCGTCATCTCTTCCTTTCTATCCTTGAGTACCTATTTTCCACCTTCGCAGCTTAATCTAATCTTTTTCTGTCTTATCCTCTCTTGTTCGCAGAAGAAGAAGGGCAGGGAAGAAAGAGAGATACCCCCCCCCGTTACACTTTTTCAAGCAGGCTTCTTTGAAGCACGCTCCTGCTTGTACCCCTTTTTGAAGATTTAGGCTGTATAAAGTTTATGCACCCGAATATCTCTTTTTTACAAGAGTAAGAATACTATGTGGTTGTTTGATTATCTGCTGTTCTAGAGTTATGATATGATTACGAATGTCCCCCTCCAGTCTTAGAAATCAGGCATGTTCGTCAATGATGGAGGGGCCACTAATAAATTATAGGTTTGACTCCTGTAAGGAGATAAAGAAAACCTAATTTTATGTTGTGGCCCCGTAATCATTGACGACTGGGGCCCTCCCGACCATCCCCTTCCCATTCGTTGATGTATTCAGGATTTTGGTTTACTTGATATGTCAGTGAAGGAAGAATGACGCCTGCAGTAGCGTCTGGTCAAAGATCCACACAAGTACATCCACGATATGATGGAAAGCTTATTAGATAGTTATTCTTATTTTCTTGTTGTTTTTATTTTTTACGAAGTTTTTTCGTAGTGAGAACCCAATTCATAATGACTGAAGCCATGAGTGAGGTCGTGTGCGCTCATGATGAAGGCTCCTCAGTTTTTAAATGCTCTGCGCGGTAGATTCAAACTACGGCGGATTAGTGTTTGAAGAGGATGCCTTATGTAATAGGCATGTTCGTCAATGATTACGGGGCCACTACTAAATATTAGGTTTTCTTTATCTCCTTACAGGAGTCAAACCTATAGTCTCAGTTTCTATCTCTCTCTCTCTCTCTCTCTCTCTCTCTCTCTCTCTCTCTCTCTCTCTCTCTCTCTCTCTCTCTCTCTCTCTCTCTCTCTCTCTCTCCATTCCTGACTCATGTTATTGTAAAACTCTTGGTGGCAACAAACACCAGACACCTGGTAGACATAAGGTTCAAAATCCCAAGACATCAATACGCCTCGGGCGCCTCCACAATTGTCACACAGCTGGCTATCTATCTAGAGATCTGCCTGCCTTCCTTCTCTCCACGACTCACTCACTCACTCACTCACTCCCTCCCTGCTAGCCTCCCTCCTACCCAGCCACCCCCACCCACCCTTTCAGGCTTCCGTCTGCTAGAAACACATTCACAATTTGCGTAAATATCGCATCAATTGGGCTATATGCGGTATATTCCTTGTTATATGGGACGCCTACATACGTACACGTCTTTATTATAGCATGACAGTGCTCTAAATACAAGATTTACGTGATATTTATGGCGTAACACACCCTCTCCCCCTTTCATTCCCAGCACAACTCACTCACACCTTGGTTCACGCATAGAAACTCATTGATAATGTGCGTAAATATCGCATGAATTGGTCTATATGCGGTATATATTTTGATATATGGCACGTATACATACGTACAAGTCTGTATTATAGCATGACAGTGCTCTACGTACAAGATATAAGTGATATGTATGGCGTAAACCACACTCTCAGCTCATAAATTGCCGCCAAACCTCCAACACATCTTCATTCCCGCCTAAAAATTATCTTATAATTCCCTTATATATTGCAATTTTTGGTCACTATGAGGCATATTCATTGTTATATGGGTGGCCTACACACGTATACATACTCTACATAGCCTAAAAGGGCTCAAAAAAGGAGATATACGTGATAATACGCGGTAACCCACCCCCTCCTCCCTCTCCTTCTATCCCCTGGGCGCGTGAAAATTCGGCAGGGAAATCTCGCCGCTCGATGCCATTCGCTCCACATTTTTCAACTACGGACCGTTCCCCCCCCCCCCCCCCAGACATTTTTTGGGGGGTCAAATATATATGGGCCGATGCACGCAAACATTCCCTACACGATGATGTACTTTTTATCAAAATTGGCAATAGGTCCCAAAATCATCATAGGTGTGCACAGTCTTACCCTGTAGAAAAACCCCTGTGCGCCGCGGAGAGGTTAATGGGAGATGGCCCAGATGAGTCGTTTTTCTGGCCCCCCTTCTTCCTCATATTTAGTCCCATTAGTTTTCAGATTTTATGACGTTTGGCCCATTAGTTTGACGATTTTAAGATCTTTTGCCCCATATTTTTACAATATTAAGACTTTTCGTGTCATTTAGGTTTCAATATTTTCCTGGCGGGCGATAGCGAGACTGTAATAATTGATATTGGTTCAGGAGTAATTTATCGAGAGGCCTTCCCTAGTGGTTAAGGCCTCATTAATTGCTCATTCCATTCACATATGCATAGCCTACGTGAGTTGCAGTTGGGATGTGTGTACATGCTTAGATTGATATGCAGGATTCGAAGTTGCATAATAAATCGTAGGCAGTGTCCACCATTCTTTAACTGTCTTCGTGGTGTAATGCATAAGGTGTTGATATTCGGTGTGAGCGTCCTGGGTTCGAATCCACGGACTGCCACATGTGTTTGTAATATTTCATTAATCGATTTTAGGAGTAGAGTTGGTTGTTGGATAGAACATAATAATATAAGAGGAACCGGACTTAGGCCGGGACATTTTACTGTCGAAAAATTTACAAATTTATCCTGGGGGCATTTTTTCTTAAGCTTCATGCAGGTCTAGGGAGGAAAAACAAAATAATAAATAGATAAATAAATTTGCACATTAACCCGGCAAGCGCGATAGGCCTCACGGAAGGCTTCCTATAGGGAACGCGATAGGCCTCACGGAAGCAAGACCATAAAAAAAGCCTTCCAAAAAAAAAAGGGCCTATCAAAACAAAGGAATTTGTCTCTAGGTGAGATAATTCCCCTCCAGTACTCATCCATGTAAATCTCACCCACCCCCCTCCCCTCCTTCCCCACCTTATTCCCCCCTCCCTCCCCTCCTCAATTATCACCTATTTTTCCTCTTATTATCATCATATATCGGTTATTTTTCTCTCCCGCGATAATGTAGCACAAGTGGGTTGCAGAAAAGATCGTTATGTAACACCCAGACACCAGCCCACACCGCCCCGCTCGTCTCAGTTACCTCACAGACAGCGAGAGAGGAGGGTTGCCTGTGGCTCTCTCTCGCCTGAGATTATGACCGGGTGGCCAATATCTTCGTTTTTCACCACCAAAATGCTTTTCCCACTTATTTTAGCACTCTTGAAGGTTCATATATACATCATATATGTAAAATAAAAGCATACCGAAAACAAATAATGCTCTATATTGTAAATATAACAAATTCTGTCAGAATCCAAGGCTAGAAATGCACAAATAACTACCCTAGCCCCTAGGTCTATTTCGCGCTTGTCAGGTTAATACGTCCATCCCGCTTTAAAATTGCTTGACCAACTTCACAACTTGCATGTAATTATTAACTATCTACTTGAAAGATGACCTAATTATCAAATACATTTATATATCAATAATTATCAGAATATTCAAAGCAAATTTGAATTCGTCAAGTGAACCATTTTGCCATCAATTTAGTTTAAATTAAATGCATAAAACTAAATATCTATTACGATAGAATAGTTAAACATTAATAATGATTATTACAATCATAATGATCTAATCTTGAATTTATGAGGAAACTGGAATTTTGTCTACGGAAACATGTACAAATTTATCTGGAAGGGACAATTTATAAAAAAGCTTGATGGAGGTCTATGGAGCAAGATAAAAACCTCCCTTTAAAAGTTATTAGCGTATCATCAATTGTGAAGCTCTTGCATAGTAGCCACGTGCGGGCATGCGCGCGCGTCGGCTGCCCAGCCGTTTAGAAACCGGCTGGCGGCAGCCAGCCGCCCGGCTTTTCCTTAGTATATAGCCTACGACAATGTAACTAATGTCTGGGATATTCTTATGTTGTTTCACAGCTTGAAGCTGCCCTTATTCTTAACCAACACATCTTAGTATATTTTATTCTCGATAGTTGATTGTTTCATTATAATACATAAGATGCATTGTAGTGAAGGAGAGAGAGAGAGCGAGTGAGCAGGGTGGGGGAGGTGAGTGTTGCTTTTCCTCCTCCTCCCTCCCGGAGGAGTTGCTCGCCCGCGTGGTCTTTTCTCTCGGTTTTGATTGGCTGGTGGTTCCTGGCGCCTTCTGCAGGCCTGCAGCCGGGTGACGTAGCGGCCTGTGATTGGCTGACCACCGTGCCTTTGTGTGGGATCCTGGAGGGGTCCAGAGGAGCTATTCTCCTCAGAGCTCACCTCACTGTCGTACCCTTCGGACTCCCTTGATATCTATCCCTCTCAACCCCACTTAGAAACTTTCTCTCTTACTTTGTATACTTTCTTTCCACTACTTCACCAATCTATTTAATTATCCCATCCCCTTGATAGACCTTATATCTATCATTGTATTAACGACGAGCTCTCAGATAACTAGATAGGATTTTGGGCCTTATGCAGAGATATAATTGTTAATGAGACCTAGGAAGCTTTTTTGTTGTCTCATATTTGGTGGTTTCATGCTTGCTAGTGTGTTCTTGTGGCAGGTGAGCAGGGGCTAGACCGGAGGGGAGGCTTTTTGCGATCCTTTAAGTAAAGTCTGCTGGTGCGAGTCCTGTGGACCTGCACGACTTTACTAGGATACCCGTGGGAGTCTGGGGGCATTTTCTTGTCTGTGTGCCTGTGTGTCTAGTGTTGTGTTGTGTGAGGGCCCTTGTCTAGTCCACTCAGCACTGCGCTAGCACGCCTTGCGTTTGTTTTAGGGTCGCCAGGAGAGAGTCAGATACTTGGGATCTGAGTCTCTCAAGAGAGCACCCTTTCAATTAGAGTAATTTGGCGCACAGACTTGGGAACGTCCCTAGGCTAGAGCAGGTGGCTCAGCCCGGGTATCCGAAGCCTATATCCTTCCGGCTAGACCTCTGCCACCTGGCAGATTAACAGCTAGCGGTTTATTATATCTGTATGCTTGTTATTGTGCCACAGTTTACCATCTTTGTGAGCATTGTGAGTCAGGGTGTGGCTTAGAGACTCTGTCCGAGCAGGCTTGCCTGACTAAGAGTGAGAAGCACACCTGTATGTGGTTATGTTGCGAGTGGCTGCCTTTATTTAATTATACCTATGCCATTATACACTGTAGGTCCTATCACTAGTATTTATTCCTGCTTATTAGTTAAAGAGTTCTCTAAATCCATAACGTACTTTCTTTGCTAAGCATCAGATCCTACAGTAGCCGCATGCAGTTTAGAAACCTGCATCTTGTCTACCTGTACGATGTTTTGAGGACTGTTTGCTCTCACCTTCTTTCACGCAGGGGTGATTAGTTGTATTAATTAACGTAACGTTAAATGTACTTTCTTCTAGTTTGTTATTAAATTGTTTCTGCAATTTAATTCCGTTATCTATCTTTTCCTTGAAGCTTCAAGTCAACTTAATTGTGTGATCTTTTATATAGCCTGGTTGACTATCAGCAGTCTATAGTACGTGCACCCTGTAACCGAGTCATAGGATACCTCGTTGTCCAGGCAGGACTCTTGACGGTTTAGGGTGGTTTGTTGCCTGGGTTTATAGATAAGGGTTGGATCTAGCGTTTTCCGTTGTTGCTTGTTGCCGCATACCTAGTCCAATAGAAAGAGCCCAGTGTTTATATATCCCAGGACGTAACAAATGGCGACCTTGCATAGGATTTACTGAACAGAGGAATATAGTGGTCATTTGTTTTGAGATTCCTTATGATTAGAGGAATACAGTGGACATAGTTTCTTTTTGGAGCAACCAATATAACACATTAAAGACTTTAAATAACATTAGTATATACATACTTGCATAGGAGATAAGGCACATTCTATAACCGTGATAATTACTGCAGTGCACAAACATGTCTAATACATCAGAACACAGTGGTGGGTCAGGTCACGATACGGGCTCGGAGGGAGAAAGACCTGTGGAGTGGCTAGTCGATAGCGAGGAGGGTGCTAGAAGATTTTTAGAGGTGCCCCTTACCGCTGCCAGGGTGTTGAAGCTGAATAAGTATGGCTTAAAGTGTGTGGCAGGTCTTCAGGGTCACCAGGGTTTAAGTGGCATGAGGAAAGATCAGCTGAGGACTTTGATATTGGGTTTAGAAGGGAGAGACCTGGGTGGAGAGGCGACTGGGGGCCCCGGTCCCCAGCCCCCCCTCCACTCTACCCCCATATCAAACGTCAGGGTGCCTGAATTTAGTACATACCCCCAAGTTGATGGTCAATGGCAGCGTGGAATTCAATCACAGGGACCCTCCCCATTAAATGCACCTTCCCCTCCTCAAGGGTTGACTCCAGATTTGTTGTTTCGGCTTGAGATGGCCAAGGTTGAGGCCGCCGAAAGACAGGTTAGAGTTCAGGTTGAGGCTGCTAGAGCTCAGGCTGAGGCTGCAGAGAGAACAGCTATACGAGAGGCTGAACTGCAGGCAGAGTCTACTAGGTATCGGGCTGACAGGGAGCTGGAGATCTCTCGAGTGGAGGTAACAGGGCGTAATATTGGGGGAGGTAATAGACATTGGGACCAATCATTGTCGCACCTGCTTAAACTAGTTCCTGTGTTCGATGAATCATGTGTGACTGAGTTTTTTATGCGATTTGAGAAGAAGTGTCAGGAACACCAGTGGCCTCAGGAAAAGTGGGCAGCATTAGTTTCATCAAGACTTCTAGGAAAGGGGCTAAAAGCGTATGATGCACTACCTTTAGAGTCCTGTGTAGTTTATGATGAGCTAAAGAAGGCTATGCTACGGGCCTATGAGTTACAACCAGAAACTTACCGCTTGAAGTTTCGGGGTGTTACTAAGGGCAAGGATAGTACCTTCCTAGAACACGCCCGGGACTTGTCTGATGCACTACGACATTGGCTGCGTTCTGAGAGGGCAGCTACTTTTGAGGAGTTGAGTGAGCTGGTTCTCTTGGAGCAGTTCTT
Organism: Paralithodes platypus; assembly: GCA_032716605.1. Classification (NCBI taxonomy): domain Eukaryota; kingdom Metazoa; phylum Arthropoda; class Malacostraca; order Decapoda; family Lithodidae; genus Paralithodes; species Paralithodes platypus. The sequence continues at coordinate 17,064,690 of CM064486.1, read as the reverse complement.
TAAGTGCACAGGCGGGGACTTAACATTAAATATAAAGGAAAAAAATCCTAGAACTCTCCAGGAGGCAGCAGAAATGGCTGACCTCCGACTGTCATTAATTCGAGGGTGCGAAGCAGCAGCTAGGAGTGAGTCGGGTGCAAAGGATCGTACCCCTCCCCCTCCCAAGAATTTTGATACACATAAATACACAAAACCATGTAGCACTGACAATAAAACTGAACATAAACCAAATACCGTCCTGTATAAGAAGTCTAATGGTACCTCCCACTCCCAAGGGAAACCAAAGAGTAAAGAGTGCTTTGCATGTCACAAGGAGGGTCACTTTGCAAATGCTTGTCCGAACAAGCCACCAAACAAGGTTGTGTCATTGGCCCGCAGCATAGGGGTGTCGCCTATATCTTCTGAGTTTGCCAAGGGTAGTTCGTCAGAGGTTGGGACACAGCCTGTGTTCAAGAGTCCGGAAGGCTCGAACCCTGTCCGCGACGTCTTTGGGGGTCATAGAGGGCATGGTTTTATGAGGTGGGCTGGCGAAAGGCGAGGAGTTAAGCTATTGCGTGATACTGGGGCTTCTCAGACCTTGTTAAGGAACTTTACTGGTAGACCGATTAACGCTGCTCGGGTGGTGGTAGTTCAGGGGATCAATGCTACGAAGTCCTACCCGCTGGTGCGGATGGAGCTGGAGGTGGGTGGTGTGGCGAAGGAGCTGGATGTCAGAATTGTAGAGAACTTGCCTGTTGGGGGCGTCGACCTCCTCCTCGGCAACGACTTTGCGGTGCCTGCTTCTAAGGTTTCACCCTTGGTCGTTGCCGAGAAGGCGGCCGACGTTAGTAGGGAGGAACAGGAGTGGGTTGAGAAGTGTAGCGTACAAACCATTGCGGGTGTTGTGACGCGTTCTCAGACATCCGGTGCCTTGCAGCCACCACCTCAGTCTATCAAACCGCGGAGGAAAGGTCACAAGAAAACGGGAAGTGTTGGTCAATTGGAGAGTTTTGAGCCGGCAGTGTTTCTTGGTGACTCATTATTGGCACCTATGTTGGAGTCTGGAGAGGCCCCAGGACCTGTCACAGCTAGTGAGGAGGTAGGGCAGGAAGAGACTCCGAGGCAGCAACGTTACACACGGAGAGAAAAAAGGGTTGCTCAGTTTGATATTGGGGGAGGACTTGGGTTGCTTCAGAAGCATCTAGACAGGTTGGTTCCCTCAGATATTTGTAAACTGCAGTTGGAGGATCCGGAAGTTCAGAAGTGTGGTAATGGTGCTGTCGAGATCAAACACGAGGACGGGGAAACATGTCATGTGAACCTGTTGGAGGAGTTTGTGAGGCAACCACCTGAGCAGCCTACTGTCCCTGCGTTGGTCTGCCGTGGCCAAGGTGGAGTACAAAGGAGTACAAAGGAGTAAAAAGGAAATCAAGCAACAACAGATCTAGTGACCCTTCTAGGTTGCTTGTCCTCCAAAACACTGAGGATCAAGTGTCCAAACAGTGGTTTAGAGTGGGTAAGGAAACATTGGAAAGGGAACTACTGCCCTGCCACTAACGTGGCAGGACTAGGAAGTTAGTAGGGGACATATGGGTTAGTAACTGAGGGGAGGATAAAGTTATTCATTTACAAACGCAGTCAGTCGCGGGTTTGATGCGAGATATTTGTCTAGGCGGAATTTAAATGAATCAACGGTGCTGCAGTCTATAACGTCTCGGGGAAGCCCATTCCACAAGTTGACAACTCGATTGAAGAAGAAATTCTTAGATTCGTGCGAGTTAAAAGATTTACCAATAATTTTGCAACCGTTTCCCCGCGTGTAATTAGATTGGTCGATAGTGAAGTACTTACTACAGTTCATATTGTCGATGCCTTTGATGATTTTGAACACTTGAATTAAGTCGCCTCTTAATCTGCGCTGGGTTAAAGGAAATAGATTTAATTCTCTAAGACGCTCTTCGTATGGTTTGTTCTTTAGGCTAGGTATCATTTTGGTAACTCTACGTTGAACTCGTTCTAGCTTGTTTATATCTTTTTGGTAATAAGGGCACCAGGATTGAACGCAGTATTCCAGAAGAGGGCGGACTAAGGAATTGTAAAGGGTTAGGATAACTTCTTTGGATTTATGCTCAAATGACCTGCCTATAAAGCCAATTATTTTGTTTGCCTTCTTAACAACTTCTGAACATTGTTGACTCGGTTTTAGGTTACTCGATATTGTTACTCCCAGATCAGTTTCTCTGTTTACATTCTTAAGCTGAGTGCCATTCATCGAATAGTTTGCTTTCTCATTTAGGTATCCGACATGTAGTACTTTACATTTATCCGCATTGAAACTCATTTGCCAAATTTGGGCCCAACATGACAATTTATCTAGATTGTGTTGCATATCGTCAACTTGTTCTTTTGAGAGTACGCTATTTGCAATTTTTGTATCGTCAGCAAATTTTGAGATTGTGCAGGTGAGACCCTCATCTATGTCGTTGATGTAAATTAGAAAGAGAATTGGTCCTAGTACCGATCCCTGGGGTACCCCGCTACTTACATTGGTCCATTTAGATGCCTTACCGTTTATGACTACCCTTTGCTTTCTGTTGCTGAGCCAATTTTCTATCCATTTCAACACACCGTCTTGTATTCCATGCGCTTTTAGTTTTAGCAGTAAACGTTTGTGGGGAACTTTGTCAAAGGCCTTTTGAAATCAAGGTATATAATATCTACAGCTTTACTCTCATCGTAGAGGTTGAGGATATCGTGGAAGAAGTCTAAGAGGTTTGTTAAACAGGAACGTTTTTTACGAAAGCCGTGTTGAGTATCTTTAAGTATGTTATTTTCCTCCAAGTGATTTACGAGTCTGTCTCGTATGACCGTTTCTAGCATTTTACATACAACTGAGGTTAAGCTAATTGGACGATAGTTACTGGGTAGGGATTTGCTGCCTTTTTTGAATATCGGTGTTACGTTGGCTAGCTTCCACTGATCAGGCATAGTTCCAGACTGCAAGGATTTATTGAATAGTAATGTCAGTGGTTTGGAGAGCTCATTCTTAGCTTCCTTTAGAACTCTAGGCGAGATTGTATCAGGTCCTGGCGTTTTATTTACCTTGAGTTTATCTAAACAATTCAATACTTCTCTCTCTGTAACGGTGATATTGCTTAGAACATCTGAATTATCAATCTGAATCGGCGATGGTGTAGGGATATCACTGAGGTCTTCTGTTGTAAAAACTGATGCAAAGAAGGTATTGAGGGCATTACTCATTTGTACTTCGTCTTTGGTGTATTCTCCTTTTTCATCGACTAACGGTCCAACAGTTGAAGTAACTACTTTTTTCTTTCTGATATAACTATAGAATTCTTTCGGGTTTGTTTTACTTTGATTCGCAATATGTAACTCTAAGGTCTTTTTACTTTGCTTAATTAACTTTTTGGCTTTGCGTCGTAGCTCTACAAATTTCACCCGTTCTTCGTCATTTTGTGAGGATTTTAATCTATCATTAGCAAATTTTTTAGCAAGCAGGCAGTTTGAAATATCTTTATTCCACCATTTGGGCTTATTATTATGGCCTGGACGCCGTATTTTCGATGGTATGCAGTCTTGCACTGCTTTTAGGTAAGTGGTTTCGAATAACTTCCAAGATGTATTTATGTCGTTATTGTTAATTAAAAAGCTCCAGTCAGTTTCTTTAAACATAGCTCTAAGTTTATGGAAGTTTGCTTTCTTGAAATTAGGGACTTTTTCGATGCTACTATTTGGTTCGTTACTAGTAAACTTTAAAGTGAAAGTTATCGTACGATGGTCGCTGTTACTGAATTCATCACCAACATTCAAATTCTCTATCAATTCTTCTTTTGTTGCAAGTACAATGTCAAGAACGTTATTACCACGGGTCGGCATTCGAACAAATTGATAAAGCGAACTCTCTTGCAAGTTCGTATACAAGTCATGTCCGGAGTGTGAAGTAAGAGTATCGCCCCACTTGGTCACAGGTAAATTAAAGTCGCCAAAAATTACGGTATCTTGTGAGTTACTTACATCTGCAATTTGTTCGTAAATTTCTCGGTCAGTTTGCACTGATTGAGCTGGAGGTCTGTATATTAACGCAAGTATTATTTTTGTACCTTTATTATTCTTTATTAGCACAAAAGATGTGTCGACGTTCACAATTTGAGGTTTTGACACGAGGGTCGGGTTAAGACTTTCTTTGATATAAAATAAAACGCCACCTCCATTTTTATTTATTCGGCTGTTCTCAAACATTACATAACCGGGAAGTGAATACTCTGCTAAAAAGTCTCTATCTTGTGTATTGAGCCAAGATTCTGTTATGCCAATCACATCATAATTTTCTGTAAACACTAGTTCCTCTAAATCTGAAAATTTATTGCGTATGCTACGAGCGTTTGCATAGAAAACCTTTAAAGTTGCGGTTTTAGAACTCGCAGATCGTTCTTTCATCGAATTTTTGGTTCTGGTCGGATCTACATTTACATTCATGGCTGTCCTCGGTCCTCGGTCGTTATCCCTGACGGTTTTGAATTTGGGTCGTGTTGGTGGAGCTTTATCCAAATTCGCGGTTCTTGACGGATTAGTATTTAATTCCTTTGTAGATTGCCGTCCTCGCTGTCTTCGGTCCTCCTTCCTGGTTGTCCTGTGCTGAGTCGATTTCTTCTCCGAAAATCCTTCACCGCATCGTTGAGAAGACGCCCAAAACGCGCTGCTCCCACCTGGTTCAGATGAACTCCATCATCCGAAAACAAATAGTCATCGTAGTAGAAATTGTCCCAGGTGTCGACGAATCCCACGTTCTCCTTCCTGCAGAGGTTTGCTAGACAACGATTTGTGCTGGTGGCTATGTTGTAAAATCGGCTCTCTACACCGAGCCGGGGGACGATTCCTGAGACGATGATCCTTGATGACTTCTCCTTAAACGACTTGATCAGCTGCTGGTACTTTAAAAGCAAATCTTCCGACCGGGTTCGCTGTATATCGTTGGATCCAACGTGGATGATGTACATTGTATTTGCAGGGGCCAGCTTTGATACTTCGTCAACTGCTGCAACTACGTCATCCACACCACCACCAGGGATACAAAAACGCTTCCTGGTCTTAGGTGCCCTGGCGCAAAACTCTGTGAGCTGACCACGTATCATCGAGTCTCCCACGAGCCGGACTTCTTCTATTTCCTCTTCGTCATCTGAGTCTGCGAATATCTGGAAACGGTTTTGACACTCGGTAATCGGTATGTGTTTCCTGGTATTGGGGCAAACGTTGTTCCTCACGACACGGAAGTTGTCTTGAGGGGGAAGAGAGTCGCTATTTGTATCTTGAGTATCGGAAACATCAGCTGAAATGGCTACTGTAGGCGTTGAATTGTTGGCAGTTGACGTTGGGGCGTTGGTGGCTGCTGGAGTTGCGGTGACAATTGAAGTTTGTGGCACTCCAACGTTGAGTGTTACAAACTCTTGGAGTGATTCCAGCTTCATGGTGAGGACGTTGATCTTGTTGTAGGCTTCATCTAATTTCACTGTAAAATTCTCTCGTTGCTGGCAGAGCCGGCAGACTTGAAGATCGATAGTAGCAAACATGGACTCACCAAACCTACCGGCGCAGTTCGCACAAGCGCGAGGCATGGTGACAGTCACTTTCTTCAGATCACTTCACTCACTTAAAAAACAATTCACTCACTTTACAACACTTCACTCACTTTAAAAACACTTCAATCACTTCAACCGAAAACAAATATGCTGAAATACGCAGAAATAGGATATCAGGGGTGATAGCCTAACCGAAAACAAAAATGTTGAGATACGCAGAATTAGGCTTCCAGGGGCGATAGCCTAACCAAAAGTTTTTTTTTTTAAATTGAAATACGCAATAATAGGCTACCAGCGTTGAATAGCCTAACCGAATATAATAAAATTGAAATTCGCAGAAATAGGCTACCAGGTGTGATAACCTAACCTTAAACAAATATATGTATAACAGAATATGTAACTAAATATACAATTCACCAAATAGAGATTATATAAAAATAAAGTGTGACTGCACACAAGGGGTATATATACTGTGTCAACAGATGACCCTGGTGTCACTGAAGCCTAGTAAAGCAGTAGCCTACTCTTTTTAGATAAAAAAGTGTATCAGTCAAAGGTTATTACAAGATCGTGCAAGCAACAACTAAAATTACAGATATATATAGCTACAGTAGGATACTAAATACAATATCTACAAGAGTTAATAATAAAACAGATTGGCTGGCTATAGGCTAGGCTAGGTTTGGGTTAGGTTAAAAGCTTGGCAGGTTGGGTTAGGCTAGGTTAGTTTGTACAAATACCACCCTTAGCTTAAAGTAAAATCAGTCCGAGGAGAAAAAGTCAAGAATATATCTAGGGGGAAAAGATAAATGAATGCACTTAAATTTGGTACAAAATTTGCTGGAATTTAATATGTATAATCCCCAAAAAAGGTTTGTTTACAAAATGGTGTCGGCGTTAGTCCCTGTAGGCGGTTAGTTAGTAAACAATATTGTTTATTAGCAAATTAATATGCAAAGCTTTACTTACATACAAGGCAGTTAAATTGATACTTACTACAGTAGGTAATGGGTAAAATTAGGGGCTACGATTTTATATAAAATAGTAATAAGAGAGCGTTTGTTTACAAAGCAAAACAAAACAATAGATGGCGCTAGTGGCGCCCTGTCCGAGCAGGAGTCTTGTGATAAACACAAAGTTTTTCAGTCAATACACAGCGAAATATCGTGCAGTGTTACTTACTAAGCTACAGGATGGTTAAACGTGCTCTTAACCACCTTTCATGCACAAGAATGAAGAGGATGAGTAGTTAATACTCAAATTATGATCGATATCGTGAGAGCGTTGACAGAGCGTCTGCAGCGTCTGGCGGTGGCAAGGTGTGGAGAAGGAGAGGGGGGCAGTAGGGCACAGGTGGAGGAGAGTAGGGATTGTCATGTCTCGGCGGAGCAGTGGGCGGGGGGACACGAGTCTGGTGGCTGTGGAAGCACTAGAGCACCTGCCAGAGCAGCAGTGTACAGCGCTCCAGCACCAGCTCGGTTCATACCCCACTGGTCGTGCCGAGCCCCTGAGCCTCACAACTCGGGCGGTGCAAGATGTTCCGCGGGCAGGTCACGTGGATGTTGAAAGACCGTTAGCCTCGTTGTTTCGGTGGTTCAAGGTGGGCGACGAGGCTTTGGCATGGTTGCCAGGTCAGGGTTGGCCCATGGCTGCCAAGGGTGGTGGTCAAAAGGAGGACTTTGAGCAGATTGGTGAGGTTGGCTGTGGCATAGAAGTGCCCAGTCGTCGCATAGCCTCCCAATGCTGCTCTAGTCAATTGCAACAGCCCTACCATAGACCGACTGTATCTGGCCATGTCGCTAAAAGCGGTGATGCTGCGCAGGCAGATGTAGTCGTAAGGAATGCGGGGGTGTGCATGTACGGTATCGGCGGGGAAGCCTTAGCAATAATGAACTATGGGAGTGACTGCACAGGTGGTACTGATTGTCCCTCTCATGACCTGGCTGTTTTAGGGACGAAGGTGGAGAAGGAGGGAGACTACAGGTTAGAAGCTGCGGTCTCGGCTGGGTTGTGCAAGGGCACTAGGATTGTTATTCTGCGAGATAAGTTGTTTACTAGGCTGTGGCAGTGCATCCGCATGTTTGTTGCTTCTCCAGGCCTGATGTACGGGGTAGAATCCGACATGCAGGCTGGAGACAGTGCAAGGCTCAGTTTAATTCCCTACCGTATAAATCCTGCTCGACAGCCTGTGGTGCAAGCAGAGCTGGATTACGTGTTGACGAAGGGTCTGAGGGATAAGGAATGTCGTGAGTGGTCGTTGCCTGTAACTTTGCAACCGGTGTTAAGTGGCAAGATCAGTGAGTGTGTTGATTGCGAGAGTGTGTGTGCATTATCCCTGACAGACGCCTATACCTTATCGAGAGTTGACGACACCATAGACCGCCTCGGGGCTGCATCGCCTATCATGAAGGTAGAACTAGTGAAAGGTTATTGGCAGGCCCCGTTGCCGGAAAGAGCAAAGAGAAATGCCAGTCTTGTGATGAACTGGGCAGTTTATCAGTGCCAGGTGTTGTTTTGCTGCCGGAACACAAGTTGGATGTGTGGCATGCTAAGGGCACTGATAATGTTTTGGCTGATTGTTGGTCACGGGAGGGTTTGTTTGCAGGAGAACCCTCGCCGTTCAGTCAGTGTGTGTTGAGAGTGGAGGAAAATAGGCTGTCACTGTAATGCAGCCGCCAAAAACAAATTAAAAAAAAAAGCAAAAAACCTTATAAAAACTCTTTATTTTTATAACGTGTAGAATTGTGTATAAGATGTTGTGGCAGTATCTAAGTTGAATGTTTTCGCTTATTGTCGCTAAGTTAGTTGAACTTGCTCGGTGGAGTGCAACAGTCTTTATTTTTTTTATATATAGTGCCTTGTGTCGCAACAGTGTGTGGTACTATGAGAAGCTTTCTGTTAGATATGAAGAACTTAGTCAAGTGTCTTATATCTTGGGGGAGGTGTGACGCTCTTGCATAGTAGCCACGTGTGGGCATGCGCGCGCGTCGGCTGCCCAGCCGTTTAGAAACCGGCTGGCGGCAGCCGGCCGGCCGGCTTTTCCTTAGTATATAGCCTACGACAATGTAACTAATGTCTGGGATATTCTTATGTTGTTTCACAGCTTGAAGCTGCCCTTATTCTTAACCAACACATCTTAGTATATTTTATTCTCGATAGTTGATTGTTCCATTATAATACATAAGATGCATTGTAGTGAAGGAGAGAGAGAGAGCGAGCGAGCAGGGTGGGGGAGGTGAGTGTTGCTTTTCCTCCTCCTCCCTCCTCCCTCCCGGAGGAGTTGCTCGCCCGCGTGGTCTTTTCTCTCGGTTTTGATTGGCTGGTGGTTCCTGGCGCCTTCTGCAGGCCTGCTGCCGGGTGACGTAGTGGCCTGTGATTGGCTGACCACCGTGCCTTTGTGTGGGATCCTGGAGGGGTCCAGAGGAGCTATTCTCCTCAGAGCTCACCTCACTGTCGTACCCTTCGGACCCCCTTGATATCTATCCCTCTCAACCCCCTTAATACCCTTGTATTGAGTATTGTTCACATGTGTGGGGAGGTTCCTCTCACACCGCTCTCCTAGACAAAGTTGAAAGGAAGGCCTTTCGTATCATTAACTCCCGTCCACTCACCAACTCTCTGCAATCTCTCTCTCTCCGCCGCAATGTTGCATCTCTCTCGCTATTCTATCGCTACTATAATAATCAGTGTTCCTCAGAGCTATCCCAGTGCATACCACCTCCTTTACGTAGGGCACGTGGTACCCGTCTTGCAACTCAATCCCACCCCTACTCTGTGCAACTCTCCAACCCAAGAGTGAAACGTTACTCTCAAACTTTCTTCTACTCAACAGCTGAGCTCTGGAACTCTCTCCCAGAATCAGTCTTTCCCTCTTCCTATGACTTAAATTGCTTCAAACTCCGTGTGTCCAGGCATTTTGGCTCGAACGTCCCTTGATTTTGGCCCTGTCACTCTTTCAACTATGGGGGAGGCACTCGCTATAGGCAGTTATGCCTTTTGCCTCCCTCAATCACATAGAAAAAAGAAAAAAAAAAAAAAAAACCCCACTTAGAAACTTTCTCTCTTACTTTGTATACTTTCTTTCCACTACTTCACCAATCTATTTAATTATCCCATCCCCTTGATAGACCTTATATCTATCATTGTATTAACGACGAGCTCTCAGATAACTAGATAGGATTTTGGGCCTTATTCAGAGATATAATTGTTAATGAGACCTAGGAAGCTTTTTTGTTGTCTCATATTTGGTGGTTTCATGCTTGCTAGTGTGTTCTTGTGGCAGGTGAGCAGGGCTAGACCGGAGGGGAGGCTTTTTGCGATCCTTTAAGTAAAGTCTGCTGGTGCGAGTCCTGTGGACCTGCACGACTTTACTAGGATACCCGTGGGAGTCTGGGGGCATTTTCTTGTCTGTGTGCCTGTGTGTCTAGTGTTGTGTTGTGTGAGGGCCCTTGCCTAGTCCACTCAGCACTGCGCTATCACGCCTTGCGTTTGTTTTAGGGTCGCCAGGAGAGAGTCAGATACTTGGGATCTGAGTCTCTCAAGAGAGCACCCTTTCAATTAGAGTAATTTGGCGCACAGACTTGGGAACGTCCCTAGGCTAGAGCAGGTGGCTCAGCCCGGGTATCCGAAGCCTATATCCTTCCGGCTAGACCTCTGCCACCTGGCAGATTAACAGCTAGCGGTTTATTATATCTGTATGCTTGTTATTGTGCCACAGTTTACCATCTTTGTGAGCATTGTGAGTCAGGGTGTGGCTTAGAGACTCTGTCCGAGCAGGCTTGCCTGACTAAGAGTGAGAAGCACACCTGTATGTGGTTATGTTGCGAGTGGCTGCCTTTATTTAATTATACCTATGCCATTATACACTGTAGGTCCTATCACTAGTATTTATTCCTGCTTATTAGTTAAAGAGTTCTCTAAATCCGTAACGTACTTTCTTTGCTAAGCATCAGATCCTACAGTAGCCGCATGCAGTTTAGAAACCTGCATCTTGTCTACCTGTACAATGTTTTGAGGACTGTTTGCTCTCACCTTCTTTCACACAGGGGTGATTAGTTTTATTAATTAACGTTAAATGTACTTTCTTCTAGTTTGTTATTAAATTGTTTCTGCAATTTAATTCCGTTATCTATCTTTTCCTTGAAGCTTTAAGTCAACTTAATTGTGTGATCTTTTATATAGCCTGCTTGACTATCAGCAGTCTATAGTGCGTGCACCCTGTAACCGAGTCATAGGATACCTCGTTGTCCAGGCAGGACTCTTGACGGTTTAGGGTGGTTTGTTGCCTGGGTTTATAGATAAGGGTTGGATCTAGCGTTTTCCGTTGTTGCTTGTTGCCGCATACCTAGTCCAATAGAAAGAGCCCAGTGTTTATATATCCCAGGACGTAACACAATACTGTATATCTACAATATAAAATAGGTTTGGATGAGGTAGGGCATTGGTTCAACTAGATCTGTTCAAAATGTTTATTACTAAAGATTTGATTCCCTAAAAATCAACTTATGTCAGATACAATTTACACACACACACACACACACATATATATATACACACCATATAAATACACGTACAGTACATATATATATTATATAGCTTATGTTCTCAACCGGGCTCGAACCATTGACAGCACATACACACAGACATACATATACATAAATATATGCACATTACATGCATATATGCTCTAAGAGAAGAGCAAAAAGAGCAACAGATCTCCTTCAACCCTATCTCAACACACTACATGGCTGGTGCACTACAAACAGACTTAATCTAGCCCCAGCCAAATCCACCGCAACCCTGCTCACAAGTTGGACAGGAGAACACGAATACATCCCTCAACTCACCATAAACAACACACCCCTAACACATACACACACACCCAAAATCCTAGGAGTAACATATGATACTCATATGACATTCAAACAGCACACCACAAACATTAAAAAGAAACTGACACCCAGACTTAACGCCCTCAGGTCACTTGCTCACACAAAATTTGGACACAACAAAGAAACTACCACCACAGTATATAAACAATACATAAGATCAGTGATGGAATACGCAAGCCCAGCCTGGGCTTCTAACCTAGCTGAAACACATCATAAGACCTTACAGACTATTCAAAACAAAGCCCTGAAGATCATTACAGGCTGCACAGCTACTGCACCCACAGATCACCTACATCAAGAAACCAAAATCCTCAAAGTCAAAGACCATCTGGACATGAGAGGCACTCAATTCCTGGCAGCAGCCTCCACGAACCAAGACCACCCACTAAACTACATGGCAACACACCCACAGACACCAAGAAATATCAAAACAACACCCAGCACACGGTATCACACACAATTATTGTCCTCTCTCCCTCCCTGCCCACCCCGAACCAACTTCCAGAAGCACATCCATACTCATATCTCTCACCGATCCATCCACTCACTCACAGACAACACGCAGCTGCATGCACGACCTCCCGAAATCCATCCTTCCGAATCCTCCCTTCCTCGCGAGGACAGAGTCCACCTGGCCAGGCTGAGATGCGGACACCATCCAGCTCTCCTGAGCTATCAGAAGAGACTGGATGACTCCGTTGTCGACACCTGCCCGGGATGTAACACAGCACCCCATACCATTAAACACATCATAGAAGACTGCATTTCACACAACCACTTATGCCAACAACACAATCTACACTCAATGAGAGCTCTGTGGGAAAGCCCGATCGTGGCCATGGCCTTTCTCAGGGACTCGGGGCTGTTCGGCCAGGCAGCTTAGGGAACAACAACAACAACAACAACCGCTGAACACGGTGAGGCCCGTGAGGTCTTGTTCCGGTCTAGGGAGTGAGACATGCGAAAGCATCCCGGCTCGAAGCAACTCCATCTCTGAAGCTGCTCTGCCTCTGCGCTTCACTGTCTCATTCCCTAGACTCGGACCCTCACTCTCAGAACGCCACCTATTGAGCAATTAACTCACTAGGCATTGCCCCCCTGTAGCATATTTTGAATATGGGAATATTCATACAATGCTATTTAATAAGGGAACAATGAGGGTATTTTTTTTGGCATTTCGGTGTGCTGTGGTAATGCACTGATCCTAGGTACAGCACAAATTCCATCCCAACAATATCTTCCCATTGACATATTGGGATTCGAACCCGGGTCCATTGGATTACCAGTCAAGTGGCAAGACTACTCTGCCACACCTCCCCAATATATATATATATATATATATATATACTGTATACTATATATGCAGAGAGAAGAAAGAGTGAAAGTGAGAGAGAGGGGATATGTAAACGAACATTATTGCATGTGTTTAATCCATGTTAAGTAGTGTGTGTGTGTGTGTGTGTGTGTGTGACAATAGTTTTAAGCAGTATTGGAGCTCCAGTTAACGTCTGCCAGCCTTCTGAAACACCACACGCAGTACACCTCCGACCTGTAAGTGGGCTTCTCTCTCTCTCTCTCTCTCACTATTTATTATTTTATCTGAAGTTTTAAGTTAACCCCTTCCGTATTTGATGACGCATTTTTCTCTTTTTGTATGGCTATCAGTAGACGATTCAATTTTGCCCTGGTATCGGAAACTAAACTGAAGGCGCCTACTGTCAAAGATTATGGGTATGGAATGGGTAATCAAAGTGTCCATAATAAACTACCCATGTAAAGGTACACTACCCACACACACACGCCCAGTCACGGTAGCCATGTGCATTAAGGGGGCCCACCTCGCTTTTTTAATCTCTCTCTCTGTCGGTCTCTCTCTGGGTTGTATCTATTCGGCCTCATTCAGCCTACTGTTTTAAAACGTTTATCCACATTCAGCTAACGACTTTTTTCTTGCGAGTGGTAGCGAGCCAGCATATTTGTTTAAATGTTTTTGAGATCAGGCTAAACTTGTAAATTTTTCGATAGAAAAATGTCTCCGGCGAAGCCAGATTTCTCCATACAATGCTACACCAGGGGGATAAACATCTTAAAACAGTAGGCTGAATGGGGCCGAATGGATACAAGCCAGAGAAAGAGAGAAAAAGAGAGACCAAAAGCAGGTGACCCCCCTTAAATACTCTGTACTTAAACTCACTGGTTGAGGCGGGGATGGTTTGAATCTCACTGTGTTGCTGCTGAAGGACCGAGATATTACTAGGGGGATATCCTGGGACTATGGTTGTAGTCAAGGTGAGTCTGTTGGGGGGGGGGGGATATATATATATATTATATATATATCAGTCAGTCAGTCAGTAGCCAGCCCTTACTCCCACAAGGGTTAGGGAGGATAAGCAGGAGACTCGAGGAAGGACAAAGAGGTGACAGGAGAAGACCACATAACAATTCGCCCACAAAAAGCAAACACACAATCATTCAGTAACACAAATCACTTATCCGCCCCCTAAATTAATGGCTTCACCTCAAATGTTATCAATCAGGACAAGGTCTCTTCATATATATATAATATTATATATATATAATATTATATATATATATACTACAACAACCGTATTATAGCTAGTAGTTCTAATACAGATCAAATATTTAGCACAATTAAAAGCTAACAAATACATATGGCCAAATCTCCAACTTAGTTATAGCCTGAAATTAGCAAGTGGCCAATTGACCACTCGCGTGTTTCAGGCAATAAGGAAGTTGGAGCCTTAAATATCGGTTTAAAGAGAAATGCAATAATAATGTGGGATTCTGATGCATTGAAAGTATGATCAATTTGGTTTTATGTATTTATATATGTATAATGACCATATTTAGCTGATAATTCTGCTAAATATTGATGGCCACAACTCCAACTTCCTTATAGACCAAAACTCGCAAGTGGTCAATTAGGCGTGCCAGATGTGCTGCAGTTTATGTGGTATGTCCCCTTCTGTTAAATTATTGCTATCTTTAGACGATTTTGTGCGGTCTAAGAAGGATCTGTGGTAGTAAAAAGGGTTAAGTGAGACAGTTCGAAGGCTGTTAAGTGCTGTTTATACTGACTAATATCGTCTAATAGTAGCCCAAATAAGGTTGAAAGGACGGCACCGGTACTGAATGGGTTAAAGTGCACCCATGTATTTTACAGGGTATATAGTGGTTTAACCTTGACTTTCTAGCACTCGGTATACCTATAGTCTTGGTTTCTCTCTCCCCCCCCCTCTCTCTCTCTCTCTATCTATCTATCTCTCTATCTATATTTTGTTCTCACTCACACGGTCACTCTCACTCTCTATCTATTCTCTCTCTCTCTCAAGGTATCACTAGCCTTACATTAAGCTATTTATTCCCACTCAGCACCAATATGATGCAGAGACAGCGGTGTCGTGCTCTGTCATTAATTATAATGTAAAATTTGCAAAATAAACAAACCAAAACGTATACGAACACAGTAAAGACAAAATAACTAATCAAAATCGCTATGTGGAAACAACGCTTAAGTAAAATAATCATTTATAAATAAAAGAACACAATCCACCACATAGGGTGTACATGTGTCGCGCTAATAAGTGATGTCTCGGCACCAATTATGTGTTGATTAATAATTGGTATCAGCAATGTCTAAGCTACTGTACATGTCTTTATATCGAGTGAAATATGCAAACACACTCTTACACTTACCCACCCTATTCAACATCTGACAGACATTAATACAGCACAGAGCAAGCCAAACGTAATGACAGCTGGGAAATGACTTATTAGCGCAACTGTACATTACTACATGAGCAAGTTAATCTGTTTCCCAAGCAAACTAATCGCACACATAACAACGTAAGTATAAACACAACATAAATACAACAAATAATCTTACTGTCTGTGGGTGGGTTTCTTAGTTGGCGAGAACTATCCACGGTCTCCACTCGATTAGTTTAGCTTTCATATGGTTTTATAGTCGAATATATCGTAAATCGGAAACTAGGTCAAAGGTAGATCATGTTAGCTAGTTTAATTCTTGTAAATCTTATACTTTCAAGCTGCCAGACTACAATTGTCTGTAAAATTTGACGGACAAATCGCTCGTGTGACACCGCTTTAAGGGATGGTTCACTTTTTCGGCGATTTTTGCATGTATTCATTATTTGTCTAGTTTCCTCCCTAGACCTCCATCAAATTAAAAAAAAAAAACATCCATTAGATCCGCCTTCTAGATTAATTTGTAAAAAAATTCGGTAGAAAAATTTCCCGGCCGAAGGCCGGTTCTTCCA
The DNA here is from genome assembly GCA_032716605.1 of Paralithodes platypus. NCBI lineage: Eukaryota > Metazoa > Arthropoda > Malacostraca > Decapoda > Lithodidae > Paralithodes > Paralithodes platypus. The sequence goes on along the minus strand of CM064486.1, from coordinate 17,048,922 downwards.
ACATTACAGGCTCACTATCGTTCGCCAGGGAAAAAAATCGACATCTAAATAGCACGAAAGGTTTAAATATTGACGAAGAAATGGGGCGAAAGGTCTGAAAATCGACTAACTAATGGGGAAAACATCTTAACATCTGAAAACTAATGGGGCTAAACATGAGGGAGAAAGTGGTCCAGAAAAGCGGCCCATCTTCCCTTAACCTCTGAAGTGCGCATGGGGGTAATTGGAAACGTCCCCCTGTGCTGACGTATTTGAGGTGTTTCCGTCACTAAAATATTCATTGTGCCATTAATAGCATTAATACTTATCCATATGCGCCTATTATGGGTTGATTATAAAGGTATTAACCTGAAACAACAATAAAACGAGTGAAAACAGCGTTTGGATGGTCAAAATCGGAGATATAGCCCGCGAGTTGTATAATGTATGGGTGAGGCAATCTGCTTTCCCGCCAATTTCCCCCAAGGCCACTGAGACACAATCGATCGATACTCTCTCTCTCTCTCTTGCACTCGCTTGCTATCAGTGATGACCACACCCTCCAATCGGATTTCTAATGTTAGCACGAAAATATACCTCAGAATAAGGGAATAACAGGGAAAATAGGTGATAACTGAAGGAGAGGAGGAAAGTGGGGAAGGAGGGGAGGTAGAGGACTGAGATTTTGCATGGCCCAGGGGCCAAAAAAAAAAAAAAAAAATAAAAAAAAAAATATAAATTTTTTTTTTTTTTTCGATGTCAAAAGTTGATTTTTGTTTTCTCTGACTCTTAAGAGTCTCCCCGCAGTGCGCCGGGGGAACTCTTAAGAGTCTCCCCGCAGCTCCCGGGTTAAGGGAGCCCACTTCGCTTTTTTTTTCTCTCTCTCCCTCTTTCTTTGGCTTTTATCCATTCGACCCCATTCAGCCTACTGTTTTAAGATGTTTACCCCCCTCCAGGTGTCAATATTTTCCTGGGGAGCGGTAGCGAGCCAGTATATATATATTTTTGTTTTAAGAGCAAGCTAGATTTGAACATTATTCGATAGAAAAATGTCTCCGGCGAAGCCGAATTTCTCCATACAATGCTGGCTCGCTATCACTCGCCAGGAAGATATCGACACCTGGATGGGGATATACGTCTTAAAACAGTTGGCTGAATGGGGCCGAATGGATACAAGCCAGGGAAAGAGAGAAAAGGAGAGAAAGATTAAAAAAAAAAAAAAAACGGTGACCTCCCTTAATAGCTTAACCTTTTGACTACCAGCGACGTGTGTATGATTTTATTCTAACAATATTTAGACGATATTGTGTAGCTTAGGAAGGATCTGGGGTACTTAAAGGGGTTGGTTGAGATAGTTTGAAGCCTTATTATTGCTAGAGGTCCTTCCTAAGTGAAAATAAAATCGTCTAGTAGTTGCCAGAATATGATAAAAAGGACGTTTCTGGTACTGGATGGGTTAAGGGGGTAGTACTCGCTATTTCTGGACCCCCTTCTTCCTCATGTTTAGCATATTAGTTTTGAGGTTTTAAGACGTTCTTTCCATTAGTTTGATGATGTTGAGACCTTTCGCCCCATTTCTTTGTCAATATTTAGACCTTTCGTGCCATTTAGGTGTCGATTTTTTTCTGGCGAGCGATAATGAGCCTGTAATTTCAGAAGAAAACGGCCTTCGGCCGAGGCATTTTTCTACCGAAAAATGTACAAATTTATCTTGAAAGGGGGTTTAGGGGGTATCTTATTAAGCTTGATGGAGGTCAAGCGAGGAAACTAAAAAATAAATAAATACATAAATATATATTATATAGGCCAAAAACCAAGCACTACCCCCTTAACCCGGGAGCTGCGGGGAGACTCTTAAGAAAATTTTTTTTTTTTTTATATTTTTTTTTTTATTTTTTTATTTTTTTTTGGCCCCTGGGCCATGCAAAATCTCAGTTACCCCCATGCTTAAATACAATAAATACAAGGAGCATTAACATTCGGAAATACTGGTACAGGATAAATACAATATAGTTTTGTCTTGGATTTTTACTCTACATGGTCAGCAGTGTATACTATCACCACGTATTATATACATATTGTATGTAATAGGCGACCTCACACGCAGCACACATCCGCAATATCGACTAATGGTAACCAGAACAAGACGGAAGTTAGGTGGTCGTGGTGTCAAAGGGTTAAGGGAAGATTTGCATTTATTTGTTCATTTATTTATATATGTATTAGGTTTCTAATAGTTTCTTCCCTAGACCTCCATCAAGCCTAACAAAAATGCCTCCAAGACCATCCGTCAAGATAACATTTTACATTTTCGGTAGAAAAGTGTCCCGACCGAAGGCCGCTTCCTTTTTAATTACAGACTTGCTATGGCTCGTCAGGGAAAAAAAAAAAAAAATCGACACCTACTGTATATGGCACAAAAGGTCATAACTTCGCCAAGCAAATGGGGCGAACGTCTTAAAATCTCAAAACTAATGGGGCTAAACATAAAGGAGAAGGGGGTCCAGAAAACCACCAAAACCTCCCCCTAATCATGCCCAGGAACATAGTAGGTGTACTTGATGTGTAAATGTTGACCCACATCCTTCTGTTGACATTACCTAGCTTAAGCCGGGGTCACACCACCGATGGAGCCGGCAATTTGTTCGGGCAATTTTGGTCTGGCATCTTCTTCAAGGGGGGAAGGGTTTATTTATTGGTAGATTTATTCATACATTTATCATTATTTTAGTTTCCTCCCTAGACCTAATCATACTTTAAAAAAAAAAAAAAATCCACAAGATGCCCTTTCTAAATATATTTGTACATTTTTCGGTAGAAAAATATCCCGGACGAAGGCCGATCACTCCTTAATTACAGGCGCGCAATCGCTCGCCAGGAAAAAAATCAACACCTAAATGACACGAAAATTCTTAATATTGACAAAGAAATGAGGCGAAAGGTCTTAAAATCGCCAAACTAATGAGCCGAACGTTTCTTAAAATCTGAAAACTAATGGGGCTAAGCTTGAGGAGGAAGGGGGGCCAGAAAAAAACAATCGTTTCCCCTTAAGTAAAGTTAGATATTAGTTCGGTCTTTTGAAACCATATGCAATCAATCTAATTGTCGATTCCTATGCGAACCCCCCCCCCCCATAAAAATAAACACAAAAATAAATACAAATATATAAATTAAATTGTATGAGAAAAAACTTACTCATCGATAATTGACGGAAAATCGCTCGTGTGACCCAGGTTCTAATGTTTATCTTGTAGGGAGAGGGTGGGGAGGTGGGGGGGGGGGGGAGGGGGATCCAAAATTACCGAATAAAACACATGATGCTAGATCCGTTTTGTCAATAGTCGCTAGAATGTCGCTAGATAGTATACTGTTTGTACAAATATAATCACAAGCATAATGGCACAATCGCTATAATATGGTTCAAAGAAGTCTGAAATCTCTAGACTATGGCTCTAAAATGCATGAAATCTCTAGAATAAGACTTTAGAAGTTTAGAATGTCTGAAATCTCTGGAATATCGCTAGGAATAATGTCGCAAGATGTAAAGAAATGCCGCTAGATTGAAGTAAGTAACACTCACCCGTACTAAAAGTTGCTCAGGGGTGGGTCCTTCCATCCCCTACTCCACCCTGGGCAAGTGGAAGGGGGGAGTCGGGTCCAAGTCTACCCCCACCTTCCACCCCCAAACTATCCCCAACTCCCCCACCCTCCTTCTCTAGCTGGCAGTTAGTGATTGGAGGCGATTGTTCTCATGAATTGTAAATTATTGTTATACCATCTTTGCACATGCTTACAATAGCCAACATTTATTAATACAATATACTGTATAATTGTATTCTCAAAATGAGTCTCTATACACACATGGGTTACAAGAATCTCGGCTGTATTGGTCTTCTACCTTTCTCTCTCTCTCTCTCTCTCTCTCTGCGTGTGTGTGTCCCTCTCTCATTGCATTATAATCCACGACCAAGACGTGATGTGCTTTAATATAGGCTAATGATACCGTAATTAATTATAATATCATACATTATTCAGGATAATATTGTTATGCCCTGTTTATCTTCAGGTTTAACTTGGGTAATGTGAGTTCTAATTGACTGGGTATATAAGGCTGCATGCACAATACAAGATATGAGGAATAGAGAACACAAAGAAACACATGGTAGCAAGTTATACGATCACGTTTATTGATATACCACTGCAGAATACTTGTGTAAGACAATATAATAGAATCGAACAACACTAGCATAAGTGGATCTGGATGGAGCCTAGTCTCCCACTTCCAACGTTCAGGTATTAATCTTCTGATCACTGGCTTTGATTTAACAGGTTTATATACCGAAGACCATCAATGTTACTTATAGAATCATATTCACTGTTAGATTTCTTACTGGTAGCTCTGGTGCACAAGTAGTAGTTCACAGACTAGATTAGACACGCGTATTTTAGAGCACGGGAATTCTAGTAACCTCAGGGGGGTACTGATCTAAGTTTTCTAATCTTGTCTCAGAAATACATAGAACGCAAATCAGTGGGCGAATCTTCAGATATCACTAGGGTTTCCTTCTAGGTAATAATATCTGGGCATATGGTTGATTACGAGAGTTAGTATCGCCTGTTAAATAATGAACACTGATAGCTTAGCACTTCCTAATTGAATGGTTATATGAATTATACTGGGGCAAAGAGATAGCCACTTCGTAGAAATATTAATTAGTGAATCTCTAAACAGCACAGTAATATGTAGTACTGCTAAAGGGAATCTTGGGTAGCATCTGATGGGTCTGGTCCTGGTTATCTTGCGTCCATGATGTTGGGGGCTAACGACTGGTTCTGCGGCCGTCCAGGGGGCCCATATGTGTGAAGTTCTTCAATACGTGGGCAGGTCCTTCTATCCAAATCTGCCACGGAGTCTGCCGGCTCTGGGATCTCACTCCGGAACAACACAAGGGCAGAGCTAGAAGTTAACTGCAGGGTAGTGACCCCTGGTTGGTGTCTAGCTTTCAACTGATTTGACTGGGGGCGGGAGTTAGATTTATAGGCTCGGTTCTGGACCCTGTAGACAGTAGGGATCTCGAGTCTTATGGACTTAATTGAGCTCTCAATAGATATAGGGACTAGGTAAGATGGTATTTACTGTTGTGGCACATGGCTATAGGAAAGCCTTTATATTTTCATATAACTGAGCCTTAGTAAGAGGTACTATTTTGGCTATACTGGAAGTATTCAGGGGAGAGAGACTGGATCTACTTTGCGAGGAGGATGGGGACAGCTGTGATAGGAGCGTCTCTCTAGATTGTTCAATCTTCATTCTATGGTATAGCTGAGGTGCTAATTTAGTGATCAGAGCATGCAAGAAAGGTAAATGGTTTATTGTGAGTTAATAGAGGTTAGTAAAGGTGTTAGTCGTGCATGGTTAGTTCATTGATAGGAAGAATTCCTGTGCTACCTGGCAATGACTCGGAAGTCAAAACAGGGGCCAGGTATACCTCCGCGGGGGTGGGGGGTCTCCCTCCTCGGGTGGGCAAAAAGGGGGAGCTGGGCGCCCTCTCTCTGTGATAGTCGTCCGGCGGCTGTGGCTAGGGGCTTGCCATATCACCAGTGTTTGTAATAACCCTCTGTGTATGAGACAGATGTGGGTGTCCTTAATACCAAAACCGAAGGTGCCTTAGCTAGCTGGTTTTACTCGGCTGGTTGTTAATTGTAGGGTTTGCTGGATGTGGTGGAGACTGGGTTGCTAACTCTGCCACATTTATCTGGAAGTATGGCAATAGAAGTTAGTTACTGGTGGGGCGGCTAGCCTCGCACCGACGACCATTGGGTGCAGGGTTGTGAATGGGTTGTAAGAGAATAGATGGCATGCAAGGGACTAGTAAAGTTCTAATGTTGTTCTGGGCTACTAAGTGAAGGTAGGCTGGATAGGAGTATATATATAAAAGGTTGGAGAGCGTTAGCAACGGACAATTCAAGGATCTTCAAGAGGTATGAGAGAGAGACTAGGTCGGACAAGAGTCGAGAAGCGCGGGTGTCTTAATGAGAGGGGGGGGGGGGGGAGAGTTCAAGGGCTACAGGGAAATTTTGTCCCTAAGGTCCCTGGGCGTGGGGGTGGCATTAGGCTACAATTGATATGGAAGTTTGAAAAGGCAGTAGAATACGTTAGCCAAATGCTACCGGGGAATGCAACTATGGGGTGGTATATGAGTCTGGAAAAGATAGAGTTATGTGATCAGTCCGAGGGTTATGGATACTATTAGTTGGCCCTGGGAACTGCGTTTTCTATTAAATATAAATATACCAACAACAGCGGCAGTTCGTAGGGGTACTTAGTTATTGTTTCGGGGTACTTATGACAGATACTGGTAACCAGGTTATCTTATACAATCTCTGGTTGGGGTAAGAGGTGTAAGACACGAAGTAAATTGGCGTAGTGTGGACTGTGGATACGAAGGAGGCAAGGGGAAGACGTATGACAATTGTGGGAAAGTAAATGGAAAAAGGTGAACACAATGGCGGATAAAAATACTTAACCTAAGGATTGAATACATAGATTTATGGGGCGATGGGTCTTCAGAAGCTTAGTCTGGCAAGACAAGATGTTAGGGAATGTTAATATTAATACTTAAACTAAGGATTGCATACATCGATGAACGATGACATTATAGTCGTCGTCCTAATAAGGTGATGAAACCTGGTTGATCTGTACTTGGCACAATACGACACAAGGACAGTGCCGCTATGTCGTATCAATGCTGGTGGCAGTTAATATTATAGACTTAGTTACTAGAGGAACAATGCAAGGGGCGACTGAGCACGGGTTACATATATCTATACTCGTCATGGAAATTGATATACGAGGTCTAGGGACAAGCGTGGGTGTTTTAACTTCTAAGATATATAACATCTACTTCTCGGATGTAAGAACATACATAGATATAATTATGGCTGTCTGATGTGTTGGCATTGGCTCAACGTCGGGACAGGGCATGGGTGTTTTTAATATGAATGTATATTCCTGTTCATCATCTTTGTAGTTAGGAGTGTAGGACACGAGGGGGTTAGTGTACGTGAGGTGTGGAAAAATGGTCAGTTTAGAAGGGGTATCTGGGTGTGGCCTGGAGCTGCTTAGCCCTGCGGGCTTGGGCCTGTCTGAATTGGCTGGCTCGGTCAGCTGGTCCTTTCGTTCTGTGGACCTTTCCTTTGGGTGTTTCTGTGTGGTGTTCGTTCGTGGCTTCTGTGGTGGGCTTCTCGTTCTGGGGCATTTTAATTATGTTCACCATTATTGTAATGCTGGGGTCACACATTCACGTATATTGCTCCCGTCAGCTCCCGTCATTGTAAACGAAGGTATATTGGTAGTTGGCAACCGATTACGTAAAACGTAAGGGCATAATACGCAAAACGTAAATGAAATTGCGGCCAGTCGGGGGGGGGGGGTACTCACGCATGGCGCGAGTAGAAACGAGTAGCCCACGTGGGTCGGGAATGTTGTGGGTGCGGCCGAGGCCGCGCGGTTGTTGATTCGAGTGGAATCAAATACGTGGCTCGCCCTCACGTATGTCAAAAGACTGGAAAGCTTACGACCGACCAGGCCACCACGGCCGTCTGACGGAGCAGCCCCGTAAGACGTAGCAGCTCGCCCGGTCAAACGTAAGCTGCTCCCATCAATCGTAAAATATTCCCATCAAACGGGAAAGTTTACGTTTAGTCAGGCCGCATCTGGCAGAACCGCCGCACTGCGGGTTGGCGGGAAGACGCGGCACCGATGTATGGGGGGACAACGGGACCAGCGGGGGACACTCCAGTCACACCTCTCACCACACCGGAGCAGCAACCAACAAGCCAACCCTGCCACCCTCTGCACCCTGCCGAAAACAAATCGTAGCAGCGAAACGACTGCACCTATGGCTTTCATATTTTTACCATATGTACCTTACCCTTTAGGTTACCCACCACAAAAATCCCAAATCCCTCCTCCCACCCACTCGCTGACTGTCGGTCCCGTCAGAAGGAAAAAAAAAGGAAAATCTGTGGCGGGGAAACGACTGCACCAATCGGTTCCATATTTGTGACAAGCCTCTTACCCTTTTGCCTTCCCCCCACCACACCCCCAACCGCCTCCCACCAGCCACTTCTAGCGTATCCGTACGAAGAAAAGGAAAAAAATGAAAATCCGTGGTGGCGAAACTACCTCACCAATTGGCTTCATATGTGTAACACAAGTCAATTACCCTTCTACCTTCCCAAAACCACCCTCCCGCCCATACATTCCGATACCATAAAAGTCTCTGTAGTCTATAGTGTCTTTTCAGCTACTTTCGGGACCATGGGGACCTGATTTCTGGCGAGGGGAGTGTTTTTTTTACCATTATCCTTCCTTTCTCTCCCAACTTAATAGATTTCGACCCCCCCCCCCAAAAAAAAAAAAAAAATCTGGCACTGGGAGAAGCACACCGTCAAAATTGGCTGGCACTCAGCGGGTTAAAGGTTACAAGGATGAATGGTCTCTCCTCTTAGGGAGTTCACAAAATTGAACTCCTCCAGGATGAATTCCGCGATGTTGTTCATGGTGCCGATGAAGGACTGGGAATGGGAATGGTGTGGCCATTCCTGCCCTTTTGTAGTTCCCAGATTCCAACCCAGACCTACGTGGTAGACAAAGACTGTCTTTGTCTGTGTTTGGTCAGACGGTGTGTGCCTACGATTGGCCGGAACCGGTCCAGGTACGACCTAACAAATCCCAAGACGTGCGGCCTCAGCTACGCGGGTCTTGTGGGGGCGTGGCATGGGCGAGGCCTGTGTTCCCGCAAATCGGGCAGCCCACGAGGTCGAACGGGGCTATGCTTACGCACGTCGCAAACACGTACGTAGTTCAATACGACTCCATTACGTCTGACGTAACACTGGCCACGTTACGGTACGTCTGTCGGGAAGTGCAATAGACGTGGAAGAACGGGCGTTCAACGGCAGGAACTACTCGCGTCTTTACATAAATTGGCGATACGCCGGACGGGAGCAATATACGTGAATGTGTGACCCCAGCATAATACACATCAACTTTTCCTCTACGACCTACTCCTAGGTTTTCAAATTACTTACACAGTCGGGTGTTTTTAATATTAAAGGAAAGGTCTAAAGGCAAATATTGGCTGTAATAGTGTTGCGACTATTGTTGATTGTTTCGTTTACCATTTCAATCAGTTTCTCCCATTTATTCAATACCATACATAGTATAAACGGTCTGCATTTAATTATATGTGGCCTATACACTTCGTTTTCAATCAATTACATGTAGAACTCGATACAACTTACGATCAAAGTCGGTGTTAATTTTTAGTAAGGTTTGAGTATCGAGCCCTTGAGTAGCAGGGCTCGCCTTCTCATTTCCCCCTTCTCTGTCTCTATCTGTGATCCCAGCCTCTCGCCTCTACAAACCCCGAAAAAATGCATAGGTTTAATAGACAATTTTACCATCAACTCTTCTCTATGTGTATCGAATGCAGGCAACACCCATCACACACTCTAATGAAGGGAAATATACCCCATTCAGACCCGTAAAATCTTGGTTGTAGAAAGTGTGTGCTATGAAAGAGTTACATGGAATAGTTAGTATATCAAAGACCTTGCCGTCCATTTCGGGGAAATTTTCGAAGTCGAATGTGAGATATTGTTCAGTGCACTACACTCCTTACAGAGTGTTCAAAATACTATCCACTCTTCTTGAACTGCTCTACCGAGGAAATGTTTACAACTTCTGAGGAAAGTTTGTTCCATGTAGATCAGATCTTAAATGAGAAACAATTTCCACAAATACTAGTGTTGAACCTTTTCAATGCTAACTGTCAGCCATGGTTGCGTATTGTATTCATATTTAGGCTAAAATGTTTGCCATGATCCACATTGTCAAACCCATTACCTATTTAAAAAAAATGAATGAGATGACCTCGTAGTCTCAGTGTTGAGAGAGAGAGAGAGAGAGAGAGAGAGAGAGAGAGAGAGAGAGAGAGAGGTAGAAGACCAATACAGCCGAGATTCTTGTAACCCATGTGTGTATAGAGACTCATTTTGAGAATAATTATACAGTATATTGTATTAATAAATGTTGGCCATTGTAAGCATGTGCAAAGATGGTATAACAATAATTTACAATTCATGAGAACAATCGCCTCCAATCACTAACTGCCAGCTAGAGAAGGAGGGTGGGGGAGTTGGGGATAGTTTGGGGGTGGAAGGTGGGGGTAGACTTGGACCCAACTCCCCCCTTCCACCTGCCCAGGGTGGAGTAGGGGATGGAAGGACCCACCCCTGAGCAACGTTTAGTACGGGTGAGTCCTGTAGATCTAGCGGTAAAGCAGCTAAATTGGTAGCACTGGGTCGAGCAGAGGCCATTGATTACGGTTTATGAGAGCGTGGTTCCTTTACTGGTGAAGGCTTATTGTAATAGGCCCGTTCACAGGCTCATATGTAGGACAGAGGGGTTAGTTACTAGTTAGAGAGATTGACATGCGTACACACTTATTTAACATAACATATACACACACACACATACTCATTAACGAAAAAATGCATAGGACTACATCATCTATCACAAGAAGGTCACGAGGATAGTAACACACACACACACACACAAGAATGAGGCACTAATATCTGAATATCATCGTACACTAATAACTTGTATGTCCGTGTAACTGTAAGCGTGTCTGTATGAATGCTTGTGTGTGTGTACGTACCTCTCTGTGTGTGTACGCGTGTGTCTGTCTGTGTATGTGCATGCATGTATGTGTGTGTGTGTGTGTGTGTGCGTGCGTGCGTGCCTGTGTGTGTGTGAGTGTGTCAAGCAATAGGGTAACATGAGGTGTACTATATAGGGCTTCCAGGCAGCCCTCCCATGTTACATAATAGTGATAAGTCTTTTACTAACTCTGCTTCTGTCTGAGAGAGAGAGAGAGAGAGAGAGATAGAAAAAAGAGAGAGAGAGAGCGATGCTAATACCATAGACAACTATCTCTCTTTATCACCAGTAAGGGATGCCTCCGTCACCCTGCGAAGATCACCACTCCACCACCACCACTGACCCCAACAACACCTCCATCACCACCACCACCATCACCAACATGGACGAAGAGTAAGTAGCCTATACGATAAAATGTCATAGGCAATTAAATAGGGTATACATACAACGGTTTAACGTCAATTTCCATTACATACATTGTAACGGATCAGACGTGGTTGCCTATCCGCAGTTGGAATAAAATACAATAAAGTCCAACTGCAGCACCTGCACCTGCAGTATCTGCAAACAACACTAGGCTCAACAGTGTTACAACAAGACAGTACCAAGACTCTACTGTACATTAAGGAACTTGGACTTTAAAATGACAAAATCCTGCCTCAACACTGCCCCACCATGTAAACACGTGGCTGATGCTGGTGTGGCACCAAACAGCACCCAGGTAAGATTAGAGTCTCCTGTGGCACCTATCCGCGCCCCACCAGCCTCATACCAAGACAGTGCCAATAGCACTGTACGAGACGCAATAGGATGCGTGGAGCATATTTTTTTCCCCTCCACCATATGAAGGCGTCCTAACCCCCTGGGGGTATGAAAAAGGTACAGTAAATACAATCATTGGATATGTTGATGATAATTTACCTTTCTATCCTTGTATAAGATTCGCTTATTTCCACCAATATCCCTTTAAAGGGGTAGATCATTATGAACACTTTAATTACGCTTTTCACACCCATACGGTTTTCAGAATGAAGTACATGAATTATTCTGGAAATTTCCCGGACCACTCAACCAATAGACCATTTCAACCAGTGGCTCTCAATCAGTGCAGATTCAAACAGGACCTCTCAACCAATAAACCATTTCAACCAGTGGCTCTCAACCAGTGCGGACTCAAGCAGGAGCACTCAAGCAATAGACCATTTCAACCAGTGCAGGCTCAAGCAGGACCACTCAAGCAATAGACCATTTCAACCAGTGCGGACTCAAGCAGGGCCACTCAACCAATAGAACATTTCAACCAGTGGCTCTCAACCAGTACAGACTCAAGCAGGGCCAAGTAAATCATCGTTTACTCATTATGACGATTTTATAAATTGTGGTCCCTAGTCTGTGTCACACGAACGTTTTTTCCGATATTTTCGATGAACAAGTTTTTTTCTCGTACCATTTTAAGGCTCTTTCGCATTGCAGTTGGGAAATAGATCGAATGTAGATGATGTTAGGTAACTTGTAAAATTTACGGAAAATCGCTTGTGTAACACCGCCTTAACCCATTCTTTACCGTCGACATCCATTTTATATAATTCTGGCTACTACTAATCGATTATATTAAGTTTAGGAAGGATTAACCGCAGCAGACTACTTATACATGTCCACACTTTTTCTTGGTTGATTATTAGTATTAGTATTTTGTTTTTATTTATTTTTTATTTTTTTGAGATATGAGAGCGAGTGGTTTGCGATATCTAGACTCATCGTATAGAAAACAATAATAGCGTCAATGTACAGTCTTATTAAGTCGGGGTTATTTCAGCTGAAGGTCAATTGAATCCTTTGGCAACTGATTTCTCGATATTTAATGGAAAAATATGAAACCACTATATTCCTACACCCTATAATTATTGCCAAGTTATCATCATTAAAAACATATTTGGCTATGATAACTTTGCAATAAATGAGTAATCGACATGGGTACATAGCAATTTACTATCAGCTAGGAAAAAATAGATCCGATGATGCATTTCTTTTCTGTTTTCTGGCTCTTATTAGACGCTTTTATTCAGATTAGGAAGGGTACTAGATGGAGGTCAGAGGCTTAGTTGAGATAGTCTTTACCCTTTTAATTCCCACAGATCCTTCCTAAGCTGTATAAAAACACCTAATGATATAATTATACTGGTTGATATATACTTGTGTGTGTGTGTGTGTGTTTTGTCCTATGTGGATGAGGGAAACAAAAGGCAAAACTGCCTGTGACGAGTGCCTCCCCTTGAGCTGAAAGAGTGACAGGGCCAAAATCAAGGAATGGTTTAGCCAAAATGCCTGGACACACGGAGTTTGAAGCAATTTAAGTCATAAGATGATGGAAAGATGGATTCAGGGGGATGGTTTCAGACTTCAACAGTTGAATAGAAGAAACATTGGGAATATAATTTCACTCTTGGGTTGGAGAGCTGCACAGCGTAGGGGTGGGATTGTGTTGCAAGACGGGTGCTACATATTCTACGTAGAGGAGTTGGTATACACTGGGAGAGCTCTGAGGAACACTGATTATTGTAATAGCGGTACAATAGCGAGAGAAATGCAAAATTGTGGCGAAGAAAGAGACATTGCAGAGAATCGGTGAGTGGACGAGAAGTAAATGAGACAAAAGGCTTGATATATACAGGTCTTCTGCTTAATGTCTACTGGTTGAATTGGTCTGGTTGAGTGGTCCGTTCTCCAGGTCTTGAAAGCCCACCAGTCTACCACACTGCACAGTACTAATATCCATAACAAAACCTAAGATAACATACTGTAATTAAGAGGGGGGGAGGGGGAGTGTTGGACCCTCTTCTCCCTCATGTTCAGCCCCATTAGCTTTGAGATTTTAAGGCATTTGCCCCATTAGTTTGGCGATTTTAAGACCTTTCGTGCCATTTAGTTGTAGTTTTTTTTCCTGGCGAGCGATAGCAAGCTTGCAATTTAGGAGGAGCTGGTCTTCGTTCGGATCATTTTTCTACCAATAAAATGCGCAAATGTATCTCTTAGGGAGGTTTTGGGGGAAATTTCTTAAGCTTGATGGAGGTTTAGGGAAGAATAAAATAAAAAGCATGATCATTTTTCTACTACTACTACTACTACTACTTTTTTTTTTTTTTTTTTTTCATTTTTTTTTATTTAATATTGTTCATACATTTCATTTTACAAGCATCAGATATTACTATTCAACACCATGCAACTTCAATTCAGTCTCCTTCCTATGCGACCCTCTGCCACTGCTGCCTCGTAGTCCACTTCTTCCACTGTCGCTGGTTGTGGTGCAGACAGTCTTGTTCCCCGCAGGCATAGTAGTGCTGATCTGAGCAACGAGAAAGATAGACGGCACCTCATCCAGGCTACAACGTGGCTCCTGGGCTGTTTCTTCTTCTCTGCGATGATCTCTGCAAGCCTTGAATAGAAGCACTGGGCCCTAGGTCCCATCCCTCCAGATGTGGTGAAGACTAGTGGGTAAAGCTGCCATGTTCGATATTTAAGATCCTTTCCCCATATGCCCTGACCTTCTCTTGATCATTCCTCTTGTGTGCAGCCTCCAGAGACAGCCCGCTGTAGCTATGGGCCAATGGGTCGAATATTCTTACGTCAAAGAATGCTCGCTGTGCTCTTGTCCAAAAACTTCTTGCACTAACGTCCACTCGTGCTTCGTTGGATGTGTTGGCCGTCCTGTGCTGCAAGATCTCTCCCTCCAAGGGAATGAGTGATGGTTCGCGCACCACATCTCGACACACCTCCCTGAGCATGTTCGCCGTTACATCTCTTACTTCATCGTGCCTGATGCTGATGAATCCTCCCTTCTTACATATCATGCTGTGGTCTGCATCGTTGTTGATTCCACAAACGCATCGATCGGGCAGTCCTTCAATCGGCCAATCATACCTCAGTGCAATAGCATCATTAAATTCTTGTTTGTTTAGATTGAAGCCTTTTGCCTTGATTGGTAGTGGTGTCAGCCAATTTGAAGCACCCGTTGCTTGTGCTATTTGTACTTTTCTTGTTAGTCTCGGGGAAAGTTGTCGCATCAATTGTGCCAGGTAATTTTTCTGTGAGTTTTGCCTCTCTGACGTGATGGTCTTTCTGATGTAGATGTCCGCCTGGTCCACTTCGCCGTCAGGATCTTGCGCTACGATGCGTTCAGTGAGAGATTCTGTTATCTTTACTAAGTTCTCGTGTTCCGTTGTCGCCCTCCTCACCGGATTGATGATTCCAAGCCCTCTTAACCTAGGAGGAAGTGCGAGCAACTCCCTCTCTGTAGCATTTGGGGTGTGGGACTTCATCCAAGCTGGGATGAGTTTGTCTCTGATGGCATCTTCTAGCGATTGAAGTTGTGGACCCACGTTTGGAATGGTACGCATCAAGTAGGTCCAGCGGTGTTTGACCCCATATGTGAATGCCGAATATGCAGCCTGTGGTTCCGTCTTTGCAATTTTGGCTAGTATTTCTATTTCGTTTACCCACTCTCTGACCTTCTCTTCCATGTATTGCTTCTTGAACTCTTCTGTGCCAATCACTGCCCCTAGATGACGCTGTCCGTCCTTTGTTATGACCACTTCACTACCGTTGAAAGCTTCTACGGCATTTTCGTAATGTTCTGCTTTTACTATCAGTATAGACTTACTAGCATTTGGAAAGTATCCTATTTCTGGTCCCACTTGTGATACTTGCTCCCACCAGCTCTTGAGATAATTGACTTTCCCTGCTCCAGTGAGATCATCTGCATAGGCCGCCTGCTTAACATGTGTCGTCTCATGTCTTGTTAATGATAGCAACACCGAGAGACCTAATGCGTACATCGCCATTGCTACTGGGTCCCCTTGTGTGGTTCCTTCCATTGATTTCAGTGCCGTTCCACGTCGTGAGTTTTGGTTGTTTACTATGAAGAGGTCTGCAGGCTGTTTATAGGTATTCTCTACATAGGTGGCTAAGCTGGGGCATTTTACCTTGATGTTGTGAATTGCTGTCTTTCTGTTTGTTATGCCCTGTTTTTCTACAGGTTTAACTTGGGTAATGTGAGTTCTGAATGACTGGGTATAGAAGGCTGCATGCACAATACAAGGTATGAGGAATAGAGAACACACGGTAACACGACACAAGTTCACGTTTATTGAAATAAAGAAATAAAGAGCATAGAAAGATAGTTATATTCGCACAAAACAAATGATAGAAGGGAACTGCTAGCATTTGCGGATTTGGATGGAGCCTAGTCTCCCACTTCCAACGTTCAGGTAAGAGAATAGATGGCATGCAAGGGGCTAGTAAAGTTCTAATGTTGTTCTGGCCTACTAAGTGAAGGTAGGCTGGATAGGAGTATATATATAAAAGGTTGGAGAGCGTTAGTAACGGACAATTCAAGGATCTTCAAGAGGTATGAGAGAGAGGCTAGGTCGGACAAGAGTCGAGAAGCGCGGGTGTCTTAATGAGAGGGGGGGGGGGGAGAGTTCAAGGGCTACAGGGAAATTTTGCCCCTAAGGTCCCTGGGCGTGGGGGTGGCATTAGGCTACAATTGATATGGAAGTTTGAAAAGGCAGTAGAATACGTTAGCCAAATGCTACCGGGGAATGCAACTATGGGGTGGTATAGGAGTCTGGAAAAGATAGAGTTATGTGATCAGTCCGAGGGTTATGGATACTATTAGTTGGCCCTGGGAACTGCGTTTTCTATTAAATATAATATCAACAACAGCGGCAGTTCGTAGGGGTACTTAGTTATTGTTTCGGGGTACTTATGACAGATACTGATAACCAGGTTATCTTATAATCTCTGGTTGGGGTAAGAGGTGTAAGACACGAAGTAAATTGGCGTAGTGTGGACTGTGGATACGAAGGAGGCAAGGGGAAGACGTATGACAATTGTGGAAAGTAAATGGAAAAAGGTGAACACAATGGCGGATAAAATACTTAACCTAAAGGATTGCATACATCGATGAACGATGACATTATAGTCGTCGTCCTAATAAGGTGATGAAACCTGGTTGATCTGTACTGGGCATAATACGACACAAGGACACTGCCGCTATGTCGCATCAATGCTGGTGGCAGTTAATATTATAGACTTAGTTACTAGAGGAACAATGCAAGGGGTGACTGAGCACGGGTTACACATATCTATACTCGTCATGGAAAATGATATAAGAGGTCTAGGGACAAGCGTGGGTGTTTGAACTTCTAAGATATATAACATCTACTTCTCGGATGCAAGAACATACATAGATATAATTATGGCTGTCTGATGTGTTGGCATTGGCTCAACGTCGGGACAGGCATGGGTGTTTTTAATATGAATGTATATTCCTGTTCATCATCTTTGTAGTTAATAAGTGTAGGACACGAGGGGGTTAGTGTACGTGAGGTGTGGAAAATGGTCGGTTTAGAAAAGGTAAATGGGTGTGTCCTGGAGCTGTTTAGCCCTGCGGGCTTGGGCCTGTCTGGAATGGCGGGCTCGGTCAGCTGGTCCTTTCGTTCTGTGGACCTTTCTTCCGGGTGTTTCTGTGTGGTGTTCGCTCGTGGCTTCTGTGGTGGGCTTCTTGTTCTGGGGCATTTTACTGTTGATGGTGTTAAAGGCATTTGATGCATCCACTAACAGCACGGCTTCACATTCTTCTTGCTCATATATTTTTCTTAGTGCATGAATTGCTGCATCTCCCCCTGCTTGGTGGCCAGCACACACTTGGAGATTTCCAGCCGCTGACCGCACATCGTCCTTCACCACCTCCATTATGCATTTTCCGATGATTCTTCTCAACACTTCACCCACCCCTACAGGTCTGCACCCTGGATTCTTGTCCAATGGTATTAGACGACAAGCTGTGTAGGCCTCCAAGTGTTGACAATCTTGAGTGGCCATTTTTCTTGCAAGATCTGCCAGCGCCCTGCGTAAGTCGGTCGCTGCAACTCCGAAAAGTGTGCTGCTCAGGATTGTTCTCCAACCGTTTTGCATCCATCCCTGAGGGTCCTGCACTGCCTTGGGTCCCTAGAGCCTTTTTCCAAATCTTCTCGCCTGTGATTTGTTCGTAGATGACGGGGTTCGGTGGTATATAAGCCCCCTCTAGCTTCTGACTCTCGGATATACTAGGTTGCGGATGTTTCTCTTCCAGCAGCTTGATGGTATCTCTTGTGATAGGCAACAGCCCACCAGCTGCCTCCTTTGTCAGTGATCGTATTGCAGGTGCCACTTTACCTTGTCTCATCTGGTCGCCGAATCTCCTGGCCTTGTCCTCAGTGTTTTCTCTTTTGTGTTGCCGTCTGCCTTGTCTCTCTTGTAATGCTCTGGCTTCACTGAGTAAGTCATCCATCTTGTTATCATTCCACAGTTTCACTCTATTTGTTAGCGCTGTCACGTTTTCCGCTTGTCTAGAATTGCGGTGAGTTTTTTGCAAGAAGAGATGTGGAATGCTGAAAAATAACTTGAGAGCATACGGGGCTAAAGGTCTGTCATAGACATAGTTATAAATGAGCTTTTTCATCTCTGTCAACAGTTTGGTGGTGGCGTCACATTTAGGTGGGTTGAATAAACTGTGTGCAGACCAATCTACAATTTCTGAGTAAGCTGCCTCTGTCCACATTTTTACCTCCTCTCCCCGTAGTCCTTTCCATTGAAGGGGTCCCCCTCTGCCATCAACTTCTGCGGGTCTCTCCAGGGCTGCTTCCCTCTGTGGTCCCACCTCCCTGTGTGCTTCTCGGGGATCTTCGTTGCGTGGCATATCGTCGTTTCTACCAGCTATATTTGGCCTTGTTTGCACACCACCCTCCTCTCCAGCATCTCGGTACTCGTCTCCGGGTCTTTGGACTCCGCTGGGCTCACCGTCACCCACCATGTCATGTGGTTGCCGCCCTTCTCTCGGGCCCCCTGAGGGTCCCGCACCTCCACATGCTCTGTCGGGTTGTTGCCCATCGCCGTGTTGTGTCCCGTCAGCTTCATCCCTTCGCACTCTCTGGGCACTGGCTGCCGCCCCTCCCTCTGTTATTACACTATTATAAGGGTTGCGACACCGGGAACCTGTATTACAGTTTATGCATCCTTTTTTTTTTAGCACACATTTGCATCTTGTACATGTATGCTCGTTCTTTGTACAGATGCAACACTTGTTAGTCTTTGACCTTTGTGATAGGTCTTCATCTAAACTTTCATCATCCTCCATTATACCCTTATGACACTTCCATCTGTTCTCTTGCAATGCCTTTTACGCTTTACACTAAGGCTATTTAGCTTCTTCTTTTTTTCTTTTTTTTTCAAAACTTAATTTATCTTATTTACAGTACCGGCCCGTAACTTCCGTAAAAACAACCAAATATGTTTCGGTATGTGTGCCTAGATTATTTTGTACTAGAGTGTGTATTCCCTATCGGTGTTGTTGTATGCCATATTTGATATTCCCCCTGGCTGGCTGGTGGGATGTATATATTAGGTTGTGTTGTATGTGAACAATTTGGTGTTATTACGTGACATAAACACACTGAGTAAGCGGCTAGATAGGACAACTAGGCAGATTTTGGCTTTAATAAAGATGTTCGTTATTTCCTTTATAAACCGTAATGTTAGCAGTACTAATAGCAGCGGTAGTTGTAGAAGTTGTATTATCAATAAGGATTAGACCTTGGTTAATGAGAAGATAGGATATTAGGTATTGTGGAGATTGAATTAGTTAAGAATGAGATTACTGCGAAAGAATAGATAGATAGGTAGCGAGAAAGAGCTAAAGAGAGAGCTAGAGAGAGAGAGAGATAAGCGCTGCTTAGGCTGTCTTAATCCAAAAGAATAGATAGATAGGGAGAGAGAGAGAGAGAGTCCTATTTAGCCTACCTATCCAGCCTGTATATCTCAGAAGTTTTCGACTGTAAGATTATCCCCTTGCGGTCACTGTTTTTGTTGTTGTTTCCGTACCCTACAATGACTCATAGATTCACTCTCCTTTATTTTATGACCTAGAGAGAGAGAGAGAGAGATTAGGTGCGACAGGTGTGCTCTTGTTTTTACTTATTTTAATGTTAATTTTAGGGAGAGTGAACGATAGCGAGAACGAGAAAGAGATGATAGGTTTATATATGAGTATCTATATTGATTAATTGTGAGAGAAACGTATCTGATGCATGATTGCCTTCCGTTATTGAGAGAGAGAGAGAGAGAGAGATTTGATTTTGCCCCGAGGGGCAAGTTTATTGAGCAGCGCCCCCCATCCTGTGAGGGGACAACCACTAGTAAGGCGATACATACTGCTCAAAGAGCCATTATTCCACTGAAACAACAGCATCGTCGTCTGGTTACATTCATATTTGTGTTTATAAGTCAGGTTGGCATTATTCAGATGCGTTATTATAGTTTCCTCATTTAATTGTCACATGGTCTGTATATACGTATTTCAATAAAAAAAAAAAAAAAAAAAAAAAAAAAAAAAAAAAAGGCAAGCAAGCTTGTAGTGACTGAATTATTAATTGACAGGTTGTAAATAATAGCACTACAGAACTAGTGCAAGAGAGAGAGAGAGAGAGAGGTGTCAAGTGTTCCCTCCAGTTTTATGGGAGGGGTGGATTGGGTGGGGGTGAAGGGGGGGGGGGGGGGGGGCGAGAGGGGGTGGTACACGTGGGGGAGCGTGGGGAGGTGGGGGTGGAGGATAAGAGGTACTGAGATGGGATAGGGGATGGATTGATGGACAATAGCTATAAAGAAACCATTAGGGGGATGAGGTTAGGGGAAGTTACTAATATGCAGTACGTAGTAAAGAAAGTCTTTCTATTTTTCCATGGTATCACCACACACTCAGGATACACTCACCGGTCCCTTTCTATAATAGTTTTTCATAAATTTCGTTGACGGGATATGATTTCCGCATAAGACAGTATTTTCCCCTTCACTTTCACATTTACTATCCTTTACCGTATGCTCTATATCACTCACTGGCTCTTATTCCGTCTCTTGAGTGGCGTGAAGGTTGTCTGGCGATGTGGAACGAATGTGGAGAAGCGATGGTGGAGCTGGGCTGTGGGCGGTGGGAGGTAGGTGGTGGGTGGTGGAGTTGGGAGGGCAGGGTAGGGGAAGGGAGGGGAGGGGTGGGGTGAAGCTTTAAGCTACAATAGATAGGCATATGGACGAGATGGGTTGGGTGTGAGGGTGATCTGTCAGGTGTGGCCCAGGTGTGGGGATCTGCAGATCCCCGTTTTTCTGACCTCTGACCGTTTCGGTGAGGTAAGTCCTAATGGTGTTTTTAAGCTGGGCTTATAATTAGGGTTGGGTGTGACAGGGATCTGCCTTGTGTAGGCCAATCGGCTTTCTGCAGACTCCCATTTTCTTATGTTCTTATGTTCTTAAGTGAGGGGAGGAGGGTGTATTGGGTGGTTGGTGACCGTTTTGTTTTATGGTTGTGGTCACTACCCTTACCGGTTCCCCTCGTATGCCAGGGCTTGACCAAGGGCGCCCTTCCCTTTCAAAGCAGGCTCACTGATAAATTTAGAGTTGAATTTTGCTCAGCATTCTATTATATATTTATAGAATCACTTTCCTGTTATCCATGTCGAATGTCCTGGTCTTCGCCTTTCTGTTGATTATCTTCCCACCTCTCCCCTTCCACTCCTTCACTACTGTTGACTATAATCCTTGCGGGAGGTCACCAACACACGTCCTTCCTTTGCCAAGTCTGGACTACTACTACTACTACTACTACTACTGAATAAATATACAGTACAGTATAATCCTCTTAACCTACCATGCCTTAACAAATCATAACCTAACTAACGTATATTTATCACGTGAGGTTATTTAGGTTCTCTAATAGTTTTTGCGTTTAAGGGGGGGGGTTTCTGGACCCCTTCTCCTTCATGCTTAGCCTCATTAGTTTTGAGTTCTTAAGACATTCTCCCCGTCAGTTTGGCGATTTTATGACCTTTCGCCCCATTTTTTGTCAATAGTTAGACCTATCGTGCCATTTAGGTGTTTATTTTTCCCTGGCAAGCCTAGCGAGCCTGTTATTCAGTTAGAATCGGCCTTAGGCTGGAACGCTTTTCTACCGAAAAATGTACACATTTATCTGGATGTTTTTTCTTTTTTGTTATAGTTTGATAAAGGAAGAGGGGGGAACACCCACCCACACACACACATACACACACAAAACTTTGAGCGGCAAAATACAATCTGGTGATAAAATATCTTGTGTCCCCCCCCCCCCCTCCCTTAGGCAGGGAAGAGTTTATATCATGACTCAAAACAATACCACAATACCTCCCCCTCATAAGACAGCCGGCTATTAAAGACCTACTATTTAGCAAGTCACCGTATTTATAAGCCTATCCGCTATGTTGAAGAAGGTTCGCCAGCCTTTGGAAATGGGATGAGTGTGTGTATTGTTCTCTTTGCTTAACTTACTGTGTCTTGTAGTCTCTGTCTCTCTCACTGTCTCTCTCTCTCTCGCCTATATTCACGCGACCTTTTGAGAGAGTGGGATGAGTGTGTGTATTGTTATCTTCGCTTGACTTACTGCGTCTTATACAGGGTGGCGCAGAATTGGGTTACCCACCTGCCAGACATTGGCAATGCTGCCTCTCGATATTTTTGTATAGCTAAGCGGTATATTTTGAAAGTGTATGGAAATGGGAAGGATAGATAAAATAATATAATTGATTGCACCTGCGTATACTTTTTGCAGTGATAAGTTTGTGGAGCTGCAGTCGGCGGGGAAGGAGGAGGAAGAAGAGGAGCAGGATGAGGCAGGTGTGGTCTCCCCCAGCAGTGATCTCCTGTATACTGTGGAAGAAATCCCACCATGGTACCTCTCTATATTCTTTGGCTTACAGGTACGTTGGTTGGTTGGTTGTATAGTTGGTTGGTTGTGTGTATGGTTGGTTTATTGGTTGGTTGCATGATGGATAAACCGTTTGGTTGATTGGAATATTGAGAGAGAAAGAGAGTCTCGATTGGTTGGTTAGTAGATTGTTAGTATAATTGATTGAATGATTGGTTGATTGTTTGGTTGATTGGACTATTGACAAATTATCTATTCCTTTCATCCTTAATGCCTCTTCTTAAGCTAAGGAAAATAATCTAGCAGTTGAGCTAATACAGGAGAGATATAATCATCTGATGGATGGAGTGATAGTTACAGTAGTTTGAGATGTCAGTTTTGGCTAATTATGCATGGCCAGAGTCGCTGATACTTAGATCAACCTTCAGATATATTGAATAACTACAGACAAGTTGTGAAAACCTTGACGAATGTCGATGTCAGGAACTAGAATCAGTCTTGATCAAACCAATTATACCTAAAGTTAGCCTAAAATGCATAACTAATCAAATTTAGCCAGCCAGACAAAATATTGACATTAGTGGGCTAACTGAATATTATTTATGTTCACTGTGACTTCCTGTAGCACTACCAAGATATGGCCAGCGGTTGCATTGTTCTTCTATATCCTCATCTGTATTGTGTCTATCGCCTCTGTATCAACTCCATATCACGTTTGTATCATATCTGTATCATTTTCACATGGCCTATACACCAGTACTACCTGACTACGGCTGGAGGCAAGATCAATAATGCTAGTATTATACTATTATTATACAGTAATTATTCTAGTATTACTATTATTGGTCTTGGCTGGAGAGACAATAGCCATCCCCATCTTGGTAGCATCGTTCCTGCGCATCGCCTGTGTATCACCTCTTTAAAACCTGTATCATATCTGTATCACTTCTGTATCACATGTATCATCCCTTGTTCACCCCTGTACCACCTGCATCACCTCTTTATCATATATATATATTAGTAGGTAGTAGGGGTAGGCAGCCCCGCCCAGGGAAGTACTACCGCCAAGGTTTCGGGAGACTCAGGGAATAGCCTGAATTCCATTTTCTCTCCCAGGCCTTGGTAGCTGGATACACATCTTTCTGCCTCACACATCAGGGGTATCAGGAAAACCCTCTTTATATAACATACACATCCAACTTCACGACATTGCCCTACATCGCTATCCTCTATCCATAAAACACTACTCTTCCCACTACATATCATACATGTAACACCATACACCTTACCCAATAAATATGGCAGTACAATAGTTAAGAGCAAACCTGGTGGTCCCTCGGATATCCACCCCCGGCAGGGTTGGGTCATTGACACAGGGCCCTCCCGGTCGTCATCATGCGACTGTGTCAAGAGCATTGCAACGTCCCAAAGCTGCTCGTCGGTGCAGCTTTTTCTTTAGCAATATAAGGGGACTTCACTCTAACATCAATTCTGTACACCAATTTCTTCAAGCAGAATCCCCTACTCTCCTTTTTTTGACAGAGACTCAAGTAACATCCACATCTGACACGTCTAGATTTAATTTTCCAGGTTATCAACTGCTCCAAAATTTCAGACCTAAAGGAGGTGTATGTTGCTTCGCAAAATCTGAAATTGCCCTGGAGGAGGTTACTAGTTTCAATTGTCCCTATTTTGATTATTCTATATACAAATTAATTTCTGCTGGTAAATTTAAATACATATGTTGCATCTACCGTTCCCCAAATACTCCTCCAGAGCAAAGTCTTTTTGATTCTCTGTCCTCACAATTCAGTGTCCTCAACTTAAATGCTTCTTCTGAAATCACTGTGTTGGGTGATTTTAATGTCCATAATGTTGAATGGCTCACTCATTCAGCCAGGACTGATGATGCTGGTCTTGAATGTGAGCTATTTGCAGACTCATTTAATCTCACTCAACTAGTCAACCAACCCACCCGTGTACCAGATAATCCTAATCATAATTCCCACCTACTGGACTTATTTTTAACAACCAATTCAGAAAATTATGATGTTACAGTGAGGTCCCCGCTTGGATCTTCTGATCACTGTCTGATACAGACCACCTGTCTATCACCTACCACAACTTCCCACTCTGAACCTGTTTTGGTGACTAAATGGTATTACGATAGGGCAGACTGGGAGGGTCTTCAAGGTTTCTTTATTGATATTCCCTGGACCTCTTTCTTTTCTAATGATGCACACTCCACCTTGAGCTACATACAAGATTTTGTAAAAATTGGAATGGAAACTTTTATTCCTCATCAAAAGTACATTAAAAGATCTAATTCACCTAAATGGTTTGACCATAATTGTGCTAGAGTAACTGAACAAAAAGCAATAGCCTACAATGCATACACAAGATCAAAAACACATGAAGCCTTTAATTACTTTAGAAACATCAGAAATCATGCCAAAACTGTATTAAACCTAACTAAATCAAACTTTCTCCACAAGCAGGCAAATAAACTTCTAAATAATCCAAATGATAACAAAATATTTTGGTCTACTCTTAACTCATTCAAATCCAACTTCACAACTGCTTCATCCATTCCACCATTAAAATCTCCGACTGGCAATCTTGTAAGTGACCCACGAGGTAAAGCTAACCTTCTTGCGGATATTTTCTCCACCAACTCAACCTTAGATGAAATAAATCAAGATGTCCCTGTACTTAATTTTAATTCGCCTGAAATTCCCTCACTTAAGATCCACACCAGACATGTCAAAACTATTTTGCAGACTCTCTCAGTAGATAAGGCTCCTGGTCCAGATGAAATTCCTCCAATAGTACTTAAGAATTGCTCCTTGGTGCTCGCTCCTGTATTGGCAACATTTTTCCGTCTATGTACTCATACCTCATGCTTCCCAGTACCCTGGAAGGAAGCAAACATCCATCCAGTTCCTAAAAAAGGTGCCTCTTCAGATCCATCAAACTACAGACCAATAGCTATAACTTCCACTCTTGGTAAAGTCTTTGAAATTATATTAAATAATCACATAATTAAGCATCTTGAGAATAATAAATTAATCAGTGATAGGCAATATGGTTTTAGACGATGTCGATCAACTGCAGATATTCTTTGCCTTCTTACGCATCAAATCAACCAAGCTACAGACCAACATGGTGAAACACATACAATAGCACTGGATATATCAAAGGCATTTGATAGAGTCTGGCATCAATCCTTATTGTCGAAGATGTCACACTACGGCCTTGCATCATTAGTTCCACTAATTTCTTCTTATCTTCATAACAGAAAAATATGTGTAATGGTAGATGGCCTTTATTCTCAATTTCACTCAATAAATGCTGGTGTTCCCCAGGGATCAGTTTTTGCCCCAATTCTGTTCCTCATTCATATCAATGATCTCATATCTACCACTCATAATCCAATACATTCCTATGCAGATGACTCAACACTCCACAGTTCCTTCACATTTACCAATTCTTTCACCCAACCCGATCTTATAAATTCAAAAATAAGCACTGCAATTTCTCTGAACCAGGACCTTTCTAGAATTGAAGAATGGGGACAAAAGAATCTAGTTTCCTTTAATGCACAGAAAACCAAGTACATTCAATTTTCTAACCGACAGAATCTCATTGACTCCCATATATTTTTTAATGATGTAAATATTCCCACTTCCCATAGTATTGACATTCTCGGTGTAACATTAACTACTAACTTGAGCTGGACACATTATGTTAGAAGCATTGCTAAGAATGCCTCTAAAAAACTGGGACTCCTGTACAGAGTTCGAGAATTCTTCACTGACGAGCAGTTGGCCGTAATATATAAAAGTCATGTGCGTTCTCAGATGGATTACTGTTCACCTCTGTGGAGTGGAAGTGGAGTGGTTGCATTGAGGCAGTTGGACAAAATTCAAAATAAAGCTATTAGATTAATCAATAACCCTGCAATCACACGGGACCTTCCTACATTATCCATGCGAAGAGGCGTTGCATCCCTTGCATTATTCTACAGATATTTTCACAGCAATTGTTCCGAGGAACTTGCTTCAATTGTGCCGCCTCTCCACATCTTTCCCCGTAGAACTAGGGCAGCTGAGAGCGCCCATGAGTTTGCACTTTCTCCTCCACAATGCAGAACTTCTGCTTATCAAAATTCATTTATCCCTAGAACTACTACTCTTTGGAATTCACTTCCCTCGAATTGCTTTCCACAAACTTACAATCTACAAATGTTTAAATCCAGTTGTTACAAACATTTTATGAATGGAGGATGCCTTTAGGCACATGGACCTTTTTGTTTTATCTGTGTTTTTCCTTCCTCCGTTCATTGTCTCTTTAAAAAAAAAAAAAAAAAAAAAAAATATATATATATATATACAGGTATATATCTCCTCTGTGTCTCCAGTATCATTTCTGTATCACATGGTATCATCGGTGTTTCACCTCTGTATCATATGTATCACCTCTTTATAATCTATGTATCTCCTGTGTCTCCAGTATCATCTCTGTATCCCCCACACCAGCATTACGTAAACATGGGGGGGGGGGGGAGGGACAATAGCCATCCCCATCTTGGTAGCATTGTTCCTGTGTATCGCCTATGTATCACCTCCGCATCACCTGTATAACTTCTGTATTGCCTGTATCACCTGTGTATCACCTCTGTATCCCCCACACCAGCATTACCTGACCATGGCGGGGGGGACAATACCCATACCCATCTTGGTAGCATCGTTCCTGTGTATCGCCCCCGACGACCCCGCCAGAGGAGCTCTGGTGTCCACAGTTTTCTTCCACTGCGGCATCGTCACCCTCTTGCAGACTACCTTTGGCATCAGGTAAATATACAGTATAACCAACAATATTTTATTGTAAATTGATTAAAACATTATTGTTCAGAATAACAATTTTGACTACCTTAGTTTTGTACAAATTAATTACCCATCATGTATAGTGGCACCTTCGGCTTAACAATTGTACATGCTACTTAATGGTTTCCCTTTTGATCACAATTAGCTTGAGAATGCCCATTGCTCAGAGTGATGTTTTTTTGTAATGTGCTCACAACCATCACCCTAATCTAATTTATGGTAATTTTTCATTGTAATTCTTATCAGAGTAGTGACATAGATTTATTTAACTGTATTAATGAATGAATTCATGTTTACATTTTCTGTGCCTGACTACTCATCAATCATAACCACAACATAAACAACTTGTTTTTACTTAACTGCAGCTTAACAAGCGATTAACTTATAAAATTGATGTCTCTTATCGTACGTTACTTCAGACTGCCCATCGTTCAGAGCGGGGACTTCGGGTACCTGATCCCGACCATAGCCCTCCTGACGACGGTGCACCCCCACTGCTCTGACCTGGCCCTGGCCAACATGACGGCGACGGAGGTGATGGAGGTGTGGCAGAGCAGGATGAGGGACGTCCAGGGGGCCATCGCTGTCGCTTCGCTGGTTCAGATTCTCCTTGGATTCACGGGTAAGGTGCTTCGATACTTTATAAATGTCTTCTGATTCGTCTGGTTTGATTGTCTTCCGATCCTTATAGTTATATGAAGTTGGATTTATTTTGATTCTTCCTAGGAAGGGTATTGATGTCTTCTGATGCTACTGGGTAATAATATGGTAGCCTTCTGATACTACTATAAAACACCTAAGAACTCTATCTGAGTAAGAAATTGTGTCCATGGAGGCAATGGAAAAGTGGCCGAACAGGATGAGGGGCATCCAGGGGGCCATCACTATCACTTCACTGGTACAGATACTACTGGGATTCACAGGTAAGGGGTTCTGATGTCTTCTGATCCTTCTGGCTTCTTCTGACTCTGCCGGTAGGAGTGTGGATGCCTCTTGATTCTTCCAAGTATTTGTTTGGAACTCTTCTGAAGTTTCTGGGTAGAAGTGTTTAAAGGTTCTCGAATCCTTCTGGAAAATGGTTTTGGATACCTTCTGTTCTTTCCGAGTACGAGGTTGTATTTCTTCTAACACTACCGGATGATGGTGTAGGGGCTTTCTAATTTTGCGATAAAGTGCTATAATGTCCGTTTAAAAAAAGGAATCAGAGGTCTTTTGATTCTTTACACGCTCCTAGACCACTAATGATAAGCAGCTTGCTTATGATTAAAAGCATCTCGACAACCATCGTTGAACCAGACTTTATCCTGTGACCTCTTTTTAATTATTCTAGAAGATATTCTCCTTGATGCAATTTGGACAAGAGTATAATTTATTGCAATATCAGGATCATTCGATTTAGGTATATCACCCCATGATACATCCATCAAATCCTGGGGTATATTGTTCCAATTTGCATGGGACTTGAGATTAATTCTTCTTGAGGTAATAAGCTTACGAAGGTAAAAATATTGGTCATTAAATTAAAACTGATAGCAGCATTATCGGATTGACAAATTGGTGGTGAAATATTCACCTCAACATAATCTGGCACATCTGATATTAACAACTCTAAACAATTGCCAGTTATGGGTAGGGACAGAGACAAGTTGAGCACATCCTGATAAATTGGAAAAGTCTCAGCAACATGAGCATGTCTGTTGGTTGGAGACAGTTTAGTCATTGCTAGTGATGTGCCTTAAAGTCTCCCACAAACACAAAACATGATCAAATCAAGTCCCCCACGATCACAAAACATTATTTATTTTATCTGATGCTTGAATCAATTCCACCTTAATGAGACAACAATTATACATATTATTACCAAGGTCAGGGTTACCATATAAACTAAATATCCATATTTTCCAGGTCTGTTGGGCGTGTTGTTAAGGTTCATCACCCCATTGACGGTGTGTCCTACAGTGGCTCTTGTGGGTCTGTCACTATTTGATGTAGCCGCTCACAAGGCCTCACAACACTGGGGCATAGCTATCATGTGAGTTACAGGGAGAGGGTTATTGTGTGTGTGTCTGAGGGTGTGTAATAATAATAATAATAATAATAAACGGTTTATTAAAGAATGGCAGCCTCATGAGCTGAAAATACACATTTTACAATTTAGTGGATGAACATGAGATGTACAGATATGAGGATGGTAAGCTCAGTTTACAAACAAAATAAATAAATACAATAATGATGCATGTGCAGAATACAAATTAATCATTATCATAAAATAACCATGAGAGTAAGTGATATACAGTACATATACACATTTATTTACTTACTCATATACAGAACATACGTATATACACGTACGTGCGCACATACATATACATACATATATAGGAACATAAGAACATGCAGTAAGTGTGCACATGTCCGTATACACAAACGCTCACGTATGCACACAAACATACATACATACAGAAACTGTTTTGGTATGGTCAGGGTAAAGAGGGTGCAGCAATTCAAGTCCGTATATGGTCCGTATGGTCAGGTACAGCCTACTACAATGGGAGATTAATCCTCGGTAGTGTAGGTGTGTGTGTGTGTGTGTGACAGAAGGCGAAATATGGAAGAGCTGGGCGTTCTATTGTTAAGGGTGGAAATACATGGATGAAGATACGCGAACACTTAATAATAGATAATGCTTATGCATAGATTTATAATCAGAAGTTGCGCTAGTGAGCAATATGTTCTCGCTCATATGTACATATATTTACATACATATGTGCATATGACCATATAAATACATGTACAGTACATATATATTATATACCTTATATTCTCAACCGGGCTCGAACCATTGACAGCACATACACACAGACATACATATACATAAATAAATGCACATTACATGCATATATGCTCTTCTCTTATCCTACCTGATACTCTCAGCCGGGCTCGAACCACAAACAGTATACACTATAGACACATATATATACATAAATAACGCATACATACATACACATATACGCACACATACATACACATATACTGCACATACATAGATACATATATACACATATACATAAACAAACTCAAGCAAATACATACATAATTATATTCTAATACACACACGCACACACACACACTTATGCATATATTATTAAAGGTGGGCGCGTATATATGGTGTGACAGGCCGTTATTACACATTATTAATAATATTAACAATGGTTGGGATAGGACTATTTTGATGTCTGTCAGTTCTTGCTCTTATTGGTTGGAGTGTGTTGAAATGACGAGCTGCACGTGTAGGTCTAGGGGCGTCTGGTGGAAGTAAGTTTATGTGTCGTGGGTGAACAAGCAGCTTAGATGCAAACTGTTTGAGTGTGTTGTAGTGGTGGGTTGAAAGTGCAGGTATGCTAAGGGTGGTGAGAGCTTCCTCGTACCCTGGATATGTGCCACCCAGGATGATCCTGCATGCCCTCCTCTGAACTCTCTCCAGTTGACGTTGTTGTGTTAGGGTTAGAGAGGAGGACCAGGCGGGAGAGGCGTAGGTGAGCTTAGGGAGTATGAAGGTGTTATATATACTCTTCAGCTCATTCTCCGGCGCCCCCAGGGATCTCAACCGCCTTAGCATAAACAACTTGTAAGTGGCGGTCCTGACTGTGGTAGTTACATGTTTCTTCCAGTTCAGTTTGTTGTCCACAGTGATTCCGAGGAGTTTGGTGGACTCAACAAGCTGAAGGGGATGAGGACCAATTGTAACAGTGGGTGGAGGAAGGTCGGTAACGGAAGTGTTGATGTGCATGACCACTGTCTTGTCATGATTGATAGTCACATGATTGTCTGTGGTCCAGGCTTGAAGACGGTCGAGGATGTCTTGTAGGGGGTCATAGTTAGGGGAGGTGTTATCGACAGTAATGCCGACTGTCGAGTCGTCCACGTACTTCCAGTGGAATGGGGTGTCCTTTAGGGCATCATTAATCAAGATGAGGAACAATAGAGGCCCCATCTTTGTGCCCTGTGGGACTCCACATGTGATGTCTAGGAAGGTGGAGATGAAGCCTTGGTATCGCACTGCTTGTCGTCTGTCACTAAGGAAGTCGGTCAACCACGCAACCAGGGTAGGATGTAGCCCCAACTTTATGGCTTTGTTGATGATGATGGTGTGGTCAACAAGGTCAAATGCTTTCCTGAAGTCAATAAAGGCAAGGGCGAGGGAAGTCTTTCTCTTCTCAAGATTTGTGTAAATATAATCTAGGAAGCTAATAAGACAGTGAGTGGTGGAGGAGGTTTTTACGTTGCCAAACTGTTGGGGATCTATCAAGTGACGGATTTGTGAGTAAGCCCAGGTGAATACAAAGTCCTCACAGATTAGACTAGGGATGGGCGTAATGGCAATTGGTCTGAGTTCATTAAGAGAATGTGGGGAGGGGGTTTTGGGGATTGGAGTGACGTATGAAGTTTTCCAGTCTGCAGGGCATTTACTTTGCCTTAAGGAGGCATTAATTATCGAGCAAAGGGGGGTGGTAAATTCCACCGATTTTTTTTTGTATATTTTCATGGGTAGGTCTACTGGGGTTGTTGATCTTTTTGATTTGAAACTGGAAAGCTTTTTGGCCACTTCAAATTGTGTGTGTGTGTGTGAGAGAGAGAGAGAGGTGCTGATGAATAACAAGTGTTGATAAAGCTCATAATCCACGTTGTGACAGTCAAAGGCTCACCATCACTGTTAAGGGAGCCCACCTCGCTTTTTTTCTCTTTCTCTCCCTCTCTCTTTGGCTTGTATCCATTCGGCCCCATTCAGCCTATTTTAAGACGTTTACCCCGATCCAGGTGTCAATATTTTCCTGGCGAGTGGTAGCGAGCCAGCATATATATATTTTTGTTTTGACAGCAAGCTAAATTTGTACATTTTTCGATAGAAAAATTTCTCCGGCGAAGCCGGATTTCTCCTTACAATGCTGGCTCGCTATCGCTCGCCAGGAAGAAATCGACACCTGGATGGAGATAAACGTCTTAAAACAGTTAGCTGAATGGGGCCGAATGGATACAAGCCATGGAAATAGAGAAAAGAAGAGAAAGATAAACACATCCGGTGACCCCCCATTAAGAGTGTAACCCTTTCTCTTTACCCCAGGACGATCGTGATAATGGCGTTGTGTTCGCAGTACCTGAGTGACGTGGCCGTACCTATCCCCATCGTCAACCGGAAGTGCAAGCTGTCTTTCGTTAGGACCAAGATATTTATGTGCTATCCGGTGAGTTGGTGATAGATAGAGATAGTGATAGAGAGATATGTAAGTTGATGGATAGATGGATAGAGAAATATGTTAGTTGATGGATAGATAGATAGAGATAGAGATATTTAAGTTGATGGATAGATAGAGATAGAGATATTTAAGTTGATGGATAGATAGATAGAGAAATATGTTAGTTGATGGATAGATAGATAGAGAAATATGTTAGTTGATGGATAGATAGATAGAGATATGTAAGTTGATGGATAGATAGAGATAGAGAGATATGTAAGTTGATGGATAGATAGATAGAGATATGTAAGTTGATGGATAGATAGAGATAGAGAGATATGTAAGTTGATGGATAGATAGAGATAGAGAGATATGTAAGTTGATGGATAGATAGATAGAGATATGTAAGTTGATGGATAGATAGAGATAGAGAGATATGTAAGTTGATGGATAGATAGATAGAGAGATATGTAAGTTGATGGATAGATAGATAGAGAGATATGTAAGTTGATGGATAGATAGATAGAGAGATATGTAAGTTAATGGATAGATAGAGATATGTAAGTGAGGATAGATAGAGATAGAGAGATATGTAAGTTGATGGATAGATAGATAGAGATATGTAAGTTGATGGATAGATAGAGATAGAGAGATATGTAAGTTGATGGATAGATAGAGATAGAGAGATATGTAAGTTGATGGATAGATAGATAGAGAGATATGTAAGTTGATGGATAGATAGAGAGATATGTAAGTTAATGGATAGATAGAGATAGAGAGATATGTAAGTTGATGTATAGATAGATAGAGATAGAGAGATATGTAAGTTGATGGATAGAGAGATAGAGATAGAGAGATATGTAAGTTGATGGATAGATAGATAGAGAGATATGTAAGTTGATGGATAGATAGAGATAGAGAGATATGTAAGTTGATGGATAGATAGATAGAGAGATATGTAAGTTGATGGATATATAGATAGATAGAGAGATATATAAGTTGATGGATAGAGAGATATGTAAGTTGATGGATAGAGAGATAGAGAGCTATGTAAGTTAATGGATAGATGGATAGAGATAGAGAGATATGTAAGTTAATGGATAAATGGATAGAGAGATAGAGAGATATGTAAGTTAATGGATAGATGGATAGAGATAGAGAGATATATAAGTTGATGGATAGAGATAGAGAGATATATAAGTTGATGGATAGATGAATAGAGATAGAGATATAAAAGTTGATGGATAGATGGATAGAGATAGAGAGATATATAAGTTGATGGATAGATAGATAGAGATAGATATATATATATGTTGATGGATAGATAGAGATAGAGAGATATGTAAGTTGATGGATAGATAGAGAGATAGAGATATGTAAGTTAATGGATAGATAGAGAGAGATAGAGATATGTAAGTTGATGGATAGATAGATAGAGATAGAGAGATATGTAAGTTGATGGATAGATAGAGAGAGATAGAGAGATATGTAAGTTTATGGATAGATAGAGAGAGATAGAGATATGTAAGTTGATGGATAGATAGAGAGAGATAGAGATATGTAAGTTGATGGATAGATAGATAGATAGATAGCTATATAGATAGATAGACAGGTAGAGAGTTTGTGCTATCCGGTGAGGCATAGATAGATATATAGAGATAGATAAGATAGATAGATATATGGGTTGATAGATAAAGATAGATAATTAAAAAGCTAGGTTGATAGATAGATAGACAGCCAGATAGACAGTACCTTGTTGACGTGGGTGTCCCCCTCTGCCTATCATCAACCGGAAGTACAGTCGAACACCATAATATCTAGCCCACTCATAAGAATTCGTGGATTCCCTATGTTTTTCTTTATGCAATTATAACTATCCGTATTGATTTTTGGATAGAACCTGTTTTTCAATAAATAGCATATAATATAGTTTTGCAGTTGATTTATATAATTTTTTCTTCGTGAATTCGTTTCCAGAGATATACTTCCATAATTAGAAATAGTGAAGTTTACGAATGTGTATGAGTGGGCTAGAAACTATGGTATCCGAGTGTACAAACTGTCTTTCGATTAGGACCAGGATATTTATGCGTTATCCGGTGAGTCATAAATAGATATATAGGTACAGTACATACATAGGTCGACAGTTAGATAGGTAGGTAGACAGATGATTATATAGATAGACAGAGGGTGAGTGCTGTGGATGGACGTCTGCCTGTCCTCAACCGTCGCATCAACGTGTCTTAAGGGGGGGTCACCGTTTTTTTTTTTTTTTTATCTTTCTCTCCTTTTCTCTCTTTCCCTGGCTTGTATCCATTCGGCCCCATTCAGCTAACTGTTTTAAGACGTTTATCCCCATCCAGGTGTCGATATCTTCCTGGCGAGCGATAGCGAGCCAGCATTGTATGGAGAAATCCGGCTTCGCCGGAGAAATTTTTCAAAAATGTAAAAATTTAGCTTGATGTCAAAACAAAAAATATATATGCTGGCTCGCTACCGCTCGCCAGGAAAATATTGACACCTGGACTGAGTACTGAGTGTTAAACGTCTTAAAATAGTAGGCTGAATGGGGTCGAATGAATACAAACCAAAGAAAGAGGGAGAGAAAGAGAAAAAAAGCGAGGTGGGCTCCCTTAATTGCCTGAACCAGGAGCATTATGTGCCATCCGGTGAGTTATGGGTAGCTAGATGAGTAGGTAGGTAGGTAGGTGAGTAGGTAGGTAGGTAGGTAGATAGGTAAATATGTAGGTAGGTAGGTAGGTAGGTGGGTAGGTAGGTAGGTGAGTAGGTAGGTGAGTAGGTAGGTAGGTAGGTATAGGTAGGTAGGTGGGTAGGTAGGTATAGGTAGGTGAGTAGGTAGGTAGGTAGGTGAGTAGGTAGGTAGGTAGGTGAGTAGGTAGGTTGGTAAATAGGTAGGTAGGTAGGTAGGATAATAGATGGATTGTCTGTTAGATAGATAGATACAAAGACAGATAAACAGTGCTTGAGTGTCGTGGGGGTACCTCTGTCTGTCGTCTATCTGTCTTTGGATAGGACCAGCTGCACAAGTCAGTCATAGAGTGAAATAGACAGATGGATAGTTAGATGGATGAGTAGTTTGATAGATAGATGGAGAAACAGATGGGTAGGTAGGTGGGTAGTTTGATAGATGGGTAGATGGATAGATAGATGGAGAGATATATGGGTAGGTAGATGGGTAGTTGACCGATGGGTAGATCGATAGATAGACATGTAGATACAAGTTATATAAATAGTTAGATAGAGTGAAATACTCTAAATAATAGAGTGAAGATAGAGCCCAAATACTCGAAATGTTAACTACGCTATATTGGACTGACAAAAACACGTCATAACTTGGCATTATAAATTATGTTATTTTGTGTGTTTGTTTTTTTGCCAGAGTATGAGGCCCTCTTGACGTCATAGACAGGGAATAAACTGTTAAATAATTGGTTTGGCATGCCTTTTGCGTCGCTGCATGTTCTTAATTAAGTGGCGTGCTGAGAATAAGCCGTATTATATTTGTCCGAAAATCTATAATAAATGCTTTAAATCATAATTAAGCGTAACATACACTAACCTAACCTACCTAAGCATACTATATCCTATACCCTGTTCCAAATAAGTGGGCCAAAACTCTTGCACATTAACCTCTATAGCTCACAAACCACTCGAATAATCCAGCTAATATTTATACAATTTGACAAGGGTCAGTCAGGGAATAGGTGTAGAAATTTACAGCCCATTTGTTTTAGCCCTTTTTGAGTAACAGAGGTTAGGGCTTACGGTTTCTGGCTCACTTACTTGGAACAGGGTATAATCTATTTTATTAATTTCACTCTAACATCAAACACTTCCCAACGAAATTAATGAAAGCAAGTATATGATCCACCGGGATTCGATTGAGTACTGAGTGTTGATTTTTGCCTGCATCGATTACATAAGCCTATGAACGAACAACTTTGTTAAAATGGAAAGAAACCTATTTTTGAAAGGGAGTGTAGCTCGCCGTGCTGATGAGCCCCACCATGTTGCAGGTGTTGGTGGCCGTGATTGTTGGGTGGGGTGTGTGTGGCGTGCTGACCTACTGTGAGGTGCTACCCCCTGGATCCCCGGCCCGTACTGACGCGGCAGGAGACCTCATTACTCAGGCGCCTTGGTTTACACTCCCCTACCCTGGTTAGTGTGTGGGGGGATTGTATGTTAGTGTGTGGGGGTGTATGCCAGTGTGTGGGGGTGTATGTTGGTGTGTGGGTGTATGCCAGTGTGTGGGAGTGTATGCCAGTGTGGGGGGGTGTATGCCAGTGTGAGGGGGTGTACGTTAGTGTGTGGGGGTGTATGTTAGTGTGTGGGGGTGTATGCCAGTGTGTGGGGTGTATGCCAGTGTGCGGGGGGGTGTATGTTAGTGTGTGGGGGTGTATGTTAGTGTGTGGGGGTGTATGCCAGTGTGGGGGGGTGTAAGTTAGTGTGTGGGGGTGTATGCCAGTGTGTGGGGGTGTATGTTAGTATGTGGGGGTGTATGCCAGTGTGTGGGGGTGTATGTTAGTGTGTGCGGGTGTATGTTAGTGTGTGGGGGTGTATGTTAGTGTGTGGGGGTGTATGCCAGTGTGTGGGGTTGTATGCCAGTGTGTGGGGGTGTATATCAGTGTGTGGGGGTGTATGTTAGTGTGTGGGTGTGTATGCCAGTGTGTGGGGGTGTATGCCAGTGTGTGGGGGTGTGTGTTAGTGTGTGAGGGTGTATGCCAGTGTGTGGGGGTGTATGTCAGTGTGTGGGTGTGTATGTTAGTTTGTGGGGGTGTATGATAGTGTGTGGGGGTGTATGATAGTGTGTGGGGGTGTATGTTAGTGTGTGGGGGTGTATGCCAGTGTGTGGGGGTGTATGTTAGTGTGTTGGGGTGTATGTTAGTGTGTGGGGGTGTATGTCAGTGTGTGGGTGTGTATGTTAGTGTGTGGGGGTGTATGTCAGTGTGTGGGGGTGTATGTTAGTGTGTGGGGATGTATGTTAGTGTGTGGGGGTGTATGTCAGTGTGTGGGGATGTATGTCAGTGTGTGGAGGTGTATGTTAGTGTGTGGGGGTGTATGTCAGTGTGTGGGGGTGTATGTCAGTGTGTGGAGGTGTATGTTAGTGTGTGGGGGTGTATGTCAGTGTGTGGGGGTGTATGTTAGTGTGTGGGGGTGTATGTCAGTGTGTGGGGGTGTATGTCAGTGTGTGGGGGTGTATGTTAGTGTGTGGGGGTGTATGTCAGTGTGTGGGGGTGTATGTTAGTGTGTGGGGGTGTATGCCAGTGTGTGGGGGTGTATGTTAGTGTGTGGGGGTGTATGCCAGTGTGTGGGGGTGTATGTTAGTGTGTGGGGGTGTATGTTAGTGTGTGGGGTGTATGTTAGTGTGTGGGGTTGTATGTTAGTGTGTGGGTGTGTATGTTAGTGTGTGGGTGTGTATGTTAGTGTGTGGGGGTGTATGTTAGTGTGTGGGGGTGTATGTTAGTGTGTGGGGGTGTATGTTAGTGTGTGGGGGTGTATGTCAGTGTGTGGGGGTGTATGTCAGTGTGTGGAGGTGTATGTTAGTGTGTGGGGGTGTATGTCAGTGTGTGGAGGTGTATGTTAGTGTGTGGGGGTGTATGTCAGTGTGTGGGGGTATGTCAGTGTGTGGGGGTGTATGTTAGTGTGTGGGGTGTATGTCAGTGTGTGGGGGTGTATGTTAGTGTGTGGGGGTGTATGCCAGTGTGTGGGGGTGTATGTTAGTGTGTGGGGGTGTATGCCAGTGTGTGTGTGTGTATGTTAGTGTGTGGGGGTGTATGTTAGTGTGTGGGTGTGTATGTTAGTGTGTGGGGGTGTATGTTAGTGTGTGGGGGTGTATGTTAGTGTGTGGGTGTGTATGTTAGTGTGTGGGGGAGTATGTTAGTGTGTGGGGGTGTATGTCAGTGTGTGGGGGTGAATGTTAGTGTGTGGGGGTGTATGTTAGTGTGTGGGGGTGTATGTTAGTGTGTGGGGGTGTATGTCAGTGTGTGGGGGTGTATGTTAGTATGTGGGGGTGTATGTCAGTGTGTGGGGATGTATGTCAGTGTGTGGGGGTGTATTTAAGTGTGTGGGGGTGTATTTAAGTGTGTGGGGGTGTATTTAAGAGTGTGGGGGTGTATTTAAGAGTGTGGGGGTGTATGCCTGTGTGCGGGGGTGTCTGTTAGTGTGTGGGGGTGTATGTTAGTGTGTGGGGGTGTATGTCAGTGTGTGGGGGTGTATGTTAGTGTGTGGGGGTGTATGTCAGTGTGTGCGGGTGTATGTTAGTGTGTGGGGGTGTATGCCAGTGTGTGGGGGTGTATGTTAGTGTGTGGGGGTGTATGTTGATGCCAGTGGTGTCATTTGTCTCCCTTAACCCTCTGAGGATCATGACGTGTTTTTACAGTTTATTCTGGCTATTATTAATCGATTTGATTAAGATTAGGAAATATCTGTTGGAGTTATAGGGTTAATTGAGGTCATGTTTACCAGTCTAATTGCTAGAGATCTATCCTAAACTGCACATCTTCTAAAGATACCCAGCATAAAGTGTAATTTTAGTCAAGATAGTTATAGTTTTGAACAATAATTTAAATTAGACATAGCTCTGAACCAACTTAGAGACATAGTTGGAACAATCTTTTATGTTTTCGGATCTATATGTCTTTTTTTCTATGTTTCCAGGACAATGGGGCTGGCCTACGGTGAGACTAGCTGGTGTGGTGGGTATGTTGGGAGCTGTGGCCGCCTCTGTTATTGAGAGTGTTGGGGATTATTACGTCTGTGCTAGAATGACAGGTAAGTGTGGGGGTTTGTTATCAATGTGTCCATCTGTTTATCTGTCTAGCAGGTGAGTGGGGGGAGGGGAGGGGGGTTGTTATTAATGTGTATGTCTGTCTGTCTGTCTATCTATCTCTCTATCTATCTATTATGGTGAAGTGGTGGGTATGTTGGGAGCTGTAGCCGCGTCAGTTATTGAGAGTGTGGGGGATTATTACGTCTGTACTAGAATGACAGGTGAGTGGTCTGTTAGTTTATCTTGCTGTCTGTCTGCGTGTTAATATATATTGTTGTATGTCTGTGTGTTAATATATAGTGCTGTCTGTTTGTGTGTTAATATATATTGCTGTCTGTCTGTGTGTTAATATATAGTGCTGTCTGTCTGTGTGTTAATATATCTTGCTGTCTGTCTGTGTGTTAATATATATTGTTGTATGTCTGTGTTAATATATATTGCTGTCTGTCTGTGTTAATATATATGGTTGTATGTCTGTGTTAATATATCTTGCTGTCTGTCTGTGTGTTAATATATATTGTTGTATGTCTGTGTTAATATATAGTG
This sequence comes from Paralithodes platypus, assembly GCA_032716605.1. Lineage (NCBI taxonomy): Eukaryota > Metazoa > Arthropoda > Malacostraca > Decapoda > Lithodidae > Paralithodes > Paralithodes platypus. Next base: position 17,008,991 of record CM064486.1, on the reverse strand, counting down.
CTGTCTGTCTGTGTGTTAATATATAGTGCTGTTATGTGTGTTAATATTGCTGTCTGTCTGTGTGTTAATATATAGTGCTGTCTGTCTGTGTGTTAATATATATTGCTGTCTGTCTGTGTGTTAATATATATTGCTGTCTGTCTGTGTGTTAATATATATTGTTGTATGTCTGTGTGTTAATATATAGTGCTGTCTGTCTGTGTGTTAATATATATTGCTGTCTGTCTGTGTGTTAATATATAGTGCTGTCTGTCTGTGTGTTAATATATTATGTCTGTGTGTTAATATATATTGTTGTATGTCTGTGTTAATATATATTGCTGTCTGTCTGTGTGTTAATATATATTGCTGTATGTCTGTGTGTTAATATATATTGCTGTCTGTCTGTGTGTTAATATATATTGCTGTCTGTCTGTGTGTTAATATATAGTGCTGTCTGTCTGTGTGTTAATATATAGTGCTGTCTGTCTGCGTGTTAATATATATTGTTGTATGTCTGTGTAATGTTAATATATAGTGCTGTCTCTCTGTGTGTTTAATATATTGCTGTCTGTCTGTGTGTTAATATATTGTGTCTGTCTGAGTGTTAATATATATTGTTGTATGTCTGTGTTAATATATAGTGCTGTCTGTCTGTGTGTTAATATATATTGCTGTCTGTCTGTGTGTTAATATATAGTGCTGTCTGTCTGTGTGTTAATATATATTGCTGTCTGTCTGTGTGTTAATTATTTATATAGTGCTGTCTGTCTGTGTGTTAATATATAGTGCTGTCTGTCTGTCTGTCTGTTAATATATATTGTTGTCTGTCTGTGTGTTAATATATAGTGTTGTCTGTCTGTGTTAATATATATTGCTGTCTGTCTGTGTGTTAATATATATTGCTGTAATATTGCTGTCTGTCTGTGTGTTAATATATATTGCTGTCTGTCTGTGTGTTAATATATAGTGCTGTCTGTCTGTGTGTTAATATATAGTGTTGTCTGTCTGTGTGTTAATATATATTGTTGTATGTCTGTGTGTTAATATATAGTTCTGTCTGTCTATGTGTTAATATATAGTGCTGTCTGTCTGTGTGTTAATATATATTGCTATCTGTCTGTGTGCTAATATATAGTGCTGTCTCTCTGTGTGTTAATATATATTGCTGTCTGTCTGTGTGTTAATATATATTGTTGTCTGTCTGTGTGTTAATATATAGTGCTGTCTGTCTGTGTGTTAATATATAGTGCTGTCTGTCTGTGTGTTAATATATATTGTTGTCTGTCTGTGTGTTAATATATATTAGTGTATGTCTGTGTGTTAATATATAGTGCTGTCTGTCTGTGTGTTAATATATATTGCTGTCTGTCTGTGTGTTAATATATAGTGCTGTCTGTATGTGTGTTAATATATAGTGCTGTCTGTCTGTGTGTTAATATATAGTGCTGTCTGTCTGTGTGTTAATATATATTGTTGTCTGTCTGTGTGTTAATATATAGTGCTGTCTGTCTGTGTGTTAATATATATTATTGTATGTCTGTGTGTTAATATATAGTGTTGTCTGTCTGTGTGTTAATATATAGTGCTGTCTGTCTGTGTGTTAATATATAGTGCTGTATGTCTGTGTGTTAATATATAATGCTGTCTGTCTGTGTGTTAATATATAGTGCTGTCTGTCTGTGTGTTAATATATAGTGCTGTCTGTCTGTGTGTCAATATATATTATCGTATGTCTGTGTGTTAATATATAGTGCTGTCTGTCTGTGTGTCAATATATATTGCTGTATGTCTGTGTGTTAATATATAGTGCTGTCTGTCTGTGTGTTAATATATAGTGCTGTCTGTTTGTGTGTTAATATATATTGTTGTATGTCTGTGTGTTAATATATAGTGTTGTCTGTCTGTGTGTTAATATATAGTGTTGTCTGTATGTGTGTTAATATATATTGCTGTCTGTCTGTGTGTTAATATATAGTGCTGTCTGTCTGTGGGTTAATATATAGTGCTGTCTGTCTGTGTGTTAATTATTTATATAGTGCTGTCTGTCTGTGTGTTAATATATAGTGCTGTCTGTCTGTCTGTCTGTTAATATATATTGTTGTCTGTCTGTGTGTTAATATATAGTGCTGTCTGTCTGTGTGTTAATATATATTATTGTATGTCTGTGTGTTAATATATAGTGCTGTCTGTCTGTGTGTTAATATATATTGCTGTCTGTCTGTGTTAATATATATTGCTGTCTGTCTGTGTGTTAATATATATTGTTGTATGTCTGTTTGTTAATATATAGTGCTGTCTGTCTGTGTGTTAATATATAGTGCTGTCTGTCTGTGTGTTAATATATATTGCTGTATGTCTGTGTGTTAATATATAGTGCTGTCTGTCTGTGTGTTAATATATATTGTTGTATGTCTGTGTGTTAATATATAGTGCTGTCTGTCTGTGTGTTAATATATAGTGCTGTCTGTCTGTGTGTTAATATATAGTGCTGTCTGTCTGTGTGCTAATATATAGTCCTGTCTGTCTGTGTGTTAATATATATTGCTGTCTGTCTGTATGTTAATATATAGTGCTGTCTGTCTGTGTGTTAATATATATTGCTGTCTGTATGTGTGTTAATATATAGTGCTGTCTGTCTGTGTGTTAATATATATTGTTGTCTGTCTGTGTGTTAATATATATTATTGTATGTTTGTGTGTTAATATATAGTGCTGTCTGTCTGTGTGTTAATATATATTGCTGTCTGTCTGTGTGTTAATATATAGTGCTGTCTGTCTGTGTGTTAACATATATTGCTGTCTGTCTGTGTTAATATATAGTGCTGTCTGTCTGTGTGTTAATATATAGTGCTGTCTGTCTGTGTGTTAATATATATTGCTGTCTGTCTGTGTGTTAATATATATTGCTGTCTGTCTGTGTGTTAATATATATTGCCGTCTGTCTGTGTGTTAATATATAGTGCTGTCTGTCTGTGTGTTAATATATAGTGCTGTCTGTCTGTGTGTTAATATATTGCTGTATGTCTGTGTTAATATATATTGCTGTATGTCTGTCTGTTAGCATATATTGCTGTCTGTCTGTGTGTTAATATATATTGCTGCATGTCTGTTAGAATATACTGCTGTCTGTCTATCTATCTGTTAGTATACATTGTTGTCTGTGTCTGTTAGTATATCTTGCTGTCTGTCTGTTTATCTGTTAGCATATCTTGCTGTCCCACGGATGACTGCATTTGTAAATTAATACATTATTTCCTTAGTACGGTATTGTTATGTTATTAACATAATTGAAATCACATTTTATCATATCCTCTCTGAGAAACTGTTGGGCACTAGAAACAATAGTAACTTAGAGAGCAAGTAATGTGTTGTTGCTTGATTTCCTTTGTACTCCTTTGTACTTTATACTCTGCAGGTGCCCCCCCTCCCCCCACTAGTGCCATCAACCGTGGTATAGGTATAGAGGGCCTGGGTACACTACTGGGGGGCCTCCTTGGCACTGGTAATGGCACTACATCTAGCTCTCAGAACCTGGGCATCATTGGCATCACTAAGGTCAGTTCTTATATATATATTTATATATTGTTTTTATATAAAATAATACTTTATCTTATTATTTGGGGGCCTTTTCTCTATGTCCATGCACTGCTAAGAAGGTCACTGCTTATCACAGCACTTAAAACCTTTCTTTCTATTTCAATTCTTTCTAAAATTTGTTCCAATAGAGAATAGCCGTCTTTGAAATTTGCTTGACCAATGTGCATCCCCATACATTTCCCCAAGTTAAGTGGTATCTACCATGTTTCAGATCATTCACCTAGACTATGCAATTCATGTAAACTTGACGATAACACTCAATACACCAATATCAATGTAATGATATACGAATTATAATATACAGCAACAACTTAAGCACGATTCCATTAGAACTCCATAACTCTCACTCTCACCAGGCGTTATATTGAAACCAATATTGACAGGAGACTTTGCCAGAAATTTCATTATGTTTTTATTACTAAACTATAGTTTGTTGTTTTGAAGCTGGCGTGAAGTGCATTTATCCCCATCTTAACAGCTCAGCTATTACAAGGTTTTAATAGCTAAATATGGTGTTAATTATGAAACCTGGCAGTAACATGATGCAGAGACCTATCAATATCTTATATTCAATCAATTATCAAATAATCAGCTGCTAATGGAATAAACTCTCCCTCAAGTTAAAAAAAATAAAAAATACTAATACTAATGAAGTGTACAGCCCCTTTTCTTTCTCTGTAGGTGGATTCAATTAACCCTTTGATGATTATGACGCATTTTGACAGCTTGTTCTGGCTATCATCAGACAATGATCTACAGTTTAGGAAGAATTCGTGGGAATTATAATGGTAAAGACTATCTCAATTAACCCTCTGACTTCCATAATACCATGCCTAATTAAAATGCGTCATTATCGTCAAAGGGTTATCTAATAACTAATCTAAAACTACTCCTCTCTCTACTCTCAGGTGGGCAGTCGTCATGTAGTGCAGGTAGCGGCGGTGATCATGGTTCTGTCTGGAGTATTCGGCAAGTTTGGCGACCTTCTCTATGATCTAATAACTACAAAGAACCACCTGCCTCTCTCTATTCTCAGGTGGACAGTCGCAAAGAGTCGTCGTGTGGTGCAGGTAGCGACGGTGATCCTGATCCTGTCTGGGGTATTCGGCAAGTTCGGCGCCCTTCTCAATGAAAAAAAAACCCTCCTCTCTCTACTCTCAGGTGGACAGTCATCGCATAGTGCAGGTAGCGGCGGTGATTTTGGTCTTGTCTGTGGTCTTCGGTAAGTTCAGCACCTTTCTCAATTATCTATTCATTAAGGAGAGGTTTTTAGTGCGTTTCCTAGACTTCCATCAAGCTTGAAATTACACCCCTTTGACCCCTTTTCAAGATAAATTTGTAAATTTTTCGGTAGAAAAATTTCCCGGCCAAAGGCCGGTTTCTCTTAAATTACAGGCTCGCTATCGCTTGCCAGGAAAAAATGGACACCTAAATGGCACGAAAGATCTTAAAAGTGACATAAATGGGGCGAAAGTTCTTAAAATCGTCAAACTAATGGGGCGAATGTCTTAAAATCTCAAAATCAATGGGGCTAAACATGAGGGAGAAAGGGATCCAGAAAAAAATCCCTCGAGTGGAAATCTCCCCTTAACATGGAACCCCCCCTCTCTCTAATCTCCAGGTGGGCAGTCGTCGCGTAGTGCAGGTAGCGGCGGTGATCTTGGTCTTGACTGGGGTCTTCGGTAAGCTCGGCGCTGTCTTTGTGACGGTGCCAGAGCCTGTGGTGGCTGGGGTGTTTGCCGTCAACTTCGCCATGATCTCCGCCGTGGGCATCTCAACCCTCCACTATGTCGACCTCACCTCCGCCAGGAATCTGTTTGTTCTTGGATTCTCGCTTTTCTTTGGATTGACTATTCCTAAGGTGAGGGATAACAAGATTATTATTGATTTATTGTATTTTATGGACGTTGGTGAAGAGACTCAAACCAAGAGTGAGAGGGTGGAAATGAGTTACATGAGAAGTGTGTGCAGAGTTACATGGAGGGATAGACAGACGAATGAGGAAGTACGAGAGAGGTGTGGTGTGGATGTAGATGTGCTGGAAAGTGTGAAAAGGAACACCTTGAGATGGTTCGGCCATATGGAACGTATGGGAAGCGAGAGAATGACTAATGCTGGGGTCACACATTCCCGTATATGCTCCCGTATGCTCCCGTACGAAGGTTTATTGGCAGTTGGCAACCGATTACGTAAAACGTAAGGGCATAGTACGCAAAACGTAAATGAAATTGTGTATAGTCGTGGGGGTTGGTACGCATGACGGGAGTACCCACGCTGGTCGGGGAGGTGGTGGGTGCGGCCAAGGCCGCCCGGTATGTTTTGAATTTGAAATCACAGTCGGCTCACGCGCTCCCGTATGTCAAAAGTCGGGAAATCTTACGTCTGACCGGGCGAGCGGCTACGTCTGACGGGAGCAGCCCCGTCAGATGTAGCCGCTCGCCCGGTCAGACGTAAGCTGCTTCCGTCAATCGTAAAATATTCCCGTCAAACGGGAAAGTTTACGTTAATCCGGGCGCATCTGGCAGCCCCGCCGCACTGCGGGTTGGCGGGAAAACGCGGCAACGTTGTACGGGGGGGTATATAAGGACCAGCGGGGGACACTCCAGTCACACCTCTCACCACACCGGAGCAGCAACCAACAAGCCAACCCTGCCACCCTGCCACCCTCTGCACCCTGCCCTGCCCTGCCCTGCCCTGCCCTGTGTTACGATCGGGTCTCGTATAAATCAGTAGCTCTTATACATTGGACTAGACTGGCATAAATGCAACAACGGAAACGCTAGATCCAACCCCTGATATATAATCCCGTCGAACAAAGAACACATATACCCTCCAGAGTTATATCTGCGATAGCGGGGTATCTTAACTCTCAGTATCTATGTGCTTCTACTATAGGCTGAGGTTCTCTGAAACAGCCTATTACTTATAACATATGGTTGCTTAGTTATGGTACACAAGGAAAAGATAGTTAACTTAATTAAATCACAAGAGTGATGTAATGCAAACAAGAAGAAGGTTTACTTAACGTTACTTTAATCAATAATATCTGTCACTCCTTTATGAAAGAAAGTGTTGTAAAGTCCTCAAGCACCGAACAAGGAATCTTCTGAATAATGTCGGATGCTACTAAGAAGAACGTATCGGAAATGGAACCACAAAATAGCAGGAGGCAGGACAATGCACGTGTAGGCTAAATACACAAAAAGGCTGGACCTATAATGTTATTGGACACAAGAATATTATAAGCGGTGCAACAGTAATAATGCTCGCCACGAAAAAGTAGTACTCCTATTAACAAAACCGGTCTATGCTGGTTGTGTCTCTCTACAGCAACCTAGACCTCAAAATGCTTGTGTAGAAATAATGGGTATGCATAAAAAGAGTATATGATCTAATCCAGCTAATGTCTACCCGGGTTAATAAAGTCTAGCTGGGATGCGCAAAGGTACAGAATTCTGGTGGAGCCAGGCAGCTCCTAGCCTAGTGTGGACCTTGGGTCTGTGCGGCCTGATTACGTTAATATGAAGGGGTGCTCTCTTGAGGATTCTCGATCACAAGTATCGAGTATCCTCCTGGCGACCCTCAAAAGTAAAAGCAAATAGAGTTAGAACAGTGTTGGGTGGATTAGGCAAGCAGCCCTCACGCACTACACAGTCTAAACTCCAAGGTACACAGACAAAAGATCCACCCAGGTAACCCACAGAATCCGTAGTGTCGTGCAGCTCAAAAGTAACCTACACACAGTGAAAACACCAACAGCAAGGTACCTGATCCCTAGTCTAGCATTATTTAACCCTGTAGAAACATTAGTGATTGATGGAGACAGTCCGAGCAATACAATCTCCCAAAAAGACAACGACTATCTTCAAACTTAGCCTAGTACATAAGAAATGTGAGATCCAGCATATAATACAGTCTGGCCACCAATTCAAGGTGTGGATGCAGGGAACCAGAGGGGGATTGATATTAATAAAAGGTGAGGAAGTAGTGGAAATGATAGAGGCAGTAGAAGAGAAAGATTCTAAGACAAGAGTATGGAACAGTTCATGGGAGATGCTTAGAGTATGCTGTCTGGGACGGATCTGACCAGGATATTTCCAGGGACCGCATGGCTGGAGTCCCAGTTTGCAGGAATGGCACGAGGGCGCGCGACAGTCGCCCAGTAAGCAGCCGCCTAGTAGGCCGTGTTAGGCAGGAGGCAACGAATCCCGCGAGGCCTATGTAAGGGGGCCAGCCACGCGTCACACTCACCACCAAGTCACACCACCTGGTCTCTCTCTCTCTCCCGCTCGCCTTCCCATCATTCAACTACTTAACACAATACTTTCAATTGACTAAATAAAATAGAAAGGATTGTGACAGACGAAAACAAAGAACAGTTCTGAACTGTCTGCAACACAAGCTTTCTCGAGAAGGAAAGTACACAATGATAGGTAGACTGTAGCTACATTCTCTGCCCTGACGAGTCCTAGCGAGTAAGCCATGCGGTTCTGGGGGAAGCGGTGAGCGTCACACCTGTACCTCCAGCCACCCTCTGCACGCTGCCCTGCCCTGCCCTGCCCTGTACCATGCATAAGAAAGGCGTGAAGAAGGCCAGGAAGGCTTCCCCTCGAAGGACACCTCGACGCCTGCCACCTCTCCGCCTGCCACCTCGACGTCTGCCACCTCACCTCCTGCCACCTCGACGCCTGCCACCTCACCGCCTCACCCCTCAACGCCTGCCACCTCTCCGCCTGCCACCTCACCTTTTGACCCCTCTCAGCCTGGCCCCTCCAACTCTGCCACCTCAACGCCTGCCCTCTCGACGCCTGATGAAGATGAAGTTATTATCGACCTTTGCAGGTCTCTTATAGGAATCACCCGTAGCGAGGAAACGTAGGGTGATGGCCACCTGCAGACCAGGAGCAATGGGTTCCCGCCAGAACGTAGGTTTCCTCTGATGTGTTTGTGAATTTCATTAATCGATTTTGGGAGTATGGTTGGTTGTTGGAGGGAGCATGATAATTGATATTGGTTCAGGGGTAATTTATCGAGAGGACTTCCCTAGTGGTTAAGGCCCCATTAATTGCTCTTTCCATTCACATATGCGTGGCCTACGTGAGTTGCAGTTGGGATGTGTGTACATGCTTAGATTGATATGCAGGATTCGAAGTTGCATAATAAATCGTAGGCAGTGTCCACCAACCTTTAACTGTCTTCGTGGTGCGATGCATGGGGTGTTGATTTTCGGTGTGAGCGTCCTGGGTTCGAATCCACGGACTGCCACATGTGTTTGTGAATTTCATTAATCGATTTTGGGAGTATGGTTGGTTGTTGGAGGGAGCATGATAATTTATATTGGTTCAGGGGTAATTTATCGAGAGGACTTCCCTAGTGGTTAAGGCCCCATTAATTGCCCTTTCCATTCACATATGCGTGGCCTACGTGAGTTGCAGTTGGGATGTGTGTACATGCTTAGATTGATATGCAGGATTCGAAGTTGCATAATAAATTGTAGGCAGTGTCCACCAACCTTTAACTGTCTTCGTGGTGCGATGCATGGGGTGTTGATTTTCGGTGTGAGCGTCCTGGGTTCGAATCCACGGACTGCCACATGTGTTTGTGAATTTCATTAATCGATTTTGGGAGTATGGTTGGTTGTTGGAGGGAGCATGATAAATGAGGGGGGTGACACGTTCCACTATCTCATCAAATAGTTGTTTCTCTACTCGGGTGAAGTTTTTGTGCAGTTGTGGACATTCTGTGGCCAACTCTTGCATCAGCTTCTCATAATGGCCATGTTCAGGCCTTCGTTGTAGATATGGCCACACCCACACTGTCCTCTTGCTCCTTTCCTTCTTCTTCTCTTGTTCATCTTGATGGATGTAGTTTGCTATTGCCAGCAGTTCTAACATTTCTATGTAGGAAATTATCCATTTCGTGAGCCGAGTGTTATGCCTGTTCTCCGGTTTGATTAGGGAGTTCACCATCTTGAACTCCTCCAGGATGTATTCCGCGATGTTCTTCATGGTGCCGAGTCAGGAGTGGGAATGGGAAAGTTGTGGCCAGCCCTGCCCTTTTGTAGTTCCCAGATTCCAACCCAGACCTACGTGGTTGACAAAGACTGTCTTTGTCTGTGTTTGGACAGACGGGGTGTGCCTACGCTTGTCCGGAAACGGTCCACGTAAGTCCTAAACACTCCCAAGACGTACGGCCTCAGCTACGCAGGTCTTGTGGGGGCGTGGCCATGGGCGTGGCCTGTGTTCCCGCAAATCGGGCAGCCCAGGCGGGCTAACGGGGACATGCTTACGCAAGTCGCAAGCACGTACGTAGTTCCATACGACTACATTACGTCTGACGTAACACTGGCCCCGTCACGGTACATCTGTCGGGAAGTGCAATATTCGTGCTCTATACGGGCGTACACGGCCGGACTACGCCCGTCAGAACACAAAATTGGCGATTACGCCTGACGGGAGCTGTCGGGAGCGATATACGGGAATGTGTGACCCCAGCATAAGAGAGTGTACGAGAGTAAGGAGGAAGGACAGAGAGGGAGAGGTAAACCGAGGGAGAGGTGGAAGGACGGCGTTAAGAAGTTTATGAGTGAAGGTGGTCCTGGATGGGAGGAGGGGCATCGACTGACTGGGGATAGAGGAGCATGGGGCCGTTTCGTTAGTGGCCACCCCTTTGGATATCACAGTGTCCGGCAATAGATAGATAGATTTACTTATTTTTTAATTTAATTTAATTTATTTAATTATTTAATTATTTATTCATTTATTTTTTATATATTTATTATATGTTTTGGTGCATCTGTGAGCATGCACCTGATCATATAGGCAATAATATAACATTGACTCATTAGTGTCGGTAATATTACTTATGTGATCCCATTATTCCTAGCCAGTTAATTAACCCCCTAAGGATTATGACACATTTTGACAGTTTATTCTAAGTTTCATTAGACGATTTTATACAACTTAGGGGGGATCTGTGGGAATTAAAAGAGTAAAGACTATCTCAATTAACCTTCTGACTTCCCTATATCCTTCTAAATCTGAATAAAAAAGTCCAACAATAGCCGGAAAACAGGAAAGAAACGCATAATCGGATCTTGAAAGGGTGAAGAATACATATGTAATTTTTTCACAGTGGATCAGCGAGCACCCTTCAAGCATCGAGACAGGAGAGGTACTGTTGGACCAGGTGCTGACGGTCCTCCTGCAGCTACCTATGTTCGTTGGGGGCTTCCTGGGCTTCTTCCTCGACAACACTATTCCGGGTGAGTGTGCTATACTCTATTCCAAATAGGTAGGGCAGAAATTGTGAACATTAACCCGGGAACGGCGTCGAGACTCTTAAGATCCAAGGCCTAAATTTTTGTTTTGTAAAAGACTGCAGTGACACTCAAAACAAAGGAATATGTGATTAAATGAGATAATTCTCCTCCATACATCCTATCACTCCTCCACATGTGTCCAACCCCCGCCCCCTTTCCTATCCTTCAATTATCACCTATTTTTCTTCTTATTCCCTTGTTTATCGGTTTATTTTGCGCGCCAATATCTCCCACCTGATTTGAAGGTCGAAGGGGAGGCATAAAGAGATCGTAGCAAGAGAGAGACTTCACTAGCAAGACATCAGTGTCGATGGATAAGTGAGAGAGGGAGGGTGTGTGCCACGCCGGCTCTCCTCTCATGAATGAACTGGTCGGCAGTACTTAGTCTTTTTCACCCCCAAATAATATTCCCACTTGTTTTATTGCTGTTAAATGTTAATATCTTCATATTAAACTTAAAATAAGCGCATATGAATAAGTAATAACAATATTTATCTGATAATGACGATTTTCGTCAGGAATGAGCCTCAATACGTTCGCCTGGCGGGCACTTTCAAATACCATAGCTTCGCAGTTTACAGATTAACCTCTATAACTCACAAAAAGCTACAGTAATCAAGCTAATATTTCTACCATTTGGGAAGGGGCAGCCAGGGAATAGGTGTGGAAATTTACAGCCCATTTGCTCTAACCTTATTTGAGTTACAGAGTTTAGGGTTCACGATTTCTGGACTACCTTTTTGGAACGGGAAAAGCATTTGGCTTGGTCGAAATTTGAAACACTTTAAATATATTTGTTCACCTCTAATAAACCAATTTCCTGTATGTGTGTTGCAGGTACATCTAAGGAGCGCGGCCTGCTGACCTGGAACCTGCACCTGAACACCCAGGTCCGAGGGGAACACGTCAACAACTGCTATGACCTGCCCTGGGGTATGGGGGCAGTGCAGAGGTCAGTACAGTAGGGTTGTTGTTGCTTGCTTGCCGGGGGGGTGGGTAGGGCATTCAGCGGTATTTATTATGTCAGTCAGTCGGTCAGTAGCCAGCCCATACTCCCACAAGGGGTAGGGAGGATCAGGAAGAGACATATTAAAGGAAAGAGAGGTGATAGGAGAAAAACACATAACAGTTCGCCCACAAAAAGCAAGCACATAAGCATTCAGAAGCATCAATCACTCATCAGCTCCCGAAATCATTGGCTTCACCTCAGATGTTATTTGTTATGTACTGTAGAATTTGTGTGCTCAACCCCTTTAACCCATTCTGTACCGGCGACTTTTTATAATTAATTTTAGTTATATTTAGACGATTTTGTGCAGAAACTCAGGTGTCTGGGACTACTGACAGCAAACCCTTCTCTGTATACTCCTACTATCTCTATCCTCAGTTTAAAGCCAAAGGTTGATGTTGCGTATATGTGCGCAACAATCTCGCTTTCTCTCGTGTTCCCAACTTAGACTCTTCTGAATTCTCAACTCTCTGGCTAAAGCTTTCTTGTCACTCTCAAACTAACTATTTCTGCGCTGTGTATCTCTCCCCTAATTCTACCGACTATCCAAAATTCTTTGACTATCTAACTTCTAAAGTGGAACACATTCTATCCATCTCTCCTTTCGCAGAAATCTCCATCCTAGGAGATTTCAACATTCACCACCACCAATGGCTCTCCTCTGTTTCCACTGACCAACCTGGTGAACAAGCCTACATCTTTTCTATCCTAAATGACCTAAAGCAGCTAGTCCAGCAGCCCACCCGTATCCAGGATCGCTTCGGAGATCGGCCCAATTTGTTTTACTTATTTCTAACCTCTAACTCTTCTGCTTATGCTATAAATCTTTTCTCTCCTTTGGGCTCCTCCGACCATAAACTAATATCTGTCACCTGCCCTATCTCTCCGGTACGGCCACCCATCCTTCTAACTGGCGACGCTTGTGGCACTTTGGCGCTGCTGACCGAGAGGCTCTTCGGCAGTACTTCTTTGATTTCACATGGAATTACTTTTGCTTCCATGGCCGGGGACCCTCGGAGAGTGCTGAACGCATTACCGAGGTAATCCTCTCGGGCATGGAAGCATACATTCCATTTTCTTTCTCTCAGTCTAATGCAAAAGATCTTAGTTTACTCACGCTTTTTCTACTGCTGTCCGCAACAAGGAGGAAGCATTCAAATGGTACCGACGCCTTAAAACTAAAATCTCTCATTCTTCCTATGTTTCTGCCCGGAATCAAGCCAAATCTGTTTTTCGACTTGCCAAGCACTCTTTCGTTAATAATAAATGTACTGACCTATCCAACTCTAGCTCTTCCCAAGCTTTCTGGCATCTAGCCAAAAACCTCTCCAACAATTTTTCTTCCTCGTCTTTCCCTCCCATTTTCCACTCTGATGGCGCAACCATCACTTCTTCCTCTGACAAAGCTGAACTTTTTGCTCAAACATTTGCTAGAAACTCCACTTTGGAAGATTCCGGTGCTATGCCTCCCTCTCCACCCCCCTCTCTCCTACTTATGCTTAATATCCTAATCTCTTCAAAAAGAAGTACTTTCTACCCTGTCTGGGCTTAATACTAAGAAGGCGTACGGTCCGGACGGTGTTCCTCCTGTTGTACTAAAAAACTGTGCTTCCATGCTGACTCCCTGCCTAAGCAAACTCTTTCGTCTCTGTCTCTCCTCTAATGTCTTCCCTTCTTGCTGGAAGTTTGCACTCATTCAACCTGTCCCAAAGAAGAGTGACCGCTCTCAACCCTCCAACTACCGTCCAATTGCTCTCTTGTATCTCTAAAGTCTTTGAAACTATTCTTGCATCCAAATTTTTTAAGCATTTCTCATCTCATAATCTACTCTCAGATCGCCAGTATGGCTTCCTCAAGGGTCGCTCTACTGGTGATCTTCTTTCCTATTTTACTAACTTTTGGTCATCCTCCTTTCGGGACTTCGGTAATAACAGTACTTATTTTTGTACTTAATTAATTTTAAAAATTAACTATAAGTGCATAGTACAAACTATTTAGTAATAGAGTACCTGATTACGAATGATTATATAATCAGATATCGTAGTTTATCAATAGTTTCCATGACAAAATATTGATTATTTATCATATGCTAAATGTATAGTTTATGAGTGTTGTTTCCTACTGTTCTATCAAACTTCAGGTCCACGCAGGCTAACCCTTAATTAACGCCGCCTGTAACCTCTGTTCTATTTTTCTATTGAACATTGATCTTTTTGTGTGTTTTTGCATTGACCATAGTAATTTATTAGTGGTTCTGATATTCTCGATGAATTTCCCCCTCCAGACTTGTGACATCAGGCGCATCGTCAATGATGAAGGGGCCACTATTAAATTATAGGTTTGAGTCCCGAAGGGAAGAAGGAAAACCTAATATTTGGTAGTGGCCCCGGAATCATTGACGATCTCGTCCCTCCCGCCATCCCCTTCCCATTCATCTGCTGTATTTTGAGAAAGTATTGATATAATAGTGAAGGACATAATTATGCATTCAGATTAGAGCTGGATGATGCGCACGCAGACGCATGAGAAGCGCAACCTGCTAGATCATGTTTAATGCTTTAAATGTTGTATTTTTTACTGTTTTTTTCTAGTAGTGGTACCCACATCATAAGGACGAGTCTGTGATAGGTTTTGTTATATTTAAGAGCGTTTCGCTCACTTTGTTTGGCAATCAAATAATTTTACTCTCCCAAGGCGGGTCGTTTGAATGGCGAGCCTTGAGTTCAAAGATTGGCCATTATCTTTATAAGGTTCATCGTCAATGATTCTGGGGCCAATACTAAAGATTAGGTTTTCCTTCTTCCCTTCGGGACTCAAACCTATAATTTACCTGTTTGGTGTAACGTAATGGTCTGTATAAAGGTTGCTGACATATATACAGTAAACTCCCGGTAACTCAGACTCTTTTTAGTTGGAAACCCGCACTTCTCGGAATGGCATTGGCCTCTCTGAAAGTCCCTGTACAGTATATCTCGGAAAATTCCGAGTTGGACGGGATTTGTGTCCGGTTTACAATGTTCGCTCACTCAGTTTTAAGTGATTTTAGGATGAATTGAAGCCTGTGCCTTTTAATTATTGTGTTAATATTAATTACTATGTACTGTACTGTCCCTGAAAACATAATAAGGTTCGTATTTGTCATTAATATGATGAATTTCACATGTAAAAAAAACAAAAAACAAAAAAAAATCTTAATTTTTTCTGACACGGACTTTCCTCTTCTAATTCGGAATTTTCCCTCTTTTAAGTCTGATATAAGTCGGACTTCGGACATTTCGGAAAATCGGGCTTCTCGGAAGTGTCTCCCCCCAATTAGCCCGAGATAGCGAGGGTTTATTATATGTTTACATATCAAAATGAAGAATGGAAAAGTAATATATATATATATATATATATATATATATATATATATATATATATATATATATATATATATATAATATATATATATAATATATATATATATATACAGTATATACAGTATATATACTGTATATATACTGTATATATAATTATATATATATATATATACAGTGGTGGCGGGTGGTGGCTGCGCGGGGGGGGCCGCGCGGACATCAACCGCCGCAAGTCTTTATAGGCAACATTTCACCAAATTTACGCACGAATCAGAAATTTTACACATCTGGCAACTAGAGCAGCCTCGAGGCAAGTCACATGTACTGCACAAGGAGCTCAGTCCTTCCCATACCGCTGTGACGAGTGGATGTAGTGCGCTTGGGGCCGCCTCGATTTGCCCACTCTCGCCCTACCCTGACGTGCATTTGTGGCCATATCTTCGTTATGCCGAATAGGAAACAGCTGACACCTGACCAGATTGTGGCCATAAAGACACTGTTGAAGGCTGGCCATCCAAATAAGGAGATTTCCAGCCAGACGGGCATCAAACTCCGCACTGTTCAGGAGTGGACCAAGAAGATTCGTGACGCGGGTGACGGTGCCAATGTCGGCCATAAGCAGCGGCCTGGTAAGGCCCGTAAAATAAGTGATCGAACATTGGTAGTGATTAAGAGGCAAGTAGAGGCTAACCCACGACTCACAGCACGTCAAATAAAACAAAATAACCCAGAATTGTTGGGTGATGTGTCAATTCGTTGCATACGACAAAATTTGTATGAAAGACTGAAACATTGTTCATTGAGGCCACTTAGAAAGCCTCTTATAACTCATCGCCAGGCAAAGGCAAGGCGATTTTTTGCTGGCAAGTACTTGGGGTGGCCTCTTGCGGCATGGAAAACCGTACTTTGGAGTGATGAGGCCAACTTTGACGTGACTAGCAACCGAGGTGGTAGTGTACGGGTGAGGCGGGGTGGCAGGCGCCTGGAGAAGAAGTACCTCGCCACCACAGTCAAGTACCCGGATAGTCTTATGGTGTGGGGCTGCTTTTCTTACCATGGTGGGGGTGACTTCGTAGTGATACCTAAAAACATTCGTATGAACAGGTACAATTATCTTGAACTTCTCTGTGATTATTTGCCCTCCTCATACACTAAGACCAAGGCCAAATTCTTCATGCAGGATGGGGCACCTTGCCACACTGCTAAGTACGTTACCGAGTGGTTAGATGACAGTGGTATTAAGTATTTCAAAGACTGGCCAGGTAATTCACCAGATCTAAACCCCATTGAAAACTTGTGGGCGATAATGAAGCGGCGGCTACAAGGTAAGGAAATAACCTCTGTGGAACACTTGGAGTGCCAGATCAGGGAGATCTGGGCAACTATTGGACCAAATATTACCCAGAAGTTAGCTGCAGACGTCCCATGCAGGCTCAAGCAGGTCAAAAAAGCAAAGGGGTGGCACACCAAGTACTAGGAAGTCAAAAGGTTAGATATTTCAACATGTGGTGGCTTGTTTACCATTTTTCCCATGCCCCTAAACAGGTTTTCAGGCGGCACGGCTGGCGAGAAGTGACGCGCGGACATCAACCGCCACCACTGTATATGAAAACAAATTCCATGTACTTATTGGTATCCTCCATTACCTTGTGCAAGCGCACACAAAATGTCAAAAATTAATCAAAATAGATAGGCTACTGTTAAAATCGAAAAACTGATATATCGAACGGCCTTAAATCTCAAAACAAACGGTGAAATGCTAGGTTTTACCAGGGTTAAATAGGAATGGGAATTATCCCCAGGCTACCTTTAGGATCAACCTTTCCTGGTACCTGAAGCGGGGTACGAACCTCTGAAGGGAATTTAACCCCCCTAAAAACCCACAGGTTTTGAGATGCCTTGGGTGGGGTTCGAACCCTGGTTAGTGACGCACCACCATCACCACCAGGCCCGCGCGCTAACCCACTGTACTACCACGGACGTACAAAAGTATAGCAACCTTAGTCCGATTTTTAAGAACCACGGTGATAGTCTCTCGAGATGAGTTTATTGGACTTACCATCTACGACTATTTTACGCTATACCTGACGTCAACTCGGGTTAGTATTATTGTGGGTGACGTCCGTGGTAGTACAGTGGATTAGCGCGCGGGCCTGGTGGTGATGGTGGTGCGTCACTAACCAGGGTTCGAACCCCACCCAAGGCATCTCAAAACCTGTGGGTTTTTAGGGGGGTTAAATTCCCTTCAGAGGTTCGTACCCCGCGCCAGGTACCAGGAAAGGTTGATCCTAAAGGTAGCCTGGGGATAATTCCCATTCCTATTTAACCCTGGTAAAACCTAGCATTTCATTGGTGGCAGCTAAGGAACGTGACCAGGTAGCTACGTGGAGCACCTGTCACGCGAACCCTAAAAACCATATTGAGATAGCTAAGGCAAAAAGGCTACGATACCCTACGACCTTACAAGGCTTGGGACTAGCCTAACTAAAAAGGAATGTGGTGTAATGCCCTCGAAAATGTCCCGCACCCACAATAATACTAACCCGAGTTGACGTCAGGTATAGCGTAAAATAGTCGTAGATGGTAAGTTCAATAAACTCATCTCGAGAGACTATCACCGTGGTTCTTAAAAATCGGACTAAGGTTGCTATACTTTTGTACGTCCGTGGTAGTACAGTGGGTTAGCGCGCGGGCCTGGTGGTGATGGTGGTGCGTCACTAACCAGGGTTCGAACCCCACCCAAGGCATCTCAAAACCTGTGGGTTTTTAGGGGGGTTAAATTCCCTTCAGAGGTTCGTACCCCACGCCAGGTACCAGGAAAGGTTGATCCTAAAGGTAGCCTGGGGATAATTCCCATTCCTATTTAACCCTGGTAAAACCTAGCATTTCAAACGGGGCTATTCATGAGGAAGAAGGAAGAAAAGAAAATAACCCCTAAGTTAAATTATTGGTGAAGAAATTAGAGAAGTGTCTGAAAATAGCCAAACTAATGGGGCAAATGTCTTAAATTTCAAAATTAATAGGTAAAAACATAATGGAGAAAAACATTCAGAAAAAACAAAAACCTCCCTTTAACTTCCTTATAGCCTGCAACTAGCAAGTATTCAATTATGATAAGTAAATATTTTTGTAAATTGCCAAACCTAAGTTGGCAAGATAAGTTGAGGAAACATTAATGTAGCCTATTGTATTTAATCTGGCGAAAACTTGGCTTGTTTTTCTTAATTACTCCGCTTTTACAAAGTTTCCATGGCCAAATTTGATGTTAATCACGACTATTTGGCAATACTGTAATATGACGCAGACATAGTAGTTTCTCATGTTATCGAGAATGTAGCTGCTGTTACAATATTGGTAATAATATTGTAAGCTAAATATATAATCTACAGGCGAGCCGATATCAAGGCATGGCTTCCTAAACCTCCCTTGACGACAAGAAGCATGTAACCAGATTCCCCCAATATATGTGAACCCCTATCCAGTGTGTCTCATTAAGAACCCGATATATATACCCATATCAACATGGTGGCAGCTGGGTAAGCAGTGTACGTGTGAATGAAGTACTGCTGACTAAGTTCTACAGCTGAAATAGTGAGTTATCCTTGGATTTAACCTCAAAAAGTCGAAAGATATGAGTGACGTCATGGCATCTACTTCACAGCCTTTATTCGTCTGCAAGTCTGAGATTGAGCAAGCAGTGGCGTGGAGGCGTTACAAGAAGAAACTCGATCTTTATATCATTGGCAACGGTCTGAAGGGTAAGAGTGATGATATTAAAATAGCGAAATTGTTGACTGGAGGTGACATTCTGCTAGATATCTACGAATCTTTTGGCATAGAAGATGAATCTGCCCTGACTTATGCAACATTAATTGGGAAATTTGACAAGCATTTTTCACCAAGAGATGAGCAGCTGATGGCGAGGTACAACTTTCATGATAGCATGCAAAGGAAAGATGAATCCTTGGAATCTTTTATCACTAGGCTGAAGACTTTGGTAAGACACTGTGGATATGGAGAACTTCAAGATGAACTTCTGAGGGATAAAATTGTTTTTTGGTTGCCAAGAGGATACACTTCGGGAAAAATTCTTTAGGGAGGATAGCCTAACTCTAGATGTTGTACTTAAGATGTGTACTGCCTATGAAACTTCAAGGAGATCAATGACAGCATTTCGAAGTGACAAGCAGGAGTCTCTACACAAACTCAGTGCAAAACCCAAGAAGAAGAGTAATCCACAAACAACAAAGACTAAGCCTAACCTCACGCAGTGCGACTGGTGTGGTTTAGCACATTATTGGGGTAAGAAGAACTGTCCTGCAACTGATGCCAAATGTCATAAATGCAAGAAAACGGGACACTATGCCAAGAAATTTCCAAGTAATGCAGCGACCGGCGGAGCACCAAGAAGCGCAGCGACAGGACGTAAAAAGAAGACATTGCGCAGAGTCCATGCGGTAGAAGATGGAGTCACAGAAGAAAGCGACGACTCAGAAGATAACTCAAGAGGACGGGAATACATCATGAACGTATCGACCGGATCCAGAGGAAAACACATAATGGCTAATCTCATGGTCAACGGTAATAAAGTGAAGTTCCAGATCGACAGCGGGGCAAGTGTGAATGCCATTCCAAGTCATCTGGTACCGGACGCAGAGCTACAGCCGTGTGAGTCAACTCTTCAAATGTGGAACTCAACTACAATTCAGCCGTTGGGAAGTGTAGGATTGATGTTCGCAACTGCAAGCAACCACAAAGGTACTATTCTGTTGAGTTTGTTGTTGTAAAACAGGTTGTAACACCAATTCTTGGTAAGCGAGCGTCTGAGAAGATGGGATTCATCACAGTTAACTATGAAAACATCTGTGCAATGAATGACATCCTAACAGACTACGAAGACGTATTTGTTGATGAAGTTGGCAAGATACCAGGAAATGTTCATCTAACAGTGGATGAGTCGGTGAAACCTATTGCAATTCCTTCATGTAGAGTACCATTGAGCATCAAGTCGAAGGTTAAAGAGAAACTGGAGCAGTTGGAGCAGGAAAATGTCATTACTAAGGTCGACGAGCCTACAGAATGGGTAAGTCGAATGGTAGCAGGAACCAAGAAGTCGGGGGATCTGAGAATTTGCATTGACCCTCAAGCTCTGAACAAAGCACTCATAAGAGAGATGCACCCTCTACTGGTAATCGACAACATTCTGCCTGACCTTGCAAAAGCCAAAGTTTTCTCCAAGCTTGACCTCAAGAATGGCTACTGGCACTGTGTGTTGGATGAAGAATCACGCAAGTTGACAACATTTCAAACACCGTATGGGAGATACAGGTGGAACAGACTTCCTTTTGGTCTGGCTGTAAGCAGCGAAATTTTTCAGAAGAAGCTACAACTGGTTCTGGATGATCTACAAGGCGTAATTTGTGTTGCTGATGACATTTTGGTCTTTGGAGTTGGTGACACTGATAAAGAAGCTGCAAGGGATCATGACTCAAAGCTAAGAAACCTACTGGACAGATGCCGAGCAAAGGGTCTGAGGCTGAACAGAGCAAAGACTGAGCTTGGTAGTACAGAAATCACATTTCTAGGTCACAAGATCTCGCGGGATGGTCTGATGGCTGACCCAAAGAAGATTGAAGCAATCGTGAAGATGCAAGCACCAGAGGATGTGACTGCAGTACGACGACTGTCTGGAATGGTGAACTACTTGAGTAAATTTGTACCCAGTCTATCGGATGTCATGGAGCCTATGAGGAAGCTGACCCATAAGGACACCGAGTGGAAGTGGACAAGAGAACACGATGAGGCGTTCAAGAGGATCAAGAAGATGATGACCCAAACACCCATCTTACAGTACTACAACCCAGAGCAAAATTGGAGATTCAATGTGATGCATCTCAAAAAGGTTTAGGAGCAGCGTTACTTCAAGAGGGTAAACCAATCGCATTTGCAAGTCGAGCACTGACTGACACGGAGACACGATATGCGCAGATAGAGAAGGAGACTTTGGCAATCGTCTTTGCACTGAACAAGTTTCATCAGTATTGTTTTGGGAGGAAGACGACAATCCAGAGCGACCATAAACCTCTAGAAGCTATCCAAAATAAGCCGTTGTCAAGTGTACCAAGACGACTGCAAGGGATGTTGATGAGGATACTACAGTATGATGTCGAGATTGTTCACAAGGGCAAAGAAATGTATCTAGCCGACACTCTATCAAGAGCTTATCTGCAAAACACAAGAGATATGCAGGAAGAGGTGTTTGAACAGATCAACATGACAGACTACGTACCCATCCGAAGTGAACGATTGCAAGAAATCCGTCGAGCAACTGAGGAAGATGAAGCATTGCAACTATTGAAGGAGATAATTCTCAAAGGATGGCCAGAAGACAAGAGTGAAGTAGAGACCATACTGAAACCATACTTTAATGTACGAGCAGAACTGTCATTTCAAGATGGATTGATCTTCAAGGGAGAACGTGTTGTAATTCCTACCAGTCTACGTCAGAAGATGAAGTCCGCTATACATTCGTCACATATGGGAGTTGAAGGTTATCTACGATGCGCAAGAGAATGTTTGTTTTGGCCAGGAATGAATGCAGAGATGAAGCAATTCATTTCAGAGTGTGAAATTTGTAACACATACTCTACAGCTCAACAAAAAGAACCTCTGATGACTCATGAGCAAACCAGCCGACCATGGGAGAAAGTAGGTGTAGACCTTATGACAATCAAGAGTCACAACTATCTTGTTACAGTGGACTATTTCAGTAATTTCTGGGAAGTTGACTACCTGGAAAACACAAAGTCAAGCGCTGTTATCAGGAAGTTGAAGGCGCACTTTGCAAGATATGGACTGCCAAATGTACTAGTTAGTGACAATGGTCCGCAGTTCAGCAGTGAAGAATTTCAAGAATTCGCGGAGAAGTATGACTTTGAACATCGAACGAGCAGCCCACATCATCCCCAGTCTAACGGTAAAGCAGAATCAGCGGTCAAGACGGCGAAGAAACTAATCAAGAAAGCTGTCAAGAGTGGTGAAGATCCGTTTTTGGCGATTCTAGACTACAGAAATACGCCTATGCAAGATTTGGAAGAGAGTCCAGCGCAACTCAACTTTGGTCGACGTACGAGGACGTTACTGCCGACTACTAGCAAGTTGTTGGAGCCGAAAGGAATTATGTTGGAGCGAGTGAAGCGGAAGAAGATGCTGAAAGATCTCAAAAGCAAGAAGTACTACGACAAAGGTTCGAGAGTTTTGGAACCATTGGTTGAAGGTGACGTGGTGCGAATCAAGCCAACATCACTAGGCAAGAAGAAGTGGGAACGAGGAGTTGTAACCAGGAGATTAGACGAGCGATCGTATGAAGTGGAGACAGAAAATGGAGCGATAAGACGAAATAGAGGTCATTTACGGATGACAAGTGAAAACGGCAAACGCTGACATAAGAAATAATGGAAAAGTCACTAATACAGACAACACCACAACCATTAGATCTACAGATAGGAATTATACAGACATATGTGTTCCAGTCTACACAAACAACAGACACGTGAGAGATATACACGGTAGACTTGATGAACCTGTCACTACACATGAGAACAGGACGAGCGTGAGACGGAATAGGAATGTATTACCTACCAGGTACCAAGAGTTTGACATGACCAGGTAAGAGTACAGTACCGGTATGACTGATTGCATGTCTGACTAACAGTCCAATACTGGTATGAGATGAGGCACTGGCAGAAATGTAAATGCTGGATGAGAATGTTACAGGATGAGAAAGATTATCTAAATGGAGTAAGTGAGTGAGAATACGACTGAAGCCACTGAATGAGGAGTAACCTAACATTACAGTCGAATGATAAAGGTTTTGTAATGTGAATGGGAGTGTAAGGATATTATAATGCAGATCGGTATGCAAAGAAATTGTAATGCAAAAGGAGAGAGATTGGATGATTTTGAGTACGGTACTGGGTATCAGGATCTATAAATTTAAGTCAATCATATAACCTTTGTTACTATTTTACTAATCCTGCATGATATAACCAATAACTTTGCATGAAACATTTTGTAATTTTCAGAACATTGAATATTAATGTTCTAATGTACTAACTTTACTAATATACCAACAATTACTAATCCCATATAATCTCATAAAATAGATTCTTTATGTTTAGTTGACACAAGGGTATACAATATATTTTTGTATCATATATATTCACTATTTGTGGATATTCTCATGTAGAACAGTATTATCAACTAATAATTAACCTACCTCACCTAGTCTTGTAATACCATATCAATAGATTTGACTAATATACCTCATCTACTTCATATCTCATATTTACATACTAATAGATTAATATTCTAACAAAATTAATCACATTCCATACTGTACTAAAACACTAATTACTGTACCGGTAACATACTGTATACAGTACAGTACCAGTAACTTAACAAACCATAGTACTGTACAATTTTATAAATCATATTGGTACTATTATTACTCTAGCTCATGTGCCATAATAGAATAAGCATTCCTTAATAATCCTAGGGGACCTCAAAATGTCAAAATATAATTATTCTTATAATACCAATAATCACTGGTAGCTATCTTCTCAAAAGAGAGAGGATGTTACAATATTGGTAATAATATTGTAAGCTAAATATATAATCTACAGGCGAGCCGATATCAAGGCATGGCTTCCTAAACCTCCCTTGACGACAAGAAGCATGTAACCAGACTCCCCCAATATATGTGAACCCCTATCCAGTGTGTCTCATTAAGAACCCGATATATATACCCATATCAACAGCTGCTAATTTTGATTCAGTCTTCAGTACAAGCCTCAACACTCTGGGTAGCGATGTAGCTGAACAGGTGTGTATTTGTAGTTGTATGTGTGTTTGTATTATTATATTTATTCATTTGGTTTTACATCCCGGGAAAATAGTTATATAATAGACACCCCGATATTGATATTTTCTTTCAATCGCTTATCATAGAAATTGATTTTCTATGGATAACAAAACAAACAATGAGAAATAAATATTCATAGTTTCTCTATTTTAAGACATACATTGTATTGCAGTCGTGTAATTTATCTTAATCAATAATTATACACATAGAATTAAACACTAAGAGAACAATAACGTCATGTTGTATTTATGTGGACAATATGGTTATGACGAGCACGACCCGCCATTCGTGAAGTCGGTGTCAGTAAATGAACAGTGCTTTGTGTTGTGCTTGATTTATCTTCCATAACTTAATAGGAATACTACAAAAATCATTCAACGAAGTTATCTAAGCGTGATTACGAAAACGTTATATAAAGCTTTGATCTTTTTCTAGCTGGTTTGATATCAGATTAGTCTATTCGTCTGATATTTGATATTTTCAAATCTCCTATCCGTTACCGATCATCAAGATGACTAACAAAAATCTTTACTCAGCTCGGCACAAAACACACTGCCCCGATCGACAATGACGGGAGCTTTTTCTTGGTGTTTCATTACCAACTTGTATTTTATATTTTCATAAGTAGTTTTTTCGCCCTTACATTATTTTTTCCTGATGATTATGCCCCAACCTGCATGTCTCAGGGAGGTAGGCTCGAAAAATTAGTCGCCCCCATAAAATATGACCTATGTGTTGGATTTTCCTACACCAAGGTGCACCCCGATCCACAAGACCTTGCCCAAATTACACGGGTATATATGACGAACTATCGTTATATCCCACTAGCACTATTCATATGTAGTTTAATATTTCTTAGTGCCAGAAGCGTAAGGAGTTACTACGCTGATAAAAGAATTGATTTTTTTTTATTGTATATGTGATCTAACGGACCAGGAAATAGTGCAATTTTTCCTAAACCACACCGCTGTTTACCGAAATCAAGTAACCTCCAGGTTTAAGATCGGCGCATATCTGGTTCTGTGTAATTTGATGACGGTAGGTCTACTACATCATGTCTCATCAGGGACTTTTGTAGGTCTAAAATTTTATATTGAAAAATATGCGGATGTAAACACAGATGCTGCTCAGGGCGTCTTCGACAACAACGGAAAATGCGAAATTTCTCCCAAACAAGCCTTGGCAGTACTAAACACTGAAAATTATGGTTGCACGTTCGCCCAAAATTGGTATTTTAGGTATATTTTTTTGGCACTCCGCTTTGTCTATTTGATAATTGCTCTCCTATGGATCATGTGGGTATTTTGTTGTATACGAAAGTTGTTCACATCCAACAAAAAATCTGATACAGCAAAATCGCGTCTTGATGCGCATAATTACCGCATTGTTGCCGAATCGTTCCCGCAAGACGTAGTGGAGCTGGTGGAGCAGGTGACCTCCGTCGCTACAGCAGCCACCGGTAACAGGGTCCTGGAAGCACTTGTCCAACAGGTCCATAATGTCAGGATCAAATTCGCCCCCCGGTGCATAATTAGACCTTATTAGTCTAATACACGGGAATAATAGTATAATATATATAATATAAAAAGATGGGTGAGTTAAAAGACCACCCCTACTTTCTTTATCAAAATATAATTTAATTTATATTAAACATGATAATATTTTGCAATGGATTTCCTTCTTTACCGATTTAACCTTGTATGCTAATTTTTATATGGGAATATGTAGGCCTATGTTTCTTTTATCAGTTATTTTCGGAGTTTATACGGATATACAATATTTGTTTAGCTTATTTTGGCTTATGTTGTAATATTAACTTGTATTTTAGCTACTGTATTATTTATGATTTATAGAAAATTTTGGTATTATTATTATTATATATATATATATATTCTTTGTATATATGGGATGGCGATTTTCTCTCAAGCACATTTCATTGAAGGTTATGGCAATTTGGTTGTTGCATAGCTTCTTGTACATCTTTTCTCCTTTTTTTTCTTCTGAGAGCATTCTTGCCTTCTGTAGGAAGTTGTCTGATAATCTCTCCAAAAGTAATCTTGGGTAGTACTACAAGATTTTATAAGCATAATACTTAGCTAAGTACTACGCATATAACATCCTGTAGTACCACCCAAAATTACTTCTTGCTCTGTACAGGGGCACAGTGCGTCCTTGTATCGAGTATTGTCCACATGTGTGGGGAGGATCCTCTCACACTGCACTCCTAGACAAAGTAGAAAGGAAAGCCTTTCGTATCATTAACTCCCATCCACTCACCAACTCTCCGCAATCTCTCTCTCTTCGCCGCAATGTTGCATCTCTCTCGCTATTCTATCGCTACTACAATAATCAGTGTTCCTCAGAGCTTTCCCAGTGTATACCACCTCCTCTACATAGGGTATGTAGTACCCGTTTTGCAACACAATCCCACCCCTACTCTGTGCAGCTCTCCAACCCAAGAGTAAAACGCTATTCTCAGATTTTTTTCTATTCAAATGCTGAGCTCTGGAACTCTCTCCCAGAATTAGTCTTTCTCTCTTCCTATGACTTAAATTGATTCAAACTGTGTGTGTCCAGGCATTTTGGCTCGAACGTCCCTTGATTTTGTCCCTGTCACTCTTTCAACTTTGGGGGAGGCACTCGCTACAGGCAGTTCTGCCTTTTGTCTCTCTCGCTCACATAGAAAGAAAAAAAATTGAAGAAGGACCTGTCGTAGTAAAAAGGGTTAAGTGAGATAGTTCGAAACCTGTTAACTGGGGGATATAATCGTTTAATAGTAGCTAGAATTAAGTTAAAAGGATGTCACCAGTACGGAATGGTTAAATATACGATATTATATGCTTTTCTTTTTTACTGGCGTTAGACTATTTCATTCAGTTTAGGAAGGACCTCTAACAATGAATGAGACCTAATAGCAAGGTTAGGCTATGGCCTGAGCTCAAAGCCCGCCGTAACAGAACTATCCCTTTTCTACGAAATGATAAGCAACAGTCACAAAGAGAAGAGGTGGGCGCATTTAATGGCATATCTAATTATCTTTTTATAATTTGTTTAGTTTTCTCCTTATCCCTCTATCAAGTTTAAAAAAAACACCCCCCTTCAAGAAAAAAAGACCCCCCTTCAAGTTAAATTTGTACATTTTTCAATACAAAAATGTCCCGACAAGTGACCGGTTATTACTATATTACAGACTAACTAGCTAGGAAAAGTATTGACACCTAAATTGTACGAAAATTGTTAATATTGACTAAGAAAGGGGGTGAAAGGTTTTAAAATCGCCAAACTAATTGGCCGAACGTCTTACATTCTGAAAACTACGTAATGGGGCTAAGTATGAAGAAGGGGGGGGGGGGGGGGGGGGGCACAAAAAGCCAACCATCCCCCCTAAATAAAACTCATACTTCATAATATTATACTCATAGACCCATTTGCAATTGCTCGCAAATTAAATGATCTAAATACTACTTAACCCGTTCAGTACCAGTGCCACCCTTTTAACTTTACTTTGGCTACTATTAGACAATTTTATTCAGTTTAAAATGGGCCTCCAGCAATTAACAGGCTTCGAACTATCTCACTTAACCATTTGTGCCACCAGAGATCCTTCTTAAACTGCACATAATCGTCTAAATGTAGCTAGTAGAAAATACTAAAGACGTCGCCGGTACAGAAGGGATTACCGATGACGTCTTTTTCATAT
The DNA here is from genome assembly GCA_032716605.1 of Paralithodes platypus. Lineage (NCBI taxonomy): Eukaryota > Metazoa > Arthropoda > Malacostraca > Decapoda > Lithodidae > Paralithodes > Paralithodes platypus. The sequence continues at coordinate 16,981,103 of CM064486.1, read as the reverse complement.
TCTATCAATATATTGCCGGACGCCGTGATCCCCGAAGGGGTAGACACGAACGAATCGCCCCCATGCACCTCTGTCCCCAGTCAGTTGACGCCCCTCCTCCCATCTAGCACCGTTTTCACTCATATACTTCCTAATCCCTTCCTTCCACCTCTTTCTCGGTTTACATATGCCTCTTTGTCCTTCCACTTCCCTCTAGTACACTCTCTTAGTAGTTCTATCGCTTCTCATACGTTCCACATGGCCAAACCATCTCAAGCACTCTAGTACACTCTCTTAGTAGTTCTATCGCTTCTCATACATTCCACATGGCCAAACCATCTCAAGGTGTGCCTTTTCACACTTTCCAGCACTTCTACATCCACACCACACCGCTCTCGTACTTCCTCATTCGTCTGTCTATCCCTCCATGTAACTCCGCATGCACTTCTCAAGTAACTCATTTTCACCCCTCTCATTCTTGGTTTGTGTCTCTCCAACAACATCCATGCTTCACTCCCATACGTCAATGTCGAGATTACCACACTATCATGCAAGGACTTCTTTACTTCCATGCTGACCACCTTATTTCTTGTTACTGCTTTCAGCGTTCCTACAACCCTCTTCCCCTGTTGCACCCTCTCCCGCAGTACTTCATCCATACTCCCATCTTGACTCAACACACTGCCCAAATATTTAAATGAGCTTGACATTCTCCACAGCCTGACCTTTCAACCTCACCTCACACTCTGTGACTGCACACCCCTTTCAAAGACCATAACCTTACTCTTCCCCGAATTTATCTTCAGATTCCGTTTTTCACACACTGTTCCAAACATATTTACCAGACCCTGCAACTCCCATTCAATATCGCTCATCAGAACTGTATCGTCAGCAAATAGCAGTACAGGCAACTTCCACTCATTTCCTTCCCTTATCAGCGGTACACCAACATCCACTGCTCTTCCTTGCATTTCTGTCATGACTATCCATATACAGTATATATTGAACAACCATGGGAACATCATACACCATTGCTTTAACCCAACATTCAGATCAAAGAACTCGCTCTGTTCATTCTTCACACATACGCTTTTGCCCCTTATACTTAGTCTTCACTGCTTTCAGCAACTTGCAATCTACTCCGTATATTCTCAATACTTTTTCATATTAATCTAGCTATATTTAGACGATTTTGTGCAGTCTAAGAAGGATCTATGGTAGTATAAAGGGTTATGGGAGATAGTTGAGTCAGCCAGAAATTGTGAATGAAGGAGACAAAAGCCAAAGCTCCCCGTAACAAGTGTCTCCCCCAAAGTTGAAAGAGTGGGAGAGAGCCAAATTCAAGGTACGTTAGAGTCAAACTGTCTGGACACACAGAGCTTGAAGGAGTTTATGTCAAAGGATGAGGGAAAGACAGATTGAGGGAGGGAGTTCCAAAGCTGGGGAAATCGGTTACTCTAGTCCTTTTTGAGTAATAGAGCATAGCAGTCATGACATTTTTTCCTATATAATATAATGAATATACTATATTCTAAATCTAAAATTCTCTATACTAAATCGTAGGCAGTGTCCACCATTCTTTAACTGCCTTCGTGGTGTAATGCATAAGGTGTTGATATTCGGTGTGAGCGTCCTGGGTTCGAATCCACGGACTGCCTCATGTGTTTGTAATATTTCATTAATCGATTTTAGGAGTAGAGTTGGTTGTTGGATAGAACATAATAATAAGATGAATATGTATCTCTATCCCCAACAGAGCTTCGTGGACCCGCTACCTCCCCTTCTCCCCCACCTTCCCCGGCTTCACAGCACTCAGGAATCGAACCCACATCACCACAGCCACCAATGGAAAAGTTTGATTAGCATTATTTATTATATACTGGCCTTATTGATTATCATACCCTGTCATTAATTAGGGCTATGAAGAGGGTAAATAAAGTTTCAGATATAATATACCCTTGTAAGGGTATACTGGTAGCAGTAAACCCATCAAATAAACGCATAGAAATGTAAATCACTATCAATCATTCAAACCACATCACCAAGGTCACCAATGGGAAGGTCTGATCATCATTATATCCTAAAGGCCCTATTCCTTATCATGTACTGTCAATAATTATGGAAAGGGTAGATAACGTGTATGTAATAATATAACATTTTTAGATTGTGATATACGGTACCCATCTAATATAAGGGTAGTACCATACTGTTAAGGGGGATCACCGGCTTTTTTTGTATCTTTCTCTCCTTTTCTCTCTTTCTCTGGCTTTTATCCATTCGGCCCCATTCAGCCAACTGTTTTAAGACGTTTATCCCCATCCAGGTGTCGATATCTTCCTGGCGAGCGATTTCGAGACAGCATTGTATGGAGAAATCCGGCTCCGCCGGAGAATTTTTTCTATTGAAAAATGTACAAATTTATCTTGCTGTCAAAACAAAAATTTATATATGCTGGCTCGCTACCACTCGCCAGGAAAATATTGACACCTGGATGGGGGTAAGCGTCTTAAACCAGTAGGTTGAATGGGGCCGAATGGATACAAGCCAAAGAGTGAGGGAGAGAAAGAGAATAAAAACGAGGTGGGTTCCCTTAATAATAATAATAATAATAATAATAATAATAATAATAATAATATTTATTCAGTTAGCAATTTACAGAGTTGGTACCACATAGTTTGTTATAAATATGACATGTACCAGCCTTGCAGAATTCCAACTAAGGATAGCCCAATAAGGCCGTTAGGCGTATTTCCATTGGGGTCCTTGTGGGATTAGGTTAGCTGGGGAAATGGGGAGGATAAAGAAATAGATACTTTAGAGAAAGTATTTCTAGGGGGTTATTTTAAGATACCTTACATCCTATAGTAAATATCAGTAATCCGTAATCAGTAATCATTTCAGGTTGGTTTGTCTATCTCTTATGTCGTATTTAGTAGTAGACATAAGCTTGGTGCTCCCTTCTCGCAGCAGTCCGGTTCAGGTGTTCCTTCAGGCTACGTCTGAAGGAATACAGTGTTCTCTTTTCACGGACTGACTGGGGTAGGTCGTTCCAGTCTTTGATGGCAGTGAAGAAGAATGTTTGCTTACCCTGTCCTTGGATTCTCGGGACCTTAAAATTAAACTATCATGTTTCTTGTGTTATGTCCACTCCTCTCATTTGCTTTAACAAAATCATTCTTTAGTAATAAAGATAATAATTAGATAATAATTAGTAAGATAGTAATTAGTAATAAACCCATTTAATAGATAGAAAGGTAAATCACTATCAGTTATTGAAGCCCCATCACCAAAGTCACCAATGGGAAGGTCTGATTATTATTATATCATTATATCATTATATCCTACAGGCCCTATTGCTTATCTTGCTCGGTCATCAATTAGAGGTATGGAAGGGGTAATTAATGTGTTCGTAATAATGACCATGTTTAATTTCATGTAATAATAAAATAATTTAATATATTTTTTATTAATTTCACCACACCACCAAACACCTCCAATGAAATTAATGAAAGCATATAATTATGTGATCCACCGGGATTCAAACCTGGGTTATCACACACCACAGATTTTTAGACACCTTAACCATTACACCACCAAGACGTTTTTATAAAGGTTTATGCACAAGCCTACGACTTATTATCCATTCTCGAATACTGGATATTAATCTAATCATGTTCATATTCCCACCGCACTATGGTAGCCTAATGTTTAAGTGAGAGGAAAGAATATTCATGGATAAATTGATAGAAGGGTAATTTTTTCTTAGACGGTCGTTTTTCTGGTCCCATTTCTCCCTAGTGTTTAGTCCCATTAGTTTTGACATTTTTAGACGTTTGGCCCATTTGTTTGGCGATTTTAAAGACCTTTCATCCCATTTCGTTATACATTTTAAGACCTATCGTGCCATTTAGGTGTCGATTTTCTCCTGGCGAGCGATAGCGAGCCTGTAATTGTAAGAGGTTCGGCCTTCGGCCGGGAAATTTTTCTACCGAAAAATGTACAAATTTATCTTGTCTTGGGGGTGTTTTTCTAAGTTTGAGGGATGTCTAGCGAGGAAACCAAGAATTTATGAATGAATGAATTAATAGACCAAACAAACAGTCACTGTCCCCTTAAAACTACATCACCACAGCTACTAATGGAAAGCTCTGATTATCATTATTATATTATACAGGCCTAATTATTCAGGCCTAATTGTACAAGCCTAATTATACAGGCCTAATTATACAAGCCTAATTATACAAGCCTAATTATACAGGCCTAATTATACAGGCCTAATTATACAAGCCTAATTATACAAGCCTAATTATACAGGCCTAATTATACAGGCCTAATTATACAGGCCTAATTATTCAGGCCTAATTATTCAGTCCTAATTATACATGCCTAATTATTCAGGCCTAATTATACAGGCCTAATTATACAGGCCAAATTATTTATCGTTCACTGTCATTAAATCATACTGAACCGGCGACGTCTTTTTTGTATTAATTTACGGCAACTATTAGACGATTATATTCAGCTTAGGAAGGACGTCTGCTAATGAAAAGGCTGCACAATATCTCCATGAATCCTTTTAGCTGCCATATGTCCTTCCTAAGCTTCATAAAGTCGTCTAAATATATCCGAAATCCAATATAAAAGATGTTGCTGGTACAGAAGGAGTTACATAGGGGCGTGTATAAGGGTATTATAAGATGTTAGTTATAAGATACCCTTTCAACGGTTAATACATCCATTTAAGGGAGGCTATAGGATTTTTCAGGACCTCCTTCTCCTTCATGTTTAGCCCCATTACTTTTGACATTTTAAGACGTACGTTCCATTAGTTTGGCGATTCTAATACCTTTCACCCCTATTTCTTTGTCAATATTAAAGACCTTTCGTGCCATTAAGGTGTCGGCTCACAATGACCTGATTGGCGGCTCGCAAAAGAGAGAGAGAGAGAGCGAACAGGTGTAGCTTCCCAGGACAGCCTACGATATACTCACCAACAATTACAAGTCCTGCACATGTTGACAGTCCTGCACATGTTGACAGTCCTGCACATGTTGACAGTCCTGCACATGTTGACAGTCCTGCACATGTTGACAGTCCTGCACATGTTGACAGTCCTGCACATGTTGACAGTCCTGCACATGTTGACAGTCCTGCACATGTTGACAGTCCTGCACATGTTGACAGTCTTCTCTACGTTCTGCCTTACAAACAACGCCTTTATTGTTACCATTACTATTTTACTATATTCTCTTCTTGTTGCTTAGCTGACGGTAAATTGCCATGCCCACTCTATTAATCATTCAGCTATTGCGAAATCACTAAATATAATTATATGAGTTGATCTTATGCCTGTCTGCGACTATATGTATACCTATTGCTTGGTTCACTTTTTGGGTGATTTTTGCATGTATTCATTATTTTCTAGTTTCCTCCCTAGACCTCTATCAAATTTAAAAAAACATCCATTAGATCCCCCTTCTAGATTAATTTGTACATTTTTCGGTAGAAAAATTTCCCGGCCGAAGGCCGGTTCTTCCAACATTACAGGCTCACTATCATTCGCTAGGGGAAAAATCGACACCTAAATAGCACGAAAGGTCTAAATATTGACGAAGAAATGGGGCGAAAGGTCTTAAAATCGACTAACTAATGGGGCAAACATCTCAACATCTGAAAACTAATGGGGCTAAACATGAGGGAGAAAGTGGTCCAGAAAACCGTCCCATTTTAATTATACGCGTATAGTTTTCTCCATTACTTATGCCTCTATTTAAGGGGGTAGTACTCGCTTTTTGTGGACCCCCTTCTCCCTCATGTTTAGCCTATTAGTTTTGAAATTTTAAGACGTTCGTTCTGTTAGTTTGACAATTGTGAAACCTTTCGCCCCATTTATTTGTCCATCTTAAGACCTTTCGTGCCATTTAGGTGTCGATTTTTTTGCTGGCGAGCGATAGCAAGCCTGTAATCTAAGAAGAAACCGGCCTTCGGCCGGGCCATTTTTCTACTAAATAAATTACAAATGTATCTTGATAGGGGGTCTAGGGGGTATTTTTTTAAAGCTTGATGGAGGTCTAGCGAGCAAACTAAAAAATAAATATATAAATAAATACTTAGACCAAAAACAAAGCACTACCCCCTTAATCCTTTGAAGACTAATAAACAAAGCACTACCCCCTTAATCCTTTGAAGACTAATAAACAAAGCACTACCCCCTTAATCCTTTGAAGACTAATAAACAAAGCACTACCCCCTTAATCCTTTGAAGACTAATAAACAAAGCACTACCCCCTTAATCCTTTGAAGACTAATAAACAAAGCACTACCCCCTTAATCCTTTGAAGACTAATAAACAAAGCACTACCCCCTTAATCCTTTGAAGACTAATAAACAAAGCACTACCCCCTTAATCCTTTGAAGACTAATAAACAAAGCACTACCCCCTTAATCCTTTGAAGACTAATAAACAAAGCACTACCCCCTTAATCCTTTGAAGACTAATAAACAAAGCACTACCCCCTTAATCCTTTGAAGACTAATAAACAAAGCACTACCCCCTTAATCCTTTGAAGACTAATAAACAAAGCACTACCCCCTTAATCCTTTGAAGACTAATAAACAAAGCACTACCCCCTTAATCCTTTGAAGACTAATAAACAAAGCACTACCCCCTTAATCCTTTGAAGACTAATAAACAAAGCACTACCCCCTTAATCCTTTGAAGACTAATAAACAAAGCACTACCCCCTTAATCCTTTGAAGACTAATAAACAAAGCACTACCCCCTTAATCCTTTGAAGACTAATAAACAAAGCACTACCCCCTTAATCCTTTGAAGACCAATAAACAAAGCACTACCCCCTTGATCCTTTGAAGATTATGACTCATTTTGACAGTTTATTCTGGCTATCATTAGACGATCTTATACAGATCAACTTGACACCCAAACCCAACGACGTTATTCTCAACCGTGTTAACCCATTGAAGATCATAACGCATTTTAGCAGTTCTGGCTATTATGAGATGATTTTAGACAGATTAGGAAAGACCTCTAGCAACCTAAGAGGTGAAGTCGATCTCGATACACTTTTTGACTCCAAGCAGATTCTTCCTTTGCTTAATAAAATCGTTCAGTAATAGCCAGAATAACTGTCAATACGCGTTATGATCCTCAAGCGGTTAATTGTGTTGTTGAGTATGACGTCATTGGATTTGGGGTGTATAAAATCGTCTAATGATAGCCAGTAGACCAATTGATCAAGCGCTCATCAATCCAGGGCCAACCGAACCAATGTCATATTAAGGGGGGAGATGGTCGGTTTATCTGGACTCTTCACCCTCATGCTTAGCCCCATTGGTTTTCAGATTATAAGACGTTCAGCCTATTAGTTTGGCGATTTTAAGACCTTTCGCCCCTTTTCTTTGTCAATATTTAGAGTGTTCGTGTCATTTAGGTGTCGATGATTTCTTAGTGAGCGATAGCGAGCCTGTATTTTAAGGGGAACCGGCCTTCGGCCTGGACATTTTTCTACCAAAAAAATGTACAAATATATCTTAAAGGGGGACTTTCTTTTTTTTTCTTTTTTTAAAGATTAATGGAAATCTAGGGAGGAAACTATAAATGATAAATAAAGGAAAACATCGACCAACAAATGAGCCATCCCCCCTTAAAGCATAGCAGACTAACCCTTGAGGATTAGGACAGCTAATTCTGGCTATCACTAGACAATATAATTCAGTTTTGGAAGGCCCTCTTGCAGTAAAAGGGGTAAAAACGATCTCAACCATGCCACTGACTCTTCCACAATTCCTTCCTAAGCTGAATTAAATCGTCTGATGATAGCCAGCATTTCTCTTCTAATAATCTACTCTCAGATCGCCAGTATGGATGCCTTAGGGGTCGCTCAACTGGTGATCTTCTTTCATATCTTACTAACTCTTGGTCATCCTCCTTTCGGGACTTCGGTGAAACCTCTTCTAATGCGCTAGACATATCGAAGGCCTTGGATAGAGTCTGGCACAAATGTCAAACTTCTAAACTACCCTCCTTCGGTTTCTATCCCTCTATCTGTGCCTTTATCTACAAATTCCTTTCTGGCCGTTCCATAGCTGCGGTTGTGGACGGCCATCGTTAACTTCCTCAACCTATCAACTCCGGTGTTCCTCAGGGCTCTGTCCTTTCTCCAATTATCTTTCTAATATTCATAAATGATCTTCTCAACTGTACCTCCAGTCCTATCCATTCATATGCTGATGACTCTACCTTACACTATTCTACTAGTTTTTCAAAGCCCCCCCCCCCCCCCCCCAGCAAGCAATCACTTAAATATTCACGTGATGATGCCATAAAACGCTTAGGCCTATCTTCTGACCTAGCAACCATTTCCATTTTGGGGCAGAGAGAATCTTGTTGTTTTCAATGCTTCCAAAACCCAATGTATCCATTTATCCACACGTCAAGAACTCCCAAAAGGACTTTCCCTTTTACTTCAACAATACACAAATCAATCCTTCATCTTCTCTCAGTATTCTAGGAATCTCTTTCTCTCATCTCACTTGGAAAGACCATATTACCACCCTTGCTCAAACGGCTTCTCAGAAGCTGGGTGTGCTCAACCACCTCCGGGAATTCTTTACACCTGCACAGCTTCTTGCTCTGTACAGAGAAACAGTGCGTCCATGTATTGAGTATTGTTCACTTCTTGACAAAGTAGAAAAGAAAGCCTTTCGTCTCATTAACTCACGTCCACTCACCGACTCTCTGCAATCTCTCTCTCTTCGCCGCAATGTTGCATCTCTCTCGCTATTCTACCGCTATTACAATAATCAGTGTTCCTCAGAGCTCTCTCAATGTATACCACCTCCTCTACGTAGAGTATGTAGCACCCGTCTTGCAACACAATCCCACCCCTACTCTGTGCAACTCTCCAACCCAAGAGTGAAACGATATTCCCAATCTTTCTTCTATTCAACAGCTGAGCTCTGCGACTCTCTCCCTGAATCCATCTTCCTCTCATCCTATGACTTAAATTTCTTCAAACTCCATATGTATCCGCATTTTGGCTCGAACATTCCTTGATTTTGGCCCTGTCACTCTTTCAACTATGGGGGAGGCACTCATCATAAACAGTTCTGCCAAGGAGCTAACTATGCTATCGAACCTAACCTAACCTAAAACTATGGATCGAGTAGGTACTGGTTGAGAGCTACTGGTTGATATGGTGTACTGGTTGAGAACTCCACCCACGCTATCTATGCCCTATTCCAAGTAAGTAGGCCAAAAAATCTTTAACATTAACCTCTACAACTCACAAACGACAAGAGTAATCGAGCTAATAGTTCTACCATTTGGGAAGGGTCAGCCAGGGCAGAGGTGTGGAAATGTACATCTGCTCTAGCCCCTTTTGAGTTACAGAGGTCAGGGTTCACGATATCTGGACTACTAATATGGACCAGGGTATAGGGCGTGGGAAGGGTGTCAAACCGGAGCAATTGTGTTTGAAGACTTGAGTGACTAGGAGAAGGAATACAAGAACATGAACTGGACTACTCGTGGGAAGGCAGCCATGTGTGGAAGTAACTTGTGCAATGAGGCAGTGATAGTGACACTTAAAAAGGGAGGGGGTTGGTTTGTCTGGACACCCTTCTCCCTCATGTTTAGCCCCGGTAGTTTTCAGATTGCAAGACGTTCGGCCCATTAGTTTGGCGATATGAAGACCTTTCACCCCATTATTTTGTCAATATTTAGACCTTTCGTGCCATTTAGGTGTCGTTTTTATTCCTGGCGAGCAACAGCGAGCTTGTAATGTAGGAGGAATCGGCCTTCGGCCGAGACATTTTTCTACCGATTTTTTTTACAAATTTATCTAGACAGGGGATCTTGAGGATTTTGTAAGCCTAGGGATGAAACTAAAATATGAATAAATAAATATATACTGTATAAGTATATCAGTATATCGACGAAAATATAAACCCTTTCCCCGTTTAAAAATGTAAAACAGGGTAGAGAGTGCTTGTATCACCTGGTGGGAGAGTTCACTTATCTCACACCTGTTGCTGAGTGCAGGGGCAGTGTTAATAAAATGTAAATAGATACAATCATACTTACTTAATATGGCTCAACTTAGAATAATTAAGATTGATAACGAAATTCTAGAGGAAGTAGAAGAATACAATAATCTTGGTCAAGTATTGAAACTAACAAAAGCCAAATAACATTAAATATATAGCCTAAGCGAATCACTCTAGGATGGAAAGTATTCGGCAAACAGAGGAACATTATGAAAAATACACTACCAATATGCCTGAAACGTACAGATTATAACCAGTGTGTGCTACCAAATGTGATCTACGGATCCAAAACATGGACACTAACAAAAACAATGGAGAATAAGCTCAGGAGTGCACATATAGCAATGGAAAGATCAATGCTAGGAGTAACTCTTATAGATAGGAAGACAGCGTCGTGGGTAAGAGAGCAAACCATGGTCAATTATATTCTAAAAAAGGGTAAAAGAGTAGAAGTGGAGATGGGCAGGACATGTAGCAAGAAGGGGGAACAATAGGTGGAGTACAAGACTAACTAACTGGACCTCCAGAGAAGGAAAGCGCGACAGGGAAAGTCCATACCAGAGGTGGAGAGAAGAGATAGAAAGAAAAAAAAATGCAGGGGTAAAATAGCAACGGCTGGCAAAAGGTTAAGGGAGGCCTTTGTTTAGTAGTGATGATGATGATGATACTTGCATATAAAACGCTTATTAAAGGGGGAAGAGTTTTTTATTGGCAGATTTAGTTATATATTTATTATTATAATTTTATACTTTCCTCCCTTGAACTCTATCAAGATTTAAAAAATCAATATATCCCTTCATGATAAATCTGCACATTTTTCGAAACAAAAAAATCTCCTAAATTACAGGCTCGCTATCGTTCGCCAGGACAAAAATGACACCTACTGTAAATGGCATGAAAAGGCTTAATATTGGCAAAGAAATAGGGCGAAAAGACTTAAAATCGCCAAACTAATGGGCCGGACGTCTTAAAATCTGAAAACGAATGGGGCTAAGCATGAGGGAGAAGGGGGTCCAGAAAAAACAACACCTCCCCTTTAAAGCAATATAAGTGTGGAACAGAGATACTACGCCAGTAGAGATTGTCTAATGTTTGCTATATTGGTGCCTCTAGTGTCATCAGCCTCTCTCTACACTCTTTTATATATATATATATATATATATATATATATACAGTATATACCGGTATATATATATACATATATATATATATATATACTGTATGTAGACCGGTATATATAATTTATATAACATCGTTGCCTTCTAATTATGGCTCCACTGTTGATCTCTCGTACTACACAGAATCTGTAATCTGAAGAGTTAATAATGTACCAAAGCTATTACTTAACATACAGTGTGTGACAGTATAAAGATAGACGTAAGATGGGACACATAATATAAGATATTGGCACATCAACCTTCTCGGAATTCGACTCTCTCCAATATTCCAGGAAGTAGGTTGCTGGAGGCATGTCGATAGTAGGTTAGCGTTACCATGGCAACTCAACCCGTAGACTACTTCATCTCTACACTATTTCAATAAATAGACTATTTCAACCTGTACACTTTCAACCAGTACACTATTTCAACCAATAGACTATTTCGACCAGTAGACTATTTCGACCAGTAGACTATTTCAACCAGTAGACTATTTCGACCAGTAGACTATTTCGACCAGTAGACTATTTCAACCAGTAGACTATTTCAACCAGTAGACTATTTCAACCAGTAGACTATTTCAACCAGTAGACTATTTCAACCAGTAGACTATTTCAACCAGTAGACTATTTCAACCAGTAGACTATTTCAACCAGTAGACTATTTCAACCAGTAGACTATTTCAACCAGTAGACTATTTCGACCAGTAGACTATTTCGACCAGTAGACTATTTCAACCAGTAGACTATTTCAACCAGTAGACTATTTCAACCAGTAGACTATTTCAACCAGTAGACTATTTCAACCAGTAGACTATTTCAACCAGTAGACTATTTCAACCAGTAGACTATTTCAACCAGTAGACTATTTCAACCAGTAGACTATTTCAACCAGTAGACTATTTCAACCAGTAGACTATTTCGACCAGTAGACTATTTCAACCAGTAGACTATTTCAACCAGTAGACTATTTCAACCAGTAGACTATTTCAACCAGTAGACTATTTCAACCAGTAGACTATTTCAACCAGTAGACTATTTCAACCAGTAGACTATTTTAACCAGTAGACTATTTCAACCAGTAGATTATTTCAACCAGTAGACTATTTCAACCAGTAGACTATTTTAACCAGTAGACTATTTCAACCAGTAGATTATTTCAACCAGTAGATTATTTCAACCAGTAGATTATTTCAACTAGTAGATTATTTCAACCAATAGACTATTTCAACCAGTAGACTAGTTCGACCAGTAAACTATTTCAACCTGTAGACGATTTTAACCTGTAGTTTTCAACCAGTACACCATTCTTTCAACCACTACACTATTTCTACCAAAATACTATGTTCAACCATTATATTGTTTCTACCAATAGACTATTTCGACCAGTCGACTATTTCGACCAGCCGACTATTTCGACCAGTAGGCTAATTCGTCCAATAGACTATTTCGACCAGTAGATAATTTCGACCAGTATACTAGTTCGACCAGTTGATTATTTCGACCAGTATAACATTTCGATCAGTAGACCATTTCAACCACTACACTATTTCAACCAGTAGACTATTTCGACCAGTAGACTGTACCGAGTAGTATCATTTTTCAACCAGTAGACTATATTTCAACCAACAGATTATTTCAACCAGTATAATATTTGGACCGCTACACGAGTTCAACAAGTAGGCTATTTCAACTAGTACCACCTTAACCAGGGTCAAATACAGCATATAATATATATATATATATATATATATATATATATATATATATATATATATATATATATATATATATATATATATATATATATAATGTTTTAGGAGTGTGTGGGTGTGAGAATTCCACCAAATCAATTATATAAGTAAAACTACCCGCCAATACAACCGAGGATAGCTTATCAATCATTATTACACAGCACAGAGCACCATATGTTAAGTCACTCAATGAGTCTCATCAACATATTGTCCTCAACTACTAGGTAGCCTACAGGCGCGTTCAGGAGTCGCGTGTTGTTCCTTAATTTCAAGGCTTAATTAATCCTTTCAATATTCGAAGATGCGTTTATTTCCTTATATTTTGGCCATCAGTAGGCGACTTTATTCAGCTTAGGAAGGAATTTTGAAACTCAGAGGGTTAATTACGTAGCCCCGCGTAGGTGTGGTGTAGTACTGTAATCACCGTGTGTGTCTGTGTGTTGTGCGTTTCTGTATGTGTTAGCGTCCTGTAGGGGCACACCCATCACACCAGTGATGATGATGGTGAATCTGTGTTGTGAGGATCTGTGTGTGTAGGGGCACACACATTACAGAAGTGAAGATGATGGTGATTATGGTAGTAGTTGGTGGTGTACGATAACTTTGGAGAGAGAACAAATATATATATAAATATATATACCGATATATATATATATATATAATGAATAGTAGAACCAACGTAGGGAGGAATGTAGAAACACTCATTTTGACGACGTTTCGAGAAATCTATTCTCATCTTCAGATCTATAAACAAAGAGAAAAACTTATGTTAAGCTAATGAAATTATAGGCTATAATACAAAGTAGCCTACGTAAAAAAACATTTTACTCGATAGGTAATATTATGAGGTTTATTAAATCTAAAAAAAAAATTAGGAAAAATAATAACACGCGGAGTGCACGAGGTTTATAAATAATACATACATGTATGAGAACGACGAAAAGAAATGAAAAATATATTGGAGATAGACTAACTAAAAAAATCCGAAAAATTTAAAATTCTTACAAGAATTGAGTTGAGTACATGTAGTGAGAATATAATATTATATAAAGGAACAAATACCTAATATGAGTTTCAGAGGCCGTGTTACATAGTTTTTTCGGGAATAACTTATAAACAAACAGTTGGATCAGTATGATATTTTGACACAGCTTTGTTCACACCGTGCCTTAATTTTTGCCAATATAGTGCATTACTAAAAGTGTAGAAATAAGCCACTTGTCCCTGTGTCATGAGGTTAAAGTCACATTAATGACTAAGAAACGGAAAAGCTACTGTGGCTTGCCTGTGAACCACCAAACCATTATTGCTCCTCCATCAAACACGGTAGTTATCAGCCACCACCCAACCCTATTATCGCCCTTAAATTCAAGTTATCTGTCAATATTAAGTATAGATATACAAAAAGTATGTATTTTTGTATATTTCTATTTTGATATTGACAGATAACTTGAATTTAAAGGCGATAATAGGGTAGGGTGGTCACTGATAACTACCGTGTTTGATGGAGGAGCAATAATGGTTTGGTGGTTCTCATAGGTAAGCCACGGTAGCTTGGCCGTTTCTTAGTCATTAATGTGTGACTTTAACCTCATGACACAGGGACAAGTGACTTATTTCTACACTTTTGGCAATGCACTATATTGACGAAAATTAGGGCACGGTGTGAAAAAAGCTGTGTCAAAATATCATACTGATCCAATTGTTTGTTATTAAATTATTCCAAAAAAAAAAAAACGATGTAACACGGCCTCTGAAACTCGTAGTAACAATATATAAAGCCTAGCGTAATGTAAATGTGGAAAAGAGAGCAAATCAAATCATAAGGGTAAACATAGAAAATAACTATAAAACCTAGGTAAAGACTTACCAGTTTAGAAGCATAGTAGATCGTAATATGCAGACTCGTGAGTACCTATACTGGGTTGCACAACTTTAGTGTGGAGAGCTTCCGCTATACGCAATCCATGTCTGTAGGGTAACTGGCGAGAATTTTGAATTCTGAATCACTCATTGGGTGGTCGTGAGCAAGTGAGTGATCTCTAATGGCCGAAAATTATGGTTTTATGAGCATTTGGCCTGTTCTGAAGAAACGACCAAAGTTTTCACTGATAGGAGCCCGGAGTTGCCGAGTGTTTTGCCTACGTACCAAGACTTACATCTCTTACACGTATATTGGTATACAACTGACGATTGCAAAGACTTATCTTTGAACCTAAACCAGTTCCTCAATTTATTATTATTTGAAAAAACTATCATAGGTGAAATTTGGGGGTAAATATTTGTTATGAGTCGGGAGAGTTGGTTTCGGACGCTGAAGCATTTATTTCCTAAGAAAGGGAGTGGAATGATGACTGTCGCCTTTTTTACAGTGGTTATTTTTTGTGAAGGGTTAATCAATATGTTCAGTTGCTTACCAATATACGTGTCTATAAATTTCGTAGGGAATTCATTTAACAAAAGGGTATTCTTAATTGATTC
Organism: Paralithodes platypus; assembly: GCA_032716605.1. NCBI lineage: Eukaryota > Metazoa > Arthropoda > Malacostraca > Decapoda > Lithodidae > Paralithodes > Paralithodes platypus. The sequence goes on along the minus strand of CM064486.1, from coordinate 16,965,665 downwards.
TAATTCAAGATGTAGAGTGAAATAATTTGAACAAATATGATAAGCTCGTGTTACAAGGGTAGATTATTAAATTATGTTTAAATTGAATAGGGATGGAAGACGAAAACTTAGTAGTCAATCCAGTATAGGTAGATTTTCTGTACACTGAAGTCGTAAAAATATCATCTTTTTCAACTAAAATATCTAAAAAGGGGATCTTCCTATTTTGTTCGATTTCGCTGGTAAAATCAATGTTAGCATGCTGGCGATTAAGATAATCTAATAATAATGGTACATGATCAGGGGGAAGAGAAAACTAGGAAGGTATCATCCACATACCTTCTATAAACTAGGGGCTTGAGAGCGGTGGGACATTTATTGAGCCATTTTTGTTCATTGAAGAATAAAAATGCATTTGCTAGAGTGGGCCCTAAACAATTTCCCATCGCCACACCATTAACTTAAGTGAAAAACTTGTCATCAAACATAAAGAGACAGTCATTAACAGCCAGGGAGAGCAAGTGTTGGAAATCCATATTATTAAGTCCATGAATACAATTGCTATCCTTAAAGAGAGTATCTGTACAAATTTTAACAGTTTCAGCTAAGGGGATATTAGTAAATAATGACTTTACATCAAAGGAGGCCATGGTACAGTTGGGAAAAGTATGACTGCAGACTTCTTTGGCGAAAGAAAATGAATCTCTAACACTATACTCATCACTGGTGATAGGGGAAAGAATAGGTACTACAAATTTAGCTAAATTATAATTAAAGGTACAGTTTGCCGCACATATTCTATTTCGTTGGGGGTCGTGATTTGGCATCCCTTCATCCACTTCCCTAACCCCCCTCCCTCCCTCCCTCCATCTTATATTGGTAGAAGGTGAAGTGAGGGAGGGGGATTGGGGAGGTGGGTGCAGCGTGCCTAATCACGACCCTAACGGAATAGAATATGTGCGGCAAACTGTACCTAGCTGAGAGAATGAGTCTGGTAGGACATCCTTGTTTATGCACCTTCGGAAGGCCGTACATCACTCCAGGTTTTGATCCAGATATAAAAACTCGTGAATATAAAGATTCATTGATAGTACCAAAATATTTTAATTTTCTCAAGAATCTATTGAGTTTATCTTCTAGTTTCAGAATTTGGGAAAAAGGATCAGATGCTAAAACTTTGAATTTACTATGGTCATTAAGAATGGAATTATTTGTTTCTAAGGAATCCTTCTTATCTAAAATTACTACTCCGTGACCTTTATGAGGTCTTGTAATTACTATAGATTTTTCAGTCGAAAGGTACAGTATAGGAACTCAGGAGTCTGCATACGATCTACTATGTTTCTAAACTGATGAGTCTTTCCCCTAGGTTTTATAGTTATTTCCTATGTTTCCCCTTATGATTTGATTTGCTCTCTTTTCCACATTTACATTACGCTAGGCTTTATATATTGGTAGGTATTTGTTCCTTTATATATATTCTCACTACATGTACTCAACTCAATTCTTGTAAGAATTTTAAATGTTTCGTATTTTTTAGTTAGTCTATCTCCAATAGATTTTTCATTTCTTTTCGTCGTTCTCATACATGTATGTATTATTTATAAAGCTCGTGCACTCCGCGTGTTATTATTTTTCCTAAAACAATTGTTTAGTATTTAATAAACCTCGTAATATTACCTATCGAATAAAACAAAAATCTACGTACTTTGTATTATATAATTTCATTAGCTTAACATAAGTTTTTCTCTTTGTTTATAGACCTGAAGATGAGAATAGATTTCTCGAAACGTCGTCAAAAGGAGTTTTTCTACATTCCTCCCTACGTTGGTTCTACTATTCATTATAGGGCTGCGTTTTCCAAGCAACCAGAGTATATACTGTATATATATATATATATATATTGCCTTTATGGACTTGGAGAAGGCTTATGACAAAGTGGATAGAGAAGGTATGTGGAAAGTACCGTACTTAGAATATACTGAGTAGATGGCAAGTTGCTGAAAGCAGTGAAGAGCATGTATGAGGGTGCAAAGGCGGCATTACGTGTGGAGAATGAGCAGAGCGAGTTCTTTAATCTGAATGTTGGATTGAAACGGGTGTGTGATGTCCCCGTCGTTGTTTACTGTATATATGGATGGAGTCATGAAAGAAATACAAGGAAGAGCAGTGGATGTTGGTGTATCGCTGATAAGGGAGGGAAATGAATGGAAGCTACCGTACCTGTACTGCTGTTTGCTGATGATACAGTTCTGATGAGCAATAATAAATGGGAATTGCAGGGTCTGGTAAATATGTTTGGTACACTGAGCGAAAAACGGAATCTGAAGGTAAATGCGGGGAAGAGCAAGGTTATGGTCTTCGAAAGGGGGAAGCCACAGAGTGTGAGGTGAAGTTGAACGGTCAGGCTATGGAGATTGTCAGCTCATTTAAGTATCTGGGCAGTGTGTTGAGTAAAGATGGGACTATGGATGAAGAAGTGCGGGGGGAGAGGGTGCAACAGGGGAAGAGGGTTGTAGGAACGCTGAAAGCAGTAACAAGAAATAGGGTGGTCAGTATGGAAGTGAAGAAGTCTTTTCATGACAGTGTGATAATCCCGACACTGACTTACGGAAGCGAAGCATGGACGTTCGTGGAGAGACTCAGACCAAGAGTGAGAGGGGTGGAAATGAGTTACTTGAGAAGTGCGTGCGGAGTTACAAGGAGGGGATAGACAGACGAATGAGGAAGTTAGAAGGAGGTGTGGTGTGGAGGTAGATGTGCTGGAAAGTGTGAAATGGAACACCTTGAGATGGTTCGGCCATATGGAACGTATGGGATGCGAGACAATCACTAAGAGGGTGTACGAGAGCAAGGTGGAAGGACAGAGAGGAGAGGTCAAGTTGACCGAAAGAGAGGTGGAAGGATGGAGCGAAGAAGTATATGGATGAAGGCGGTGCTGGTTGGGAGGAGGGGCGTCGACTGTCTGGGGACAGAGGTGCATGGGGCGTTTCGTTCGTGGCCACTACTTCGGGGATCACAGCGTCAGGCAATAGATAGATAGATAGATAGATAGATATATATATATATTTATATATATACTGTATATATATATATAATATATATATATATATATATATATATATATATATATATATATATATATATATATATATATATATATCCCGCAATCAACCCTCTGACTTCCATATAACATTCCTATTCTGAATAAAATCGTTTAATGATAGCCAGAATAAACTGTCAAAATGGGTCATAGTTCTCAAAGGGTTAAGGGGAGATGGGCTGTTTTTTTCCGGCCCCCTTCTCCCTCGTGTTTAATCCCATTGGTTTTTAGATTTGATGATGTTCGACTCATTAGTTTGTCTATTTTATGACTTTACACCCCATTTCTTTGTCAATATTAAGACCTTTTGTGACGATTTTTTCCTGGCGAGCACTAGCGAGCCTGTAATTTTAAAAGTAACCGGCCGTTGGCCAGTACATTTTTCAACCGGAAAATGAAAACATTTATCTTGAAGGGGGTCTAGGGATTTTTTTTTTTTTTGTTAAGCTTGATGAGGGTCTAGCGAGGAATATATATATATATATATATATACCGGTATATATATATAACCCCCAAAACATAACCCCTGTCCCCTTAAACTCAAGTATAAGTATATATGGGGTAACCACTCCCCTTGCCTGTGTTATGTTCAGTGCGGGGGGGAAGGGGGGAGTTATTTCCTTCCCTTGATTAACTTTATTCTGGCTCGCATCAGACGACTTTATCCAGCTTAGGAAGGACCTCTAAGCCTGAAAGTGGCACTCACGATCCCAATAAACGCCACTATTTCCGCCTAAGCTCACTACACGGCATGGAAGAGATATAATAAGATCACTGGGTATATTAATGCTGATTTACCCTTCTATCCTTGTTGTAGATGCGTTTATTACCACCAATATACCTGCAAAGGGCTAGATTATTACGGACCCTTTAAGTACCCATTTCATACCCATTATTTTTAGTGTACTGTACCTTGATTAGCCATATCTCTCTGAAAGGGTATATTATGGACACTTTAATTATCAGTTTCATACCCATTATTTTCTAGTGTAGCCAACAGTCCTCGGTTACCCATATCTTTAAAAGGGTATATTATAGACACTTTAATTACCTTTTTCATAATAACCCCAATGTATGACAGTTCCCTCGTGTACTGATAAGCAGCCCACACTGAAACACAAGAACGTCACTGTAATAATTAATGGGTCACCTCTCGCAGAACTCAAGTACCGGAAACAGCTGCACATTTTCTCTCATACAAGCTCTGAACACGTACCCAGTGCATTGGTATTGATGTTTTATTTGTTATTGGTATTATTATTATTATTATATACTGTATATATATACCGGTATATATATACTATATAATTATATACTGTATATATATATATATATATATATATATATATATATATATATATATATATATATATATATATATATATATATATATATATAATGCATAGCTATATGCATACATATATGTTATTACATTATGTTACATTATGTTACATATATATGCATATATATATATATATATATATATATATATATATATATATATATATATATATATATAGAGAGAGAGAGAGAGAGAGAGAGAGAGAGAGAGAGAGAGAATGTAGATAGATATTATACTGTACATACTTAAGTACATATGTGTGTATACCGTATACCGGTAATTATCATTTGTACAGTACATACCGTACTATAGTCTATTCGCTGTAAGTAGGCGAGAAATCATGACCTCTATCCTCTGTAACTCAAAAAAGGCTAGAGAAAATTGCCTGTACATTTTCATATCTATTCCTTAACTGACTCTTCCCAAATGGTAGAAATAATAGCTCGATTACTCCAGTCGTTTTTGAGTTACAGAGGTTAGAATTCATGATGTCTCACCTACTTATAGCGAATAGACTAGTGCTTTGCTTTCATTCTCAAATTTACCAATTTCATCCTTTGTCCCTTTCTCATACTAATTACAAAATGCATTCTTCATTCTATATTATTGTGTGGTTCTTCATGCCTACTGAACTTCAAATCAACTCACTTACATCCATCCATCTCTCTCTCTCTCTCTCTTCCCCCCCCCCCCCCACGTAGCCCACAAGAGATAAGCCGTACAGTATATAAGAGCCCCCCCCGCCAAGCCACAACATACACCCTCCTTTACACAAGTATGGTGAGGACCTTAACATTATTACTGCTGCCCCTCCTCCTCTTCGCGACCTTTGCTGGGGCAGAGGTCAAGAAAGGCGGTGAGTCAATAGATTTTTTTCGTTGTGGTTTTGCCTCCGTTTGTGTGTCTGTTTGTCTGCCTAGCCGGTATCACACGAGAGCTTTTATAGTCAACATTCGATGATCAAAACAATTCTGGTAACGTTTCTGTAATATTTTGCACTGGTATCGGAAACTAGACTGATGATAGATGAATTTAGGTGACCTAAATAGTTTAAATGTTTACCTCATAACCTGTCAGACCAGTGTTGAGGATAAATGTTGAGGGAAAAAGCGCTCGTGTGATACCGGCTTTACTGATGGTGGGTTGGTGATAATATGAAAGTTATGAAATGATGTTCACGAAATTTTGTGAGCAGACAGGATATGCGCCAATGAAGAAGTGATTCAGTTTAGGAGGCGATCAGTAGAGCGCGTACCTCCGCCAGCATAGGCGGAGTGTCCCTCTAGTTACTCTTGCATTCATGTTACCCTTTCACAAAAAATATTACGGTGCAATCGATCGCGAAGAAACGTGTATATTGCAGACTATTAATTTATTTCGTCCGAGTGGGTTTCATATGCATAATATCTCAAGGAACAGTTTAATGATTTTGAAGAAATTTGGTCAGTTTCTTCATCTGCTCCATACACATAAATTGTTAACTTAATATTAATATAAGATAATGCCCCCCCCCCCCCCCTGCTACTACCCCAATTTTGACTTGTCTAAATTTTACCTTAACCCAAGAATGGCTAGCATCCTCTCGAGAGGTTTTACTGGTGGACGGTGAGCGTCCTTTCGAGAGCCAACACATAAAAAACCCTTTCGAAACTTTTTCTCTGGTTTTCTAGAGGAAACGCTGCTTGCTGATTGGCTGTTGGAACTCTTACTTCAATAATAATTATAATAATAATAATAATAATGATAACAATAATAATAGTAAAAATAATAATAATAAATAAAAAATAAATAATAATAATAATAATATTAATAATAATATAAATAAAATTAAAATAGTTGTTGTTGTTGTTCCCTAAGCTGCCTGGCCGAACAGCCCCGAGTCCCTGAGGAAGGCCATGGCCACGATCGGGCTTTCCCACAGAGCTCTCATTGAGTGTAGATTGTGTTGTTGGCATAAGTGGTTGTGTGAAATGCAGTCTTCTATGATGTGTTTAATGGTATGGGGTGCTGTGTTACATCCCGGGCAGGTGTCGACAACGGAGTCATCCAGTCTCTTCTGATAGCTCAGGAGAGCTGGATGGTGTCCGCATCTCAGCCTGGCCAGGTGGACTCTGTCCTCGCGAGGAAGGGAGGATTCGGAAGGATGGATTTCGGGAGGTCGTGCTTGCAGCTGCGTGTTGTCTGTGAGTGAGTGGATGGATCGGCGAGAGATATGAGTATGGATGTGCTTCTGGAAGTTGGTTCGGGGTGGGCAGGGAGGGAGAGAGGACAGTAATTGTGTGTGATACCGTGTGCTGGGTGTTGTTTTGATATTTCTTGGTGTCTGTGGGTGTGTTGCCATGTAGTTTAGTGGGTGGTCCTGGTTCGTGGAGGCTGCTGCCTCCTAAATAAATAGTAAAATAGTAATAATAATCAATAAACAAATAAATAATAAAATCCCCATAAATACACAGGAGAGGCAGTGTGATACTTCTTTTCCTGGGCTGAAATATATAAATAAACAACTTTTAATAAATATATAACTATGAATGAATAATCTACCTTTAATTACACAGAGGAGGTGGTGTATTATTGCTCTTCCTGGGCTGAAATAAATAAACAAACACATATATTAATTAATTAATAAATATATAAAACTCCTCCCTTAAGGGACTAGTGGCAATTTTTTAGGTCTATTAATTAATGTATTCATTTATTTTTTAGTGTCCTCGCAAGACCTCCCTCAAACTTAAAGCAACACCCCCTTGATCCCCCTTCAACGTAAATGTGTACATTATTCGGTAGAAAAATGTCCTGGCCAAAGACCAATTCCTCTTATAATTACAGGCTCGCTTTCGCTCGCCCGGAAAAAATTGACATCGAAATGGCACGATAGGTCTTGAAATTGACAACGAAATGGAGCTAAAGGTCTTAAATTCGCCAAACTAAAGGGCCGAACGTCTTAAACATTGAAAACTAATGGTGCTAAACACGAAGGAGAAGGGGACCATAAAAACCAAACACTATCCCCTTAAATGCACAGACGAGGTGGTGTGCTAGTATACGTCTCTTACTGGGCAAACATTATTATATATACAAGTTAATGAATATATATAAATACATAATCTACCTTTAATTACACGGTGAAACTGGTGTGCTCCTTCTATTTTTGGGCTTAAAGAAATATATAAACCACTTAATAAATCCATAAACAGATAAACAACCTATTTAATAAATAAATAGATAAACCACTTAATAAATCCATAAACAGATAAACAACCTATTTAATAAATAAATATATAAACCACTTAATAAATCCATAAACAGATAAACAACCTATTTAATAAATAAATAGATAAACCACTTAATAAATCCATAAACAGATAAACAACCTATTTAATAAATAAATATATAAACCACTTAATAAATCCATAAACAGATAAACAACCTATTTAATAAATAAATAGATAAACCACTTAATAAATACATAAACAGATAAACAACCTATTTAATAAATAAATAGATAAACCACTTAATAAATACATAAACAGATAAACAACCTAATAAATATATAAATAAATAAACAACTAAATAAACAAATAAACCACTTAATAAATCCATAAACAGATTAAACAACCTAATAAATATATAAATAAATGAACAACTTAATAAATACATGAACCCCATAATAAACACATAAATAATTAATGTACCTAATAAACAACTAAACAAAATAAACAACATAAGGGGGTAGGGTTTCTTTATTGGTCTATTTATATATTTATGTGTTTATATATTTTATAGTTTCCTCGCTAGACCTCCAACAAGCTTTAAAAAAACATTCCCTAGACCTCCCTTCGAGATAAATTTGTACATTTTTCGGTAGAAAAATTTCCCAGCCGAAAGCCAGTTCCTCCTGAAATTACTGTTCGCCAGGAAAAAATCGACACTTAAATGGCACGAAAGGTCCTAATATTGACAAAGAAATGGGGTAAAGGTCTTAAAATCGCCCAAGTAATGGAACAAACGTCTTAAATTCTCAAAACTAATGGGGTTAAACATGAGGGAGAAAGAAGTCCAGAAAAAGCAACTACCTCCCCTTAATAAGTAAAAAATAATAAATAATCTCCCTTTAATTAAATAATCTCCCTTTAATTACCCAGAGGAATTGGTGTGCAACTTCTCTTACTGGGATGACATAAATAAATACACTACTTAATAAATACATAAACAGATAAGCAAATTAACGAATATATAAATAAATAAACAACTTAATAAATATATAAATAAATAAACCACTTAATAAATATATAAATAAATAAACCACTTAATAAATATATAAATAAATAAACCCCTTAATAAATATATAAATAAATAAACCATTTAATAAACATAAATAAGTAAAATACTTAATAAATATATAAATAAATAAACCACTTAATACACATATAAATAAATAAACCACTTAATAAACATATATGAATAAATAAACCACTTAATAAATATATAAATAAATAAACCACTTAATAAATATATAAATAAATAAACCACTTAACAAATATATAAATAAATACACCACTCAATAAACATATAAATAAATAAACCACTTAATAAATATATAAATAAATAAACCACTTAATAAATATATAAATAAATAAACCACTTAACAAATATATAAATAAATAAACCACTTAATAAACATATAAATAAATAAACCACTTAATAAATATATAAATAAATAAACCACTTAATAAATATATAAATAAATAAACCACTTAATAAATATATAAATAAATAAACCACTTAATAAACATATAAATAAATAAACCACTTAATAAATATATAAATAAATAAACCACTTAATAAATATATAAATAAATAAACCACTTAATAAATATATAAATAAATAAACCACTTAATAAATATATAAATAAATAAACCACTTAATAAATATATAAATAAATAAACCACTTAATAAATATATAAATAAATAAACCACTTAATAAATATAAATAAATAAACCACTTAATAAATATATAAATAAATAAACCACTTAATAAATATATAAATAAATAAACCACTTAATAAATATATAAATAAATAAACCACTTAATAAATATATAAATAAATAAACCACTTAATAAATATATAAATAAATAAACCACTTAATAAATATATAAATAAATAAACCACTTAATAAACATATATGAATAAATAAACCACTTAATAAACATATATGAATAAATAATGTACCTTTAATTACCCAGAGGAGGTGGTGTTGTACTTCTCTTCTTGGGCTGAAATAAGTACCGGTAGATAAAAAACTTAAGGGGAGATGGGCCGGTTTTTTGGACCACTTTCTCCCTCGTGTTTAACCCCATTAGTTTTGAGATTTTAAGACGTTTGCCCCATTAGTTAGTTGATTTTAAGACCTTTCGCCCCATTTCTTCGTCAATATTTAGACCTTTCATGCTATTTAGGTGTCGATGTTTTCCCTGGCGAACGATAGTGAGCCTGTAATACTGGAAGAACCAGCCTCCGGCCGGGACATTTTTCTACCGAAAAATTTACAAATTAATGTAGAAGGGGTATCTAATGGATGTTTTTTTTTAATTTGATGGAGGTCTAGGAAGGAAACTAGAAAAATAATGAATACATGCAAAACTCGCCCCAAAAGTTAACCTTCCCCCCATAATAAACATATATAAATAATAATCTACCCTTAATTACCCAGAGGAGGGCTGAAATTAACAAATAAACAACCTAATAAATATATAAATAACTAAATAAACCACATAATAAAGACATACATCAATAATCTAACTATAATAACCCAGAGGAGGTGGTGTGCTACTTATCTTCCTGGGCTAAAATATATAAATAAACCACATAATAAAGACATAAATCACTAAATAAACCACATAATAAAGACATAAATAAATAAATAAATAAATAAATAAATAAACCACATAATAAAGACATAAATAAATAAATAAATAAATAAACCACATAATAAAGACATAAATAAATAAATAAACCACATAATAAAGACATAAATATATAAATAAATAAACCACATAATAAAGACATAAATAAATAAATAAACCACATAATAAAGACATAAATAAATAAATAAATAAACCACATAATAAAGACATAAATAAATAAATAAACCACATAATAAAGACATAAATAAATAAATAAATAAACCACATAATAAAGACATAAATCAATAAATAAACCACATAATAAAGACATAAATCAATAATCTAACATTTATTAACCCAGAGGAGATGGTGTGCTACTTCTCCTCCTGGGCTGTGTGGCGACCTGGGGATGGCAAATTCGATGTGGAGGATATTGACCCCTTACTCTGTACCACCCTCGTCTTCGGATTTACCGGACTCTCAAACCAAACGTGGACGATTGAGGTGAGAGGATATGTATTTACTAGTTGACGAGATGGTTAAGTGAGTGAGTGAGTTAGTTAGTTAGTTAATTAGGCAGTCAGTAAATTAATATACTGTATCATAGCCTTAAAAAGTTAGTTAGTAAGTCAGTCAGTTCGTTTATTAGTCAGTTAGTTAGTTATTTAGTTAGTTAGTCCGTCAGTTTGTTAGTGAATCGATCAGTTAGTTAGTCACTCAGTTAGTTAGTTAGTTAGTTAGTCAGTAAATCAATCAATCATAACCTTAAAAAGCTAGACGTGGAAGATATCGACCCCTTCCTCTGTACCACCCTCGTCTTCGGATTTACCGGACTCTTGAACGAAACATGGACAATGGAGGTGAGGATATGTATTTACCAGTTAATGAGATAGTTAGTTAGTTAGTTAAATAATTAGTTAGTTATTTAGTTTGATAGTTAGTTACTTAATTAGTTAGTTAGTTTGTTACTTAGTTATTACTGGTTGATATGGCCTACCGGTAAAGTTGTGCGGGAACCCCTCGAGAGATACGATATACCATGAAGGTATGTCCACCACTTCCTCTCACCCACACTCATCTTCGGTGGGAGGTATTCTAGGACAGCTATTGGACAGATGAGGTGCTGTAGCTAGAGGTTATGGTGGGTTATCAAGGTATGCAGGTAAGGAATCTCGTTGGCCATATTTACCTTCAGTGGCTTTCCATCACCCATATGTACTGGCTAACTAATTTTCACGTTATACTTGTTAGTGTTATACTTGTAAATGGCTTCGATGGCCAAATGTAAAGTTTTGATGATCACAAGTGACGAATTTCAAGTCATTATCATATGACTCGAACACAGTATCGGCAACTATAACTCCGTTCAGCATAAACAGTCCGTTGGTAGGGCAGAACTTGACAACACTGTTTTACCCTCGCTATCAGCTGATAAGTTGATAATGGGGGCGAGAAACCATTAAATTTGCCCTCTCTCTCTCTCTCTCTGGGAGATGAAATTGTACTAACTTAATTATTAACGTGATTTTTATATACGGTACCCTAAAGCTATATATATAATGTCTTAAATGATAAAATAAACTATTGGTCAAAATATTCTGTGAGGCAGACTTTAAAGTGTTTGCTTTTATTGTACGGTTTTCTGTAATCATAATGAATGGGATACTTCTCTATAGTAGAAAATTATCCAGTGTTTCTGATGTTATGACTTTTTTTCACACCACCATTGAGGTAAAAGTCTAGGTGCGTTTATTTTTATAGAGGTTTCCCCAGTATGTACTGTATATGAATACATAATAAATTATACAATAGTCGAGTCATGGGTGGAAAGGTTAAGGTGTTAAACCTGTGGGATCAAATGAACCAATTTAAAAATCATTAGGATGTATCATCAGGATGTATTAATCCTGTACAGTACTACAGGAGTTTAGCAGTACTCGCTTCAGTAGAGACTAAACGCGCTTGGCTACCGTGACCGTCTGTCTGTCTGTCTGTCTGGATTTCTCTCCGTCTACGCGCTTGGCTACCGTGACCGTCTGTCTGTCTGTCTGTCTGTATTTCTCTCTGTCTATCTGTATATCTGTCTGTCTGCTTGTGTATAGGTCTGTTTGTCTATCTGTCTCTCTGTCTGTACATCTGACTGTATCTTTGTTTGTCTGTATAGCTCCCTGTTTGTCTGTCTGTCTGTATATCTATGTTTGCTTATCTGTATATCTGTTTGTCTGCATGGTATGTACTTATATCTGACTGTTTGTATATGTGTATATCTATATGTCTGTTTGTCTGTCTGTCTGTTTGTCTATCAGTATACCTGTCTGTCTGCAAATATGTCGGTGTGTCTATCTGTATATCTAACTGTCTGTATATCTGTATGTCTGTTTGTCTATCTGTATCTGTCTATGTCTATCTGCCTGTCTGTCTGTCTGTGTGTCTGTATATATGCCTGTTTGTCTGTATGTATATCTGTCTGTGTGTGTGTATATCTGCCTGTATGTCTGTCTGTATATATGCCTGTATGTCTGTCTGTATATATGCCTGTTTGTCTGTATGTATATCTGTATATCTTGACCAATATTTTGACCAATAGTTTATTTTATCATTTAAGACATTATATATATATATATATATATATAGATTTAGGGTATATAAAAATCACGTTAATAATTAAGTTAGTACAATTTCATCTCCCAGAGAGAGAGAGAGAGAGAGAGAGAGAGAGAGAGAGAGAGAGAGAGAGAGAGAGAGAGAGGGCAAAATAATGGTTTCTCGCCCCCATTATCAACCTATCAGCTGATAGCGAGGGTAAAACAGTGTTGTCAAGTTCTGCCCTACCAACGGACTGTTTATGCTGTACGGAGTATAGTAACACGCGTACACATTGATATATTTGTGTTATTAGTTCGTTTGCATTTATCTTGTGTCGTCCCAGTTTTGGTTTGTTTATTTTGCAAGTTTGACATTATAATTTTACTGTGTGTGTGATTGTATTAGTATAGCAGGGAGCATGAGTTGGCGTCACACATGGGCATGTATCCGATACTATATCCTGTTCCAATTAGGTAGGCCAGAAATCGTAGCCCCTAACCTCTGTAAC